>CM054135.1:51691206-51901206 GCA_028751875.1 Rapana venosa
GGGGAAGTCCCAGGCCCCCTGGAGTGCCAATCGGCCTAAAGGCAGCAGTTTCTTATACCCCCCCCCCCCCCCTCTCTCTCTCTCTCTCTCTCTCTCTCTCTCTCCTCTCTCTCTCTCTCTACACACACCACACACACACACACACACATCCTTTCCTAGAGTCCCAATAATATACAAAGCCACACACACACACACACACACACACACACACACACACACACATCCTTTCCTAGAGTCCCAATAATATACAAAGCCAGGATCATTTCTTTTCATGTGGCGCAGCCGACCGCTAGGCTTCGTATAGGTGGGCCTAGCTGGCTGCTGGCCTGACTGGGAACAGAAAGGTCAGACAGACGCAGGCACTCCAGTGCGCTGCGCTGCGCTACGCTATCGTGTGTTATGTGTTGCCTTCACCCTGTGGTTACCCCCAGCCACGTGTGCACGTACAGCCAGCTGCTCAACCAGTTGGACAAGGCCTCTCAACGAGGTCAAGGCTCTGGGTTCGCCGTCGTGTGAAATACGTTTATCAGTAGTCGGTCGGTGGGGTCAAGGCTTCGCGTTTTTGTCATTGTAAATTACGCGCTATTTCTTCGTCGCTGTCTCTAAAGTACTAAGGGGGGGGGGTGTACGTTTCTTTGTTATGTGTGATGTTTTGAATCTTCCTTTTTGGTGGTTTTGGAAGGTTTCGTTTTCCGGGTTTAGAATTTAGAAATCGGCTTCTTCCTCCTCCTCCTCCTCCTCGTCCTTCCAATTACTCGATTCGTGTGTTCTTGCTTTTGTTTAGGGGTTTTTTGGGGGTTTTTTCTCTTTTTTTTTATCCTAGTATGTCCTCGTTTACATGTGGAATGGTCGTATGGGTAAAATGTCAATCTTGGGCGGTAGAAATTGTTAAAACACAAATGTGCGCTCTCTCTCTCTCTCTCTCTCTCTCTCTCTCTCTCTCTCTCTCTCTCTCTCTCTCTCTCTCTCTCTCTCTCTCTCTCTCACCCCCTCTCTCTCTCTCTCTCTGCCTGCTCGCCCGCTCCACTTGTGGGGAGATATATATATATATATATATATATATATATATATATATATATATATATATATATATGTGTGTGTTGTGTGTGTGTGTGTGTGTGTGTGTGTGTGTGTGTGTGTGTGTGTGTGTGTGAAAGTGCACATGGACGATTGTTAGCATCAGTTGTTGTCCTCGTCTTGTTTTGAAGCTGGAGTGCCATTTGTTGATAGTGTTGTTGTTGTCAAGTGTTTGGTGTGTTTTCTTGTATTGTTTACAGTCGCTCCTTTCTTACGCTATTTTGCCCTCCTCCTCCTCCTCCTCGTTCGGCCGCGTTTCTTTTCTGGGTGGAGCAGCGTCTTTTTTTTGTTTTTTGTCTTTTGCTCTTTTTTTTTTGGTCCCACCACCGCACAGAACGGGTGGGTTGAGTTGCGTAATGAAAGGTGTGCATTGATGGGGGTCCCAGGTCGTCAATACACCGCCAGTGCCTTTGTCTGGTGGCATGGTAGGGAGTTGGAGTTAGTTGTGGGTCTGCTCTGCTAGCTGTACAAGTGACTTGAGCTCGTTAGCCTCTCCGTCAAGCCAGCGGGATGTCGGCACGGTGTGGTGTGGTGTGTGCAATACTGTCAAGGCGGCGTCAACGCGCCAGCAGCAGAGCAGACAACACCATCGACTTTTGCTTTGTTTCTTCCTCTCCTACACCATGACCGGCTAAGAGAGGTGGGAGGGGTCGGATCCTGGGGGTAGCATAAGGAGTGGGGGGGGGGGGGGGGGGGGGGGTAGTGCAGCGAGAGAAGGAGGAATGGTGGGCGTGTGGAGGTAGATTAGAAGCAGGAAGGTGAGGTGGTGGTTAATGAAGAGTGGGAAGGTAAGAGTGTAGAGAGTGGGTGGTGGTGGTGGTAGATGTGGAGTCATCAACCTGACTGTGTCAGGTATTGATCAGTGTTAATTGTGGGCGTTCTAAGGAAGAAGAGGGGGGGGGGGAGGACTGGGAGAGGGAGGAAGTGAGCATCGGCACTGCCTGGCAGAGAGAGAGAGAGAGAGAGCCAGTGGCGAACTAACAACTTACAAAATGCTCAGGGTTCCAGAAAGCATCAGACTTTCCGCACAGGGACAGCAGTGTAGGTACAGCAGCAGCCAGGGCTGAGCAGTAAAAAAAAAAATAATAAAAATTTTTTAAAGAAGCTTTGACACTGTAAAAAGTCTTGTACAGGTGACAGACCGGGTAGGGTGCCTGCCAGTTGTGTGTTTAACAGACTGTCGTTTGGTCTGAGTTGAGAAAACTTGCGTTTCTAAAGAACAGTTCGACAGGAACATGCGTACGGTATGTCATGTTATTTATTGGACTTTATTATTTTAATTTTTTTTTTTTAGCATTGCATTGTTTGGTCTTTGTTGTTGACGATGTGTACGTTTAACTTGTTGTGAGATGGTGTTTTATGTTAACTGTTCGGTAGTTGTGGTGCGCCCTTTCTCCTTCCTCTCCAGTTACCACCAGCTTTTGCAGATCGTAGTTGATGCATTTACTCAGACTATGTGTATGGATTTGTTGGCTGTGGCCTGTATTCTGCTGAAAATTTTGTGATCTACATTCTGCTTTGGACTGAACTTATACAGCACCTGTGTGTGCGTACCGTTTATGGAGAAATAGACAAGTAATCAGTGTGAAATATAGACCAATAAGTGAGGCAGCTTGTCCGGTTTTTGGTATACCATCAGGAGGTCGAGGGGCATGTGTGAACTAGTGTGGAGTGCCTTTTACAGGTATGCTGTACACTTCCACTCTCAAGAAATGCCTGTTCAGCATGTTAAGTTTTAGCCACAAGTGGATACCACCTAACTTAACTAGTCTCCACGAGAAGTTAGCTGTTCTGGCCACAACTTATGTCGATGTTTTTTGTTGTGTTTTTTAAGGTAGGATTGTTTGCTACATGAGAATATGTATTTCTATCAGATTTAGACACATCAGCAACCGTCCATGCTGAGAGTGGAATTGTTTGGTCCAAAGATTCGCCTCCTCACGACCAACGGTTTCAAACGAGATGTACCTTGACCAAATCCACAAGTGCAGAGAGAATGGATGGCGCAGTATGAACAACGACAAATCCAACAAGAACCGGCCTGCTGCCCGCTGCCTGCCGTGGACTTCAGTCCGCACAGACCAGGGGCAGGACAGCGAGGCACATAGGCGGCACTAACTGGTCAGGGAGATAGATCATCAGGTCTGATAAGGAAGCGCAGCAGTTGGCCGAGAAACTGGCCACAATAAAACATTCATACCACAGCGCCTTTTTCCCCCTTACCAAGTCAGGTCAGTTCAGCAGCATTCGCTGGCCTTGAACTCGCTCGTTCAACGTGAATGGCGGCGGCTGGCTATGATCACGTTATTGAGCGGAGCGTGCTCCTCTTCGAATCTTTTGTTAGGAGCCTGGGATTTCAGTGTGTGTGACCTCTGTGTAAAGTACACCATATTGCCATGGACACTAGCGGGAATCATACGTCAACAAGAATACCTGCACACCTGAGGCTAGCTAGCAGCTTAGTGTGGACATTGCTTCCGCAGCTTGGAGTTCCATTAGTTGGCTGCCCATGTCAGTGAGCATTCATTGTGATGCAGTCATCCAGGTGTGGTTTGATCGTTATTCCCTGCGTGTCCCTGTCTCTAGAAATAGTCTCTTTATTCATTAGTCCTTATACCCTTTGATACTTTCATCATCAAGAGCTTGACTTTTATTTTAACTGCAAAACTACTTGCCCTTGCGCAACTTGGTTGGCTGGTTGGTTAATTGGGTTTAGTTCGTTCCGATTCATATGTCGGTTTGTTTTTATGTGTTTATACAGTGTGTTTTCTGTCGTACTGATGAATTGTCAGACATGATGGCCTGACCACTTTTTCTCATTCTGCCAATGAGAAATTCTGTAATTCCAACCAGTTCATCAGGCCTCCAATCAGAATCGGCGTTTCTTAGACTTGGCCATGTACATTAGTTCTGGCAATTCCTCATGTGAGAAGTAGATCTATATTTGTCAAAATTGTTTGATTTTTGTTTGTTGGTGTTTTGTATATCAACTTTTTGGCACTGTTCGGGGTTATTGGCGACTTGTGATAGGTGGGATGAGTGACTTGACTTCTTCTGAGGATCATGATGGAAAGCTAGGATGACAAAACTGCCTTAGAAAAGAAACTGCATATTTATGTTCTGATCCGGAACGAAAGTGAGAAGTGTTTTTGTAGTGTTAACAAGACTTGCATTATCACTTAAGCGCCTCCTCCACCCTCAACCCTACTCCCACCCCTACCCCCACCAAAATAGTTGAGAGAAAAATTCTAATTGACTAGGCAAATATTTCATTCCCATGACTAATTAACAAGTCAAGAGTGGAAAGAAATTGGCTGGGAGAATTGCCGTGATGAACTCGAAAATGACAGTTAATTTAGAGTCCGCTTCTGTTTTTTAGGGGATGGTGGCCTGTAGTGTATAGTGTGATGTTTGTGATGCCAGCAGTGAAGTAATGTATGGTCCTGGTGATGTGCAACAGTGCGCGTACACTGGGAGCTGGGCGATGCTGGTCTCTGTAGTCTGTACAGCCTGCAGCCAGATGGTGGGCTGGGCTGGGTTGGGTTTGGGTTGAGTTGGGTTGACAAACTGGCCACAGGTACACATGGCGTGGGTGACGTAGCATTTTGACACGTGTCGACACTTGGCAGCCTGTGCCATATGGGAGGTGTGTAAATGGCCCTAATATGCCGCTTATGCCAGCCAAGAATTTTCATTTTATGGATTTGCAAGCCTTTGCCAGTATGACGCATACAGGTAGTGTGTGAAACAGCGGCACGCATTGATAGATAGGACATCTGTTGGTGCCACAAATTATTGTGTTGGGCGTTGTTTTTTGCACTGGTCTTCGTAGTGCATCCCCCCCCCCCCCCTCTCTCTCTCTCTCTCTCTCCCTCTCTCTCCTCTTCCTCCTCCTCCTCCTTCTCCTCCCCTCCCACCCCCCTGCTCCACCAGCATCCTCCCTTAATCTCCTCCCCCTCCCACTGGCACGTGCGAAGATAATCATTGAAGTAAGTAGCGACAAGAGCGAGTAGCTCGTGCAGAGTGCAGATAAGGCGATGGTAGTTTATGTACAGTAAGTATGTATCTGCCGTGTGTGTGTGGTGTGTGTGGGGGGGGGGGGGGGGGGGGGGGGGGGGGAGGGGGGGGGGGCAGGCGTTGGATGGATGGTTCAGTGAACTGGTTACCGCCTAAAGGCCAAGGCCACAACGCCCACAGTACCACCGTAGGCCTAGTGGGCACTGCACTGCTGTAAAAATGGTCAGCAGTACAGTGCTCGTTGCTGCACTTCCCTCTTACTATTGCTGAAAAGTGAGAGAGAGAGAGAGAGAGAGGGGGGGGGGGGGGGGCGGGCACTCTCCACTTTGCTGTGTAGGTTTTTTGTTTTGCAACTTGAAATTCAGACGGTTCCCAGGAGAAAAAACAAAAACGTAGGTTGATTAACATTCCTTTCAACTGGAAGATTCCATGTTCTGGAAAGCTTTCCAGAGAGTAAACATCACTGTGGTTGTGTGTGTGTGCGCGCGCGCGCGCGGCCTTAGGGTCAGAGCTACCGTGCCCTTGCCTTCCTGTGGTACTACTGGTTTTGTTTGTGTGGGTGGGTTAGGTTGACGGGGGGGGGGGGGGGGTGGGGTCTTTTTTTTTGTTGGTTGTGGGGTGTTCTTGTTGGTTTGTTTGGTTTGGGGGGGGGGGGGGTGAGGTGGGGTTGGGGGCTGGGTTTTTGTTTTGTTTTGTTGGGGGGGTGATAGGGATTGGGGGGGAGGAGGCTGTTTTACTTACCCCATCATGGATAATATAACAGGAACCCTTGTTTGAAATGTGTGGATGTGTCGGATGGAATGAGCATTTTCACACACACTCACACACACCACAACACACACACACACACACAGGCATTCTGATTCTGAATATCACATGTACTTTGTTCAAAACACATCACCTTGAACTTTCTTGCTCGATTGGATGAAATGCCTACGTGAGCGCCATGACGCATGAGAAGACCTGAGAGACGAAAAGGAGAGAGAGAGAGAGAGAGAGAGCAGGGGGAGGGGGGATCTATGGAGGGGGGGGGGGGGGGGAGGCGCGGTAGAGGGGAGTCATCAGATCGTGGGTCATTGACTTACACATGTATACAGCCGTAGCATGCGGATGATATGCAATACCAAGGAATGTGCCTATCAGTTGCGAACAGCCGGCTTGATGCTTGCTGGTGGTTGGTGTCTGTTGATGCGTGCTTGCTTTGGCTATATTTAATAATACGATCTGGTGGAGCTCGGGTCTCGTCAGTTTAACAACAACAGCATGAAGGAAAACACACACACACACACACACCCACACACACACACACACACACACACACACACACACACACACACCATATCAGTAAAAGAGAGAGAGCGCGCGCAATGTGGCACCACTGCCTGCCTGCTTGGCGGGAAGGGTAGGTCTGCTGCTGCTGCTGCTGCTGCTCTGTGTGTGTGTGTGTGTGAGAGAGAGAGAGAGCGCGGGGTGCATTACCACCGCTACGTCGGCAGACATTCCTACAAGTTGCAGCGGGAGAAGAGGGGAGGGGCTGTTGGTGAATGTGAGAGAGAGAGGGGAGGTATGGAGTGACGTCTGCTGGGGTGAAGTAGGTAAGTAGGTCACGCTACAGCTGTTGACCTGGGCAGATCGCGTTGTTCTCCTCACTCTAGCACGCCCACTCCACTCGAGGAGCCCTGCCTCCCTTCCCTCCTCCAGTCGTCCGTCCACCAGCATCATTTTCTTTGACTGTTAGGCTAACTTACCGATCTCTCTCTCTCTCCAGCTAGGCTAGGCTTTTTTGCTCAGTTCCCTGGGAAGCTGGTGTTGGAAGAAGGCGCGTTTCTCACTCAGCTGCTTCTTCTGCTGCTGCTGCTGCTACCGCCTCTGCTCGCTACTTTGATGCGTTCATGTATGTGTGTGTGTGGGAAAAACGCTCTCCACTCGCAAGTTTTAGTGCAGGTTCTTCAAGGATTCTTTTTTTTTTTTTTTGCTCTTTCCCCCCTCCCCCCTTCTCTCTCTCTCTCTCACACAACCGCCCACTTGTGCTGGAACTTCCTTCCCTCTTAGTTTGTATGAGAGCTGGAGTGGTGTGTGGAGACTTAGCTGCTGTGTGTTCTGTGCCGTTCTCAATAGGTGATACTAGGCTTCTACTACTACGTTCAGTGCCCTTCCCTCTGTGTAGTTGAGTGACTTGACTGGAAGGAACTTAATAGTTTCAGTGCGTCCTCTTCTCTCTCTGCCTCCCTCCTTCAGAGGAAAAGAAAAACAAGAAGAAGAAGAAGAAAAGTAAAAACGTGGGAGATGTTTCAAGAATGCTTTCTGGTAAGTGCCTGCCTTGTTCACAGGGCGTATAAATGTGTGTGTGTTTTTGGTGGTGGTTTGAGGAGTTGGGGTTTTTCCCAAAGCTCCTCCTAGTGTAGTAGTTAGTGCTTGTACTGCCTTGTTGATACTCTGAAAACAAAATTATGAAAAAGAAGGGGGGAAAAGATCGTCTGCACATATTTGTTTTCTTACGATTCTTGTCACTTTTTGTTGTTTATTTGTATGCTTGTGGTGTGCTTTTTAAGTATTGATTTATTTTTATTTGTTTATTTTATTTATTTCTTCTTTTACATCGAGGATAATGGAATAAGCACTCATGTGCTTTTTTGCATGCTTTTTTATTCGTATGTGTGTGTGTGTGTGTGTGTGTGTGTGTGTGTGTGTGTGTGTGTGTGTGGTGTGTGTGACTGAGAGAGAGAGAGTCATGTGTAAACCTATGCATGTGAAATGAACGGATGAGGGAGAAGAATTAATGCATGAATAATCAACATCGGTGGCCACAGGAAAGTCGGGCGTTCAAGCTTTAAGCTTGTTTGTTTTTGTTGGCCTTTGGGTGATGGATGTGGTGATATAAGCCCGCATGTACGGGGAGGGGGGGGGGGGGGGACATATTCTTGGTTGATTGACATAATCATTCCATTCGCATCGGCTCACTTTTCGCGTCTTGCCTTCTTTCCGAATGGATAGTGGTTGGATCTTTGGTCCAGGAGCACAACAGTTATGTATCGTGGTACTTGCTTTTCTTTTCTTTTCTTTTCTGGCTTTTACAATTTGTTGGGTTTGTTTTTGTTTGGGTTAGTGTTTTCTTTGACGTAGGTTCAGTCCTCTGTGTGTGTGGTGTGTGTGTGTGTGTGTGTGTGTGTGTGTGTGTGTGTGTGTGTGTGTGTGTGTGTGTGTGTGTTGTAAGAGGTGGGGAGGGGGGGGGGGCGTGACACAAGACGTGAAAACAAACTTTTTTTTTTTTAATCTGGAATAGAATTGTTCTGATATTTTCTACCTTTTTTCCCAAAGCAGATGTAAAAGGAAAGGCGTCTTCGGTTTCTCAGTTTTCAAACTAGTTGCATCCGTTAATTTAAAAGAAAAAAAAACTTAAGTAAATCAAATTTCGTAACTATTTTCCTCTCCTGTTTATCCTTAGTATACCTGTAATTTGTGTGTGTGTGTGTGTGCGCGCGCGCGTGTGTGTGTTTGGGGGGTTCCCCTTTCTCCCACCCCCCTCCTCTACTTCGTGGTTTCAATACCTGTTTAACTAATGTCCACAAAAAAAAAAACCACAACACAAAAACACCACACACAAAAACCCCATGTACTTCGAGCTGGGGTCGTGGAAAGGGCAAGACATTGAGGGGGCGGTTGGGGAACAGCATACAGGCAGGCAGGCAGGCCAGGCAGACCAGTGCCTGACCTCAAAGAACAGTTCAGCTGTAAGATAAGCTGGCTAGTGCTGGTAGCCTAGTAGAGTGACCCTTTGGGGCCTTCCTATAGCCTAGCTAGGCTATCTATAGATAGATACTTACTACGAAGGCAGTGTGAGCGCACTGGGCGTCACGCTCCAATAACGGGCAGAGTGAGGAGGAGGTGTGGGTGGTATAGCCCTAGACTAATAAAGGTGTCACGGTCTTGCCTGGTCACTTCGTCAGTAGAGGGGGGACTGACTAACTTGACTGACTGACGAGTTGTGTATACAGTATAGTGTCTCAGACCCCCCACAGACGGCTCTAAGTGTGTGTGTGTGTGTAGGCGCGCGCGTGTGTGTTTTGTGTTCGTGAGTGCGCGCGCGCGCGCGCGTGCGCGTGTGTGTGTGTGGGAAAGAGAGAGAGAGAATGTGTGTGTGTGTGTGTGTGTAAGAGAGAGAGCGTTTGTATGTGTTGCGTGTGTATGTGTGTGAAAGAGACAGCGTGAGTGAGGGTGTGTGTGTGTGTGTGTTGGCAGGCAAGAGTTGTGGAAGGCAGGCAGGGAGGGAGGGAGGGAGAAGCGGTGTAGTGGAGTGATATGTGTGTGTGGTGTGTGTGTGTTGAGTGGTTAGTTGGCCACTTGTATGACTGTGCGGCAGACCCCGTCTGTTGACTGCTCCCCTCACTGGCGCGGAAAGCTGACCTCAGCTGCTCCTGGAGAGCTCTCCCACTAAGGTCATCACCTCCGCTCTCCCGCCAGCTGCCCCCCCCCCCCCCCTCTCTCTCTCTCTCTCTCTCTCCAATACACACTCTCTCCTCCCCTCCTTGCGCTTATTGGCCCTTACTCTACTACGCAAAAGGGCAATCATGGCAATAGCCCCGTAAGAATATGTAGGTACGTTCGTGCGGAGTGTTGGGCAAGATTTTTGGGGTTGTTGTTATGTTGCTGCTGTGTGGTGGTGTGGTGGTGGACAGTGTGAATAAGTGTGACCGTTTTAACTCCAGGGTTGTTATGTGTCATGTTTCCCCCTTCTCTGTGATTATTATGGGTTTTCTGAATTGAAAGGTAATGCTAGTTTGATTATGTAAAAAACAAAAAAAGGAAGATGAGTTTGTGAAACTTCTTATTTGTTTGGAGAAGTTAGGTATTTGTGAATCTGAAGTTATTCAGTCATGCTCACCGAAAAATCATTTGTCAGTTTCTGTTAAGGTCTGTGCAATGGCGCCATATTCTACAGATATAATTATTGTGACACACGCCCGCACAGTGTGTGCGCGCGCACACGCACACACACACACACACACACACACACTTTTTTATGTTATGATGTTTCACTGATTTTTCTTCTGTCTTCAGAGGCATTGTATTCATGGTTCAAACTTTACTATCTGCCACTCACTTTAAAAAGAAAGTGGGTTCATTTCTTGTGAGATTTGCAATAGGCATGGTTTCATGTTTTCTTTGTTTTTGAGTCATTGCAGCCGTTCTATTCAGGAAAGACTAGTCATTTTGGAAGTAAGGTTTATTGTTGGTTTGTGAGGTGTGTGTGTGTGTGTGCTTTATTCTTTGGTAGCAGTCTCTGACAGAAGAGTTCACATGTGACATCTGGAGAATGGTAAAGAAGTCGACACATACACAGTTCAGCGTTATCACCAAGATGGATGGGTGGGTGGGTGGGTGGATGGATGGGTGGGAGGGAGGGTGGATGGATGGGTGGGTCGGTCGGAGGGAGGGTGGATGGATGGATGGATATCAACATTGAGATAAAAACTAAATGAAGAAATTGAAGTCCTTGGTTTTCTTCTGCAAACTGATCACGCTGTCCAGCATGTTTAATATCCGATGGTAGGTTAAAACTGGTATCTTCTTCAGTGCATTTTAGCTAATAATCATGTGTGGAGTGTTCAGTGCAGTGTTGGTGTGTGGCTTCTACAGTCGCGCGCGCCTTGTCTAGAACTTCCCAGGCGATGACCACCAGTGCTTGCAGCGAGCGGTGGTGATGTTGTTGTCCTGTACTGGGGTAGAAAGAAGACTGTTATCATGGTTTCTCTTGTCAGGGGAAGCCTTAGTTGTTTTATTCTCCTGAAGCGCCGGTCCGACTTGTGGCCAGTGCCGGAGTGGACGATTTGGGAAAGAGTGCCTGATGTAGTATGTTGATCGTGGTCTTGAAGCACGGGTTGCCACGATTGGTGTTATTTCGATATTTGGGGGAAGCGTTGTAGATGATGGATACATGGTGGATACCTGTGTGGGTGCTTGTAGGTGTGTGTGTGTAAGTGGGTGTGTGGGTGGGTGGGTGTGGGCATGTGCGTGCTGTAGCACATGTTTATACACGTGCGATCATTAATAATATATATATATTATATATATATATTATATAATAATATTATATATATATATATATATAATATATATATATATTGCTGAATGAAGATTTTGAGACTGAGAGTTCGATTAAAGTCAATATCATGGGTACAGTCTTGACAGATAGGTGTCTAGACGTATACTTATACATGTATACATACACATTAGATAGATAGATAGATAGATAGATAGATAGATAGATAGATAGATAGATAGATAGATAGATATGCGACTGATCGTTCAGACTGATGGCAGCAAAGTGTCCATGGATGCATCACATACACATGTAAACGCGCGCGCGCGCACACACGCACACGCTCTCTCTCTCTCTCTCTCTCTCTCTCGCTCTCGCTCTCGCTCTCTCTCTCTCTCGCTCTCTCTCCCTCGCTCTCACAGTAGATAGACTCCTCTACATCAGTTAGGTCTTTCCTCTCTGTTTCGTGATGAAGTGCAGTTGTAGGAGAAGCTCATCATAGACCGACCACACATGTTCCGTATGTGTGTCGACATAGCACACCTCCTTCTTTTCGTTGTCTCCTCCCACTGACCTTGCTCCTGACACACATCCTGACCTCTTGACCTCTTCCCCCTGTCTCTTCTCACTCCAAACCTTTGCCGTACATCTACTATAATTATGCAGTACACCGCGCGCCGCACACACACACACACACACACACACCACACACACCAGCCATGTCTTTCTTTTTCTCTCTCTCACTCACTCACACCTTACACACACACATACTTGCACACACGCACGCGCCCACACACACACACACACACACACTGGTCCTTACTAATAGAAAGTTAGAGGTGAGTGAGGAAAAGGTTTTAGGGGAGAGTAAGAAAAAGAAAGTCGGTTAAGCCTAGCCAGTGGACGACCGTGTCCACAACTGTAATATCAGGTTGGGGGAGTCAGGGAAGGAATGGACACCCTAGAATAAAATACAGGAGGAATAAGACAGGGAAGGAAGGAATGATGACAATAAGGGGAGGGAGGAAGATAGAGAGCAAAGTAAAGCTTAGCATGGGGTGAACACAGGGAGAGCAAGCAACCTGTGTATTGAACAGAACAGGACTGGCTGGCTGGCTGACTAGCAGGCTGGTTGGTTGGTTGGTTGGTTGGCTGGCTGGCTGGCAGCAGGCCCTAGTCCACTGACTGGGGAGTTTCTATTTCTAGAAGTGGGCAGTGGCCGCAGCAGCAGCGCACCAAGGGGCAGGGCTACTGCTGCTGGCAGAGTGACCATGGCAGAATGGTGTGGGGTGACTGCCCACATAATGATGCCCATCGATCAGTCAGCCAGGCCTGGTAGGGGGAGGAGGGAGGGGGGGTGGGGAGGAGGGGGTCGTGGCCAGGTCGAAGCATCATCCTAGTTGAAGGACCGTCTGTAGTGGTTTTGGTGTGGTGTGGTGTGGTGTGGTGTGGTGGAAGTTGAGGGTTTAGAGGGAACTGTGGTGACAAACAAGCTCGTCATGAGACATGGGGAGAGTGGAAATGTTTGGAGGTGAAGGGGGAGAGAAGTAAGGCTGTGGGGGGAGGGGGGAAGAAGTAGGGTTGGGTGGGGTGGGGGGGGGGGGGGTGGGGTGATGCAGTTGTAGATAGGTAGATGAATGACATTAACAAGGGAGGGTGATGAGCATTTCTGGCCTCTTTTTTTTTCTTCTTCTTCTAACACACACAGGCTGTAGTCTTTAAGTGTGCTCATCATTCTGTGTGTGTGTGCATGCATGTGCGTGTACTTGTACCCATGAGTGCCCATGCTCACACACATACACACACAAACACACACACACACACACTACAACAGTCACACACACACACACTACAACACACACACTACTACACACACACACACACTACAACACACACACTACTACTACTACTACACACAACACACCACACACACACACACACACACACACAAACACACACACACTACTACACACACACACTACTACTACTACACACACAACTACTACTACACACACACACTACTACTACTACTACTACTACTACACACACACACACACACACACACACACACACACACACACACACACACTACTACTACACACACACACACACTTTATGTTGTACCCAGAGCTCATCACATCAACTCTGTGTATGATGCATGTATGAAGCTCAAAATATAGTCTGTTCTCAGTCAACCTTTTTTTCTTCTTCTTTTTTTTGTAATGAGCTTTTGTGGAAGAATGACATTAACATACCGTTTATCAGTCAGTCAGTTAGTCTCATGTTCTTATACACAAAACGTACATTTGATAACTTCATGCACCCCCCTACCCCCTACCCCCACCCTCTGAGAAAAAAGTGTTGTTTAAAAAAACCAAAGTTGGCTAGACTTCTAAAGTTTGTGTGAAAACTTATCACATAACTTCCAGCAAAGCTTGAATTAGACTTCTCGCTCTCTCTTAACACTCCACCCCCGCCCCATCCCCAGTGCTTTTCATCTTGCGTGAAAATTAATCCCCCTGCCCGCCTCCGTCTTTAAAAAGAACACAGGCGGTTCGAGAAAAGAGACAAAAGAATGAAATCTCAGGAATACGGCAAAGAAGGAAAATAGTGTGTGTGTGTACGTGCGTGGTGTGTGTGTGTGTGTGTTTGTGTGTGTGTGTGTGTGTGTGTGTGTGTGTGTGTGTGTGTGTGTGTGTGTGTGTGTGTGTGTGTGTGCTTTTAGGGGGGCAGAGCCAGAGTAAGCAAGCATCTGTATTGTAATCAGTCACCTACTTCTAGCAAACATGAACCATTCTCTTGTTTCTCTCTTTATCCTTCTCCTCTCTTACCCCCCCCCCTACCCCCCCACCAGCCTGTCCTCATTTCTTCCTGATCCACTCCCTCTTCTCTCAGTCATGGTGATGGGTCTGTCTGTCGCATCATTGTGTAACATAATATCCGCTGTAACACGTTTCATCAGAATCCCACAGGGTCGTTGCTGAGGTGAGGAGGAATGTACCTACCTGTTTTGGAATGCTTTCCAATATCAACATTGACATAAAAGCAAACAGAAACACAAACATGAAACCAAAACAAAAAACAAAACAAAACAAAACCCTGGCTCATACCAGTCTACATCTGTTGTGTCCTACCTTTCTCTCACCCCCTTACCATCCCCTCCCCCATCCCAACCTTCAGGGGTCCTTTATCATGACAGTGTTGAGGCAGTGTAAGCCCAGTGACAGAGGGGGGAGTGTGGTGGGGAACAGTGGGGATAAAGGTATTTATACATGTGTATAGTAGTATGTGGGGTGGGGGGGGGGGGGGGGGGTACATCATGTGGATGGTATGTGCCTGGGCACAGGTGTGTGTGTGTGTGTGCACAGGTGAGGTCATCACTCTGTTTGTATTGATCCATCTGCTCCTCTCCCCCCCCCCCCTTCTTTTCTCTGTCCTTCCTTCCTGCACCCTTCCCCCCCCCCCCCCCCCCCCCCCCCATGTCCCCTGCTTCTGTCATCCATCATCCTCATCTTCCAGCCATCCACTACTACCCTTACTTCTGCTCCCCCTTTTTCTTCCTCAGAGAGCTCTCCGAAGTCAGTCAGTTCTTTGGTACTTGTGTGATTTGTTGCCTGCAACTTTTTTCTGTGAGGGGAGGGGGGGGGGGGGGTTATTGATGTAGTGTGTGTGTGTGTGTGTGTGCAAGCAGGCTTATGCATAGGGTTGAGTTGTGTGTGTATGTGTCTATATACATGTGTATAAGTGGTATGTTATAAATTCATTAAGTTGTAAGATTATAAGTTCTAATGTAGAAAAAGACATCATTATTATTATTATTATTATTATTATTATTATTATTATTTATTAGTATTATTTTATACTAATGTGTGCAATCAAGAGAGTTAAATTTTTTTCTAGTTTGGCTTTTAGCTACCATTTTCCAGTCAGATCCCTCAGTGTAATGGGGTTTTTCCTTTCAGTTAGGTAGATGTAGGATTATACTTTTTGTTAAAAATTTAAACCATCCTTTTTCTCCTCCACCTCCTTCCTTAAAAGCCAAACAACAACAGAAAAAGGAGAGGGAAGGGGGGGGGGGGGGGGTAGAGAGGGAGGTTTATTACTGTTTTATTTCCATTACTTTAAGACAAAGAGAGAAAAAAATGTTAAGAACCTATATTTTATGTATTTTTCAGCCCAAGATTTATGTCTGTGGCTTTTTAGGGACACTTTTTCCCTCTTAAATTTGGGGACTTAAGGCTAGGATTAGGGCTGTTTCACATAAGGACCAGGCTTTAAAAGGTAGGCCAAATCCACATTGTGGGGCTTGGGTGTCCTGAGAAGTCTGTTCTTGTTCTGTGGGCCTGTGAGTTTATGTCTTAATTTGTGGTGTACTCTTAATATCTAGTACATTTCTTTTTAGGGCCATTCCATGTGTTCTGCATGAAACACCAATCTTGTATTGTAGTGTAGATTTTTGTCTTGAGCTTTACACAGATTTCTTATTCTATGCCAAATGATATTTGTCATCTGCTTCGTGGTTTGTTTTTATTTGTTGGCTTTTTTTGTTGTTGTTCCCACCACACCATTAAATGAGACATTTCCCATATCTGTCCTCACTGATTCAAATTGTTCTTTACTGCCATTGATTGAACCCAAGTTGTGATATTGGTTTTTGATATGTTACATAAGTTCAGTTTGTATATATAATAAATCACCAGTGTCAAAATTTATGGTGTTGACACAATCCAGCTCTAAGAATGATAAAAACGCAAGGCAGATGCGTACCTGTAATACAGTCCCAGTGGCATAGTCTAGGCTTTCCAAGCTGCTGATAAAATGTTGGTATGTGTATATATACATATTTGTGACAGTGGCTGGAAGTTTTTTTTATCAAAACCAATTTTGTTTGCAATGCCATCAATGAGGAGTTTGATACTGGTATGAATTGTATAAGTGAAGAGAAGAAACGAAACAAAATAGATGATGATATACTCATGAAATTCTTAGAACTACTTTAAAAAATCATTTTCGAGGGGGGGGGTGGGGGGACTCAAAGGCAGGTAGCATGAAGGTAACAATGGATATTTTAGTGATATATATTTTTTAAATTGCCCTTGTTGGGTGACAACACTATATACTGATGGCTCCTGGCAAAACAGAATAAAGGGTATGGAGAAAGTCTCTTGATAGCCTGCAGTGTGGACAGGTCAGCTGTGTCAGCATTTTGAAGTGTGTGAAGGCTGATGAAATAGTGACATGAGGGAAAAGGCCTTGAGAGTCATGTGAGTCATTAACCGCTGTGGTTTAGGAGACTGACAGCTGGACAGAGGTGATGTTGGTGAGGAGGATGAAGCAATAAAAGTGACAGGTGCAGAGAGTTGACACGGGAAGGGGGTGTGGTGTGTGTGTGTTTCAGGTGAAGGAGGAGTGAGTCATGCCACCATCAGGGCCAGGTCAGGAGGTTGCTCCGGGCATGTGTGGAGTCCACGTGGGCACGGCCCCGTGCTGACTCTGCCCAGGACCCATCATGATGGGGTGCCAGCCTCAGACCTCTTCTCACCACTCCTCCATACCTCATCCGCATGCGCACTACAGTGTAGCGTCTCACGCCCCGCTGCAGGAAACGCTGTCTGACAGTCAGCCGCTCGACACCCAGCAACCATATTTCGTACACACGTCCTCTTCAGTTTCGTCTTCTGCTCACCACCACCTCTCCCAGAACCTAAGTCATCGTCTCCCGAGCCAGACGGACCCAGCTGGTGCTCCTGGCTGTTGCCCACCCTCCACACTTCCCTGCCCCGACTCTTTTTCCCACCACCCCACCAACGTTGGGCTGCGTCCTCTGAAACGAGCGCTTCCCACTACCAGCACCCCAGTCTATCCCAGTCGGGGCTGTGGCCTTCGGGAGGAGGAGCAGCTCCACAGTTCACACTGTCCCTTCCTACGGGTCAGCAGCAGGTGACCCGTCCTTCCCCTGCAGCCACGTCTTCACCGGTCAGCCCCCGACACCTGGCCACTCACCGTACCTTGCATCACCCTGCTCCTGCCCAGCAGCAGCAGCAGGGAGGCTGTGTGGACAAAAGAACTGTTTCGCAAGAGCCTTTCGCAGAAGCCAAAGAACACTCGCAGTACAGTCGCTCCCCCACGGTCTGTCTGCTGCCCCCACCCCCCACTTTCTCTGCTGGACGGTGTGCTGACGGCAGTGGCCTCGGGTCAACCGACAGCTCGGCCTCCTACAGTCGCAGCCCTCAGCAGTCCAAAGCGGGCAGTCCGCAGCCAGAATCCGGCCACCAGCGTCAGGAAACCTGTCCCCTCTGCAGTACCAGCTGTCCCCTACAGCCATGCTGGACAAGAAACTCACCTTGCAGGTAACACCACTTGCTTGACCACATCAGACAATGAAGAGAAAGAAACCTTCTTCCTGACTGTGACTAGTGATGTGTTGGATGAGAGACGATAAGTTTAACTCTGGTATTAAGAGCAGTCAGAATCCATTTTAAAAAATTGTTGACTTTTTGTCTCTGCTGCTATGTAATCAAATCTGCACTAAATTTAGTTATGTATGCATGCATGTGTTTTGCATATTTTATGTAGGTGTTTTCTCTGTGTAAATGGGCAAGTATGATTCAATTCAGACTACTGTATGGGTGTGTTTTTTTGTCTAATATTCCACATAGCTGGGACATTTGAATGATCAAGTCCTGCATGTTAAATATTACTATAAGGATATATATATGGCATATCCATGTCTAAAAGAACAGTGCGAGTTAAGACAGGTGACTGACTGTGTTTGTTATCAGAGCATACTGCATTCAGGTGTTGTGAGTCTTTAGGGACTTGTGTTGTGAGGCTACTGCTTCAGGTGATTGTGTCAAGGGCTCGTGTTCAGGTGACTGTTTTTGTACCCAAAGCATGCTGTGTGTGCCGGTGACTGTATTTGTACCCAAGCGTGCGTGGTGGTGATGGTGTTGTACTGTAGTTGTACCCAGAGCGTGCTGTGTGCAGGTGGACTGTGTGTGGTCCGAGCGTGTGTGCAGGGTGGTGACTGGTGTTGTACCCAGAGCGTGCCCTGTGCCAGGTGGTGACTGGTGTGACCCAGCCGGTTCGTTTGTGCAGGTGGTGACTGATGTTGTACCTCAGGAGCGTGCTGTGTTGCTTATCGGTGAACTGTGTGTTGACACGCAGCGGCCGTGCAGTGGTGACTAGTGTGTTGTCCAGAGGTGCTGTGTGCAGGTGTTGTACATCGCTGCTTGTCGCCAGACGTGCTGTGGTGCAGGTTGGTTTCGGTGTGTGACCAAAACTCGTATTGTGCAGGAGGTGACTGTGTGTTGTACCCAGAGCGTGCTGTGTGCAGGTGGTGACTGTGTGTTGTACCCAGAGCGTGCTGTGTGCAGGTGGTGACCACAGACCACTCCCCCATCAGCCCCAGCAGCAGCAGTGCCACCAGCTCTCCGCGTTTCGTTTTCCCGGACATGCAGGCCTCGTCCTCCTCCTCAGGTCACCTGGGGTCAGACAGCGGCAGTTCCCCCTTCATCTCCCCTGTCAAACACGAGGTCAAGCTGGAGATTGGCACCCCGCCCCAGCCATCCGAGATGGAGTCTCCACTACAGCAGGTTGGTAGGAAGTGTGATGATGGTCTCGTTAGTTAGTCAACTACCAGCATGCTCTGCCCTTGCTGGCCAAACCTTACCCGTGGTGCAGTGTTACTTTTCAGGGGAAGGGAGAAAACTCTGGTCATGCACACATACACGTTGGAAGAGGGAATAGTGGGGTTTTGAGGATTGGGAACATTTAGTGAGAGTTTTGCTTGTGTAAGCAACAGGCTGTAGTCTTTATTATTATTATATTTTATGCCACCAGCTGGCTGTCATTGTTTTTTTGCTTCTTTTTTCTAAATGAGTCGCTGACATAGGAATCTGATGTGAAATTTAGCAAGATAAAGCAGTACGTATACAGATACACATTCAGAAAGGAATTTGTAGCTGCCCCAAACACACACTAATGCTGACCAGATTTAACAACCGAATTAAAGAGATGGAGAAAACTGTGTCATATCATGAAACAGTTGGGGGGTTTCATTACAATATTATTTTCTTTCATCAGCTACAAGATAATGATATATTACATATATAAAGTTAATGGAAGTTATTATTTTTCTTGTTGCATAATTATTGACTGTTGGGCAAACTTCTGTTTTTTTCACTTAAATTTGATCGAATAGTCCGAAAACTATTGTAAATACATTTTATAAAAGTGGTCATTTTCACAACACAAAAGCCAAGTTTATGTAAAGTTGGGTTGTTTTTATTTGGTTTTGTTGTTGGTTGGGGGGGGTGTTGGGGGGGACGATTTCAGGGAATATTTTGTGGGATTTTTTAAGCTTGCAAATGTATGAAACAGTTTCAATAACTGATATTGAATAACTGCAATCAAAGAGTATTTGAAACTTTCATATCATCATGTACTTCGTTATTTATTCGTTAACTTTTGAAATGATAAAACAATGCTGTTACATTGTTGTAGGGTCAGCGAGAGCGGCGCCGCATGTGCAGTGGGGATACGGAGCTGAGCGAGACGTTGGTGGATTCGGAAACGGGTTCCAGTCTGCTGGAGGACAGCAGCAGCAGCAGGGAACAGTCTCCCTTTTCCGCCATGGCGGAGTCCCTGTCTCTACGATCGCCCTCGGAACACTCCCCCTCCCCCCTCAGCAAAAAGAGCTTCCCTCACCACACTTTCTTTGCGGCTTCGGAGGAAGAGGAACAGGCGGAGAAAGGGGAAGAGGGAGGAGAAACACAGCCTCTCAACCAGACCCAGAGTTTCACCCATCAAAGTTTAAGAGACGCCTGCATGAACGCTACGTGCTCAGTTTGAAGGACACTTCAGAGAGCAGCTGTAAAGTCAAAGAAGAGTCCAGCGAAAAGTGTGAGAGCTCCGAAACAGAGAGTCACATGACTCCAAGAGATCGGTGTCCAAGATGGAGAGGAGCGACAGTCCCCAGCACACAGACAGTCCCATGCCCAAGAGTCCTCGCAGATCGTCTTCAGACACGGACATGGTGCATACGGAGAGTGCCGAGATGGGAGCCAGCAGCGCGGATGAGGGGGACGTGTTCATGGAGCCCACCATCCGCGTGCGCACCAAACATAAGCCGCCTTCTCTCACCAGAGGGAGCCTCTGGACTTGTCGCGTGGACCTTTCTACACGGCTTTCGCTCCAGCTCTGGCTCCAGCCCGCTTGTGGACACAGAGCACCTGCAGCCCTGCCTCCAAGATGTTTTCCCCAGTGTTTCGATCCCCGCATCGCCTGCCATACTCGCCCCACGGACTCATGTCTCCCCAGTCTCAGTCTCCACTCTGTTCAGTGCCTGAAGGTGGACGCATTTTTAACTTTAATGTACCGAGTCCCCTGGAAGGGCCTCACTCAGACTCTGACCTCATTTCCCCTAGTCCTCTGTCTCCCCGAATCTTCACCTTCCCCCCTCCAGGCTCGGCGCCCAATCCCATGGCAGAGGTGAACCGTCTGGCGGTGTCTCCAAGAGCTCCGTACACGCCGCCTCCTGCATTCCTGCGCGGCAAGCCTGTTGGAGGTGGAGGGATGGACCCTAAGCTCGGTGACCAGCAGAGCTTCTACAGTAAGCGATCTCTGTCCGAGTCTGACGTGACTTACCTGTGTCCTGTGTGTGGCCAGGTGTTCCCTACCAACGACAACCTGGCCAAACACATGACCAAGCATCTGCCCTCAGAGACTATCCGTGCAGGGGACAACAACAAGGTTCATTACTGTAAAGTGTGCAACCGCTCCTTTTCCCGCTCAGACATGTTGACTCGCCACATGCGGCTGCACACAGGTCTGAAACCGTACGAGTGCATGGAATGCGGGCAGGTGTTCAGTCGCAGCGACCACCTCAATACGCATCGTCGCACCCACACGGGGGAAAAGCCTTACCGCTGCCCGCACTGCCCCTACGCCGCCTGTCGCAGAGACATGATCACCAGGCACATGCGCACTCACGCCAAACGCTCGTCGCGCCGAGCGCGGTACCTGTCTGTACCGGACGATGGGGACGGCCACAAAGCGTCGGGCTCCATCTCCAGCACAGACACGCTAGATTCTCAGGAGTATTCCACCGGCGTTCACACCTGCTCTGTGTCTTCGGTAGACAGTGTGGAATCGGAGTCTGTCCACTCTCCCCATCCTCCTTACCTGGGAGCCAGCGTGGACAGTCTGCTGTCCCCAGGCCCCCACTCCTCCCCACCCAGCCGCAAGCCCTCAGAGGAGGTGGAGGAGGGCATGGAGGGGCAGCAGGACGGGGGCGCCGGCCACAACCAGTTCCTGCACTACCGCAAGGCGCGCAACTGGTCCACCACCAGCCTGGAGAGCGTGGACTCTGAGGAGGCAGTTCTTATACGAGAAGTGTTTGTGGATGACCCTTTCAATGACCCTGACCCTCACCTGTCAGGGTCAGCCGGGGAGGGAGGCAGTAAGGAGAACATGGGTCACGGGGGTCCAAGGAATTCCTCCAGCTCCAAAGACGAGGGTGGCCTTGACACGAAGACGTTGCAGAAGTGCTTTATTAGTTCCCAGCCACCTGGCAGCAGCAGCAGTTAACTGTTTCAAACGTTATATATGTATATATATATACAATCATTTTATACTGCAGTCGCTCCTCCTCTTGTAAATGCTCATCACATTTTTTTGGGTGTTTTGTTCAAGGACTGTGACTGGACGTGGTAAAGGACAGATGTCATTCATATTGTTGCATGTCTCACACAAGGCCAGTTACCCCAGTCATCATTTTTCTTGTAAAGTTAGGTTTCGAACATTAGTGTAGGTGCGTAAATTGGAACCTGAAGAGAAAGAAATTGTGTCTCTCTTTGTGTCATTTTTAGATTTGATGAGGTGTGATATGTTGAGGGGCTGCAATAGAAATGTGAATACTGCAGTCTGCCAGGAAACTTGAGAGAGTCAGGGAAATGATGACCTTGGAAAGTGTCAGCTCAGTTAGTGCATGAATGTCATTTTTCTTGTGGATAGAAAATAATTATGTCTATAGTACAAGATTTTTATGCCTGTTAATGCGAAAGCTCGGAACAATTTTGTTAATTGCATGTGAATATATGTATAAATGGCATAATATGAGTACATTACGTAAATTGGGATTTAAACAGAAAAGAAAGGCTTTGTGCTTTGACTTTGCAGAAAACAAACACCAATGAGTTATCTGTTGTGAATAAGAGTCTCCTAGATTTGATTTGTTAAAAACGGATCTGTTTCATTGTCTCGCTTGCATGTGTTATACAACCTCTTCAACCATTCTACATAGGGGAAAAGGGACATAGAGGCAAGCTGATAGATATTTCTGGACAGTTTCAACAAAACAGAAATTTCAACACGTGAATTTGACCCTCTTTTTTTTTTTAAATTCAGATTTGTTTGCATGAAAAGTAGACGTTTACAATCAAAATTCAAGATTGTTGGGAAGGATAATAAAGGATGACATGTTCTGAACACTTTGTGGACACAAAATTTTAAAAGACTGGGCAGGCATTTCAGTGCATCATCAGATCATCAGTGGAGGTTTATGGGCTCAGAAGAAAGAACATATAGACACTCTTAGAGTGGGTTTTGTGTGTGTGGCATGGGCTGTTCACTGTATGATGTGTGCCAAAGAAACCTGTGTGCACAATGGGTGTTGGACAACTTTCAGGCCAGCTTTGCCTCTAAAGAGTGATGCAAAGGGCCTGTCCCTGCTTGGCCAGGTTGCTGTGAACAGTGTCATCTAATGGAATTCCTAGATTCCAGTGGATGCCATGTCAGTTGTACTGTAGAGTTTTATAGAAGAAACATTGAACCAGTTTGAGGAGGCTCTCTGAACAAGCTGACAGATACAATGAACATGTCATTTTGTCTTCATGAATATTGCATAATGTAGTGGGCAAAAACCTGACTTGATAACATTTTATCATTCTAAAGTTTCTTTTGCCTCCCTTTGGATTCAGCGGCACTCTGTGGATTGATGACAAAGCAGATAAACAAGTTGCGTGTCAGGGGACTTGAGTGTACCCACTGCCTGTCTGTAAAATTCTGGTGATCTCAGCGTTCAGTGTCACCAACACACACACACTCTCACACACACACACACACACACACACACACACACACACACACACACACACACACTGCCAGTGCTGCAGGCGTCCTGGCCTGGACAGCTATCCATGTTTCTGATCAGATTTTCCTCTCTGGGTTTGTCCAACATCTTCTCTTGCCTGTGTCGGGAAGATCGCTGTCCTGGCAGTGGATATATCCGCCTGTCATTCTTGAAAAGACACAGGTGCCGATGAGATTGTGAATGTAGCACAAGATGGAAATCTGTCAGGCAAGCCTGAAATTCTGTAGAGGACTGCTTGTGCTACACACTAAGCTTCTCTAACTGGCAGAGTGGCTGACTGTAGATTTTGATCACATACTGTAACATTTTTTTGTTTTCAGTAAACCAGTGTTTTGGTTGAAAGACCCACATTTCAGACTGTTGGGCTGTTTTTCAAAAGTTGATGGGTGGAACATCAGACTTCTTTCTGTGCTTCTTGAGGATTGTAAACAGAATTTTTTTCTTTTGTTTAAAAATGGAATTTTTGGAGACGGGACCAACTTGGTTTGTATTGAAGATTAACATTGCTGCTGGCTCAAACAGAAAATCTGTATGTACACTGTCTGTCAGATGAATATCTGACGCCTGCACAATAATGAAAACAATCTCATTACTGTTCCATTTCTGGCTGGTTGATGTCATGGTTTTTTTATGACGATGTGTCTGTCTGATGGAGAACTGACACACCAGCATTCAGTTGGAAGGGATCTTTGTGGCATGTTTTCTGTCAGACGTCATTGTCACTGTCATCACAATGCTGTTGACATTGATTCTGTGACTGTTCTCTGTAACAATCTGATTCAGTGGTTCTTTTTTCTGTAGCAATCTGATTTTAGCAGCTCTGTTGTCTGTAACAGTCTGATTTCAGTGATTCTGTTCTCTATAAGTGTAACAATCTGATTTCAGTGGTTCTGGGCTTCTTCTTTTCTGTTTTACTTTAGGTTTAAAGAAGCTTTTGCTTGAAGGTATCAGTGACATTACTGTGTGGTATGGATGGATATGTTGGTCTGCAACTGTAAAACATTGTGGTCTGCCTGCATCACTGCCATGGACAAAATGCTATATGAATAGTATCAGTAGACACAGGTGTGTACAATACAATTTGTAGGTGTGTTTTTTTTATTGGGTTCAGATTCCTGGTGAAAAGTTGTAATGAGAAACTATCCCGGAGGCTATTCTGTCAGACTGAAACAGAATAATATTTAGGATTTTCACATGAAAAGTGGAAAGGTGTTCAAAAAGAATCAATGAGAGTGGCTGTCATATTACTCCCCCCCCCCCCTCCCGTAACAGTCAATGGTAAGATTTGTTATGTGTTTTTAGACTGGTAACAAATGATAAATTCCATACAGTTTTCTCTCTCACACACACACATGCACACACAAATTGATACAAAATTTTAAAGCAACTATTTGTTATATAAGGGAGAGAAGAAAGTCCGAAAGAGCAGACAAGGTAATTCTCAGGGCAGACACACATTTCCACTCATTTCATTGGTTTTTCTGCTGGATCGTTTTGGCTTTTTCAATTTGTGGCCAATGAATTAAATGCCTTCTTAAATGGCCTTTTCTTTTATTGTGGCGTTATGATGTATAATGATGCATAAGAGAGGAGCACCAAGCGTTTACACTTTTCTCAAGGATATCGTTATTGGAAGTAAACTGCATTATTGTACCTTGATCATCCGTACAATGTCATTTCTAAAATGATCTATGTTAACTGAAGTAGCTCTTATGAAATAAATGATTGCCTTGATCATTCAGAAATAATGGCCAAATCGTGGAATGAAATTGAAGGATGTGTATCAGGCATTTATCGGATTGATTCGGAAAGATCCTTATTCACTAAGTGTGGATAATCCGGGAGAATTGGCTCAGAAATGAATTTTGGGGGACAAAGTAACAGTAAGAGGGAAAAAATCTGCAGAAATGTTGATGATGCTTGCTGAACGTTACAAACCCAACTATATTCATCCACAGTATCCACTCTTGTTTTCAGTATTATCATAATGACGTGTAATATAATGCCTTTGAGTTGACCAACAAGGCCAGATGAGCTTCTGATACGTTTACTGTTGAGCGGTGACTGCATGTCAGCAATGTTGTGGACTGTTTGCATCAATGTATATTGCCGTTACAGTATTATGCTGGGGCTTGCCAAAGCCGTTAGCATGAATTGGTCTGAATGGGTAGTGGTTGGGGTGTCTTGTCAGTGCCTGGTGATTTTGCTCATAATGCTGGAGATAATGTCACATTAACTGCCATGTATAGGTCGATGCTATATGTAAATGGATTTTGTTTCCTTTTTCTTTTTTTTTGTAAAGAAGCATCTGTTTCAAATTGTATTAGATTTTTAATTCTTAATTACTTGATGGTATCCTGAAAAAGAAAGTACTATATTAACAGGGTTTTAGGTTTGTTTCAGAGTAACGATGCTGATGTTTTACTCTGTGTCTGCTATATTTCAGCCCCCAACACTACATTAACTCAGCTTCAACTGTTCTTAATATCTCTATCTATCTGTTTCAATGCCATGTACTTTCTGTACAGACATCTGCTTCCCTTTCCTTTGAAAATGATGTTTATCAACATACATTCATGGTGTACTCTTTTCATTGTTGAGTATGGAAAATGAAATTCTGCATAGCAGTTACAATGAAACTTTCATCATGAAGTACAGCAAACAGAAGTACCATCACTTTAATAAAAACTGGTGAGTTTACTCTGCTTCATCTTCATTCTAGGTGGTGTCCTATGTAGGCTATGCTGTGAACACTGTTTCACTTTGATGGCAGACATTTTGCTCTCTGTGTCTCTTTCTCCTTTCTTGGGTGTTAAATTTTCAAAGGTAATTTTCTGCAACACACACACATGCACTCACAATCACAATCTCTTAGCATTATTCAGAATCAGGTAACATGCAGGGGTGTCTTTTTTTTTTTTTTAAAGAACAATTTTATAAAGTCCTTTAATTAAAATAAAAAGAACTGTCCAAATTAACTAAGAGATATAAAATACACATCTAAAAAGACAGAATTTTATCTAGAAATACTCTGTTGCAAGTGTATGCACACACACACATACACACACACACACACACACACACACAATTATCAGTATGCATGCACCCCATCTTTGTTGAATTTTTCTGAAAGGTTTGTTTTACAGGAAAGGACACAATACCTAGA
The DNA here is from genome assembly GCA_028751875.1 of Rapana venosa. Lineage (NCBI taxonomy): Eukaryota > Metazoa > Mollusca > Gastropoda > Neogastropoda > Muricidae > Rapana > Rapana venosa. The sequence continues at coordinate 51,717,661 of CM054135.1, forward strand.
TCAGAGTCCCTGAAAGTAACTACCTGTTGAGGTAAAATAAATAAATAAAAAATAAAAGAACAGAAAACTCAGTACCTTGTCCCTTTACAGATAATCCCATTTTGGTCTGTTGCCCGGTGTTTCAGAACTATACTGGAGTTCATGGTTTGTTTTGGCTTTTTTACCCAAGGAGACCGTGATCTTAACGTACAAGCTTACAACGCCCACCTCTGTGGCCTTGCCTTCACTCTTCCTCTTTGATTTTTGACCTGATAGTAACCGATGTTTGGAAGAATACACTTTGTTCCAAAAATTGGATACAATCTTCACAACGTAAACGTAAGGTAGATCTGCCCATGTGTGTAACATGAACTTCAGAAGGGCAGGCTGTTCATGCCTGTGTGTTCAGAGTTCATTGACAGATGTTTGTTCAGCACAGATGAGCCAGTCTGCTCCAGGAGACAGAACTTATCTTGAAGTGATGATATGCTAGTGTATCATCGTGATAAAAAACCTGAAAAATTAAGTGTAATATCCAGGAATGTCCTTTTCAGAAATTAAAGAAAGAAACCAAAGATAACATAAGAAACGTATTTTAGGTTGGGACCTACATACGAACTTCTAAAAACGGATGAGTTAAACTCCCTTGTAATTACTCCAAAATCAACATGGCCTGTGCTGTACCATTACTTTTGACCTGTTGTTGCTCTTGTATGTGTAGGTGAATATGTGAAATTTATTTGGAAATTCTTCCCTCTTCGTTCTGAATTTCATCTTTGTCGGAATACAGTAGCGCAATATATGCTATTGTTGTCAACAAGACTGGCCTCCTTCAACTGATTAACTATGTTGTTTTTGCTGCTAATCTGATGTTGCTGTAATTCTGGAGTGAGAGGGAAGGGGGGTAAGGCTTGATGTGCAGGGAGGGGGAAGCAAGGGATCAGAAAACGGTACAATGAAATATGAGAGTAGAGAAAAAAAACACAACAATCTTTTCTGTCAAAGTGAAAGGCTGTGATACTCCCAGGAAGAAAAGTGATGGACCAATTGCTTGCCGGATATGTTTCATTTAATTCTCAGCAGTACAGTGTATGTTGCCACATATAAACGTTTAGAAGGGTGGTTGTTGTGGGGGGGCGAGGGGGACTGGGTTGAGGCAGAAAGCCACTTGCACCTTTCTGAACCAGTATTGTGAGCTTCCTAGTGTTCATGTCTGTTGAACAGTCATTCTTTCCAGCACACTCTCATTGTATCAAGAATCTTAATAAAGCAAGCGACCACTTTCTGTAAATAGTATAATTCACAGTATGTCTTATTCATGATGAAAGAACAATACAAGAGATGTGCATAACATTGGGCCAGTGATACTGACCTATTGTCAGTCACTCTATGTACAGGTAGACAAGTATAAATGAAGAGATCATGAATGAAGTAACTCTGTATTCATGCATAGGTATAGGTACCTTGATTTATCTGTATAGAATGAGGGATTATGCTTTTTTTTTTTTTTAAGTGTTGGGCTTGAAATTGTGTGCCTTACAGTCTCCATGTGTTGGAATTCTTTTTTTTCTAAATGGTTAGCCCCCAAACTCAAATCTGGTTTTATTGTAAATTCCGAACACTAATGTGGGTGTATATATGTGTGTTGCATATATATATATACTTGTAGAAAAACCTTTTCAAGATTTTGTGACTTTTATTTCATGATTAGGTGGTATTGAAAATCATGTTCATGGTCCAATTCTGTGTGTTTTGGAGGGAGCGCAAGGTCAGCTTCGTTTTGTCAGAACATCAGTTGTGCAAGGCCGAGTATTTGCAGGCAGGCAGAAATGAGCAAGTTTATTTTTAGAATTAGAGTTTCATGTCATCCTTCCTGTCGAATGGTGTACTGATAGGATTATCGGACAATCATGTTAAGTAAAATGTGCAAAATTATTTTTGTTTTTCCAACGTTTTTTCTTTCCCGGTTACATTGGTGACAACGTTAAAGCATGCCTTAAAATGAATTCTTGAAAGGCAGGTTGGGTTTTCTGGGGTGATGTTTGAAAAGTATTTTTGTTTGTGTGGAGGTTTCCATGTTTCAGAATGGCATTTGCAGCATACATTTATGATAAGCAAGTACGTTACTGACAGTGGGGCTGTTGTCTGGAATCGGAATTTCAGCATCCTGTGTGAGTGCTAACATTTCAGACAAAATGTTATGTGTTGATTTTGATTCATAATTTTGTTGGAAAAAAAAGACATTTTAGTCACCACCTTAGAAAAGTAACACATGCATGTTGCGTTGAATAGTGAACAAGTCTAAAACAAAAGCTTGTGATGACTTTGGTTTCGAAAGCACCACAAAACAGACTATCCATGTAACTGTTAACGCCGTTATTACCATGCTCTGTAGCAGCTCTTTGACAGCCATTTGTTAAGGGGATTTTAGACTGAGGTAACAATCAACAACATAACACTGACCTCTGAATCTGGATGGAATGTTATTGCTCTAGAATAGAATTATTTGCTGCATACATGTATATCACTGGGCGTGTGGGAAAGTTGTAATAGTATGTACTAGTACCATTCCTTGTTTTTAAAACAAAGAGTATTGCTTCTTTTACCTGAAGTCTTGACATCAGTCAGTGTCATTCTTTAGTTTAGAAAGAATCAAGACCTACCCACATCGTTTTCGTCTAATACTGTTGACACAAATAAAACACAAACAATTTTTTTTCTCAGTCTTTATAATACTACTCACTTCTGCTGAGAAAGTGAAAGCTCTTACATATGAAATATTACACAAAGAATCACAGGTATAGAATTAGATATGTTTGGACATAACAGTTTTAGCTTTGATTTGAACTGAGATGAGCTGCATGCATCATCTTAAGACATTATTGGCGCGGACGTTCTTCTTGACCTCAGTCTACCTCCCAAGATTTTATGTCCTTTATTGAAATACAGTAGAGGAAGTGTTTTCTTTTTGTAAGCACTGTGTAAATCAATGACCCCACCCATTTTGTTACTTTGTAAGAAGAAGAAAAAACTGCGAGTCTAGACTTGTACTGTCACGTTAGTGCAGAAGTCAGGATTTAAAACTGATGCATGGAAAGAGACATTTCAAAGATTGGTTATTCTTACGTCTATCAGGAGTTAATGAGGAACAGGGAGGGAGGGAGTGGCCTGTGCATCCGGTGAATTTTGCTTCTGTTAACAACAGCACAAAAGGTTATTCTCACTGTTAATCGTTACAATCATTACATCTGTCCATTTGAACACAATCACCATCACAGCTCGAATCATGTTTCCCCGTGATCCAAGATGTACGATGTACGTTACAGAGGCCTATTGTTGTTTTCAATGGAAAATTTACCAGTGACTGCATGATTTGACCATGTCTTACATAACACTTGCCAACATGCCTTGATCTTTGTTCGGTGGTTGCTGTCCAGATGATTGGTATATCGGCTTGTTAAATTGATGTCGCTTTTCCTTGTCCAGCCACTGAGGTTTTGTGTTGGTGGCATACAGTGATAAAGTTGGAGTCAGTATATTTTTTAACTCTGGGTTTGGTGCAGGAGTTTAGATTTATGCCCTGTCTTTAGTTTCAGATGAGCCTTAGCGCACTCAGTTTTCAAGCCTTTCTGTACATGTCTCCCTACCTCTATGTTAGGAAAAAGCGTTTAGTGTGTCCAGTGCTAGATGTTGTAATTAGTAAGTAAGGTGCAGTGTTGTTGAAGTGTCTTCAGAGCCTGGCTAAAATGCATCCTGATTGCAGCTAAGAATTACTGCAAAACCTGCCTGTATATGTGCATATGAATATGTCAGGTACAATAAATTGATTCTTCAACAGTTAAAGTAACTCAAGAGTCAATGAAGTATAGAATCTACAGAATTCCAGAAGAAAAGTTGTTTGTTTGGGTCTTTTTAATTGTACAGCTTTTGTGCTAACTGTGAATTGTTCATCTTCAAATATCCCCCTGCCCCTGTCCCCTCCTCCTGTACAGTACAAAGACATGCAGGAGCAGAAGAGATGTTTGATACACTTCTAGAAATGTTTAGTGGTGGAGAGGAGGCAGGTGCAATCATTTGAGCATGTCTGCTACACCAAGAGAGTTAGTTGACAGTTCAGAATGGACCTGTGCACACTTACTGCTATGACATTTCTTAGTGCAAATCACTGTCATTAGGGGTTGGGTTTTTTTGGTTACTTTAGAGTAACTGCACCAAGGATTGTTAATGTCATTATGAGGATACGAATCTTCAGTAGCTGATTGAGAAGAGTTCTTAGGCCTGTATTCCTTCTTTTTGTTTAGCCAAAAAAGAAAAAAAGAAAAAATGGGTGTACATGTTGAAAACTGCATGGGCAGGGCCTTTGTAATGAATTAAACACACTGTACATAAAATTTTGTCTTGTATTTTACAACACACAAAAATGTGGTATTAAAAAAAAACAAAAAGATATATTAAATGCTCTTGTGCATGTTATTGTACCGTCTCAGCTCGAGTTCGCTTCTTGTGCCTGCAGCGTGTCGTCAGTCAGTGCTGTCTGTTCAGTGTGCGTGTGAGACTTCTGGCTGCTGCTAAATGTCTGATGGTGTCCATCGATGCCCAGCCCTCAGGGGGCGTCAGCTTCATACCGTCGTTCCCCAAAACTGGTGGTGGGTGGGTGGTTTCATTGTGATGTGGCGGTGTGCAGCACTCCAACCAAACAGCCAGTGAGAATGACTTTGGTCAACAACAACAAAAAAGCATTATTTTCTCAGTGCAGTGTACGTACTTGTTGTGCAGGCCGGGGTTTCGTTGGGGGAGAGATGGGTCAGTGTGGCGCACTTGTCTTGTGACTTGTCTCTTTGTCGACAAATCTTCATTTTGTGAATAAAATGGAAATCAACTGTTCTTTTGGGGTTGGGTTTTTTGTTGTTTGGGTTTGCTGTCCCCCCACACCCTCCTTTCCTTTTTTGAATCATCTAACACATTTTTCTCACTTGTCTCCATCTGTCTGTCTGTCTCTCTCTCTCTCCATGAAAACTTTACCAAGTCATTCAAGATGAACACAAACATATGCACACATATAAGAAAGAGGGTGGCAGGTTGGTTAAGACGTTTGCCTGCCAACAAGTAAACCATGAGGTTCTGGGTTCGATTCCCAGCCTCGCCCTTTCTTCCCAGTTTGATGAAAAAAGTCAAACAGAATGTTTAAGTCCTTCTGATAAGACTATAAACCAAGGCCCCATGTGCGAATGCGCACAGAACATCTTGTGCACATATTAAAACCCTGTTCCGGCTTTTGGAAGAGTAGACCTTTGTGTGCCAGTAGGAATGGATGATCCCCCCCCCCCCAAAAAAAAACAAAAAAACCAGCATGCACACAGGTGTCACGTGAAAACATCCCTGAAGTTGGAATGTGGCTGCCTAATGGTTGGGGGGAGGGGGGGGGGGAACAGTGGCATACGCAAAATCTCACCATTAGTAAACATTGGAGCTCTTGCCCAGGAATGGGGGAAGAAAATATGCACACATATAAAGTAATCTAAAAAAAACGAAAAGGAAAACTAATCTACAAAAGGTGAATGAAATCATTATTGAGTATTTCATTCATTATAGTTTTACTTGTTTGCTAAACTTTTCAGGTGGGGGTGGAGAATGACTAAGAAACATAACTTAGTTACTCAACTACATGTGTAAACTTAAAAACATAGGTAACACTGGCATACATGCACACCTTTTGTTTTAAAGCGTGCAGTGTTATGGTCAATGGACTCTGGTGGGAGACACTAAGAATGTCACAAGCATTTTAAACTAAGATAACCCCAAAAGTCAGAATGCAGCTACTTAAATGGTGGACAAAAACGGTCGCGTATGCAAAAGCCTCACCATTCGTGAACCTCAAGAGCACTGGAGGGGGGGGACACAAAATAAGAATCAATCTCAGGACCTTCTATGTTACCACCAAGACCAAACTGCAAATGAAAAGTTCACACACTGAACTGAGGCACTGACTGGAAAATCTGAAGATTTATTGATAAACTCAAGACATCCTTCAGGTGAGACTATAAACTGAGGTCCTGTGTGCGAATGCATGCGGAACATCGTGCATACACGTTAAAACCCGGTCCGCTTTTCAGGAGAGTGGGCCATTGTGAGCCATTGGGGATGGATGACAAATTTAGGAAACCATATACACACAGAGACTGAATGCTAAAAGGCACACAAGTGCTTATTCCATGATCCTCAAGATAAAAGAATAACAAAATATAATTATAATAAAAATAACAACATAAAATAATAAGGGAAATGCCATTTTTTAAGCGTCACAGCATTTTTAGTCACTTAAAGCCTTAAAGGCATGCCTAAAGGGATGTAAGTCCTCCTTTTATTCCCCGGTTCTTTTATCCCTTTTAACTCCCTTATCTTAGCTGGTCTTCATATTATGTGTGGAAAGACTTTAAACAAAACAGGCAGACAGAAAACACATAAACATAAATCAGGATGGTGTAGTTCCTCTATCATCAAACTGGATTGGCAAGAATAGAATGTCATCACATAACAACTGGATCAATGAGAGAAACTAATACAAGTGGGATATGACAGCTGATAAACTGGAGCTGAAATGAAAAGTTATACAGTTGTATGAATTGAAGCAGAGTGTGTGTGTTAGTGTGTGTGTGTGTGTGTGTGTAATGAGAAGGATCTAACAGGTTACCAAAAAATATTACCAAGCACAAGAACAATGCAATGGGAATTCTTTCTGCTTAAATGCACTGGAAATCTGCTTCTTGTCTTATTATAGGTCTAGCAGGGGTGCTTATTCAAAATATTTCCAATTCTGAATTTTTATATATTATCATAGCAAGCACAATATTTGCCAAATATTCATACTTCACAAAAAATGATGTCTTAGGCTATAAAGAGAATACCCAAAGCATGCAAAGCTACATGAATAATAGAGCCGAGTAACCAACCTTTTAGACTAAAAATTAGGTGTATTAGTTATTACAGTGCACATGTTTATGGAAGAGGTGTAACTCCTCCCTTTCCTACAAAGCATGGGTCAGGGGGTTGTGCCCACTGAAGCTGAAGCATTTTCAATCTATACAAACTATCTCTGGAAATAACAATATAAAATCTATTTACTGTCTAAAAACCACCACAGTCAAGGGGGGAAAGTGCTGGCAGCATTGTTGTGTGAGCCAATGAAGAAAGTCTTTGAAAATGTGTGGGATTGTGAGCATGTGCCCCAAGACTTTTCCCCATAATATGCAAGTCCCTATAGGGTTCATGCAGACCTCTGTTTTCTAGAACAAGTAACATGCTTAATTTAAACAATGATGGAAATTGTAATACTTCTTTTTAATAAACTGTTGTCTAGTGTCATCATATGCTGGGCACACTCATACACAGAGGATTTCTGTTTCTCTTCCACATTGATTTATTGAACACATGAGATCTGCCTCTGATGGATTATTTCTAAAGTGCTGTTTATGTCCTTTTAAGTTGAGAGACTCCAATGTGTAATCATATCAGAGCATTCCTTGTCTTCATGCATTTGATATTTTGTAGAAAAAGTGGCACAGAAAAGTTAGATTTAAATGTTGAGTGCATGGTATACTTTTCATGACTGGATATTTTCTGTCAATTCTTAAACATAGTTAACTGTTCTATTATTATTTTGATAAGCATTTTCTCATCACTAACTCCCTGATTCTCCCAAGCATCACTAAAACCATATGGGTACAACATAAACATAATGAGGAAGTCCATGATCTCTTGTTCATTTCATGCAAAAGAAGTGACATAAGCCTTAGAGGGAAGCCACTCATCTCTCATCTGTATAATTCTTAGCCAGAAACTAATCATCTTAATGTGCATGTTAAAAAAAAAAAGTGGGCGTCTACTTGATTCTCCATAAACAAGGTCATTAAGAGTTCTTATACTAATGTTTAGAAAGTGCTCAATAGCAAAGAGGTGTACATACTCAAATTTTTAGGTCAGTATTTAATTCCCAGATCCCTGCCTCGTAGGACAACATAGGCTGTATTTGTTGAATAATTTGAAAAAATATTTTACTTGATATTTTTCCAAGTGAATCAAATAGTCTCAGAATGCTTATGATCCCTTTTCTTGCATGGTGTGCAATATCAGTCAGAGCATGGGAAAATGATGACAGAGTGGATAGAATTATACAAGACATTTGTATGAACTTACAGCCTTCATACAATCAGTACCATGAAACCATTTCTCGTTGAGTGCTAAATGATTACCTTTTCTAAACACAACAATAATTATTTGATTTGGCTAAATTAACCTTTAGGCCTAGTTTTTGCGCTCTCTCATGGAGAACATTTAGTGGCATTTGTAAAGCACATAATTATAGTATCTGACAAAAGAATAACATCATCAGCAAACATTAATACAAATATTTCAATAAAATCAGGATATAACTGGATGCTATGTCTTCTACGCTAGGGAATTTCTCATGCTAAACCATCAAGAAGCAGTAAAACAATACAGGGCTACATATTTTTCCTTGATTGACTCCCAAATGACACATAAAAGACTGTTACTACTCTCCCCCCCCCCCCCCCCCCCCCAAAAAAAACAAAAAACCAAACAACCTCTGACCTTAGCCTTTACAATACATACTATTGCTTTATACATTCTACCATTGCCCTTAAGTCCCTTCTTTTCCAAAACATTCCAGTTTCATCCCATCTATAGAGTCAAAAGCTTTTCTAAAATCAATGAAAGCTACATACAACCTTTTATAATAAACCAGTTGTTTTTGTGTTATTGAAAATATTGTGAAAAGTATGTGGTCAATTGTGCTATATCTGAGAGAGAGAGAGAGAGAGAGAGAGAGAGAGAGAGAGAGAGAGAGAGAGAGAGAGAGAGAGAGAGAGAGAGAGAGAGAGAGCTCATGACCAAACCTAGATTCAAGATTCAAAATGAAGTTTCAAGATGTTAGTGTGCAACCCTATCGAGGCATAGAGGATTTCATAAAGCAATATCAATGATGACATTTATGACAAAAACAGTTTAATTGAACATTGGATGATTCCTAAATACTGCTGTGAATCTTTTACAAATTTAATGCCATTTTAATTTTGATATTAAAAAAAAAAGCTCCAATTTCAACATCTTACAAGAAGACAACATTACCAGAACATATACATAATTATGATCTTGGATACAGGTATTTTATGTGATAGCACATATCGATGCAAAAAACTTTGGGCATTTCATTTTTCATATTGCATTATTCACAAAGTTTTTATGTGCAATGTCACTCATTCAACTTGTTTTTGACTGGCAGTAAATGATTGTTACAACTGAGTCTGAATAATGAACTATATATTATGCGAGCACTCGCTTTCCCCCAGCTAAGGTTAAGCAGCATTGAGCATGGTTACCACTTGGATGGGCGACCATTTGCGTGCCTTGGCTTCAGTATAGTCCCCCAGTTCACCCAGCTGTTAAATGGGCACCTGCCTCTTTAGGGTCAGGGAAGGTAAAGCAGCGAGGGAGAGGAGATGGGTGCCGCCCTATATATGCTGGCCCCTAGAGAAGTGAGGTCTTTGACACCTCGCTCCCCTACGACCACATAGGTTATGGGACACCTTATATATTATGCACTAATTATTCTTTTTTTTAATTGTTGGCAATAGAAATAGTGTTCATATCTTTGTTGTTACTCTTCTGACCATGACTTCCCACAACTGTTTTATTCTCTCTTGAAGATGACAACATATAGTGGATCTACTGCAGCACCAGTCCTCAGGTTCATTGACCTGATCATGTCCATTGCAGCACATTCTGCTAATACTGACAAGGTTATAGGAAATCAAATTGAATTGACCAACAGAAGCACAAAAGACTCAAATTCACACTCCAGATGCTTCATTTTCTTCATCCAACTTCATGCTGCAGACATCCCAGATTTTAAATGACAATCCCTACATTAACAGAATACATCTTGCATGTAATATGCTGGGGGATCCGTGCCACCCATTCAGTTTTACTAGTACTGAAGAACTGTATTTTGTCAACGATTTCCATAAATCCGATACGTTTTAAAATGATTTTGTCACACTTCATATAGGTTTGGAGGCACCATGGTTTAGTGGTTTAGGCGGTCGACTCGTGATCCAGAGGTCACGGGTTCGATCCCGCTCGGCTCGGTGTTGTGTCCTTGGGAAAGAAACTTTACTCCTATTTTCCTCACTCCACCCAGGTGTACAAGTGGGTACCAGCTCTGCTGGGGAAGTATCTGGCGACAGACTAGCGTCCTGTCACAGGGGTGGTGAAAAACAATCAGTTCGCTTAACGCTACAGAAACCGGGATAAGCTCCGGCTCTATGGTCCTTCTGGATCAAAAGAACATACTTTTTCATATAGGTTTGGATAACTCGGATTGTGCTTGAGAGTAATAAAAGAGTACACATAAAAAATTATTTTGTGCATGAACATTTATTTCTGACAGACATTTGAATACATCTGAATGTCAGAGTTGTTTGCATGTATTTGATTGGACCGAGTACATTTGAATGTAAGGAATGAATGTAAGGAAAGATTGCATGATACAGACTGACAAAAAGAGAGGGGAGCAGAGAGAGATGGAAGGACAAATAAAAAGTGTCCAAAAAAAACCATGAGATCTTGTGCATACTCTGCACGTGTAAACAGTCATTCATGAATGAATGAAACTCTCAGACATTGGTCAAATTTTATTTCATTCTATTTATGGTCTTATAAAGGTGTCTAATTCATCCGAGATCTTGTGCACATACTCTGCACATTTTAAACAGTCATTTATTCATGAATAGAACTCTTATGACAAACAAACAAAAATCCTCTAAAAGACTGTCAAATCTTATTTCATTCTATGTATGGTCTTATAATTTTTGTACTTATTTGTATCACATTTTAAGTTCTGACAATATGTTTTTTAAAATTGCACTGAAGCTCCCATTTCATTTTGTTTTATTTCAGCTGCGAGCCGGCTACCCAACCCTAACTCCAGCCTTTATTTTGGCTGAAGGGGGAGGTAGGCTTTTCCCAATGCTCTGACCAGCAGTGACACAATGACCAACCAACTGACTTTTGTTCACTTTTAAAATTCTCACATCATATGAAATATTTCAGACCACAGTGATATCTTCAATCCAACATGGTTTTAAAACACAAAGGTAATAAAACGCTTCTTAATTCCAGCCATGACTTGTTTTACAGCCAGAAATCACCTGAATGATTAAGTGCAAAACATGCATTTTCTTAGTAAAGAGCCAGCTGGGCAGTCAAGTGCCAGTGGTGTGTGCTCACCACTTTAACTTCAGGCATAAATTCATCAATTTTGTACATAGTTGAATCCATGAAAAATGGATTATGACTGGTTACAGGAAACATTTATTTGTTGGTCCTCTTAAAGAACATATATTTTCTCCACTCGTTCAGGATGACAACATTGGGTTGTCAAAGTTTATCCACACCTTTGTACATTCCCAGATGGGATGCTAGAACACACTCTATTGGGTTCAAGGCAAAAAAGGTCTTTCCTTTTTATTTTATTTTATTAAGTGTGCTAACAGAACAATTAAACCGCTGATAATACCTGCAACCCAAAAGCAAAAAGCTAACATGCTACTGGCAACTGGGATTTCCAATTTATCCTTTCATAAAATAGAAATCAAAATTAACAGTAAAACAAAAGTAAAATCAATTGGAAAGCATTTTCAAATACAAATTTAACACATACCACTCTAATTTTGACCTTGGAGTCATGGGAAACAGGGGGAGGGGGACAACAAACAAAGTGGACAGCATTAACTGCATAACTTAAACTAATCTTATCAAATACCATGCAAAACAATTGACTAATAATTTCACGCAAAGAGGACTGGCTACAGACATGATTTAAGCCATATCCTTGACATTGTTATAATAACAAAATGATACAGGCAACAAACTACACACATACACTATCCATTTGAAGGTGAAAAATGTGGGCATTGCTTGGAATGGTTACATGCAATTAAACCAATCACACAACTTTCCCCCAGTTGAAAAATTTCAAGCCTCCAAAATGAATACTGAAACATCAAACATAAACTTACTTTTTAAAACTAAAACACTATTGAACATGTGAATCTAAAAGCATCATGTAATTCATTCAAGAAAGGGCAATTTTATGTTTGGAAAAAAATTACTAGAAAGTTTTTTGGGGTCACACTCAGCACTATCAAAATGCTTGCTGTTTATGCTGAAGAAGAAAAAAATGTGAGGTCAAGTGACCCAATGGTGGAAGACAAACCACAGAACAAACACACGTTTCTTACAGCTGAGAAATAGATCAGCCCAACACATGCAAATGCTTCATAAGTAAAACCATAAAGTCACTACAAACTTACAATTATGTGGGGCCATGTTAAAATAATGATCTACAGGTACAGTGGGTAATACATCAATTGACAACACCCAAACTCTATCCCATCTACAATAAAAAGATAAGGAACTGCTTCACTTTGTGCTCAGAACTTACCAAAAAAGCAAAATTAAAAGAGACATCCCTTTCTGGTAATTAAATCCGAGGAAATTATACTTAATAAACAATTTCAAAGACCTGATCAACAACACAAGAAAAATGGAAAAGGCAGGCGCTTTAAATACACTTTTTTTTTTTTACAAAGTAGTTTAAAGCACAACCCTCCATAATTACAGTCAAGTATTTGGTACAACTGCTTGCAAACAGTTTATGACCAACCACTAACAAACAAACAAAAAACCCACACACACATGCGAATCCATTTTCTAGTTTTACACAACCCAGGTTTCTTGAGAGCACAAAAGTTAAAGCAAGAAGACAGGCCGAACAAAAAACAAGAACCAGTGCCACACTGTATTATCACAGATGTGATAGAATACATAATTCCACAGCATTTGCAACACTGAAATTTTAGAATAATCATATCTGTAGAGAAGTTCCATACTTGCAGAAAAGCACAAATGGACATGAAAGCTACAGTGCAAAGAATGCAAGATGGCAGACAATAAATCATGCAGCAATGAGTGATGTAAAGTCACTGAAGTCTTGCCATTGCAACCAGATTTTGGTTTTTGTTGTTTGCTGTTCCGTGTGGGGGGGGGGGTTTTTTTGGGGGGAAGGGGTCTCCAACCCCCTTTTTTTTCTCTTCCTTTCTTCTTACACTATTTTATTTCTTGAAAAAAAAGTAATTTTTCAGTTACACGTCTTCAGTTTCTTGCAGTATTTTGCACTGGTTTAACAGCAGCACATAACGGTGATGGACTACCATGGTATACTAGAGCACAATTTGCCTGCAGCACCGAAACAAACGGGTAAAAAAAGGGATCATTCCTTCATTCACACACACACACACCCCCATTTTCAACACAGACAGACATTGAGACAGAACCCCCCCCCCCGCCCTTTACCTTCCAGCTCTCATTGATCTGTACATGCTTCCCACCCCATCCCCCTTTTTAACCCCCCCCTCCAAAAATGCTGATCCTCCTGCACACACACACACCCACTTCTATCAGTCCCCCATTCTCTATGATTATGTGATCATGTATTATATAAGGAGAATTTCTTGGACTTTAATTTCAAAATGTTTGAATTTTTATTCACAAATTTTGGACACTTACAGCCCCTCTAAAATCCCTCTCTGATCTGCCCCCTAACCCGCCTCCAAAAAAAATTTCCTACACCTTCTCTTGTCCTTACACACACCCACCCACCCACCATCTCTCTAGAACATGCATCCTATCCTCCACCCCCTCACCCACCCCCCATTCCCAATATCCCTAAAAATGGAAAAATGGAAGGACCCCACCCATCCACCCCCCTTAAACCTACAGCTTCTGATCCCAGAGATTGGATCCAAGCGGCAAGAGCAGGTGTGGCTTATCTAAGTAAAAAGAAAGAGGCTGCCCTTAGTACCGCTGTAGTTTTGTGATGTCAAGCTCTGGCCTCTGCTCATTCAGTTCAAATTTTTCTTAACAGAAACAGCTACACTTTTATAATGAATAATGATAAAAGTGAAAGCAGCACACATTTTACTTTGAAATTTGAGCCCTGTACTTTTCCTTGTAAGCGAGAAATCATTCCCATGGCATTCTATCCTCAACCTTTCAATTTGAATAGCAGCAGACTGCGACAGACAATCCGTCCGTAAAAAAAAAAATTGGTTATATACCACTGATGTCCCTACGTTTTGCAACTGTCAGCATGTATCATGGTATCCACCTGCCACTGTGTCCACATGTAGGGTCAGGATTAGAGTTAGTATGAATGGTTAGGGTTACTGTTAGCATTAACAAAGGGGCAAGGGTTGTGTGTCAGTGGGTTGGTTGGTCTGTGCATATGGACACAGTGGCATCTAGACACTATGGTACGTAGCTTTTTTCCTTTTTCTTTTTTATAAATCAAATTACCAGTCTTACCCACAGAAAGTTATTTCTTGCACTCTAATTCTGCAATCAGCTAACTGATGTCAGGTCTACAATTTTTTGTGTCTTTAACATGGGGCTGTTGCTGCAACGGGCTGAAGACAGATCAGCCTGGAATAACCCGTCGACCAATGCGTTCTGCGTGTCCCCCCAACAACCATCTTGGTCAAGGGACTGCTGATGCCGACGATGCATCTATTGTACACTGCAGGCCAGTTTTCCGTCTTTGTATACTCCTGTTGTCCTTTTGGTTGACAGGTTAAATCCCAAAAAAATTTGAGAAAAAAGCATGTCCTTCCATTTTCTTCTCTCCATTACCCAAGCCCCATGTATGACTATGTCTGCTGATCTGAACATGCATGTCTTAGCCCATCCTCCCAACATCCTCCCCTCCTTCCCTTTAATTCCTCTTTTACAGAATGTGAAATACACCCCACCACCCCTTTTACACACACACAAACACACTAGCACCAACACTAATACTGAATCAAGTTTTACTACACATTAACAGCTTATTTTCTTTATCACAGAAGGCAAGTTACAATTCTGCATTATGCAGGGTGTGGAACCTGACAGAGCACATCTCTCTCCAGGTTGATTTTGTTTGAGGAGTTAATTTCTGACAGGTGGCATAGATCTGACTGGGTTAAAAGGTCACCAGCAGCAGAGATCTCCGACCTGATCTAAAATTTGGTGAACCATCCTTTGATGTACTAGGGACTCCTTACAAAGGGAAAAAATTTAAAGCAGCAGCAGCAAACTGCAATAGTTTACCATGGTAGGCCAGCACATCAATTTGCCTACACACTACTGTAATCTTGTAACACTCTTCTTATCAAAGACTTACCTCAGGATGAGGATAAGTTTTTTTAACTTTTTCATCTCTCACAAACAAATCATAAAATAAATACTGTGTGTCATATAGCATCAGCACATATTGTATAGTACCTCTATTTTCAAGGTGAAATAAGAGGAAGGGAAAAAAGCACAAAGGGGAAAAAAATTGACTTCCACAAGATTTGTTTCCCCTATTTCCATAAATGTTAAAGACACACTCTATCCTCTTCTCCCAAGCAGTTTCCCTGAAAATCTCTTCTATGAAATCAGATCTGCCCTTTCTCCCCTCCCTGTTCTATATATACACACATCTCTTACTACTTTTCTGTTCTGTACAACACTTTTCTGTACAACACCACATTCACCTCCTTTCAATTCTTTATCTTGTTGATTTGGAACATTGTCCCTTTCCTTCTTTTGGGTGAGAGGAGTATTTTTCCCCTCCTCTTTTTTTTTTTTTTTTTTTTGGGGGGGGGGAGGGGTTCTTCCTTTTTCTCCTCTAAAAATATTTCCAAAATGGGTACATTATACATTTCTCTGTATAGGCAAAAATGATCCCTACAACAACAGTAATAACTTGAGTAAAAAAAAAAATTACTTCATAAAAAGGCTGAATTTTGTAAGAGGGGGTAGGGGTGGGGTGGAAGCTTTTTTTTTTTTTTTGGGGGGGGGTCTTTTTTTCCCCCTTTCTCCTTTCTTGGGAGCAATGAGTGCTTGACTGGTCACTCTTCATAGGCAGAAGAAATAACCCTACCTCTCTTGAAAGAAATGCTTTCCCTCGTTCAAGTACAACTTCTAGAGCAGCATCTGCCCTGAAGTAAGCTGATGCATGTATTCTAAGAATGTACACCAACTGAATACGTTTGTCTGGGTTTGTGGATGCTCGAGTGTGTGCTGATGTGTCCAGTGTGTTATGTAGTGACTACACATTCATCTGGATTCGTTTTTCTTCTGGTCTTTGTTACAAGGTTCCACTTTTCTTCAAATCTATACACTTCTAAATTTTTTATATTTATCAATGGTGGTGTGCCTGATTTTGAGAACTATATGGGTTTTTAGCACACCACTCATGTTCTATATAGATTTTTTTCTCATAGTTTCACATTATCCTCTTGGTGATGATGTCCTGGTCCTCCATGTGGTAATGATGTCCTGGTCCTCCATGTGGTGTCAATGTCCTGGTCCTCAAATGTGGCAATAACGATGTCTTGGTCCTCTGTGCGGTGACGATGATGTCCTTGATGTGGTGACGATGATGTCCTGGTCCTCCATATGGTGTTGAATTCTTAGTCTTCCATATAGTGGTGAATTTCTGGTCCTGGGACAAATTCCTGGTGACAAAAGGAAAGAAATTGAAGGACTCAAATCTGTCAAAAATGGAGCTCAATCAAGACAAAGGGGACTTTATCTAGTGGACTGGGTCATGTCCTTCTAGACTTGAACCAACGCTTGATGACCAAAGCAGCGCATAACGTGCCAAGTCAGGAGTTGGGTAATGAGAAGCAATATTCTGACACCGGTTTCAATTGCCGAAATCTGTTTCAACTCTCCAAACAGAACTCGGGTAATCAGTTAATCTGATGGTGACAATACGTCTCAATGTTATGAATTGACATTTCAACATTCTCCACCCACCCCCCTCCTTCCATACAGCTGCAGATGATGGATGTTCAGCTTATGTTTACAATGCTATCACCGCACAAATGTAAATGTGCACAAGTCTTTCTTTAACACTACTATATCTACAGCACCCATTATTTCCATGCTGCTGTACGAGCGTTTCTGTTCTTTGCAGGCAAACATTTCCACACTCAAAATAGGCAGACCTATTTAGATCTCCATCTCTAACTCATTGGCACTGTGTCATAGCTATAAATACAACACTTACTAGTCCTCAAAATACAGTCGTAGCTATAAATATGACATAAAATAATAATCATGTTTAATCCCAAGGATATTACTCCTGCTGCTAGCTGAATTAGTCTCCTTTCAATCGAGTTACCTCCCTTTATGGTGACCAAGAAGAGGTACACGAGGAAAGAGGTAGTATTGGCAAATTTTACTTAAAGTGATTCCTGAGCCTGAGGCAACATTACTGTGTGTGAAATCAATACAATTCTCTCTTGTGGACTAGCTGAAGAACACTTACACATTGATGAGATAAGCCTGTGTGTGGGTCAAACTTTGTTTTTTAGCATTCACTGACTTGCATTAAAACAAAACAAAAACTTTGGAAGATCTGTGGGCAAATATCTTTGTAAATCCTAAAAGTACTTAAAATAAACTTAACTTTCATGTACGTTTGGTTTTATCAATCTGACAGTGACATATTTCTTGAAATATGGCCAAAATAGCGCTACAGTTTTCTCGAGTTGAAAACTGTGACTCTATTGAGTTAATGTATCTGAGAAGATGATTTTCAACCTGTGCACTATTTTAACAAGTTGAGCGGTTAAAAACATTTCTCACCTAAACTTTGTCCCGAAGTGAAGAACATGTATTCCTGGCTCCACTTAATGCAGGAAAGCTCAACGTAAGCATAGCAGGAACCATGGCAGTGTTTAAAAGATGAAAGGCTGCTGTGGTAAGGTAGTGTATCATGGTGCTGGACTTGACTGTGGAACTATTCCTGCTCATATGGTACCTGGTAAAACAGATCACATCGAAAGATGAAAGCAGGAAAATCCAACGAAAAGATAAATGTACAAATGAAAGACAAAAAAGTCTACAGGTGTGAGGGCCACAGTGACAGGTTTATGCCCTAGATTTCTAAGACCTCTTAGCCTCAGTTCCCTCCCTTGGTTATTGATTGATTTTCAAAAATGTCCCCCAACCATTTTTTTAATTACTTCAAGATATTTGGATTAAAAATTTTTTTTAAATACTACAAGAACTTCTGGTCCATAACGGCAGTTTTCAGAAGCCTGTAATATCACTCAGAGTTACTAAAGATTGTGAAAAACTAGTTTTAAATTTTTTTTTAAATCTCTCTTAAGTTGATATGGCTTTTTTTCCCTATCAAAAAGAATCCGTTTATATTCCGATTGCATGACACTTTACAGAGTTCAATTGCAGATAAGTGAAGTTCTCACCCAAGTTTTGTAAAGGGAGTACAAGTTTTCTTGGCACCATTTCATGCAGCATTTCCAAGCAGACTTGGCTAACAGGAAGAGACTGTGCCTGGCGGTGATGATCTTCACTGGGACTGTTTATCTCAAGGTTCCTGGTAAAACAGATTACATCACTGACTTTAAAATTGGGAAGAAATACAATAAGAGTAACAGAAAAATGATAAATGAACAAAAATTTAATGGTTAGCCAAAACAAAACAACACACAACAGAAATACATAACAGATCATATGCCAAGACTTTTCCTACCTCTTTACTCCTGTCAGCTCCTCATTTTTAAACACCAGTGATCAATGAGTAGGGCTTTACAAAATTCCACAAACATTTTCACAATTATTTCAACATGCAGTTTTGCTATCTTGTGAATAAACTGACTTACCACACATTATATTCAGCCTTGCGTGTTTTACCAATATTGTCTAATTTAGATATAGTCAATACTGACAAATCAGACAGTGTTCAGAAAGACAAAATTACAACTTCCAGAAACATGGCAATGGAATATCAAATATTTCTTGTTTGTTTAACCTGCAAATGTGTTGCCAATTCTACACCATAATACTACTTATAGAAACTGCTACTGCTATATTTGTAGTTGCCAAAATTAAATAAGTTCTTTACAAATACAAGTAAATAGCTAATACAGTTTATTTCAAACACACACCCTACTGATAATGAAGGCTATTTTAGAGCTGTTAACCCACTCACTTCAAGTTCAGATGCAAGTGGTTCTAGTCCCCTGAAATATATCTTATGTTACTACCTTCACTATTTTATTTTTATCACAACCCCCCACCCCCTTCCCTACCCCACCCCCTGACATTTCAAGAAAAAGCCTGTTAACTTTTTGGTAGGTATTTAGGTAGGCCTACAGCTAACGATCAAAATTTGTTACTTCGCATATAGCAGATTAGCTCAACTGTTACTCTATATGTACTTACGCATACAAGGTCGTAATGGTAGGGGTTCCCCTCATGATGGAAACTATGCTGAGATAATTTGGCATGAAGGGTCTCGAGTTTCTCTGATCCATGCTGAGGTAGTTTGGCATGAAGGGTCTCGAGTTTCTCTGATCCATGCTGAGGTAGTTTGGCATGAAGGGTCTCGAGTTTCTCTGATCCATGCTGAGGTAAATTGGCATGCAGGGTCTTGAGTTTCTCTGATGACGGCAACCATATCGAGGTACTTGGGCATGCAGGGTCTTGTGTGACTGTGCCTGACAGTGATGTGCCTGATGATCTTGACTGGGACTGTTCATCACATGTGTCCTGGTAAAACACATTACATCACAGAGTTTAAAATCAGGAAAAGAAACAAAAAGAGCAACAGAAAAAAATTATAAATGAACAAGTGGATAGCCAAGACAGTCAGGAACACATAACAGATCATGCCCGACCTCTTTAACTCCTGTCAGTTCCTCATTTTTAAACACCAGTGATCAATGAGTAGGGCTTTACAAAATTCCACAAACATTTTCACAATTATTTCAATATGCAGTTTTGCTCTCTTGTGAATAAACTGACTTACCAAACATTATATTCAGCCTTGTGTGTTTTACCAATATTGTCTAATTTCGATATAGTCAATACTGATAAATCAGACAGTGTTCAGAAAGACAAAATTACAACTTCCAGAAACATGGCAATGGAGTATTTATTAATCAAATATTTCTTTTTTGTTTAACCTGCAAATGTGTTGCCAATTCTACACCACAACACTTTCTGGAAACTGCTACTGCTATATTTGTAGTTGCAAAAAATTTTTTAAGTTCTTTTCAAATCCAAGCAAAAAGCTAACAGTTTACTTCAAACTGCTTTATGACCCTGCTGATTATGAAGGCTATTTTAGAGCTGTTAACCCATTCACTTCAATTTCAAATGCCAGAGATTCTAGTCCCCTCAAATATTCGTTGATCACTTCAACCCCCTCCCCTGACATTTTGAGAAAGCCTGTTAACTGTTACAGATATAGGTAGGTCTACAGCTAACTATCAAAATTTGTTACCTTGTATAAAGCAGATTAGCTCAACTGTTACTCTATATGTACTTACGCATACATGGTCGTTACAGGAGGGGTTCCCCAGATGACGGCAACCATGCCGAGGTAGTTTGGCATGCAGGGTCTTGAGTTTCCCTGAGGATGGCAACCATGCTGAGGTAGTTTGACATGCAAGGTTTCGAGTTTTCCTCATGACGGCATCCATGCTGAGGGTCTTGAGCATGCAGGGTCTTGAGTTTCCTGATGATGGCAACCATGCAGAGGTAGTCTGGCATGCAGCGTCTTGAGTTTCCCTAATGACAGCAATGATCTTGAGGCACAGTCTGGCATGCAGAGCTCGAGTACCATTCCACCAAACGTCAATATGATCCACATGATGACTTTACCACCCCATTAAAACTCCCACGGAATAAAGGACAGGAAGAGGTGTTAGGAAACTTTAAAACTGTGCGGGAGTGACGAAATCACAATTCCTCATGAAAATTCTCCAAGTCTTTGAAGATGGTTTCTTTTTTAACACCTAGATCACTGTCACCATGATTGCTCTCCTTTTTATCCCCTAGCTTTTTATCTACTTTTTAGCTTTAATCTAATTTTAAAAATCTATTGCTTTCTTTCACTGTTCCTAATTTTTAGTTCTGTTTCTACTCTATTCTATTCTGGTTTATTTCTTTTAGCAGGAGGTGATGCAATCTGAAATTGGTGCCCAGTGATTGTTTAAAGGTAAATGACTGAGTAGTCACATGCACAATAGTAGCAGTAGACCTCCGTGAATTGAGTTTGATCATGGGTGTGCAAAAGCGTCGTCCTGTTGTCTCGCTGTGGCAGCTGTCGTCTTGTTGTGGCAGAGTCGCTCGCAGTTGTAGAGATGCACAGTAAGCAAGCCTAAAACAATCAGAGCAGAGCAATGCACAGTGTGACCTGAGTCACTTCCCTGTTTGAGCATGCAAACAGGAGCTTCACAGGTGTTTTCAACATGCCTGTGAGCTGTATGAGGCTGCGCAGCAGGGGGCTTTGCATCTCTGCCTCTTCATCTATTCAACTTCAGGCTGAACAGTAGTTTTCTGCTATTGCTCACTGCTCACTTTTGGGGCAAAATTCAATCAGAGCGGAGCAATGCACATTGCGACTTGAGTCACTTCCCTGTTTCAGCATGCAAACAGGAGCTTCACAGGTGTTTTCAACATGCCTGTGAGCTGTATGAGGCTGCGCAGCAGGGGGCTTTGCATCTCTGCCTCTTATCTGTTCAACTTGAGGTTGAACTGTGGATTTTTCTGCAATTGCTCACTGCTCTTATGATTTTTGACCCCCTGAAGAGTTCTGAAGCACCATGACACATGCTGGCCTGTCCTCTAGATCTTCAATGTTAAAGCCGTTCAGGGCTTTGCTAAATTGTTTCCTATATCCTCCATTCTGTTCTCTACCCAGGGGCCCAAACAAAGCGATAAAATCACATGTGGATCATAAAAAAATATGTCTGGTTTAGAGGTCTGGTACCCTTGCAGTAGCATCCACCTACAGTCCTTGTTGACAAAGTCCACTATGAATTGATGATGATGGCTGGTTCTTTGATGCTGGGATTGTGGAATAAAGGAGACAATTTCAGTTTCCAGTCTACAAACTGTCAGGTGGCTGAAGAGGCTAATGCATGAGGAGCATGTTCTGCTGCATCCCGTGTAGACGAGGAGGGAGCTGGAACTGTAGTAGGTTGGTTCTTTTGTCCCAGTTTCCGTTCATTTTGCTTTTCTTTCCGCATTTTATGCTGGGCATGTATCTGATAACAAAAACAATAACAAAATAGTGTAACATACATTTGACACTTTCAAATAAAGAGGGAAAGGGAGTGGAGAAAGTGTGTATGTGCATGTGTGTGTGCATACATACATGTGTGTGTATGCCTGTGCATGCCTTTATAAAACTCATTGAACTCTTTGAATGGTAAATTATCAGTGGATACACACCCCCTCTCAGCACCTACAGATGTCAAATTATCAGTATTAATATTCATCAGGGTAGGAGCTTACAGTCATGTATTCCTTTCCAGTGATTTGGTGATGTTTGAGCGCAATTTTTGTTTTTTTTAGCAGTTCTACGTGTGCTTTTCTTCGTTTTAGAAGCCAAAATGAATAAACAAGAACGATGCAATTTCAGACGTCATAGATGAGATCTTCAACAATGACTCCGATTCTGACCCTGAAGTGGCTGATTTAGAGTCAGAAGACATTCAAACTTGTCGCACTTCATTGATTGAGGGTGCACATATAAACAAAGCCGCCGAATGCTGCGAAAATTATCAAGGTGACGAGTTTGAAGTGCAAAATCAACTGTAAACATCGAGTTGGTGTGTTCATCACTCTGGCTTTGTGATTATTCAACTAGTAGTACTTGAAGTACATATCTGAAGCAGCCAATGATAGTGTGTGTTCAGAAGTGTATAATAAACAGAAAGTGATACGCTAGTGATGATTCAAAAGAGTAGGCTGTCACTTGACCGACTCAGTGTGGTTTGGTGCGCTTTTGTGCCTACACTGCACAACTTAGCTGAAGTGATTCACATTCATTTCCTTTAGATATAAGTGTATATAAAGCATTTTCAAGGTAAGAGCATGAGTTCTTTTAATTTTGCATGTACACTTTCTTGTGTGTACTGTGATTTTGTTGTGTCTCTTTGGTTGTGAACATGCATGACAACAGAAAGTAGGAGTTTTTTTAAATCAAAACTTTTTATTTTTTGAATGTCACAAACTATTCACAAGTTTAAAATTTTGACAGAACATAATATATCTATCTATAAGCATGAATGCAAAATTTCAGATGTTTGATCCAGCAGTTTTTTTAAAAAATAGAAACGTTTTATTTGTGTAACCATAAATGCTGCTGATTCCCAAAACATGCAGGGATGTCTGGAAAGGAGGGATTGCTGGGTCAACTCAAATGTTGCACAGTTCATAGTAGGGCTTTTCCACCACTCCACATTTTTTGCTGCATCAGTGAAAGGGTGATCAAGAAGTCAGGTTTGATACAGGTTGTGTGCTCTTTCCTGAAATGACATAACACTCTCAGGGGTGATTTTCAACCCCCAAAAGTCCAATACTTAACTTTTTTTGGGGGGGTGGGGAGGGGGGTTGGGTTTGTTTTTTTAACCATAGCCAGCATGTAACCCCTAGTCTTTGCCAAATAATAATCACACTTCATAGGAAAGAAAGATGCCTTAAGCTATAAAAAGTGTAAGTGAGCATCTGAAGCTTGCATAGCTACATGAATAACAGTGCCAAGTAAGCAACCTTTTAGACTCAAAATTAGGTATATGACAATGGATGAGTTTAAGGGAGAGGTTTGAACCCCCACCCACCCTTTGTGTAAACAGTGGGGATCAGAGGGCCCCCCTGAAGCTGAAGAATTTTCTTAAAATCTTAGCAAATCTCTGGAAATTAAAATATCTAAAATCCTTTTGTCTAAAACCCACCACAGTCAAGAAAAAACATTGTTCTGTGAGCTAAGAAGACGGTCCTTCAAAATGTGTGGGATTGTGAGCATGTTCCTGAAGACTTTTCCTCCATTGATATGTATAGGGTTCATACAGACTTAGTATAAAATTCAGACTTTTCGAGGAGCTTAAAAATTTCAAGGTGGTGTAATAAATGCAGAATTATATTAACAGCCTAACCATGCTACGCTCTATTACAGATTGCCACCCAAAACAACTTGCATCTCTCTCCCTCTCTCTGATACATTGAATAAGAAATGCATTTGCGTGTATGCATGTTGTTAGATTGTTTCATTTAAATACTTTAGGTGTAACATTCGAGTTATAACATCTGAGTTACTGTCAAACTTTTATTGTCAAGCCATTATGGTATGTTTATAATGGAATTGGTTTGCATGTTTCAAGTTTTTAAAAAATAATAAAGGTTAGAATTATCTAAAAAAAAATTTAAAAAAATAAAAATCTGCAAAGTTCACAACAATTTACTAATAAAGTTGAAAACTGCATATACCAATCAATATTAGTTTGCGAAAGAATGATGCACTTGAAACAAAAAATCAGTATGTGGAAACCCAATGTTACAATGTTCACTCATCTGGATCGTGTCATATAAAAGAAATCAGCATGTAGATTTTATTTTGGCCTTAGCGTAACATCGTAAGGCACCAGGTGCATAAAGAATTTCATTAGCTTGTATGCATATTAATAATAATTTTTATAACATTTGCCTCCCATGAAGACTCATCTGCTATTCCTCATTTGTTTCATCCATGCTCTCACACGCATTTGAATCTACAGTTTTACACAAAATATATTATCATCATTAATGAGAATACTTTCGATAGACAAGCCTTGACTTTCAAAGATTTTCAAGGAAGTTGGCACTTTGGTCATTTTCAAAAGGATTCAAGGTCTTGGATCTAAATTCCTTTTAAAAAAAAAGATTTTTCATCCAAAATTTGCCAATATCGAATTCCATTTAAAACGGAAGGAAAATCAACAATGCAATCTAGATGCTTCAATTTGTTCATCCAACTTCATGGTGCAGCCATCCTAGATTTTAAATGGCAATCCTGACTGATGCTTCAGCCGAGTGGCTAAGATATTAGACTCAAGTCCCATGGGTCCATGAAGTTGTGGGTTCAAATCTCAACAGCATCGGTGAATTAGAGGCAGGGATGGTATTTTAACTCCCAAGTCAACTCAAGTACAGACCTGACAGTGCCTTAATTCCCTTTAAATACACACACAGAAGATCAAATATGAACGTGATCCCTTAATTTATGTCAGTCTTCGGTGGCTCGGCATACATCCCCAAAGTCAGAATGCAGCTACCTTCTCAGTGGGCAAAATCAGTCAAATAAGCAAAATCTCACCATAGGTGAACCTTAGAACTCTAGCCAAGTAACAAAAAAAAGGCAATCCCTACTTATTAGAATAAATCTTGCAAACAATATTCTGAGGGACCTGTGTGATCATTCAGTTTTAGAATACGCCTACCAAAGAATTGTATCCTGTCTAAACAATAAACCATGTCTGGGGCCTTGCTGCTGTACCAATAGTTGTTTACATTGTAACCACCATAGAAAATAAAATCTTGAATTCTTTTTTTATTTAAATGTCCTTACCTCTCAACTTAATGTCTTCCTCAACTCCTTGTAAGCCAACTGAGCACTGCAACAGATTCTGCAGGCAGTGTGATGTGGACAAGCCAAACATAGCAGCACCCATCCCTCTCCAGCTTGCAGGGTCATCTCTTGGATTCCTGTCAAATAATGGAAAAACACATTAGGTAGGTTGGGATGTGTGTGTGTGTGTGTGTGTGTGTGTGTGTGTGTGTGTGTGTGTGTGTGTGTCTGTGTGTGTGTCTGTGTGTGTGTCTGTGTGTGTGTCTGTGTGTGAAGTCAAGTCAAATTTTTATTTCCAGATGGTACATTAAATAAGCAATATATTATTTGCTTTTTTTCATCTAGGAAAAAAACCACTTGATCAATATTATCTAACTACATTATCAACATAACCAATGATAATAAGACCAACTCCATAAGAAAAATAGAAACAGAGAACACACACACCAAAAACTCAATAACGAAAATGGACCCTCCCCCAACCCCCCCCCCCCCCAAAAAAAAAGAAAAATATACTGCAAAACTCATACACACATACACGCGCGCACGCACGCACACACACACAACACAACATAACACAACATAACACAACCCAACACAACACACACATCCATACACATACTCAAGTACATACATGCACATATTTGTACTCAGATTTGGATTACAAGAAAATGAGAGAAACAAGTAACATGTGTGCGAGCGCGCATGTGGAACAAACACAAGCTCTTCGGCTCGAAAGCCGCGGCATGTTTGACAAGCAGTGTGCCGTTTCTCATACGTTAAAACCGAAACTGAAAGTTCATTAAAACCGATCATGTCAAAATGGCTGGCTGTATTCTGGAACTTGTAAAATTCTTTAAAACAAAAGGCTCCGTTATAGATGTGACCGGTTGGTCTGGTGAGAGTGCGACGGAAACTAGCCTACCAGTAAAGTTCATCTCTAGACCTAAAACAAAAGGGTCTCTTATAGGCCCCTAAATAATTTTGTAACTGGTTGGTCAACGGAAAGTAAGTTCATGACTTGGAGACATGTCAAAAACAAAGAAGAATCTTACCAAATAACGTATAATGGTCTATGTTCGAAGGCCAACAGCTCAGAACCGCACGGCATCTATCTTCGGAAAGCTACCAGCAAAGACCTCGGACTTAACTGGGCAATTTCAAACTCTGCAGCAAACGAACCTAGGGCTAAGCTGAGCTGTGTTCATACCTGCTAGGCTACTAGGGTGGGATAACTGTCACATACGGGGTAGAACTATTTTGACCAATCAGCAACAAAAGCGATGTTTACTGTCATTCTTTTTTTTTTACAGGCTACTTACAACGCAGCTTTGAGCAACAACCTCAGCTGAATCTCAGTCATACAAAATTTGAGGCGCTGACATCCTCCACCCTACTTTCTTAACCTTCACTCTTTTCTTTTCTTTTTTTTTGGCCTCTATAATTTTTACTGTCTGTACGTTAGTAAAACTTACACATAAATTCAATCCCAACCTCTAAAGACAGCTGCTCTTCCGTGCACAATGTAAACAAGGGGAGGGAGATGTTGCATGTTTAAAAGCCATCCAGTACTTTAAAAACAGACCCCCCCCCCCCCCCCTTCTCTACAGTTTTCTAAGCACCTTGGCGTCAGTACAGTCCCCCAGTTCCCTCAGCTGTAAATGGGTACCTGTCCTCTTTAGGGTCAGAGAAGTTAAGTCAGTCCTGTTGGCTACACTTCCCCTTCTCTTCCATTTTGAACACTATTTTTTTTTCAATCAAAGATTATGATCATAGAAGATTTTACCAATCTCCCGTGGACCACAAAATAATAAGGACATAACCACCAGCTTATACTGCTCGCTGTTCTTGACCCATCCTGGTACCATTATCAATTGACTTACTTCACAGTTTCTAATTGCATAAGGGTGGGGTTTTTTTTCTTCAAATGCAAATTTCATTTTGTAAATAAACTATAGTACCAAATAACCAAATTATTTTGAATAGAGTAGCATGGTAAAAACAATCGATAAAAATAAACTTTTTTTTAAAAAAACGAAACAAAATCGACAGAAACCAAACAACAATCATTACCTGCCCAGATATCGGCTTCAGATCAAAATGGTGAATGGTCAATGCACACATAGCAGTTTGTTTTTAATTAATGCTAGTCACTGTTGGGTGTTCTTTTTTTTTTTAAGTGAGTAGAACTTACTAAAGCTGTATCAACTTTTGACCAATGATCACTTTTAATGAGCATCTAAACAGCACTGATTAGATTCAGGATTTCTCTCTCTCTCTCTCTCTCTCTCGATCGCTCTCTGGTATTGTCCTGTGTATGTGATTGTCTCTATTTTATTTGTTGATGCATGTCATTGCCATTTTCCTTGGTTCTCCAGACATTTCATTGGTCGATTATTTAACTGAATGATTGGTTGATCAATTTACTCATTCTTTGACTGAGAGCTGAATGGGGGAAAACCACCATTGTGCTTATTCTTTTCCCTCAGTAAAAATGTTGTTAAAAAATCTCTCTCTCTCTCTCTCTCTCTCTCTCTCTCTCTCTCTCTAGGATGATTTTAACATGCACAATGTTAAATCACAGTGAGTGCTAATTGTGATAGGGTTGATGAATTGAAAATTGTATGCAATATCATATGGATTCAAAATGTACCTGTGTACTCTCTCTCTCTCTCTCTCTCTCTCTCTCTCTCTCTCGCCCTCTCCTTTTATTGTTTTCCTTTATAGATTTAATTGTCGTATTTACATTTTGTATCCTGTTAAATGCTTTATTCAGATTTAATATTTCAACTTTATTGTGTAAGTTGACTGTATTTGAGATTTAGTGAATGTTTTATTTCGATATCTCGTTTTGAGTGTATCAATTATGTATAGAATTTCAATGTGCAGATGTCCTTTTCTATGACTATAATTATATGATATTCAAAAGATTTTATTTTGGCATTGATGCATGGTGTGCGTGCGTGCGCGCGTGCGCGTGTGTGTATGTGTATGTGCATGTGTATTTGTGTGCGTGTGTATATGTACGTGTAGGTGTGCATGGGGATGCAAATTGCTTTTGCATAATCTCCTAAGTCTGCTATATCATACTTATTTTTGTATAGTTTACTATTGCTGTTGCTTTCCCATAAAAGTACAATGAATTTGTTGACGTTTCTTTCTCTCAGCCAAAATGATACTATTTACATGGTTTGTCTCCTTTATATTATGGAGTTTTTGTTTTGGTTTGGATTGGGTTCCGGGTTTTTTTGGGGGGTGGGGGATATTCGCTTGTCCCCTCTTCCCTTGTTGTTGTTGCTGCTTTTATTTTGCTCTTTGTTTCTTTGCTATTTTTTCGGTTGTTTCTGTGGTTTTTGTTTTGCTCTGTTTTGCTTTCTTTATTATTCGTTGTTGCTTTTTTTCTCTCCTTTCGGTGATTGTTTTGTGTGTGGTGTGTGTGTGTGTGTGTGTTTATTCCTGTACATTCATTGACAATCTTTCCCGTGATTTCTTTATACGACTTGCAGTTTGAATGTCATTTTCGGTCACCAGGTTAACTGGGGTCTTTCTCTAGGGAACCAGCCTCTATACAGATTCCAGTCCTTTACCTTCAGTCCGAGGTTTTGAACAGAAGTCCCGTGCGTTAGCATAGGCTATGTAGGCACATCTAGATACTCTTGCACACACACCTGATGAAGAAGTTTGCCATCAAAAAACGAAACAAAACAAAACAAAAACAAGTACTTTCTTTGGCTACACACATAAAGTTATTTTGGGGGTCATTTAGAGTGCGAGTGGAAAAAAACTGTTGGTGATCTTCACATATTTTCTAAGCATGAAAAAATGGACTGTGCACTTGTTTTTGGGATTGGGGACATAGAGCAATACCAGGCAGTCACGAGAAAGTTGGAAATAATCATCAAATGAGGATTGCCTGTATTCCTACAGCGTTGACCCCGCCCATGCATATCGAGGTAAGGAAGCTAGCAGACGACAAAGGCCTGAGGGGGTACAGTGTTTGCTGAAAAATTAAAAAATTTCAAACCTACCCAATTTGTTCAAAATCGCATGAATTTTGAGTCAGAGACTAGTCTTTCACAAAAAGTGGTTTTTATTTCTGTGGATGCCTTAGTACGTGCGGTATGAATATAAGAGTCAAATAGAAAAACAGAAGGAAAAGAGTGATTTTGTAATACCAGTGTGCAGCCTTTATATCAATGGTGATAACGCCCTAGGCCTTGTTAACCCATTTTCTCATTTAGTTTTATGCTCCGGCGGTGTCTTTCCTCTGTTATGGCTGCCTCGGATACCTGGCCGAAAGTTATCCTCTTTGGGGATTCGCTTACTCAGGTACTGTAGTATGAAAGTGAGAAAAATACATGTTCTCTGCCAGCCTTGGCAAATTGCCATAGTAGGTAAGACTGGCGCGAAAGAGTCATCATCGTGGACACATATTGCACTACTGACAAAGCCGGAAGCATCTACTTTTTTTTTCTCATCAAGAGAAAAATCGAATACCGCAAAAATAAGCCTGATATTTTTGTTATACAACAGAGTCGTCTGGATTCGTTCGGAACAATGTATGTCGGTTAGGCCTATTTAATTCACAATACTGCCGATGGAGAAAAATATTGTATGGGGGGTGTGTGTAATCTGACAAACCATGCAGAGCAGTCTGATTGAAGGTATTTCTCCCCACATTTCACATTGGTCCTGATTGTATTCCCCTACAAGTCCTTCAAATGAAGGTATAAAATTGAAGGCCTGTGTGGGAAGCAAGCTCGTGCACACATGGTTTAATAATTAATAAAAACACATGGTGGTTTGGATGACAGGAACTTGTTCAACATGCTTTGTCAGTTTAAGAAGTCAGGAGACGTTGAGCATTAGGGCCAAAACCATGCCAGATCAAACCATAGTATGGAATTACACATCCACACATATGAACCCCCACAAACACACACAGTGACACACACACACACACACACACACTTATTAACTCCCCCCCTCCTCCCATGGGGAGGCTGGGGGCTTATGGACTATCCCCACCAGGAAATTGTGTGATAGGAAAATTGTCCCTTTTTGAAAAATTATTTATCCCTCTGTTTCTGCCATGATCCTTTTCTTCCTGTCACCTTCTTGTCCGTTTTCTTCCTTTTTGGTCCATTCTGCTTTAAAAAAAAAAAAATGTTTACAGTTCTCTCCCATGCTGAAGTCAGGCTGGGTCTGACTTGTCAGGCCCTTAATGGCAGTGTAACTCATTTTCACTCATATTTATAACAAAAAACAAAAGTTGCTCTATGAGTTTTTTACCAAGAAGATGGAACTGTATAGACATTAAAAAAATATATAATCAAAGATTTCTGCTATACAGTTTTCTCTATACACCTAACATATTGATATTGTTCCTGTTTAGACAACATTCTTTTAACTTCAGTTATTCATTATTTTTGGAAAAGTTTAGTTCACATTTTTCTTTATTTTTAACAAATAAACACTAGGCCTAAAACAGCTTTAAATGTAGGCCTGATAGGCTTCATAAATTATTACTTTGAAAAAGCTGCCTAGCCTGAAAAATTAGCTAGGTATTGTATAGGCCCTACATGTAAAAAGGAGCTTTCAAAATTTTTTATTGTAAGTAGGGGCCTACATGCATGTTGATTCAAAAGCCTCATTGATTTGAATATGGTGACTGCTGACCAAGAAAAAGAGGTTTTCTGTGTACACACACACACACACACACACACACACACACACACACACACACATCTGTCTGAAATCTAATGTAATGATATATACTGAATGCAAAGCATGGCAAGCTAGACATTGGAATGGTTACCAGTCATGATCTATGTGTGGTTTGTTGCAGTTCAGCTTCAGTGCTGATGGGTGCTGGGGATCTCTTGTGGCAAATTATCTCCAAAGGTGAACTTCCTTTCCCGCCTTTTGTCAGCTGTAAAACTAGAGATAGATAGATCAGCACTTATTTTGTTCTTTGTTGGTGGGTTTTGTTGTTGTTGCTTTTGCTTATTGTTGTTTGGGTTTTTTGTTGGGGTGGGTTGTTGTTTTTTTTAGAACTAGTGATCATCATGCAGTTTGGTTTAAAACTAAAATGTATTGCTTTTGATGAAGACGAAGATGATGGGGTTTTGTCCAATTTCTAAAGACACATCTTGTATAGTCTGATACTAAAAATAGTATTCAACAGAACAGAGTTTTCTTCAAAACCAGTTTGTCATTTTAGAGACCAAAGAAGATCCTATGTGTGGATGCTTACAGAAGCAATGCAGCTTGCTTGTTAAAATCCTGTGCACTTTGAAAGAAGAGTTACATGCCAAGAGAAATGGGTGACATCAAATGAAATAACAGCACAAGCACACTGGAATTAGGTTTTGAAGACTCAATCCCTAAAGATGGGAAGTGGCTACCTTTAACTTTCAGTGGGATTAACCCTTTCACTTACACAAGTTACAGCAAATATTTTATTTCAGGTTCTGTCCGGTAGCATAGATTTTTACATTTTCAGGGTAATAACAAACAATTCTGGCATGAAAACTGTTTGAGATAGAAAAACTAGGCGTTGTAAGTTTGCTTTTTTATGGAGAAAGAATAAGGAATCTGAATCTTTTATTCGGATCTCAAAAAATGTTGATTTCTCAATGTTACATAACATGCCTAATTAGAAAATGAAATTGATGAAATTTTTGTCTGACACTATGGCAGATTTCTTGGCCACAGATATCCCAAACGCCAAAAAAGAGTAAAGGTTATACATTCTTTGTGGATCATCTATACCAGTTGTAATCAAATACACATATTTCAACATAATGCATAAATTAAACTTTTCTTGATCATCTTTAGTACTTTACCAATTGTAATCAAATGCACTTATTTCAACATAATACATAAATTAAACTTTTCTAGCCCTGCTGACTTGGCCACACTCCTCCTTCCCACTCTAATCGGACTAGTCAAGTCAGAAACATTTTAATCATGATTCATCCCATGAATTGCAATTCCAATACTCTGGAATATTTAATAGACTATGACTCCTGTTCACCACCCCTCTTTCCCTATTAGCATCACATACACAATTCCTCCCCTTATTTTCTACTGCCTCAGGCCTTGACTGACTTTCGGAATTGCTATAATTTTGAGTGGACTCACTGTCACTATAAATGAGATTATCCATCTGCTGAAAAGTTCATCTGCTACATCAGTGCATGTATAGCATCCAGCAAGTGTGGCACATTGCTATCATTGTTATTGTCATTTTTAAGTGAATCATCAGAAAGATCATGACTCTCCATATCATCATTTTGTTCAAAATCATCTGCATTGCTTGCAAAGGGACGTACATTTTCAGTAAGTGGATGACCAGTTGACTGTCAAGCACAGAGGTAGAGAATCGATCTTGCCATGTGATGCTCGGCACACATGTGTGATAACTTGTGATAGTCATCTACTTGCAAGAAGAATTAAATTATGTTCACTGTAATATAAAGGGACTCCTTTCCTAATTTAGAACTGCAAGAGCTAATATTGTACTGTAACTGAGATCACTGGTCTGGGAGAGCTACTGGAGATCATAGAATTCAGCAGAGATGGAGAGAAGAGATGGCAGACCCTGGTGGCATTGTGTGGAGCTCCTACTAATGACAGCAGAAATGGAGGCAGGTGATATGAGTTGAGATGAATAACTTATTCTAACCCTGTGAGAATATATTTTCGTTCTTGCACCAGAAAAGAACTTGTGAAAAATTGGAATAAAGCAAGAGCATCAGCTGATGTCCAATGGGTGCTGAAGAAGCACTTTACTTAGGGTTTCAGATGACTCTTATACAAGTTTATAGGCAGCAAACTGGTCAAAAATGGTTAACTAGTTGCAAAGACAATTGCCAGTGGTGAATTTCAGGATTCTAGCTAAAGATTGAGAAAATAGAAAAGTATGTCAAAGATAAAAGCTCTTTCAACCAAAAATAAAATAAAATTGAAAGCTTTATCTTACAGTCTCAGATTAATTGACCACCAGCTTACATGATCATTTTCAGTATACTGACTTGCATGGTTTTGTGTGTGTGTCCTTTTTGTTCTTTTGTTACAGAAAGTGTGATGTGCTCAACCGTGGATTTTCAGGCTACAATGCACGGTGGTGTCGGCACATGTTGCCTCAGATTGTCAAGGAAGAGCATGCTAAGGACATTGCCGCAGTGACCATCTTCCTGGGTGCCAATGATTCCAATGACTTCAACACCAACCCCAGACAGCACGTCCCTCTGGAGGAATACAAGCAGTGTCTGACAGCCATGGTGGAGTATTTGATGGTGAGGGTTACTGCGTTCTGTCTCCGGATCTGGGATGTTTATTCTGTTCCTTGGTTAGAGCTCTGAGCTCCACTAGTGGTGAGATTTTGCATGTACCTGACCTTTTTTGCCCACCACTAAGGTAGCTGCATTCCTACTTCAGGGATGTTATCTAAACATGACGCCTGTGTGCATGCATTAAAAAAAAAAAAAAAATTATCAGCCGTTCCTGCCTTCACGCTATGGCCTACTCTTCCAAAAGGTGGAATGGGTTTTAACGTGTGTGCAAGATGTTTTGCGTGCGTTTGCACACAGGACTTTGGCTTATTATCTCATCCAAAGGACTTCGGGGAAGTGAAGTCAGTACTAGTGTTAGCTCCAGAAGGAAAATCCTTTTGAATGGGTGCCTCAGTGATGGTTTGAACCCAGGCCATCAGATCACAAGCACACAGCACTAACCATGCCCCCTATCTTCAGATCTGTCTGAGGATTATTTTAGTTTTTCGTCTGAGGATTAACATTAGTTCTGATTCCATTCTCTCATGAGACCTTCAGATTTGACCATGGATTGAGGTCCTGTGTGCTGACAAATGTACAACACCTTGCACATACATTTTTTTTGAAAACCCCAAAAAACCCAACCTCAACTGTCTCCATCGCCGCTCTCATTAGTAGAAGTTCCATGCAATGTCACCAGGATTTGCCATCTTTCTCTGTCTCTAGTGAGTTCTACAATCTTCTGTAGCCTTGCCAGACCACTGATCTCAGTGATGTTGGTAATGTAGGATGGTGGTGGTCTGCAATGAAATGCAGACCACCACCATTTTCTTTTAAAATCCATCTTTTGTATAAGGGAAGGAAGACAGAGAGCTAAGACTGTGAGCACAGTGCAATGAGTTGCTAACGCAAAATTTTTGTACTATCCAGGAATAACCTTATCATGATTGCAAAATACTTAACCTGTCTTTTTTTCCCTTTTATTTGCAAAATACTTAACCTGTCTGGGATGATAAAGGGTCTTAGATCCTGAGATCATCCAATAAATTGATTTTTCTTTCCAAGCAAATTTTGGGTGCATTCCTAATCAGGGTATGTTAACAAGCACAATTACATTTTGGGTTTTAAGGGGGGAAAATGTGTTTACACTAAGTTACAGTACGCATGCTTGATAAATGACTCGTGTGTTCAAATTACATTGACTAATTGTACTTCATTACTGATTCATTTTTCAGTCTGTTGGAATCAGTCGTGACTCTATCGTCCTGATAGCCCCACCTGCATTTTGTGCCGAAGCTTGGAAAGTGGAGTGTGTGAAAAAAGGTTAGTTTCCCAGCCTTCTTCTCTACACAGTTTACTGCCTCCTTCTGTCTTTCTCATTGTATATCAGTTGAAAAAAAGTTAGGTCCAAAAAACAACAACAACAAAAAGTCCCAGCAAAAAAGAACAACAGGCAGGGAAAGACCCTGCAAATCTTCTCTGAGAAGAGGAAGTGCTTTTCCCAATGCATTCTGTCCCAGATGTCTTGAGCTGGGTATTGCAAGGAGAGGATTGCTGCGCTCATGGTCGGACACCTCTTCAGTCGTCTTCCCCCACCCACCTCTCTCTCTCTCTTACTTGCATGCACACACACGCACGCACGCACGTACGCACTGCTGCAAAAAACAAAACAAAAACAACCCCAAAACAAATGAAGAAAACACTTTTTTTTTAATGGAAGAGAAAAAAAGTTATGCATTTTTCACTGCGAAAAAAACATGTCACATACTGCACATAAAAATAACTGAAACTCGGTGGTAAGGTAAAAGTGTCCCATAACCTATAAGGTCGTAGGGAAGCAAGGCGTCAGAGACCTCACTTCTCTAGGGGCCAGCATATTGAGGGCAGCTCCCATCTCCTCTCCTTTGCTGCCTTACCTTCCCTGACCCTAAAGGGGCAGGTACTCATTTACAGCTGGGTGAACTGGGGGACTGTACTGAAGCCAAGGCTCGCAAACAGTCACCCATCCAACTGGTAACCATGCTCAATGCTTTAATACCCCCAAAACGTCATGTGTAGATTCTTACTGCTTTGCTTTTAGGTAGCAGAGTTTCATGCAGATTATAATTATTTTTCTTTATCTAAGTTACCTTGCCCTGTCAGTAATGCAGACAATATAAGATAAGTGAATAAGGTTTCAGCTGATGACAATTTGTATCAGGTCTGTCATAGGAACCAGGCAGGGAGGTAATAAGGACAAAATAAGATAAACAAAGAAGTGTCCACTTGATAACACACGCGTTCATTTGCTTAGATGTGAGGGAATCCTGTGGTGTGTGACTTGTGATGTGCATGTAACCATCAAGTGTGCTTCTGGAGTGTTGAGATGTCCAGGATATTAGGCACAAGCATTTTACTGTAGATGCTCTATACATCCTTTTTCATGATGCTTTCCTGGACAACTCTTTTAACTTCCTTAGAGAATCTGATTTTTCCCATCTGATATGAGTGAAAGTGTTGGTCGTTAAGAACAAGGTTCTTTTAAGGAATCTGGTTTGGGTTTTATCTCACTTCATGTGTGGTTGTTATGCTTTCTCCCACAATGTGGTGACCATCAGCATTAACGCTTATGGTTGGCCAGGGTTTTGATACAAGGAACAACAGTAGAGTTGATTTTATACCCTGTTTTAATCTAAAACAGTCCTTCGGATGAGACCCAATCAGTCCTTCGGATGAGACTATAAACCGAGGCCCTGTGTGCGAACGCATGCAGAACATCTTGCGCACATGTTAAATCCTGTTCCGCTTTTCGAAAGAGTAGGCCATTGTGTGCCGGTGTGAACAGATGACAAAAATTAAAAAAATTTAAAACCCGCATACATCGCATTTTTTTAAAAAGTCATCTGAGCGCTTTGATTTGTTGCTTTACACGATTCAGCGCTATATAAAGTCCATACATTATTATTATTATTATTATTATTATTATTTTAATCTAAATGTTGGACAGTTTTATTCTGAGATTTAAATTTTTTTGGAGGTGACAGTCCCAATATGGCCTGTGTGGTCGGCAGAGCTATAAACAAGATTGGACTGGATTGATAACAATGTATGTTTGTTGCTGGGACAGGCAGGGAGGTCACCAAGACCAACGAAACAACAAAGAAATACGCAGAGGCTTGCATGGCAGTGGCCAAGGAATGCGGCACACACAAGGTGGATCTCTACTCCCTCATGATGCAGAGTGAAGTGAGTAAAAGACAGACACTTCTATTCCTATAATATGATGATGAAAGAACATGACAGCTGTTTCGCACAAGATTTTCAAAGCCGCCCACAAATACCATCCACACCCATAGCCTTCCTCACATGCAATGTTTTAAATATTGATTTCACATCTGTAGAATGAACTGTAAAATCTTCATCATCTGGATCATTGTCAGTGACATTTTTTTTTTTTTGCAGGTTAAAAAGAACAGATTCAAGTACATGTTTACGACCACATGATACAGACAGAGCAAAAAGACAAGCAATAACATAAAATATAAATGAACATCGTTTTGTAAATCTGATTGCATGTGTTCTTCATTTTAATGACATGCCAAATTATAGAACTTTTCCACACAACAGAAATTCAGGCAAATGTGAGTATTAGCTTATGGACCAGTGATTGTGGAGTATTACACAATCATATTGTTACTATATGTTTCGTGATTCATGCCACATGATTATGTCACAGCAGATTTCTCTGCTTGCAACTCATGCTGCTCTCCTCTGTGGGTTTTCTCTACAAAAATTGTTCAGGGACAGCTCTCTTACCGCTGCAGGATTTTTTTTCATGCTCTGTTTGTCGCACATGGAACCATGATTCATTGTTTCATCTGAAAAAGACAAGCACCCAGACTACTTCTCATGGCGGTGTATAGGAAATAAAACTGGGAATTGAACTTGAGACCTCTTACATTCGAGACTGGTGTTCTGCAGCCAGACCACTGATTTATGTCATTCGTACTCTAGATGTCAGAAACCTGTTGCTAACATAAGAAGGCATTGGCTGTGTTTTCAGGACTGGGAGAGCATGCTGAATGATGGTCTGCATCTGGCTCCCACTGGCTCCCAGCTGCTCTTTAACATGCTGCTGCCATTCCTGGATCAGATCTCAGACAATACGCCCAACAGATTTCCCTCCTGGGATGAAGTCAACCTCGACGACCTCAAAATGTCCTTGGTGCCTTTCAAAAAGTGATGCAAACTTGCCAAGCACATTTTTATTTTATCACAATTCTGTCCATGTAGTTTGCAAGTGTCATGCAAGGTTTTGTGGTGGAGCTTTGTTATTATGGGAAATCTGTTGAGTTTACTTTTATTGTTTCTTTGTTGCTGGTCTTTTGGATTTTTTTTGTTTGGGTGTGGTTTGTTTCTGCAACTCCTTTTGTTATACCAAAAGGGGTTTTGTCTTTCAGCATTGTGTCCTTCATATGTATAAATTCATACTGCTTTTATGTCATAGCTGTTGACTTTGAACCTTTGGAAAGCAGAATCACTAAACATGATATGATAGAAAAGGGGAAGAGGTAGGGTGTTGCTCTCCTCCTCCTCCTGTTGAGATAGCAGGGATCAGGGGATACATACAGTCCCCTGAAGCTGAAAAAGTTCTGCCTTTCTGAGACAACAAAACTGTTTATATCCTGCAACAGGTCAGTAAATATCACTTCACAGCAGCAAAAGAGAAATGAATGTTAATTAGCACAACTAGGAGTCATAGGTACTGGGCCAACCAACCTACAGTCAGTTGGCTGTCAGTGTCTCACAGCAATTTTAAACCACATCTATCATTTCTTTCAGTCCAATGATTATGGAGATAGCAAAAAACACACACAAAAACCTGAAAAAAAACACCTGGAGAACATTTTGGAAATATCTTTCTGATGCATGATAATATGCAATAATCTGTTAACTTGTGTGTGTGTGTAAACCCTTTTGTTTTGTGTGGTGAGGTGTATATCTATGCATGTGATTGTTAAAAAGAATCTTCATTACAAAGGAATGTATATTCCTATCACTACCTCTCACCTGAACCTCACTTGTCACCTGCCAATTGTCAATGGTAGGAGCTCTACGCAATGCCACCAGGGTTCGCCATCTTTCTCTCTCTGCCAAGTTCTACGATCTTCTGTAGCCCTCCCAGATCACTTATCTCAGTGATGTTGGCAATGTAGGATTTTAGTAGTCTGCCTCTTTTTTTTTTCTGCTCTCAACCTTGCCTTGGATTACTGTCATGATCAGATTTGTCTGTGTGTTTCTGTTTGCATGACCAACATACCTCAGTCTGCGCTTATCTATTTCAGCGAATATTTGTCTTTGCACTGAGAGTTCATCAAAACTGCTTCCATGTGTTCTTTTTCTGACCATTTGACTCTTAGAAGTCGCCTGTAAACCACATTTCAGCTGCATTTTTCCCCCCTATTTCCATAGTGCACAGGCTTCTGACCCATACAGCAATACAGACCAGATAAGTGCTTTGACAGTTCTAATTTTAATATCTTTAGGTATGCCTCTGTCTTTCCAAATATTAATTGAATCAGCTTGTGCATGGCCAAACTGATTCTAGTCTTGACCTCTTGTAGACAGGAGCCATTATTCTCTTTTACAGAGCCTAAACATTTGAAAATTTTGCATGTATCCCAAATTTACTTTTTTGATGTTGAAAAAACATCTGATTCACCTTTGCGCCTGGTGGCACAGAATGGCACATGCCTCTTGTGTTTGAGTGCTTATGTGTGTGTGTTTCTACCTCATCCTGTCGGGAAAGTTTTATATTTTCATGTTTGTGTTTTCTCCCTGAGTTCTACAATCAGAATAGTTTTGCTTGATATTATTAACTTTTCAAAATATTTAAATTTAAATCTTTCATCTTCAAGTTGATTTTTCAAAATGTCATTTGTCTTCATGAGTTGTAGTTATCTTTATGTGCTGGTCTTTGTGACCCACTTAACTCTGACCCTGCTGCCCGGTGAAGTTTTGTACGTGGTTCACGTTGCCCTACCATCAACCTCCAGAGTTTGTCAATTTGCAAAAATGGCTGTGACAGGTACGGACATAAGAACAATACTGTCACGTGAGTTCCACCCATCAAAACCTGAGTTTTGTCAAAAACAATACACACTTGCTCCAGAAATAATGCAGCATATACGAACTTAGGCATTCATCGCCGCAAAATCAGAAGGGGAACACGGGCAGGTGTACATCATCGCCAGTGGCAGGCTTTCCTCTCCCGTGTCTCCCCCTCACCTCTGACGTCACTTCTGTAACCCCTGACAACGCTTCTTTCCCACGCTGCTGTCCACCCGCCCTTCAGCTTTCGATTCTTCAGTTGTTTGTGATTCTGACAATGTTTTTTGTTCTGATGGTGATGTGCATCATGATGTGTGT
Source organism: Rapana venosa (assembly GCA_028751875.1). NCBI lineage: Eukaryota > Metazoa > Mollusca > Gastropoda > Neogastropoda > Muricidae > Rapana > Rapana venosa. The sequence goes on from CM054135.1 coordinate 51,757,858, forward strand.
CAAACGCCGAATCCCCTGATAAGTACAGTTCTCTTCGCCATCTTCTACTCCTTATTCACCATCCAAACTCTGGTCTGTTCTTCCACTAGCCGCATCTCTGCCATCACCTTCATCCTCTTCCTCTGATTCTTGTCCAAACTCACCACTTCCATCTTCATCCTCTCCACCTCCTTCAGATCTCCTTAAAGTTTGTTTGTTCAGTGTGCAGTTGGTCTGTCCAAATGGAAAAGTCGACTACATTTCTGATTTCATCTCTGAAAAAAACATTGACTTAACCCTCCTCACTGAAACTTGACTTAAATCACATTGCCACAAGCCAAAAATAAAACAGCTGACTCCTCCTGGATATAAAACTATTTCTTTTCCCAGACTCTCTTGAGGAGGTGGGATTGCCATAATTTTCAAAGACACATTAGAACCAGCTCTTTCTTTCAGTCACAACCTTCCATTCCCACACGACTCTTTTAAAATTTGCGAAATCAACCTCAACCTACCTGGACACTCTATTACGTTCTGTTGCCTTTACCACCCATTTCTCTTTTTCACCAAGAATTCCAGTCACTCCTCGACCACTACAGCCTCTCTCCCACTAAACTTATAATTCTTGGTGACTTCAACTTCCATTTCGACAACCAGTCTTCTCCAGACGTCAAACGTCTTTCTCTTGCTCTGTCCAACCATTCTCTCTCCCAACTGGTAAACAAAGCAATTCACAGATCTGGTCATATTTTAGACTGGCTGATTACTAATGCTTCATTTAATCTTGTCACATCTGTTTCTGTCACCAACGAACTGCATTCTGATCATTCCATCATTCTTTTCCACCTCAACATCACGAAAACTGTCAGAAAGAAGAAATATGTTACTCGTCGCAATCTTAAGGCCTTAGACATTCATACCTTCTCTTCACAAGCTTCCGAACGTTTTTTACAATCCTCTGACCACACTGACCTGTCTGAATACTATAACACTATTCTCCACCAATTGCTTGATGAGCATGCACCTCCTACTGTCCATCTCCTACCTGACAGACCCTGTGCGCCATGGTATAACCAAGACATCTTGATAGCAAAGCGCAAATGCCTGCAACTAGAACGATTTCAACAAACAGCTTTTTCAAAAACAAATAAAGAAAGTAAACTCTTAATCCATTCATCAAAAACAGACTACTATTCTTCCCAGGTTCTCTGTGCTACATCCATAAAATCTCTTTTTCCCTCACCTCAAATCTCCTTGGATCTGCAAAAACAACTCCTTTGCCTAACACCCACAGCCTGTCTGAACTTTCATTTATCTTTTCTTCCTTCTTTTCAGACAAAGTCCACAACATGCGCTCCTGACTGGATCAGACTAATTTCCAGCCTGCGCCTCCTGATCCCCAGTTTACTGGCACTCTTCTCTTTTCCTTCTATCCCACAAGTGAAAAAGAAATCATGACAATTCTGAAGGAAATTACTATAAAATCATGCGACCTTGATCCCATACCTGCTCCTGTTTTCTCACAATGCCTTCCACAACTTGTACCTATAATCACTAAAACGGTAAACTCATCTCTTCTGTCAGGAAATTTTCCACCAGCTCTTAAAACTGCAATAGTCACACCTCTACTGAAAAAGCACGACCTCGATCCCAACATTCCGAAGAATTATAGACCTGTCTCAAACTTACCCTTTGTCTCTAAAGTACTAGATAAAGTTGTTCTCAAACAGCTCAACAGTCGTCCATTCCAATGATCTCCTTCCCCCTTTTCAATCTGCCTATCACCCCAACCACAGCACCAAAACCACCCTAGTCCGCACTTTAGGTACACACTTCTACTTGCTTCTGGATGCAGGAAAAACCTCCCTCCTCACTCTTCATGACTTACCTGCAGCCTTCAACACTATAGATCACTCAATTCTTCTTTCTTGCCTCCAAAATACTTTTGGTATTAATGGCACAGCCGTCACCTGGTTTATTTCATACCTCAAAGACCGATTCCAGAAAGTTATTGTAAACAAAATTCAATCAAAACCTGTTAAAATGGAATGTGGAGTCCCACAAGGATCAGTCCTGAGCCCTGTTCTCTTTACTCTCTACACTACTCCACTCTCACATATAATAAACAACCACCATATTAATCATCATTTCTATGCTGATGATACTCGGCTTCAGTGAAAATTGTTGAAAATTTGCCTTTCCTTCTGACAAATATGTCCTACTGCCTTCAAGACATTCAAAACTGGATGACTCAGAACAAGTTACAACTTAATGCTGATAAAACCGAAGCCATGCTCATAGGGACCGAACATAAACTTTCCTCCATCACAACAACTTCAATTGAATTCAGCAATACGGCAGTTCCTTTGTCCAACTCTGTGAAGTATTTAGGTGTAGTTCTTGACAACACACTCTCTATGAAAAAATTAATCACCCAGACCTGCCAGTCTTGCTACTATCAATTACGGCGCATAAGTGCGATTTGCAAGTATCTGTCCACTGATGCAACTTCCAAGCTCGTCACATCTCTCATTCTCTCACATTTAGACTACTGTAATTCTCTTTTGGTTGGCCTATCAGCATCATCCATCCACTTTGGTCAACATATACAAAACTCTGCAGCTCAACTGGTCCTAAGAAAGAAAAAAAACCCACATCACTCTTCTTCAGCGATCTCTTTACTGGTTGCCTGTCTCACAAAGACTGAAGTATAAGATCAATTCCCTCCGTTTCAAATATCTCCCCAAATCTGCACCCTCTTATCTTATCTTTGTAACTGTCTTCACCTGTACACTCCATCCCATTCCCTTCATTCAGCCGCAGATACTTAGTGCTTTCTAACACCCAAATTCAAACAAACCACTGTTGGCCGTCGCTCTTTCTCTGTTTCTGGTCCATCCACCTGGAATGACCTCCCTCTTTCACTTCGCCAGAAGCCTTCATTTGATACCTTCAAATCCAGCCTCAAAACACACTTGCTTCCTACCTGAGACTTTCCCCTCATATCCATCCCTACTTTTCAACAGCATCCTTCATGTCCTAAGTGGGTTCGCGGGTGTGTGTGTGCACGCGTGTGCATAAATTTGAAATCTGTTATTCATCGTATTTGAGGAAAGTTGCATGCGTGTAAATGATTTGAGTGCAAGCGCTTCAATTTGTTTGTTTTACAAGATTTAGCACTATATCAATTCCATATATTATTATTATTATTGTTACATTGAAGGGTGTCTGTACATGAGTCACTTTGGTGTTTTTGGCACTTAAAGGCCAGCGGTGTTGCCCTCTATATCAATTCTGAAGAGAATTCTTCTCATGTTTGTGATATCAAGATGAATTTAAGTGCCTTCTTTACGTTGTTTGATGGCATCAGTAACTTCATCTTTTAGTGACAAAAGGTTCCAGCTCTTGTGGATCTACATTGCAGGTCAATTCACCAGTACCTTTGTTGTTGGTGTCAAACAGTTCTTTTCCATGTTCATGCCACCTGTCCAATATTCAATTCATTGTGGTGGGAATTTTCCCCATGTTTGTCGTTTAGGCTTTTTCCCCATGTTTGTCGTTTAGGCTTTTAATTTTGACATGACAGGTTTCTTCCTTTACTTTTGTAATGTGCTGGAAAAACTCTGTCAGTCTCTGAGCAATTGTTGTTTTGGAGCATGTTTTTCTAGCCATAATTATGCTTTTGTCTCTTGATCTGTGTTCTTACCTCTTTTAAGTAACTCTTCTGTCTTTCTCTATTTGCAATTGTTATTTTTGAGCATTTATTTTCTAGCCATATGCTTGTTCTCGTCTGATCTTCGTTCTCATTTTTTTTTTTTTAAGTTGTCCTTAGTCATCTTTTCTGTTTTCTTTTTCTCTCCTAAAAGAAAATAAGAAGTGAAGAAAGAATAAGGTTTATGTGATCTTGTTTACTTTACTGCTAACAGTGGTTAAGTGGCCAGAACTCGAGCTTTGCCAAACTTGATCATACTTAAGTGATTTTTGGTATTGTATAACATTAAGAAGAAGAAAGATAAAAGAGAAAGAAAGAACAAGATTAAAGAGGAATGACTGACATTAGGAAGAGTACCTACTAGCCAACCAAAGAACGAGTTTAATGCTCCTGGTCAGGTGAATATAACATCATAACACAAGAAAGGACGAAAGAGAGAGAGGCAGGGTAAAGGAATGAGGTATAATGGTTGTGCTTATGGAATTCGTTAATTGAAGTAAATTTGCATTATGCCCATGTGCATTCTTCCAAATGGTCTGGAAAACATAGATACATCATAAAATCTGTATGCCTGTCTTTTTACATTTCTATTAAATTCAATTTGTAAGCAAATCAATATTTCCACACAGGAGAAAAATTACAGATTATTCTTACAGGTTGGTTCTTCACTTTCCTGTGATCCATTTTTAATTAAATCATATTCAGAGTTCTTGTACCGCATGTGCTGATGGGGAAAATCTTGGCACCTTTTTTACTTCGATTCGCAGAGTGTTTAATTTTCTTTGATATTTTATTATATTTATACCAGAGTAATTATCAAATCATGTTATCCACAATGCTTTTTGCTGAGTGTGAAAAAATATTGGACATAGGATACTTTCAAAATGTTGGTGATGCAAGACTTGTCCTGTTTGTACTTGTGGATTGCCAATGTTACCTGTAAGCAGACACTGCATATTCATTTACGAATTAAAACGGTGAACTTTCAGATGGATTGACTTTTGCAATGACATTAGTGTGCAGTGAGATGAGGCTTTATCCAGACCTGTGCACCCTCATACTACTGATTTCAGCAGAAAAGTCAAGTCAAGGCAAGAGTGAGTGGGAAAAGAGTTTGAAATTGTGTATGTGAAAGACAGAGGGAGAAGTTATGTGGAGGAAGACAAGTGAAGATTCCTACGCTTTTCTCAGTTTAATATGAAGTTGTAGCCCTAGTTGAAAAACGGGATTAGATAACCATGTTAAGTTCTAGGTAGACTCAACAGAACGTATTGTATGATCAGAAAACAAGACCTGTAGGTGTTCTGCTGCTGTCCTGCAGACAAATCTGAGGTCATGTTTACGCTGATATCACTTCAGAACGAATCACTCTGCCATTTTTATGGTCCTTTTCAACTGGTTTTCCATTTAAAGAGGTAAAAAGGTTCCTCTTCCATGATCTGTCAAGAGACCGTTGCTTTTTATAACTTAAAAATGCCATATATCATTATTTTCCACCACACCTGTGAGCAAAAGCGAAAAGCTACACCATCGTGAAAGACGTAGCTCAGGTTCCATGTCCCATTTGGCAAAATGAACAGCAAATTTTGCTGTTTGTGCATCTATATTTGCCAGTGCACCTCTTCTCACCCCTTGCTAGCCCATTAACATCCTTTTTGTAACCAGCCGCCATGGCGCAGTGGTTAGCGCCTTGGATTTCAGACTGGAAAGTTGCAGATTCAATTCCCATAAGAGTCAGGGATTTTTTTTTACTCCTGCCAAGTCCTATCCAGAGTGAGTGTGCTGTGGGACGACTGGGACCACACAAGCTTCATCCACTTAATGGATGCAAGTTTGAGAGTTGCTCAAATTACCTGACCAACACTCCAGGTATCTGCCTCTCTCTGGCCCAGTTGATGCCAGGATATATTATGATTGTAAGTGTAGAGTACAACCTGTCAAGTAGTCTCAGAGCATATGCACTTCCACAGCAGCAGCATTATTACATCATCCTCATTGTCATTGATCATCATGCAATAAAAAAAAAAATTGCCTCTGATTCAGTGGTCCCAGTTAGAAGGGGGCTTAGTTGGTGGTGTCCAGCATATGTTAACTCAGAACAGGCTCCACTTGCCACCACAAAAGTGACCCAGCAGCAGTGCAGGGCCCCTCTGGCTGGTGGCCCCACAGCAGCTGATATTGATGGGCTTCCTGTGGACTTCCGACCCTGGGGATGTGACATAACAAATCTGGGTATCGCTGTGGCAGGGAGATTGAAATGAGTGGCGTGGGAACAGTAGGACAGGGAACATCACAGAAGAAAAAACAAAACAAAAAGAAACCCATCCTTTTTGTGTTTGCTCGCCATTTATCAGTTTGATAAATTTTTCCACAAAAATCACATTCCACTTAATGTGAAAATGGTGCTGTCATTGGCCCATGCACAGTGACTCCAGTATAGAGAGACTAGTCTGAACAAAAGTAGGCAACATGTTTATATTCTGAGGGTCTTTTGGGTGGGGTGGGGGATTACAAAAATCAGATTTTCCCCCCGAGGGGATGCCGGGGGCCTATCAGTATAAATAGCATCCCCACATTCTGGAAATTCTGTGCTAGAAATTTCCTCTTTTCTATCACTCTCTTTGTTTCTGCCTTGTTCCTTTTCTTCCTGTCACCTCCTTCTTGTCTATTTTCTGCCTTCTTGGGCCATTCTCCTGCCTTTTTTCCAGAAAGAACTTAAAAAGGTAACTATTCTCTCTTGTGCCGAAGTCGGATGCGCTGGGCCTGACTTGTCAGGCGCTTAATGGCAGCGTGACGCATTTTCGCTCATATGATAGACAACAATAGTTGCTGTCTGAGCGTTCTACGAAGAAGAAATCAGATTTTGACAAATGAAAGGCAACTTCTGTATTTCCTCCAGAAAAATACATGGGATGCACAGATCTGCTTATTGGTCCGGTTCCAAGATGATCAGTTCAACATTAGGAGGATTTTTATTTCAAATCCCCTCCTAGCTAGACACTTTACTGAAGCTGACACGCAATATCAGCTCACAGCCACTGTAAGCCAGTACTGCTCAAGTCAGACATGGGAAGTGCAGTGTGGCTGAAAGGAGGACTTTGTTTCAAAGCCCTGTTTACCCAGACATACTTTCTGAAGCTGATTTATGCAATACCAGCTCACAGCCACTCAGCTGGCTTTGCTTTATTCAGTTGGATACACTGTAGCTAAAGTGATCTCTTACATCCCCTCCAGCGGTTCTGACAAAAACAGCGAAAATACTTCTCGCATCTTTTCTCTTCACAAACGCACACATTTTTCAAGTTCACTCCACACCTTTATTCAGACATTATTCAGACAACAAGACAGACCTCCACTCGTTAAAATCATATTTTTGATTTACAGATGTAAACAATCCTACCACACAAAGATTCTTTTCACAGTTACGTTGATTTCAATAAGAAAAAAAAAAAGCGGTCATTGGTTCATACCACCTTACTTTCAGGCATTTTACCAGAATAATTAGTAATTTGAGTTGGATTTTTTTTTTTAAAGTGTTGGTATTTCCTGTTTCAAATGCAATGCTGGGGAAAAGTTCAGAGGCAAAGTCTTGATGTAGAAGCACAAAACAGATGTTTTCCTCAGAAGCTGTCAAAACACACTCCATTGGTTTATTACAGTATTTCCACAACTCCAATAATTTAACTGGTTAGCGACAGCTATATTGTACAATTTGTACATTAATTATGGCATTTTGACATTTAGAAGGTCAACTTTCTATTCAGTGAAATCATGGGGCTTTTTTAAATTTTAAATAAGATGAACAAGCACAACACTGTCGAAGATGAATGAATTTCTTAGAAAGATGCTAAGCCAAAATCAAATTTGTTTGCTTCATCACAGAGTTCTATTAGTTAAAATACAAAGAAAAGAAAAAGGAAGAATGAACAAAGGGGTACTGACAGTAAATGGAATTACCCAGCAGCCATCACAGATCACACTGTAATCTCTGTAGTTACCTCCTCCTTCATGCTGCTCGAAGTGCAAGACAATCATCAAATCCAACCTACGACTATTCTTACAATGATCCTTACATGAAATGAGATGCATGGATAATCATCAAATTCAACCTACAACTATTCTTACAATGATCCTGACGTGAAATGATGACGCATGGATAATCATCAAATTCAACCTACAACTGTCTTACAATGATCCTGACGTGAAATGATGAAATATGGATAATCATCAAATCCAACCCACAACTGTTCTTACAATGATCCTGACGTGAAATGATGATGCATGGATAATCATCAAATCTAACCTACAACTGTTCTTACAATGATCCTGACATGAAATGATAAATATGGATAATCATCAAATCCAACCTACAACTGTTCTTACAATGATCCTGACATGAAATGATTAAGCAAGGTAAATAAGTCATGCAGCACAACTTACAAAGCCAGACGTAAACCATGAACCCAAACAAATATTTTTTTAATTAAAAAAAAAAAGTGAATTATAAAGGCACCAAATATTTACATTAGCTGGTAATTGCCTCTATGCCATGGCGTTTGGTAACCTATCTTTATACCAACAACAAAGCTACATAAAACAACTCTGATGAATTACATTTAGACACTATTACCTAATAACCTCATACCTAACCTGAACGGAGGAGGAAAGTAGCCTGAGAAATGACCAAATAAAATGCTAACTGATGGTGCAAAAAACCTCAACAGCCACAGGGACATGCTAGTCATGAGCACAATGTCAATGGAAGCCATAACATCCACCAACAATTGTGCAGAAATGTCACAAAGTTCAGCCTGGACACACACACTAATGTTGTGTCAAACCCTTCCAAGTTAGCATCCACAATACAAGTGGCAGTTGCAGAACGTCTTGGCAGAAAAGTGTCTTCAGCGGGTGGGAGAGGTTGATGTTCTGATGGAGCACTGGAAAGCAGCAAGAGCAGGAGGAAACTACTCCTCGATGGTTTCCTCGACCTTGACCAAGAACTCAATTGTCTCCTCCTCAAAGTTGTCCACGTGGCTGTCCAGCTCATCAGTGTCCACTCCTGAAAGTTATACAGCCAGAAGAACATTATTAGAAAATAAAAACGGACACAGTAATCACTCTTTCCAAATCATGAACACTGTGTTTTAATCAGTCTTTACTCTTTTACCAGATAATGCAACGATTCAATGTATTTTCATGATGGCACCAGCACAATTCATTATACTGATGTTCTTCAATGCAAAAACCTAAGAATTGGTCGCACCAATGTTTGTAATTTTACTTTTTGTTCTGGAAACTAGCAGTTCATTTAGGGTAAAAGAAAACTCAGCACATTATCACTGTAGTCTCTTACTGCAGTGGCATGTCCCTTGTCTGACTTTTCACAAGACCCTACAAAAACAGGCAAAACGAATGACATTAATTACTTTTCCACAGATTATGGAAGGACTCCTAGTTTAAATTTTATAGAAAGAAAACATACATCTAATTACCTTTTCACACATCTCTGAGACTTATAAAAAGGAAAAAGAAAACCCAACACAAACCCACTTGCCTCCTTAAGCTGCAAATTATAAAAACAATACAGGAATAAAAACAAATGGCTGCCTCCTTTTCTAAGCAGCAAGAGAAAGAGGAAAATAAAAAACAGAACAAAATGAATTAAAAAACCAACACTTGCCTCCTCTGAGCTCAAGGCGCTTGCTCTTCATCTCCTTGAAGAGCTCCTCCTTTTCTGCCCGCATGCGAGTGAAGTCCTCCATCATGGTCTGGCGCTTCTCTATCAGCTCCTGTACAGCACACAGTCACAAGTGTGTACCACCACTTGGCAAGAACAAGACACCAGCTGTTTGGACTTCAGATCTACGCCATCACCTACTCCAACTGTGTGTTACATTGTGTTGCAAGATGAGGTTTTTTCACCCCTACCATATCAAATAAAATTGTGAGTGGATTTTTGTGTACAGCTATCGACAGAACAGTGTGTCTGTGTATGTATGCCTATGAAATGTGTGTGCAGACTTCTATGCTAATGTGTGAGTGTGAACTTCTACGCATATGCCTGCATACATATGTATGTGGGTTGCCGGGGGAGGGGTAAAAACTACAGCCACAAAAATCGGCTAAATGTATCTAACAAATTCAATGTAACACAATGAGACCCATCTGCACACAAGACCATACACGCACATCAAGCAATCCATCACAAGCAAACATCACTCACATAGAAATCACCAAATCATTGCTGATTTGAGGGGAAGGGAGACATACCTTGGAGGCTGTCATCTTGCGCATGGTGTCCTCAGTCTCGAACTTCTGGGCCCAGGTCTTGAAGTTTCTCTTGATCTCCTGGTGGAAGAAAAATTCAAACTGGTAAATATTTGTTCTCTTTCTTAACCCTAGTGGCGCGGTTCCCGGAATATTCCGGGAAAGGCGGGTCTAGGCTGTGTGGCGGATCCCGGAATATTCCGGGATGACGTGGGTGGTCATAGTTGAAAGCTTACTTTCGCTTTCAAAGGTCAGCCAATGAATGTTAAGGCCGTTGTAGGCCCGCAGAAAGGGGTGAAGGTCGTTTGACACACACAAGCAACGAAGAATCTGATTGGTTAAGAGTGTATTTTAATTTTTTTCCGGACCAGCCGAGATCGTCTTCAACAAAAATGGCGGCCAGTGTTTGCACTAGAATTTCTTCAAGCGTTTTTCGAGCTTTTTTACAAAATTGACAGCGAGGAGGAGTTTTAGAGGCTGGATTTGGTTGAAATAAACAATGAGAGAGACGATGAGGTAAGGATTGTGGAATATTTTTGAAAAACTTGGTAAAAATCGATCGCGATCGGACTGAATCGAGCGGTGCTAGTTTTGCTGGATGGACTTTTTCGCTACTCGGCGATTTCGACGTCACAGATTGTTTTACTTTATTTTGACGCAACGAGGCTTCGAAATAACTGTTGTTGAGTCAAATCGCTATGCTGCTGAGTACTTTGCATCACATGAAATCAAGCGATCTTTGTATTTTTGTCATAGAAAGCCACCACTTCGCACATTCCGCCATGATGGTCGCGATGGCGTCGATCCTGTCGCTGAACTTTTCCGAGTATTTGGTGACCGATAAAGCGATACAAACTCCTTATTTTTTGAAAACTAATGTCAAGAAATAGTGTTTACCTAATCATGACATTTATGCACCGCAAGAACTTTGCTTATCGTGTTAAAATCGATCCGGGGCCCTGACAGTGGAACAGTGATCGGTAGTGCGAACATGACTTTTTTTTTTTTGATTTTTTTTTTACATAATCATAAACACTACACACTATTATAAAATTATACTCATTTAAAAGCATATTATCTCTTCTTTCCAGTGATCTATAGCTTAACACATTTAATTCAGTTTTATATATCAATATCAAGGGTTGTTTGAGCCCACCATGCTCCAAAACAATGCTAGCCAATGTTAATTCAGCCAATAGAAGTGAGGCTTGTTGCTGTTTATTTAGCGCTACTAGGGTTAAAGTCATAGCTCTACCATGCCCCATACAATCAATGAACAGGGAAGTGAAAGTATTAATTTATAAAAAATCTTAAGGGACAGAAACAACCTGGTGATTAGAGCTGTTGCTTACAATCTGACAGCCCAGGATCAATCCCAGATTTAGGCTAGCACTGAGACATCCATTCAAGGAGATTTTTCCCCAGGAATTAACATAAGTGCTGACTCCACTCTCCCAGAAAATCCTTCAGATGAGCCTATAAACCAAGGCCCCATATGCAAACAGATGCAGAACATCTTGTGTGCACGTTAAAACCTGTTCCGATTTTCAATAGAGTAGGCCAGTGTGTGCTGGTAGGGACAGATGACAAAATTTTTTAAAATGCAATGCACACTGGTGCTATGTTTAGACATCATCCCTGAAGTTGGAATGCAGCTATCTTGATGGGCAAAAACAGATGCATATGCCAAATCTTACCTCTAGTGAACCTCAGAACTCTAGCCAAGGAACAAAAACTATAAAACTTTTGCACAAGCACTTATCCTGACCAACATCTTCCCAGAAGTTTATAGTCTTTTCACTTAGAGGTGACTTAGACACATGCATTCAACCCATCTTTGTAATTAATAACTGTCAACTTTGCTGCAGCCACAAGAACAAAAAATGTTGTGACCAAGTTGACCACTAAAGAAAATTCACTCAAGCTAGAAACAGCAAATCATTTTTTATAAAGTGTAAGAATTCTCCTTTAAAAAATATGCTCATTTTTACTATTATCAAAATGATAGCCAAACAATAGTCTGCTGAAGGTAATGACCTGAAGTGTCTTTAGTATGTCTACTTCTACTACTGCTTTCAGATGAGACTATAAACCAAGGTCCTGTGCGTGAACGTACGCTGAAAACCTTGCGCACATGTTAAAACCTGTTCCGCTTTTTGGAGGAGTAGGACATTGTGGGAACAGATGACAAAATTTACAAAACCCCATACACAGGGAGACTGGATGTACATTTTTTTTTAAAGCACACAAGTGCCTGTTCCATTATCCTCAAAATAAAAGATATAACTTTTTTTTTTAAATACATACCATGAAAATGGCAAACTTAGACATTGGATACTCACTTTACAATTAACAATTCACAGCAAGAGAATCCCATGCATTATCACCTCTGGAAATATCCCCCCCCCCCCCCCTAAAAATCTGTGGCCACAGAGTATTAGTTACACCATCTCTAAGCCTACCGAGTAGCCAACAGACAGATTCCAAGAGCACCCACCTTGACCTGTTTGTCGGTGAGCAGGGAGGTAGGGCGTGGTCGCCAAAGCAGCTGACAGAAGCGCTCCAAGGGTTGTTTGACCAGCAGGTTGCCTTGGAAGTTCCAGTTCCAGAATCCGTTGTCCACCTACAACATGCTACACTAGTTCACTATTTCTTACAACCACTGACTGCCATGTGTGAATTTGCTTGACCGGTCTATAAACATAAATACATCTAGACATCTCTTTCAAATCAGTACAAATTCTAGCTCTTTTGTTTTTAAGCATTAGGTGGGAAAAGTGCAACTCTTCTGGGGGGGAGGGGGCACAAAAGCGTTCTTTTACAGGCGACTTGTGTTTATTACTAAAAGGGAGAAAGCTGTTCTTTACTGTTTGTTAGTTTAATCCTAAATAAATGAAATATTGCTTTCTTAGGTGTTTGATGGTATGGCAGATTTGTGGTGTTTTTTGGGTTGGTTTTTTTTTTTTCTTGATTTGAACAAGTTACAGGTTATATACACATGATTACATATGGAAGACAAGCTACGTGTCTGCCTTGAAGACAAAAGATTTAATCTAATAAGGGTGGGTGGGAATTGCATACAGTGGAAGAATCAGTGTGGCTGTTCCCCTGCAGCTGACTCACCTTGTGGCCCCACCAGCTGACGGCCGAGGTGACGTAGCGTCCTGTGGGATCCCATTCCACATCAGTGGCCATGAAATGCTCAGTCTGTGCCATCACTGTCATGTCCTGAGTATCCACAAACTCCAGTACCCCATTCATGCTACACACACAACCATCACATGCACCTTTCAGTCATGATCATTCTGTTACATTACCACAAACTGTATTTAACAAGCACTACTCCACACTTCTGCCATACTATAATCATATTTGTTCACTTCTACCACGTACATTAACATTCATACTGAATGCAACAATAAGCATACCCCTAAAAATGCTCAGCCCCAAGATCTTTTCTATTTGTTTTTTGCTTTGTTTGTTCCTCAGGTTCACTGAAAGTGAGATTTTTGTGTATGTGATCGTTTTTACTCACCATTAAGGTAGCCATATTCCAACTTCGAGAATACAGTTGGGAAATGAACCTACTATTTTTTTCCACGATAGTCAGGAGGTAGCTCCCTGCTCTTTCCAATTTTCAACTGTCATGGGTTCTTTTGACATGTGCAAATCCATAACCATTCAGGTCTGCCTGGTTCACAGTCTTTTCAGACAGATTTTGACATTCAGGTCAATTTTCCTGTCAAAATGGGGGGAAAAGGGCAAAGCTGGGATTCAAATCCAGAACCTCACTGTTTACTTGTTAGGCAGATAAATGTCTAATCAGCCCCAATATAATGTGTACTATTTATTTTATTCATAGTGTGCATGATATACACATGGATTTATTCATGTGGCTTATGACCCAAGCCTTGAAGGAGAGCAACGACAATTTCACAGACAAAGATCCAAGAGATCAGTCTGTTCAAACAGTAAGACCAAACCCCCCTCCCAAAAAATGTCTTCACATCAATGTGACAATCACATTAGATGAGATGGTTGTTTTGGTAAGGGCTTTTTCCCCTTCTAAATTTCATGTTTGGCTAGTCAAGCGGATTGTTTTAGGAATGTAAAAAGAGTTCATGAAACATCTAAAATGATTTATTCAAGAAAGTTTCTTGTTTCTTCATTTTGTGATATTATTATACAAACACAAAATGTTAGCACACTCCAGATGCAGACAATTTTAAAAAAAACATTTTTTATAGTTTAAAAAAGGAAAAGATCTTCTGTACATGAAACCTGCTATCCCAATTAGATCGGGACTCAGCCTGGAGTCAAAACACCTGCAAAGACAACCACACAAATACACTTTTTTTGGGTGTTGTTTATGATTTACCTTTTCCTATTTTACTTTGAAATGTTTGGGAAAAAAATTATATTCACTTGCGGAGTCCAGCAAGAACGATGAACTGCCCATTGGGACTCCAGAACAGATGGTTTGCCACCCGCTTCTCAAATGTCTCTGCACAGCAGTAAAATGATATCCCATGATTATGAATTCATGGATATCTATCAAGACCTTGAAAATTTCTATTTCAATAAGTGTGATACTACATTACTCTTTCCTTTCTCTACCCATCAACAGTAAAAGAAATAAAAATGCACTACACTCAAAACAAAAAAAAAAACAAACAAAAACCCCTAAACAAATGACACTCTCTTACTTGAATCGCTAATAACTGTGGATTATATCAAATACTTCATTTATGCTTGTATTTGGCCTCATAAAACTAAAATGCAACCATTCAGACTTTCCCAGTTCACTGCAGTGTAGCCCTTCCAAAGACCTCAAAAGTTGCAGAGCACTTTTGCAGAAACTTGATTTGCAACAAAACTTTGCTACAGATAAAAAATAGTCAACCATGCCTACGAGTGTCCCTCAAAAACAATACATTTGCCAAGAGTGTGTTTGAATCAATGCTGTGAGTAGTTTAGAGCTAATGACATTTTCCAACAATCCTTTTTATTCTCCCTAAGGTAGCAAGGGGTGAGAGTGGAAGGGTGTAATTGTCGTCGGGGGGGGGAATTCATGACAAATGACACTTTTAATTCTGGATCCACACACATTGCTAGTAACTCATTTAAGATGTCCTCAAATAAAACAGAGAATCACTAGGTTCCACACTCACACACGGTCTTAAGTGAACTTACTGAGATGCTCCACTTTGCCCTTGGGCTGTATGGCGTAAAAGGATACACCAATACGAGGAGTCTCTCCGTGAATGAAGGCAAACTTGTTATTGACAGGTTCCCATGCAAAAGCCAACACTTGTTCTGCAAATAACATGTTCACAGGTTAACTCTAAATTGACATACTTGTCTATTTTGCGTACAAAAATGCATAGATACAGGCATTTTTAATTGATGTATGCATGTTCACACACTGGAAAAAAATGCAAAGTTTGTATGTGGTTGCGCGTTTATGGTTGTATACAAGGTAAACGGTGGTTTTTCTTATTTATTCAGTTTCTTTTTCTTATTTATTCAGTTTGTTCTTAAACATCTAACAAGAATCAAACCATGAACTAATGCCATTTCTAATTTTAGATTAGAGTTTCTTCAAATATCTGAACTTCTGTAAGTGAATGATATTTTAATAACATCTGCCAGTCCATATTTCTCAGCAAGTTCCTGTGAAAAAAGATAAATCATCTGCCAGTATATATATGAAACATAAAAAGCAATGAATGCCTAGTATCTCTTATCATGTCCCTTCAAGCTTGCTTCATAGACCTTAATTAACACTTCACTGAAACTACAGTCTGACAGTGACCAAAAACTTATGTTTCTGAAGTGCCAAATAATGCACACCTCTAAATAAATGCACCTCCGCTTACCTTTGGTTTCAACTTTGTCAACAGGAATCTGCTTCTCCCTGATGCGGAACAGTTCAAAGTTGAAGTAGATGCCCTGAAATAACACATTTAATTTTTTTTTTTACTACAGTCAGTGCTGTCAGCATGTTTAAAGTACTGTTACGTATGTTACCATCTATACCATCAAAGATCAATTTCAACTAGGGAGTAAAAAAAATATTAACTGAGAGACGTCACAGCAGTGCATGGCCTCATCTGAAAGATGGCCTAATACTGCTGACTGGGACTGCAGCAGGAAGATCCTAAGTCTGACTGTGCAAGACAACATCTAAGAAAAGAGCAAGGGAGTGGCAGCTTTGGGCTGTCACTAGCCACCGAGTCAATAAAAATTTAAAAAACAAAAAAACACACATTCACCTTTAGTTATCTGCCTTCACCAAAAACAAACAAAAAAAATTTTAGTCAACAATATCCACAGCAAGATTCCAATCTCCTCCACAAAGAGATTTTTTTAAAAAGACAAAAAGACAGCAACTTACACTGTACTTGTACTGATCCTTCTCCTCCACCTTCTTTGCCTTGGAGTAGCGATCCACTTTGACACAGAGGTGATCCCCGTTCTTCTGCCAGTGCATCTTACAGTCAGCCACGTTGAACAGGTTCCTCACACACAGTTCCTGGCGGCTGGGAATCTCTATCAAGGTGACACGAGCTGGAGTGTTGGATTCCTCAGGCACCCAGTAAGCAATGATGTTGTCAGTGGGCGACCAGCTGAAGTCCCTGTGAACAGTATTCTTTCCTGTTAACATCAGAAATAAACTTTATTTTTCAGATACAAATTAGCTTTTCCCCCTTCAAATTCATCTATGTCAACAGACAATGTCAGAACACGGAATTCAGTTCATTCTTCTTTGATACTGTGTTAAGTTCAACATCTTTTAGAATAGTCTAGTCCTAAGCAGATTTTATCAAATAATTCAATGTATGAAAAAAATTATGATTTGAGGCTAACACAAAAAGTACACTTACTGCATAAAACATGGTGAAAAAAGCAAAAGCTCATACTTACTTTATAGATGTGAAAAAAGCAAAAGCTCATACTTACTTTATAGATGTTATCTTCAAGCTCTTTTTCTCAAGAAGACCAAAGGACTGCAAGGAAAAACCAACCCATCATCAATATCATATACCACACACATATTCACACACAGAACCACTACCTGAGTATGAACACAAACCACAGCACATATACACATTTTCTTGTGTCTTCGGTATTTTAAAGTTGATTATTTTATTAATTCTTTATCTGAAAACAAATATCACAACACGATCAACAAACCAAAACTAAATAAAAACTTACAGAGAAATAAAGAAAACCCTTCCTCTTGTAATCAGGCTCCATACTTTTCATATTATTTAAAAGACAATTTCATCCCCTGCTGATTTACTTCTTCCACTTTCTCACAATCAACATTACATCTCCTCGGTTGTTGTTTTTTTATTCATTCTACTTTACTTCAGTTCACTTAACTCTCTACTTTTTCAGGAGGGAAGGAGGGCGTATGTTTAGAACAGGGTTTCTGTTTCACCATTCTAGAAATGCTTTTGAGTTTTGCTGATTTATCAGACTGAAAAGACCTTTTAAATTCTGTTCTTCAGCTAGAGCTCCAAGGCTCACCAATGACAAGATTTTCCATATGTGACTGTTCACCCACCATTAAGGTAGCCACATTCCAACTTTGAGTAAAAAAGATTTCTAAATGAGATTTTAGGCTGTACATATATCCTACACATTAAAACATTTTGCCAGCAACTCTCAAGCCCCTTCTTATCAACCAAAGAGAAGTCCAGCCGGACTTTAATGACTTAACTAATGATGCAGCATTCATATTGACTTGACTGCATGCAAGAAACTGGAAACATCTGTGAACATATACAATGGCTGCTAAAATCTTAAAAAGCAGTCCAAAAATGGATCAGAACACCTAAATATGCAGATGTCACCATACATGCATTTACATCCCACATTAACAAATGCATGTGCACATGAACATGCACATCCATGTGTGCACACACACAAATGCTTTAACTATAAAAAAAACACCCCAACACAATAGCAGAAAAGACTTACTGGTGTTTCATACACACTGATTGTGTCAACTCCCATCCTAGCAAAATAAGCACCATCTGGACTCCATCTGAAAATCCACCAACATTAACTTGAATAACTTACAAAGGAAACTATGTCATGCATCTATTTTAATTCATCAACCTTTCTCCAAAATACTGAGCACTGGTCAAAGATATTGGTCTCCTCTCTCCCATATCAGTGGAAATAATAAAAGTAAATGACAAATAGTAGCTATAGCAGTAATAATTGAAAAAAAAAAAATGAAGAATTCTAATTTTCTTTTTCTTTTCTTTCGTATTTATCAGATGGACAGCTCAGTGTGTGACGAAGGCAGCAGTGTGCTACAGGTCCTCCCAGTCTCCACAGAGCTTCTTGCCACTAGGGTGGGGTCAGGCCATGTCCTCTTATGGAGCACGTGCAGTGGGCAGGACTACAGCACATGCACTGTTTGGCTGCCAGCCTTGCAAGAGCACTCCTCTGTGTGGCCTACGTGAAGTTTCATGTACATTTGGCAGTTAAGGCTATTGTGGCATGTCCTTAGTCTTTTGTGCAAGACATTTTGTGGCCAGGAGCACTTCTCCTCTGCCTCCATCACCTGACTTTACATGGTGGGATGATGGAGTGACTTCTAGTCCCTTGGGTTGGGGGGCCCTTTTGTGGCACAGGGCCCGACACTCTACCAGCCAGCAGGACTCCATAAGTATCTACAGCACAATCACTTGAAACATTATCATGATTATACATCTTGGAGAGAAAGAAAAAAAAAAAATCACATACACACATTTGCATATAATGTGCGCTCATGCACATATTATGTACATATAAGTGTCCACATGCACACATAGTTTTATAATGTACCTGTGTATCTATATACTTTGTATGCATGGATGTGTGCACATAACTAGCAAAGCCTGAGACAAAAAGGTTGTTAAAAATTCAGTAAAACACAAAAATTAATGAGAAAAGACATACTTGAAAATTGGCCAAGTGGTCTGACTCTCGCAGTGAAAGCTTCTCTTCTTCTGCCCGGTACGCACATCCCAAATGATGATGGCCTGTGGATCTTCTCTATTGTCTCTCAGGGGGCTGAAGGTAATGAGGTACCTGCCAACAAATATGGATCACAAATATAGAGGGGGTGGTGATGTACCATTTTTATTAGCTAGGTTATACATATATATGTGAAATACTCAATTCTGTTCCTATTATTTTCCTAAAATTAAATGAAAACAAACTCTGATGGTTGTTTGGCATATTAACTTGAAACAAGCAGACCTGGCCAGGTGCCATTACTTTCTGTCCTCAAATATAAAAAGGATCAATCCAAGAATCATCTGAAGGATCTTTTTCAATGCAGTTCCACTGTCCTGGTATGCTCTGAAGGTGGTTTGATAATTCAATTTTTGCCCATTCTTTAACCTCTACCACTTTAGAAAACGAAAGATATCACTGTGAATCCTGTAGACAATGTCTAATAATAAGCAGGCCACAACAAGATTCCCTTCATTAAAAATATTACAGGTATTTCTTCTATCTCTGTGATTAAAATTTTTGTTGTTGTGTTCATAAAAGTGAGACTGATGAAGAAGATATCCTCAACAACAACAAAAAAACCCAACAAAAATGATGATGATGATAATGATTTATTTATTCATGTATTTACTTATACCACTTTCAAGTCACGGCAGATTTCTCTGCGTGAAATTCGGGTTGCTCTCCCCCCGAGGAGAGCCTGTCACCACAAGAACAGCGCCACCCTTTTTTTTTTCTTTTTCCTGTCTTCAACTGTACTTGTTTCCCTATCAAAGTGGCATTTTTCTACAGAATTTTGCAAGGGACAACTCTCTTGTTGCCATGGGTTCTTTTATGTGCACTAAATACTTATGTGTAACACACAGAACCTCGGTTTATCATCTCATCCGAAAGACTAGCACCCAAACCACCACTCATGGTCTAATGGATGAAGGAAAAGTTTCGGGCCCAAACAGGATTTGAACCATCGCACACTCGGACCCGAACTTTTTCGCTTTCTAGGCAGGCGCGTTACCTCTAGACCACCGATCCATGAAGAGGATACCTTACACATAAGAAAAGAAACCAATTAACTTTTTTCCCACACATGAGAAGTTAATACCTATCAAAAGCCAAATACAAAACAACTAAAAACAAAAACTATAAGAAGCCATTACATGGAAAAATACCAGTCAATGGCATACTCTACAGAAAAAGCATGGCCAGAAATCAACCTTACCTTTCACACGGGGAGAAATCAATCAACTGTACCCCTGGGTGACTGAAGCGCAGGATCTGGACAAATTTCTCTCCTCCCCACAGCGCAATACCTTTCTGGTGAAACGTGGCCAGGTATGTGCCTTGTGGTGACCAACGCACATAAGTCTCAGTCCATCTCTGTGACAAGATGATACAATCAGTCAACAGTGTTGGGTACCATAATACATTAAAGTTGTAATTTTTGGGAGGGGGGATACTGATCTTTCCACTTTTGCTTTGAGAAAAAAAACACACACAAAAATAGAACAAACCTATCAACCTACTGCTTTGGGGGGAGTGTTTTTGTTTTGGTTTTTTTTTCAAATTCTTTCCAGACTAGCGCACCACAGTAACATCTCTGGCATGTGCTCCACAGGCACTTGCAGGCAACTTCTGATCTTCCCATCCTTGCTATACACATCAGTGCCTAAACATGTGGTCGCGCCTCAGTCGAGCTGCAAAAAATGTTGTTTTCTTATAACTTTTCAAATAATATTGGCCACAAGAGCCTTCTCACCAGCCATCAGTTTCTCATGTCTAAATGAAGAAACACGCACATAATCCTGTGTATATGGGTATCTTCGTAACATTCCAGCAGGTGGCAACTAACCTATAAGCTCTGTGGAACTGACAAAGAGAGTGCTTATTAGAGCATCTCAGACAGTTGGGTGAGCTCGGTGAATAAATTACCAAAGCAGATCCCTCTACAGAGTAAGATGCTGGATCAAGACTGATCCATGTGAGAATCATTCAAGTGAGAACAGCCAGGATAGTGGCAGCCTGACAATCAAAACACACACACACACATACACACACACATATATATATTCTGTTCAAAGTTTCTTTTCTCTTACATTTCTTTCCTCTACTTTTGAGGGTTCAGTTCCATTCAGGAAGATGGCGGTTTTTTCTCCAGCATCGTAGATGACACTGAACTGATCGTAGCAATCCTTGTTCTGCAGCCAGGCGCGCAAGTTGCCCTGCAATAACAAAAGCAGATCCTGAATTAACAACAAGAAGATCTAACCATAGTTCGAACATTCTCTTCACTTTATGTAATACAGATGAAAACCTAGACAATGCAGATGAAGAGATTGAAAATGACCATTCTGAATATAATCATATATAACTTGACTTCTACGAAGACTCCCTGAGGAGTCCCTGGGGCACACTCCCTGCAACTTTCAGGCAGTGTGCTTTGAGGTATGGCCAAGCTGAATTTGGAGCCCAATCCTCTCAAGGTAGCAGATCACTAATTATGTTTGTGTTATTCATGCTACTAACCAAATCAAAACATAATGTAACACAAGCGCATGTGCACACATGCGTATGATACACACACACACATTTACACACACACACATTCACGGACAGAGGGGTAAACTGCGTTCGCTGAAGTCGGACGTGTTTCTGCATTGCTCTGTCTAATTTGCTAATTATTTGTTAATTACAGCAAAACATCAATATTTTTCACCATAATTTTTCATTACATAGACTTGTCAAAGGTATGCCTTCGTGCCCTGTGAGTTTCCGAGCTAAATGTGGAGGATTTCTGTGGATTTTTCTCAGTTTCATGTACAAGCGAGCCAAGCGAGCGAAGGAGTATGCAGTGAGAATGGTTGAGCTAGGCAGCATGCGTTTATCGTTTGCACTGGTGATGGTTGTGGCCACGCTTCTGCTTCAGGCAGGAGATGTGGAAGTGAACCCTGGCCCTACTAAAAATACCAAACAATCCCGTCTGAGCATGTCGGCCAGGAGTTTTCCCACGGATACCTCAGGAGGGGGGAAGGGTCCTGAAAAAGACAAGCAGCAAACACAGCCTACTCTGACGTCATTGTTGGAAGTTCTGACTGGCATTAAGGAGGATTTTTCTGGCAGATTTGACTCGGTCAACAATCGGCTGGACTCTCTCAGTGCTTCTGTTTCTGGTATTCGTGATGAAGTCAGCCAGCTGTCTCAGTCGGTGAATGATCTGAAAAAGGAAAATCAAGCACTGAAACAGCAGAATGAAGAATTGTTGAACAGGGTGGAAGAGTCAGAGAGGAAGTTAGACGATCTTGAAGGAAGATCAAAAAGGAATAATTTGATCTTCAATGGACTAAAGCGTCAAACCTCACAGCCAGAAACATGGGATGACTGTGAAAAACTTGTTCAAGATGTTCTTCACAGCCAGCTGAAAATTGAAGGAAACGTTGAATTTGAACGTGTGCACCGCCTGGGCAACAATCCAAACTCCCCCATCATCACGTGCTTCTCCAAGTTCAAAGACAAGCAGTGTGTTCTGAGAGACAAGAAGAAGCTGAAGGACAGCAGTGCAGGGAAAACTATTTTCATTGGGGAAGATTTCTCCAAGAGAGTTTGGGATGCTTGTCGACTGCTGCTGCCCTTTCTGAAAAAGGTGAAGTCCGAAAAGAAGCAGGCCTTTATGAGATATGACTGTCTTGTGATTGACGGCAAGTCTTTCCTGTATGATGCAGCTACCCAGGGACTAAAAGAACATCAGCAAAAATGAAGATCTGGCCGGCCCAAGTTTCCTAGGAGAAAGATTTCCGAAAGGTCCTCCTCCTCTTTGCCTTCTACTGTGTCAAATGAAAAGACAGATGATACACATACACAGAAGACACACACGCATACGCAACATACAGTCTTTTTTTCAGATCATGATGTGGAATATTCAAGGTTTGGAAAGAAAATTGAATTGCTTGTCATTTAAGCGTTTTTGTCAAAAGTTAAAAATTTTTGGATTTTGTGAAGTATGGTCTTGTGGTAAAAGTGCTATTGAGAGTGCATTCTCAGATTATACAGTGTTTTTCTGTCCACGTACTGAAAGGGGGCGTGGCAGTGTGTGTTCATAATAGTATTTCATGTCACGTGGGAAGGATATTGGAAAAAGCAGAGGACTGTGTTTTTCTAAAAGTAAGTAAATGTGTTTTCAACTCTTTTTCTGACATTCTTGCATGTTTTGTCTATGTAGCTCCAGAACGCTCAGTGATGTATAAGAAAATATGGCAGGATTTGAAACTCTCGAGAATTATATGACAGAAATCATGAACATGTATCCTGATCTCCCCTGGTTGTTATGTGGAGATTTGAACGCCCGCACCGGTAATCTTTCTGATGTTGACACAGACTATGATGACAGTCACATTCAACTATTTGATGATTTAAATGAGTTGTCTGACAATACCACACTGGTTAGCCGTAACTCAAAAGACGGAAGTGTAAATAATTTTGGTAAAAAGTTGTTGGAATTGTGTAAGGAATTTGACTTAGTTATTGTCAATGGCAGATCACAGGGTGATAAAGAAGGGGAAATAACCTGCATTGCTAACAGTGGCAAGAGTATTGTTGACTATTTCGTTTGTTCATTT
Organism: Rapana venosa; assembly: GCA_028751875.1. Taxonomy (NCBI): domain Eukaryota; kingdom Metazoa; phylum Mollusca; class Gastropoda; order Neogastropoda; family Muricidae; genus Rapana; species Rapana venosa. The sequence continues at coordinate 51,781,450 of CM054135.1, forward strand.
TCCTTGTTTGAACTTGTTGATGACATGTTTGTTGCAAGTAGATGTGAATCAGATCATTTTCCAATTGTCATTTCTTTTTCCATAGAGTCTTATGAAGAAACATGTGAGGAAGACATAGAGGAAATATCAAAACACGTGTGGAAAGATGACAGTGCCGGTTTATTTGAAAGTAATCTCCTTGACAGTGTACAGATTGTGTTTGAACATTTTACTGCAGCTCTCTGTAGAAATATTGATGAAGCATGCGAAGTTTATATCTCTTTTATACAGGGTGCTGCAGAAACAATGAAATTCAGGCAGAAGAAAAACATTAAAGCTCACTCTCAGCCACCATGGTGGGATAATGATTGTGAAGAAAGTAAACAAGTTAAATATGACTTACTGAAGAGTTTTAGACACACAAACTCTCAGGGAGATTTAGATGCTTTTATACGTCAAAAGAAAAGTTTCAAATCCTTGTGTAAGAGAAAACAAGTTGAACATAACAACACAATTTTAAAGGATCTGAATGACTTATGCATGAGTAAGAACTCAAAAGCCTTTTGGAAGAAACTGAAAGCACTGACATCTTTGAAACGAAGCAGATCAAATGAAATATCACCACGCTCATGGCTAGATTATTTTAAGTCACTGTTTTCCTTAAATCAGCACTCAGATGATACTGATTTCACTGAAGAAATTGAAATATGTCTGAATATGCATACCTCAGTAATTGTGAAAATTGTGTGGTTCACAACTTGGTGATGATATCACTGAGAGTGAAGTTTTACAGCCTTAAAAAAAAATGAAGAGTGGTAAGGCTTCTGGTCCTGATGGTTTGATGTCAGAATTTTTTCCAGCATGCCACTGTACATTCATGTCAGATTTTTATTGCCTCTGTTCAACAATGTGTTTTCATCAGGAACATACCAGAAAGCTGGACACATGCTGTGATTTTTCCTCTGCATAAAAAAGGTAGCACTGCCATGTTATGTAATTTATAGAGGTATTCATTGTTGAACTATAATTGGTAAACTGTATAGTACAATTCTGAATGAAAGACTGACAAGTTTTTGTAAAGTGCACACTTAATTCTGAGGCACAGGCTGGTTTTCGCAATGGTTACGCACCATCGATCACATTTTTACACTTCAGTCTCTAGCACAAAAGTATCTAAGAAAGGTGGTAGGTTTTATACTCTTTTTGTAGATTTTTCCAAAGCATTTGACAGTGTTGACAGAATAAAACTTTTATTTCTGCTGCTGCAAAAAGGAATCCATGATAAAATGTTCATGATGCTGCAAAGCATGTACAAAAGTGTGAAGGCAGCTGTGAGAGTCGGGGCTCGAATCTGAAAGTGCAGCTTCTTTGTATGAACACTAAACCTAGTTTGATGTTTAAAGTTGGATTATTTCTTACTAAATGTTTAGATATCAGAAGTAAGGATGTTCACCTTACATGAAAGTATATGATTAACTGTTGTTCCTATGGGCCATATGGCCTGCAAAAACTGAATTAAAATTATTGTTATTGTTACACACATTCACGCACTGGCTCACTCTCTCTCTATTTTCCAGCTGTCAGCTTCTCAGAAACAACAGATAATCTACTTATAAAATTCTAGTCCATTGTCAAAAACAGAAAGTGTCATGAAAACACGACACAATGTATCAATTTTCTCTCACAGAAATTCAGGACCAAAAAAATACATTATTTTTCATTCATTATTGCAATCCGACCCCCCCCCGCCCCCCAAAAAAAAACAAAATACTGAATTAGGATTAAATTATACACACCCACTTTATCTTGTTTAGAACACATTATGCTGCCAAATACAGATATTTAAAATTTTTTTTTTAAAAAGGGAGGGGGGGGGTTAACAGAAAATTCATGCTTGCCAAAGGATACCTACCTTGTCTTCGTAGGGCCTGATCTCTGGCTCCTCCCACTCATCAGGGATGTTCCTGTAGCGATCAAATTCAGAGAACTGGTTGACAGTCAGAGTGTGCTGCTTATCCAGCTTGTAGTTGTTGGTCATCTTCACAGCTTCTTGGGCATGTAGATGCGAAGAGAACTCCAGAAAAGCATACCTGCATTGTAAATCAACCAAGCAAGTCACATAAGGTAACAACTAACCTAAAAAAAACAAAAACATAAGGTAACAACTAACCTTAAAAAAATAAAATAAAATTGTTTTTAAACCAGTTCTTTTATTTACATGGCTGAAACATTTCAAATAAGACAATCAAAAAGCAACAACAAAAAACCCAGCATAATTTCCAAGATCACCACAAATTCCAGGTCTACAGTCAGAATGATATAGTCCGTGTGTGTGTGTGTGTGTGTGTGCGCACGCGTGTGTGTGTTTTTTGTGTGTGTGTGTGAGTTGTGTGTGTTTTGTGTGTGTGTGCGCGTGCATGCATGTAATGTGTATGAGCGTGCATGCACGCATACATGCACACATACATGTGTATGTTTTAATCATTGTGCACTACACAGCTGTCATGAGGGTAAAAGTAAACTACCTGACTATGCACAATACACACACACACAAAGATTCAACTAGAGCTCTGAGGTTCACCAATGGCAAGATTTTTGTATATGCAGCCATTTTTGACCCACCATTAAGGTCACTGCATTCTGACTCTGGTATTGAAATCAAATAGATACAAAATATGTAAAAATATTTTTATTTTCTTAATGCATACTGATTTCAGCTTGCAAGTATGATCAGATAATACCTCTTATTTCCTTACCAGGTGGGGTGCATAATGCCTAGTCTTTTTCTGTTCTTTTGACTTAGCAGGTCTGCTACTCCTTAGCCTACGGATGTGATTCTATCAATTCGTAGTTGCACAACTAGAAAAAAACTGAAAATCTTATCTTAAAAAAAAAAATTTTTTTTAAAGCAGGTCTGCCTGCTGGCCTCAGCCAACACATTCTGACTCAAGAGCAGTTCATTTCATTGCACAGGTTGCATGCTGAGTGTTTCTGTTGCCGTAACCCACTGACATGAATTACAGGATTTTAGCATGCATATCTTCTGCATGCATATATACATCACATACACACAATGGGAAATCGGGACAGGCAGGTCCACACTTGAAGTTGACCTAGGAGATTGTAAAAATCCCCACCTTTAATTCCCCAGATGCCGACACCAAGACTTGAACCCAGGACTTCATGGACCCACTAGATTAAAGTCAGTCTTAACCACTCCGCTATAGCATCCGTCCATCAGATGATGTTTAAAGTCAATAAAAGGCTCAACATTAATTCTTACTGTATAGCTTCTACATGATGTAACCACAGCCTGAGACTTAATAGTATAATTTCAAATTTTCCATGGAATTCAAGTATTTCCAAAAAAAGGAAGGTGGCATGACGGTTAGGACATTCACCTGCCAAAGAAGTAAAACTGTGCGGTTCTGGGTTTGATTCCCAGCCTTGCCCTTTCTTCACAGTTTGACTGGGAAAACTGAACTTGATGTTAAAGTCCTGTGGATGAGACTATAAAACAGAGGCCCCTTGTACAAATGCATGCAGAACATCTTGGGCAAACCTTAAAAAACATGTTCTGCCATTCAGAAGATTAGGCTATTTCATGTTGGTAGGAATGGATGACAATTTTTTTTTACATATATGCACACTGATGTGTTTAGGCACCATCCCTGAAGTCAGAATGCAGTTACTTAAATGGTGAGGGGAGGGAAGAAATACAATTGCATATATTTATATGCAAAAATCTCTCCTTTAGTGAACCTCAGGGTTCTAGCCAAAAAAATTTTTTTTAATTAAATAAATGAAAAAAATAATAAAACATATCAATTCTTACTATCCTGCAACTAGATGATTAATTTAATATCTGAAACTACTTACCCTTTGGTTTTCTCATTTTCCATGGGATAGAAGTCGTTGACCACTTTGCCAAACTTGGAGTACAACTTTTTGAGGACATTCTTCAGTTTATCCAGTCTCTCTACCCCTACCTGAGGGATGTTATCAACAACAATCACATTGTCAATCCCATCAGTTGTCTTTGGTTTTTTCATCAACAAATCACCAAGAAGCTCTGAAACAAACAAAATATCAAGCAATCAATCACTTTTTTTTCAAACATAAAAAAATTACCATAAAACAATTTTGCTGTAAAGTGTATTTCACTGTGTCATGTTAAAATAATCATAATTTATATATTAATTAATGAATTTCACAAACTACCACTTCAATTTTTTTTTTAGACTTCTTTATTTAAGCTCTGTTGTAATTTGTATTCATTTATTGAATACTCAAAGCGGGGAAAAAAAGGTAAAGGTATCCCATAACCTTGGTTGTCAGCTTCTCTAGGGGCCAGCATATTGAGGGCGACGCACATCTCCTCTTCCTTACTGCTTTACCTTCCCTGACCCTAAGGAGGGCAGGTATCCATTTGCAGTTGGGTGAACTGCTCCCCAGGAGCAGACAATATACCAGCAGAGCTGCTCAAGCATGGTGGCGAAACAGTCATCACATATGTTACAGCTATCTGTCAGAAGATTTGGGAGACAAAACAGTGGCCAACAGACTGGACACAATCACTCATCATACCCCTGCCCAAGAAGGGGAATTTACGCCAATGCCAAAACTATAGAACAATCAGCCTCATCAGCCACGCCAGCAAGATCATGCTCAAAGTTATTTTGAATCGACTCAAGAAGGAGGCAGAAGAACACCTTGCAGAGGAACAAGCTGGGTTCATGGGGAGGCAGGAGCACAATCGAACAGATTTTAACTGCCACATCATGATGGAAAAACATCTTCATCATCAGAGAGACCTGTTCCACACTTCATCGACTTCAAGAAGGCTTTTGACAGAGTATGGCACAAGGCCTGGGGCAAGGTCCTCAGAATGTTTGGCATTGAAGAAGGACTATGTGCAAACCATTCAAGCACTATACAACACCGCAAGCAGTGCAGTCCTCTGAACAATCAGGTCGGAGACTACTTCAAAACCACAGTTGGGGTCCGACAAGGATGCCTGTTATCTCCAGTCCTGTTCAATCTGTTCTTGGAAAACATCATGAGAGAGACCCTCCATGACTTCCACCCTACCATCTCCATTGGCGGCAGACCCCTCAAACAACTTACGGTTTGCCGATGACATTGACCTCATGGGCGGAAGTAACACAGAGCTGCAAGATCTTACGACCAGACTTGAGAACAGAGCTGGAGCATATGGGATGGAGGTGAGCTCGGAGAAAAGTAAAGTACTTGTGAACAGCACGAGCAATGCCACCGCTAAAATTTACATGAACGGCCAACAACTGGAGGAGGTAGACGCTTTTAAATACCTCGGCGCTACACTCACAAAGGACGGGCGATCGACGACAGAAATCAAAGTCAGAATAGCCATGGCAACATCTTCCATGACAAAACTCACCACCATATGGAAAAGTAAAGAGATCAGTTTCCCAATCAAACTAAAGCTCTACAAAGCCCTAATTCAGTCGATCCTGCTGTACGGAAGTGAAACCTGGACATTGACTGCTGAAACAGCAAAGCGAATCCAGTCATTCGAAACAAAATGCCATAGAAAACTACTGGGCATATCCTGGAGAGAACGAAAGACCAACGAATTTGTCAAGAGTCAAATAACACGGCTGGCAGGTCCACAGGAACCCCTTCTCACCATCGTCAAGAAGAAAAAGCTGACATGGTTCGGCCACGTCACCCGCCACAACACTCTGCCCAAAACAGTACTGCAGGGAACACTCGAAGGTGGCAGAAGGAGGGGAAGACAGAACAAGTCATGGATGGACAACATCAGAGAATGGACCAGGATGAATGACTCGGCACTACTGCGCAGAGCCGAGGACCGAGATGGATGGAGGAGGCTTACCACGGCATCGTCTTTCATGTCTCCCCCACGACCGCCAAGGTCACGGGTCTGATGATGATGATGATTATGAACTGGGGGACTGCACTGAAGCCAAGTCGCACAGTCACCCATCCCCTTGGTAACTATGCTTGATGCTGCTTAACATTGGCTTGGAGAAAGCGAGTGCTCTGACCACTGAGCCATCCCATCCCCTATACATGTATTTAAATCTATTTGCATATTAATCATATTCACTGCATATTCCCCTTATGTATGCAAACAAAAGAACCAATATTCATATGCTTGAGACTGAACAATTCTGAGCATTCGATCTGACAAACAGGAAACTACAAGTTTCACTGAATATATTTTGTTTGGGGTCAAAATACATTTTTCCAAATGAAACTAATGCTGTAAAGCCTAAAGGACATTGCTATATCAAGTATATGACAATTGTAAGTGACTGAAGACTACAGACATTTTCACTAAATCATGAGTTGATGGATGGGTTGTTTACTTGTTAACACTGCTTTTATTCAATAAAAATGAACAAAAACTAATGTAGTGTTGATCTGCTTCATTTTTTTTCCCAGGAACAGAGTTACACATAAAAATATCTTTCTGCCTAAGATTTTTTTATTTTTACTATGAAGAAGTAAGTTGCACCGAGTTCTTTTTTCTTTGGGGATTAATAATGAGGTGGACTGCTGAAAGCAGAATTCAATGTAACAACCACAACCATGCCACACATAGTGCTGGCTATTTTTTGAAACACTATCTTGATTTCAGAGCATAAAGTAAATACTGCACTGATTTTAAGTAACATTTCCTCATTAATTCTGAGTAGATCTCTAATCAATATGTACTGATGTGCTATTTATTAATGAAAATATCAGTTTCTGAGTAATGCTTTCTTAAAGAATGGCACCTTTCATGATGCCCAGCACCACAGACTGATCCAAATACAGACCTATAGATCTATTTAAGTAAAAACATTTTTACAAGCAAATGATCTTCAGTTGTTTTGCCCTAACACTGCCTACTTTCAGTAAAAAATATTATATCTATCAGTAGAACTCAACTCAGACCTTTAGAAAAAAAATTTTTTTTAAACCATTGTTGAATAAATGTTCCCCCTTTTTCTTCAAAGCACACATGCACATACACAAACTGAAAGTTTATAATTATACCACCTGCGCCAACACACACCCCTAAAAATATACCCCACAGTTACAGAAATCTTGCTGTTCTACCTATGCAGCAGTAGGCTGTCATAATATTTGTATACCTTTCTTAATAATCAATATTAGTATTTTGTATTTTTTAAGCAGAATCAGGGTTATCCTTTTTTACAGAATATTTTGAAAAAAATCAGTACTGTCAAAACAAAAATTATTGCAGTCCTCTTTGGCATAGGCCTAGTTAATTTGTTAGGGTTTTTTGCTTTGTTTTTGTGTTCATCACATAGAGATTCCAAACACAATTCATGTGAGCAAACATGTTACACAAAGTAAAATTGCTGAGACTAACATACATGTGTGCTGTGTCTCCAGCTAAATGATGGACTGTTGGCAATAGTTTTCAGTGTGTTTTTCCATTGAAATTGACATACTAAACAGGAATATTCTGAATAAGTTTTTGAAATAAATCGTGAACATCTCTCTGTTACTCAACTTACTGTGTTACTGTTAGCAATTGTTATGCATGTCTAAGTCTAGTTTTTCATGCGAGTTTCATGCGGTGGACTTGTATTCTGTTGTATCAGTGGCACTGCAGAAATACCGGGATTCAGTCATCAAAGACACACAAATGATTTAAGACTTGGAATCTCAGTTACTGGAACTCTGTGGAAGTGTCTCTCAGTCTCATGAACTGATGAAGTCAACACTCTAGCAGTCAAAGTGGGACTATTACTTGGAGGTAGTCTAGTCAAGTCCTTCGGATGAGACTATAAACCGAGGCCCCGTGTGCGAACACACGCAGAACATCTTGCGCACACGTTAAATCATGTTCCGCTTTTCGTAAGAGTAGGCCATTGTGTGCCGGTGAGAACAGATGACAGAATTTGCAAAACCACATACACACGGGAAATGGATGTAAAAAAGCACATAAGTGCTTATTCCATTATCCTCGATATAAACATTCCAAGATAGCTTTAAAAAATTATCACACACACAAACCCAGGTGCGCGCACACATGCACCACGTATACACACACACCAATGTTGTAAAAACCATTGATTGGAAAAGACAAACTTTTTTTTTAAGCGTGCACGCACACGCGCACTCACACACGCACACCCATATTTTAACACAATTTTATAAAGACTATTGACTAGAAAACACACACACATACACATATGTGCACCAGCATGCCATAATGACCATTGTCTAGTAAAGACATAAACTTACACACACACACACACAATTTTTGCCTGTCAGTAGGTAGCGGCAACCCCCGTCGAATACTGTCATCACTGCTGAAAAGTGGCAAATTTTCGGTCTTTTCACTTCCTTATTACTCCGCTTCTGTTTTACTGATTAAAAAACACTGTATATCCGAAAAAAAGTTCAATCTTTCTTCTTTTCATTGAGTGCATTTTTATTTCTGTGACTTGTGTATCGTCAATACGCAAAGCGTGTGAATGAGGTGTGCATTCCGCTAAAAAACGCAGCGCGGCCGCCATTTTCGCGCACATGGACAAATCTTCAAAGAGACATGACCACTTTGAATCCGATGCGTATTCGCGACAAACTATTGTCACTATATTTGGTATCATTGTGTTCAGATTTTATTGTAGAATACCAAGATGGGTGAAAGTTTTTTTATATCTGGCTAATTTTCACGAAAAACAGGATTTTTGGAGATACACGATCTCCGACGGCAAACTCCGAAGAACCTGTAGCTTAAAATAGCCAATACTCAAGGTGAAAATCAAACTAGACGACCTATTTGTACTAATTTGGGAACGGGTTAATGTATTCATGGACTGTCGTTCACCCGCAAACCAATAAAAGCGAAGTGTTCAAATCACGGAAAGTCCGTTAACGCAAGGGCAAGGACGAACGGACATCGCCAACCCATCTTGAACCGATCTTGTCAAGGATCGACAAATTTTTTCAATTTACAGAATAAATTTCATAAATGTTTCAATATAGATCATCGATATAACAGTTTATAACAGACATAACGATACAAAGATCGCGTGGTTTGCGTAATAAGTCGTGCGATCGTTGAAAACGAAGACTTAGAAAAGGACTATTACAATCGTTGTCGATCTTCCGACATGTGCAAACCGGAAAGAAGAACGCATGCCCGATTTCGTCAGATATTTCCATAAAATCACTTCACAAATTTACGATGATGGCAAAATAAGATAGTTTGAATGTATCTCTATACAATGTATTTTTTTGGTAAGGTTACATGGTGAAATAGCGATCGTATTTAACGATTTGCTGAATGACCAGCCTAACCAAGAGAAGATAATCCGAGATCGTCATGACTCGGTGATTTCTTAAAGCAAACGTCGACCCCGTTTTTTGTTTTTGTTTTGACCGATTCACACTTTAGTATCATTTTTGGTGAATTGAAAGTGGAGTTTAGTTTATTTTCTTTGGATTTTTGAGTTACGCAATCTTTCCATAGATTAATGTGATATAAATGAACTTCTTCTCCGGCACATAATGCAGTAATACTCAATAATGAGCTTATTATATTTTGTATTGCCTGTCATACACAATAGTACAGTGTCTATCAGCCTAGCACCCCCCCCCCCCCCCCAATTCATTTCCCTTTTCCATTATTTTTTATTTTGGGGTTGATTGGCTTCCAGTGCTAGCAGAAACACACACACACCGCGCGCGCGCATGCATGTGTGTATGTGTGTGTTATAATAAAAGAAATTAACACAGATGTGCTTCAGGTAAATAATTCTTTATTTCAGGTAAATAATTCTTTATTTCAAGCTTTATCAATCTGTGACACATTTGTACTGCAGTCATTACCAGCAGTTCTAGCACCAATGGAATGAAGACTTTGTTGGATTTCTTTTGTGTGTCATAGTGCGTCTCCCCTCTTATTTTCTTTGTCTATGCATAACATTTTCTATAAACCTTTTAGTTTTTCATTTCTTTAAACATTGACATAGAAATGGAAATCAACTAAACAAGCTGAGGTTCATTTTTCTGGCAACTCTAAACATTTTTGTCATCCAAAGGTGTGTTGCAGAGATTTGCAAGCATCTTCTGATTCAGTTATTGGTACTAAAGCAAGAAGGTGAGAAGACATTTGATGAAAAGTCACATTTCTCTGTCAACTCAATTGGATGCTGATTCCAGGGTTGCAGTGTCTTCTGACTAAGTTGAAAGAAAATGTACTACATGATAAAACCAAATAGAAAGACATTTTTGTCCAACCCAGTTCTATAGGACAGCTGTGTCCATTTAAGGATTGTGTGTGAAAATGTTGTAACCAGCCAACATGGACATCATCTGGGACTTATGCATCCCCTTCATGTGGACTTTTGAAAGCTGTTATTGCTTTTTTTAAAAGTGGCAAGGAAAACACATAATGATATGTAACCAATGGTGGGAGCAACTGACAGGAAATTCTGTGGAAGAGGCAGCCCTTTTACACAACATGGGAAAAAATTACAAATAAGACATCAAAGCTGGCTTCAACGCCTACAGAGAAAAATTATAAAGACTGGAATAAATTTTTGCTTTTGTGTTTTTTTCTCCTTCAAATGAGTGTTTCGTCATTAAGTAGGGTTTTTAGTAGCTTTGGCTGATTTTAAATGAAATTTTGGGTTCTTGCGCTTCGCATCCTCAGTGTCCTCTAACACTGTAGCATCAAATTTACACCAGCCTAGTTCTCTGACATCAGAGGTTCACAAGTTTAGTGAGGGAGCACTGAGCTGCCCCAGTCCTGGCATGAACCTGTCCCTCTCCTTTACCACCTGTAATTAGGCATTAGTGAAGCTGGTTCTCAGAATGATATATCACAACATATGAAATGCATCTATCTATCTATCTGTCCCGTAGTCTGACGACCGTGGGGGCACCCTCAAAGACTCAGCAACCAGTTCCCTCCATTCTTCTCTCTGTTCTGCCTTTCTCAGGGTTTTGTTGAGTTCTAGGCCTGTCCATTCACTGATGTTATCCTCCCAGCTCTTCCTTGGTCTGCCTCTTCTTCTTCCCTTTTTTACATGCCTTCAAAACGTCTTTGAAATTCCTTGGATCTTGGCATGCCCATACCACTTAATTTAAAACCTTTTTCACGATCGTTAAAGGTTCTCATAGGGTCCAAAAGGGTTTTTTGGGGATTCTTTTATGCACGCTTTCGTTCTTAGGGGTTTTTTCTTTGTAGGAGATGCCAAGGATCTCCGAAAGCCTCTTTTCCACTGCCTGTACCTCCTCTCCAAATCTGCAGTCAGGGTCCAGATTCCGGGCATACAAAATAGGAATGACGGGGGGCGCTTTAAAGCCCTGACTTGAGAAAGTGAATATTCTTATCTCCCCAGATGGTGTTTATTTTTTGAAAAAGCTGATTGCTGTGCAGTCCTGCAACTACTTCTGGCGGGACCCTGTCGATACAATGGCTCCCAGTACTTAAGCTTTAAACTTTTTCCACTCTGGTCTTTAACCCAAAATTTCGGCTAATGCCTTTTGTTATTAGTATCAGTTTGTTTTTCTCGCACTGTTTTCCATCCGATTTTTTTGGGGGCCTTATCCAATGTTCTTTAGGCGGGCAACTTTTTTTTCTGATCCTGCTTTTTCCTCATTATCTCAAGCGGGGGTTTTGACGTTCTCCCCCAATGCTGACTGCCCTTTCTAGGTTCCATGCACCCCATGATTCTCTCAAGAAGTTTAAAAAAAGGGGTGGGTGAGAGTAGACAGCCCTCCCTTATCCAACTGTTTTTTCGAAAACCATTCCCCAAAAGTTTTGTTGTAACATGCACTGGTGCCTCCCTGTACGCTTTTTGATGACGAAGGTTTGCTTTAGCTGTAAAGTTCAGGTTGCCCACAAAGCGCATGCCACACCCGTCAAGCCTTCTTAAAATCGATAATACGGGGTATATCTTTTGATGTTTAAAGGTACCGCTCACATATATTCAAGGTTAAATTTCTTTTTCTTTTTGCGCCCCCTGCTCGAAACCTTTTGTTCCTCACAATGAGGCCTCTGCTTGTGGCTTTCATCTATTCAATATTATCTCACATGACCCTTGCGGGGGTACATATGGGGATTGTCGGTAATTAGGGGCATTGTGGAGATTTCCTTTTTTGGGGAGGTGATGATGACGACTGGCCAGGGTTGGCCATTTTCCGTCGCCAACTTGTTGCAGTTCTTATAGGGCGCTGACATGGCTTCCCCTCCATTTTTGGCCCAACTCAGCGGAATGTTGTCAGCCCCTCTGATTTCCCCCTTTTTCACTCTGACGCTGTTTCCCTTTTTTCTCGGGGGATAGGGTGACGTCTGTGCCCTTTGCTTTCGGTACTTTAAGGACCTGGATTCCTGCGGTTCTATATTTATACAGTTCGACATATTCTGCCATTTTTCAGAAACCTGGTCTCTGAGAAAAACCCATTTTGTCTTGGATGAAAAACCCTTTTCCCTCTGTTTCAGCTAGCAGGTTTTTTTTTCACCACTGATAGCTTTTCTTCTTTTCTTTTCTTATTTTCTCTTCAAGCTTGGCATTTTTTCACCGACCCTTTTCCCTTTTTTGCCCCGCATGGACTTCCTGATCTTTTTGACTCCCTTTTTGTTCGCTCTTTTTTTTGTTTCATTTTTTTTTTTTTCTTCAACTCTCTACCTTGTCGCATAGTTTGGGTTTTTGGGTGGACCCATTTTTTTTTTGACTGGGGGGCGTTTGCCAAGAACTCGGCGTTTCTTCACTCTGTATTGAAACATTCGCATGTACTATGTCGATCTATCACAGTGAGTGCTGAAAACTTTCCACCTACCTTGCTGAAAAATTTCTAATACCTGGGGGTCCTTCAGCTTCTCGGGGTCAAATTTGATCCTGATTTGTTCCGCTTGGGATTTTTTTTAAGATGGGAAACATCCCCCAAATCAGACACCCCATTCTCTCCTGAAAACTTTTGTCTGTGCGAGTTAACGCAACGAAACCTCTTTCACCATGATGTAATCTATTTGGTTGTGGTTTCCCCTTTGGGGCTATGCCAGTCCTTTTTCTGGATTTTTTGGGGGGGGCCCCAAGGTATTCACTACTGGAGGTTGTTTTACGGGCAAATCCAGAGTCCAAGCCTTTTTCATTTGATTGGTTTTAAAAGTGGCCCACAAACGCCCTCCCATTTTTCCAGCATCTTCTCCTACCTTGGCCCACCCTTGCACAACAGGATTCTTTCGGGTTTTTTGATTCAGAACCTCTTTAGGTCATAAAATCTTCTACCTTCATCTGTGCAGTCTGATTTTGGGGCAAGCCTGTCATAGTTTTTTTAAAGGGGGGTTGCCTCGGGCGGATGTAAAAGTCTCGGGACACGGGCGACAGCTCTGACGGTGTTCAGGGTGTCTTTGTGAACAGAAACCCCACCCCGTTTTCAGTTTATCCTGTTTTCCACTGTAATAATTTGTGGTTTCCTGGGTCGTTGTTTCCCCATGTTTTCCCACCGACTTTCGCAGAGCCCGGGGAGTCCAAAAGATATCTGCATCCATGTGCCCCAGTTCTTCCCTTTGCCGCAGCTTTTATTTTTCGTACTTTTTCCAGCCAATGAGGGTTGTGCCCTGCACAATTTTGCGCGTTTTACTCAGTAGCAACTTTCACACTGCCTATGAGCAACAGAAGGCGCGGCCCCTTGTAACCCGGGGACGACAAACCCGGGTATGGAGTTTTCGGCTGCCCCTTTGTCAAGGGTGTTTTTGGGCAAATCAAACCTGGCGACCCCCTCCCCGGGTCGATTTTTTGGGGTTCGTTTTACTCCCCACGGGGCAGGGGTACTGGGTTTACATGGTTTACCAGTACAAGGGTTTCTCTGACCTGACTTGAAAGCATCAAATGATTAATCATTAAAAAAGGGGAGGTTCTCTGTTAATCTTAAAATTTTATTTTTAAATGTTTTTTGTTTTTTCTAAGCTTTTTCACAAAACTAATGTTTACATTTCACCTAAATGTTCACCACATATTTAGCCACTTGGTGCCTTTTTTGAATCTGAAAAAACATATTAAAAAAAAAAACAATAAATTTTTTTAAAACAATAAACCAATTTTTAAAACCACCAATTCCAAGTCAATACTAACGGGTTCGAATTATAAAAAAACAACCATTCGCCTTTTTTGGTCCACAATTTTAGCCAGGGTTTTTTAGGCGGGGCATTTTGGGGCGCACCCATTTTAGGGTTTTCGGAAAAAATTTAACCCCAATTTTGAAACATTTTGGCTGAACCCTAAAAAAATTTGGACATAAAAAAAATTTTGCATATCTTTTAACCCACTAGACGCCAAACCCCGAAATTCCCAGGATAAACTGCACCCTATACCCAAAAACCCCTAAAATTTCCGGGTGTCAAACCAAAGTAAAACAAGCCTCCCTTGCAATTTAAAAGGGGAAAAACAATCCAAAATTAATGGGGGCACCTCCTTTTCGGGCAACACCACTGCAAAAAACCGGGCAAAAACGATCGTTTTTTTTTTTTTTTTCTTTTTTTTGGTTTTTTTTATGCATACTGCTTGGAAGTTTCTTGTTCAAAATTGCGACACTTTTTGTTAAAGGGCAAAATAACTTACAAGGTAAAATGGCAAAAAAACTTTTTTACCAACTTTTGATAAAAACGGTCCGTATGATTCGGAGATCGTTATTTAAAAAACAATGAATGAATTTGGCCAACAAGTTTGACATTATTAGAGGGGGTACTCAATACATGGTGAGAAAAATCGTATTTTGGGCATTTTTTTCATTTTAAATATATTTTCGCAGTGAAAAACATCTAACAATTTAAAATTCCTCAATAATCTACATATTAATAAAAGCATTGTGTAACATTAAAAATTCTGTAGTATTTCATAAGAGGGGTATGAACAAAGCGTTAAATAAGAATTTTTTCCCCCAAATTTGGGGGGGACTTCACGGGCAGTTAAGAAAAAGCAATGTAAAAAATTTGCCATAAGAGCTACTTACCAACCTTTGGACCCAAAAATGGCTTTTGTGCAAATTTTGGTAAACCGCCAATCACAGAGGCAATTTAAAAAAGTTATCTTTTTTTTCCCCCCTCAAGAAGAAGCTATTCTTTTTTAGACATGTATTGGGAAATTTTTATGGGTGTTATTTTAGCGCTTTCCACAACAGGTCCTTCAAAATAAGGTTTTCCCTACAGTTTAAAAAGGCCGAAAAATGACCCCATTTTATAACCCAAACTTTTAAAAAAAAAAAAGTAGAGACATAATTTTTTTTTTGCTTGTTTGTTTTAAAAAATTCTTTTAAAAAAACCTTTTGTTACACAATCTATATAAAATTTTGGGTGCCTCACCAAATGTCGTAAGTGTTGGCCACATAGCAGCACCACCACAAATACATTTTTTCATTTGGCCACATTTCCAGGGTTTATTCTTAAAAATATTAAACCTTTACTAAAAACAGTTTAACCCCAAAAGCAGGGGGGCTTCCCTTAAACTTTCCCTGGGGGTTTCCCCCAAAAACCCAAGTGGCGACGCTCAAGTGGGGGACCTTTTCCCCCCCTCTCCCTGAGAAATCTGCTGGACTTTAAAATGTATAAATAAAACTGAGCACTTTACAAAAATTCAGTCTATAAAAATTCCAACATCTTAAAAACTTTGGGTGGGCCCGACATGGCCTTGCAAAAACAGTTCAACACCAAACAACATTTGAACTTAGGGGAAAAATCCTCCTTTTCACTTTTAGGTCCCTCAATGTCTAACTTCCCGTCCTTTGGGGTGATTAGGGTTCTAGGAGTATGATACCTGGGAAAAAAGTTTTGACACCACCCAAAGGGTCAGTTTAAGTGATAGCTAGTTTTCCAACATAAAGCGAATGAATGGAGTCTTTTCTCCAGCTAATCCTTTAACACATTTTCTTTGCCTTTTTTCATTCTGTTCTGGTCTCTGCCATAAAGGGGTGTACTTAAAAAGAAGGGGAGGTGGGTTACCCTTCAGGGAGTTTTTTCAAACAATTTGTGGGAATCTCCTGCTTTTACAAGGATTCTTTTTTGTTTTTTGTATCACATTTTTACATTGCTCACTTTCCAAAAATGTATAGGTTTTCCTATCTATGTTAATCAAAGCTGTAAAAACCCAAAAAAAGAAAAAAGGTACCACTGCTAAAAATTCTTTTGTTTTAAGTGAATTTCCCGTGAGCCCAAAATTATATCAAGCAGTGGAAGGTTAACAATCACCCCAAATGAGAGTACAAATGTCATTAATCCCAATCCTTTTTAAAATTTAGTGTTGGGAGGGGGGTATAGGGGCCCAAACTTTTCAAATTTACCCTCTTTTAGCCTTCCCTCTGAAAAAAAGTCTAAAATTTAGAGTACTTTTTTATCAATTTAATTTTGGGAAAAAAAAGATAATATTTCCCCCAGACTTCAAAATGGGTTTATTTTGCTGGTGCCACCCTTTTAATATTTTCTTACCAAACAAATTATACAATATGAACTAGGCGACACATTTTTTCTGACAACCCTGATTTTTTAAAACAAGCACAGTTTAACACCGTGGCACAAACCCAAACACACTTGCCCCCAACACCCTTTTTATGGCGGCGCTCCGCCTATCTAACACAAGACGAACCGATGGCCATGAACCTTGAAAAATTTTACAATGCTTTCGGAACATTTTTTTGCTACAGTGGGAGAAACACATACCCATACCCTCTTTTGGAAATTTTTCCCACGAAACGGGTGATCATTAAAATCTTTCTTCCCTATCTCCATCTCTTCTTCGCTTCGTTTTTGCGATTTGCTTTTTTCGACTTTTTTTCCTTTCCCATGTCCCTTTCCCCCACCATAATAGCAAGGAAACTTCGTGCCGGTCAAGGCTGCGCGTGCGATATGATCTTTATCCCTTTACTTTTGGGACACCCAAATTTTAAAAAATCACTCTTTTCTTTTGTTTTTTTATATAACCTATTTCAAACCGCACGTACTAAGGCATCCACAGAAAAAAAAACCACTTTTGTGAAAGACTAGCCTCTACTCAAAACTCATGTAAATTTGAACAAAATGGAGGTTTGAATTTTTTTTAAATTTTTTAGCAAACCTGTACCCCCCCATTTCCTTTTGTCTGCTACTTCCTTACCACAATATTCAGCTCGGGGTCAACCCTGCAGAATAAAGGAAAGCATTTGAGGAATTTCCAACTTTCTCGGACTACCTGGTATTCTCTAGTCCTCAATCCCCAAAACAAGGCAACAGCCATTTTTTCATGCTTAAAAAAATCTGTGAAAATGACCAACATTTTGTCCCACTCACACCCCATAAAACCAGTGTGTAGCCATAGGTTATTTTGGTTACACTCTTGCTTTATACCTTGTTATTTTTCTTTTTGTTTTCCTATATCATTCTACATACTTACATGCTGTACGTACTAAGGCATCCACAGAAATTGTCAGGAAAATCTGAAAATCTTATCTAAAAAAAACAAACTAGCAAACAAAAGAAAAAAAAAAAGAAATAAACACCACTTTTGAAACACTAGTCTATGACTCAAAACTCAAGTGATTTTGCAAGAATTTCGTAGGTTTTAGTTTGTTTTTCACCAACACTGTACCCACTCAGTTCTTTGTTGTCTGCTAGCTTCATAACCACAATATGCCGGTCAACACTGTTGGAATGCATGCAATCCTCATCTAATGATCATTTCCAACTTTTTCTGACTACCTGGTATTGCTCTATGTCCTTAATCCCAAAAAAAATACACAGTGCATTCTTATATGGTAAAAAATCTGTGAAAATCAGCAGAAAACTTTCCGACTCTCACTCTAAAGGTAGAGACTAGCCTGTATTTTCCCCCACTTTTCCTTCTGTTTTCCTATAACTACTCTTGATTTCATACTGCAAGTACTAAGGCATCCACAGAAAAAAACATTTAAGGAAAATTTTATGTCAATAAAACACTGTGAAATACAAGCCTTTCACTCAAAACTCAAGTGATTTTTGTAGTTTAGTAGGTTTGAATTTTTTTTTCTTTCAGCAAACACTATACCCCTTAGTCCTTTGTTGTCAGCTAGCTTCCTAACCGCAATATGCATGCATGGGGTCAACACTGTAGGAATACGAGTAATCCTCATTTGATGATCATTTCCAACTTTCTCGTAACTATCTGTCCGCTATGTCCTCAATCCAAAAAAAACAAGCACACAGTGCATTTTTACATATTTTGAAAAAATCTGTGAAAATCAGCAGAATGTTTTTTCTGACAAGCACATTATAGAACATGACTCAAATCTGATCTTAACACCACGCCCCCTCCCTCAACAAAAAACAACAACACAACAACAAAAAACCAACAACAACAAAAAACCAACAACAACAACAACAGCAAACAAACAAAAACAGGGGGGGAGGGGGGAGGGAATTACTCGGAAGCTAAGGGTGGAGTGTAGTCTATAACTTTTTTTTTTAAGGGTATTTAAACTGGATAACTCAGATGGGACTTTGAAACAATCAAACCAAACCAAAATTACCTTCTCTTTTCTGTTCTTTTTTATTTCCCCGTCTCTCTTTTTTTCCTTTTTTTTCTTCCCCCCCCCCCCCCCCCCCCCCTTTTTTTTTTTTTTTTTGGGGGGGGGGGGGGGGCTGTAATATGATGGTTACTTAATGGTACCTAAATCGGATAACTCGGCTGGGACGTTAATACAGTCAAACAAAAAATAAATTTAGTGGTGGGGATGGGGGGATTGGCAATGGTTGGTTGATGGTAGGTCCCTAAATCGGATGACTCCGCTGGGACTTATATACAATCAACCTAAAGCAACTTTCTTTTTTGCAATGTATTATATGGCGGTAGTTAGTAGATGATACATTTCCTAAATCGGAAAGCTCTGTCGGGACTCTATTTCTTGTTTGTTAGGTACTAGGTATTGCTGATGGTTGGTGATGGTACTATCCCTAAATCGGATAGCTGCACTGGTACTCTAATATCATCAAACCAATTTTCACCCCCATGGGGATACTGGGAGCCTGTCAGTATGAATAGTATCCCCCCACCTTCTGGAAATTCTGTGCTACGAATTCCCTCTTTTCTATCCCTGTCTTAGTTTCTGCCTTGTTCCTTTTCTTCCTGTCACCCCCTTCTTATCTATTTTCTTCCTTCTTGGTCCATTCTCCTGCTTCTTTTTTTTTTCAGAAAGACTTAAAAAGATAACAGTTCTCTCCCACGCTGAAGTCAGATGCAGAATCCGAATTATTAGGCACTTAACGGAAGCGCATTGCCTTTTTGCTCATATGACAGACAACAATAGTTGTGGTCGAGTGTTCAACGAAGAGAAGGAAGAGGTCTCCCCTCATTCTGGAAATCTGGACGTAAATACAATCGCAACAGCAACAGGAAATTCTGGGCTGGGAATTCCCTCTTTTCTATTCCCGTCTTTGTTTCTGCCTTGTTTCTTTTTGTTCCTGTCACCTCCTCCTTTTTTTTATTTTCTGCCTTCTTGGCTCCTGCCTTTTCTCTTAAAATCAAACAATTCTCCAAGGGATGAGATCTGGCCCCTTTAACATGTGGCATGCAGGCCCAACACTAGCGTGTGGATACACTCTGGTGCCTTCGAACCAGCCCTGAAGTATTGGTTGAATAGCACGAAGACATCTCAATTGGCGGGACAGGTAATAGAGGAGCACCTGTCTCCCAGCGGCTGTAAAAGCAGAGGAGGACGGTGTGAGGTCTTGAAACCAGCTAAGAATTACAATGTTTAATATGTAAATCTGTAATTTGTTAATTACACTTGTTTCAATAGGA
Source organism: Rapana venosa (assembly GCA_028751875.1). NCBI lineage: Eukaryota > Metazoa > Mollusca > Gastropoda > Neogastropoda > Muricidae > Rapana > Rapana venosa. The sequence continues at coordinate 51,801,210 of CM054135.1, forward strand.
TTGATTATGTTTTTTCCCCACTGCCAAATAACAAGTTTTGTTTTGTTTGATGAAGGAGTACACAAAAAGCTATCAACTTGTTGCTGGTCGAAATGTATTTGTGTACAATATGTTTATTTTTTTCTGAATAAACATTTGGTTAATTAAACCAACCACAGTGCATCAATCAGACACATCTGACCACTTAACTTAAGGTGACACTGTTACTCCTGACAGTCAGGACACAATCTTTGGTATGAAGCATACAAAATTTGGCTCAGTGTATGTCAAACTTATAATTCATATAGGCCTACACTAAAAGCAAATATTCAGCAACATACCAGAATCTCTTGACTCCATGTTGATTCGAACTGGTTGAAAAGATTCCTTAATGGAGTTGGAGCTAGTGACTGCAAAACTCAGCTAATTTAAACAGAACTTGTAAGCCAAGTGGTGAGGCCTACATCAAAATGTTGTTTTGCTTTAAAATATTATGTTGAGATTGTCTTCAGCCATTGAAAAAGCACTAACCATAACACCTTGCAGTTAAGATTGTCTTCAGTCATGACAAGCTCTTAGCATAACAACCTGCAAACTCCTTTGAAGGATAAAAAAATCAAGTTGGAAAATGGCCACCTATTTGGACAGGTACTTGAAAAGAATCATCCATACAAATTCCTCTTCCAGTGTGCACTTACAATCTCACAGTGACTCCCAGGTGGGATGAGTTAGTACAAGTGCACATTCTGGGACTCCCCCCCTCGCCCCCCCCCCCCCACACCATGGCCCAGGGTGTTAAGCTGGAGAATGCACAGCAAGAACAAGAATAAAACAGGTGATTTTCATTTACAAGAAATTGTGAATGCTCAGGTCATCATTACATGTGACTAGCTGGTTCCATGAGGATAAGCTTCTTTAATGATCATGAATAAAAACCAATCCACATCAATATCCTATTCACAACCGACGCAGTAGCCCAGTAGATAAGACCATTCGACTTCAATCCCATCGGTCCATGAAACCGTGGGTTCAAAGCTTGGCAGCTTCTGGTGAATTAATGATGGGGGATTTTACTATCTCCCAGGTCAACTTCAAGTGCAAACCTGCTAGTGCTTCAATTCCCTTCATGTATTTACACATGCAGAAGATAAAAAATGCTTGTTAAAGATCCCGTCGGTGTTCGGTGGGTTACAGAAACATGAACATAACCAGCATTCATCCCTGAAGTCAGAATGCGGCTACCTTCATGGTGGGCAAAAACAGTCACATATGCAAAACCTCACCATTGGTGAACCTCAGAGTTCTATCCCAGAAATGAAAAAAATCCTACTCATACCAGAGGTATGCAGATCTGCATATCTTTAGTATAAAATAGATATTTCTGTAGATTGACTTTAATTCATGATCATTAAAGAAGTTGAGGAGGAGGCAGGACAGTTTAGATATTCACATGCCTAACAAGTAAAATGTGAGGCTGTGGTTTTGATTTCTAGCCTTGCCTTTTCTTCCCAGTCTAATGGGAAAACCAAACTGAATGTCAAGTCTTTTGGAGGAGACTCTTAACCAGTCAGACCCGTGGGCTTATGGACTTGTGCATGTCAAAAGAGCTTATGACAGTTAAAGATCGGAAAGAAGAGGGAGGATACATTTCAAGTCCTAACTGTATTCCCAAGGTCAGAAAGCAGCTACCTTAATAGTGAGGGAAAAAATGGTTGCATACGAGCGCTTTGATTTGTTGCTTTACAAGATTCAGCGCTATATAAATTCCATACATTATTATTATTATACACAAATATTTCACTATTGGTGAACCTCAGAGCTCTATCTGAGGAATGAACAAAAAATTAAAGAAGATTTGTATGGAACCAAGAAACCACATGTAATGATGACTGGGCATTTCAAGAGATAATGTGCAGACAGAATACATGGGGCATCCTAACCACTATATTTTTCATTTAATTGACAGGAGTGACAAGACAAGATACAGAGGTGGAAAGAAACCAGATGCAATTATATGTACAACAAAAACTGAAAATGTTTTCAACAAGTTTTTATTCATAATTCATCATCTGCTCATATACATATATACACAATATCAGTTCCACAATCATAAAAAAAATTTGCATCATTTATGCCAATACATCACTTCTGAACTAGAAATGGGTCCTAACAAGACTCATCAAATATGGAAATAATAAGCATTATTTTCTAAATTTTTATCTGAGACTATCTCAACAAACAATTAACATCTGCAGGATTCTTCCAAACTTTTTAATTGTTTTCCTTTTGTAAATGTTCTCCCATTACTCATTATACCCTTCTCATGATCCTTCCCCAAACACAGTTGCACACACATACATTCAAATTCTCTAAGTTCAAATGAACAACTAAAAAACCCCAAAACATTCACCTTTCTATAGTCATCCACTTTTTTGAGACATAGGTGATTCATACACAAAAAACAGACACGTATATATCTCCAAACATACTGCATGTCAGGGAAGGCAAAAACACACACACACTATAGGCAAATCATGCCTAAATATGTTTTAATGAAAATTTTCTTCTTTGATTGTTTATACTCCAAATAACTGAAAAACAAACAAACAAAAAAGCATCTAAAAAATGCATCTGACAAAGCACAATTATTGTCAGCATTTCTAAACAAGTATTTTAAAAATGGAAAAAAGAAAAAGTATTGTTCTGTTTTTGCTTTTCCAATTTTCTGCAGAGTGATGTGCTGATTAACTTGTGAAATTTACGGCTCAAACAAACTACACAAAAGAATCTAGAATTATTAGGGTTTTATTTCCAGTTTGTAACAAACCCCTTCCTTACAGAAAATAAAGCACCAAGTCCACTTAAACTTCCTACGATATGGAACTGACAATGAAAGACATTTCTCCAATTTAATGACTCATTAATGTTACACTCTCAAGTCTATTCCTGGAAAATGAAATGCATTGCCATAAAACAAGAAAACAAGTCAATTTAACACTCAGCAGTGCTTGAAACCAGTCCCCCTTCCCAGGAAAGCTGTGTGTGTGTGTGTGTGTGTGTGTGCAGCACGCGTTTGTGTGTGCGTATCTGTGTTGCAAGGAGAGGGTGGGGTTTTGTGTGTGTTGTGTTGCACAGGAAGGAGTTAGGGGAGGGAGTTAAAACAGTTATTAAAAAAACCCCACCGAATTAACATTCCTAAGATATCTTTCATAACTATGGAAGTCTGTCCATTAAGAGGTAGCTGTCCCTTTTTTCAAAACAGAAAATTTTTTTTTTTTTGGTGGTGAATTCATTTTCTTGCACTTTATCTTGAGAAAGATGAAGCGAGAGGTACCCAGCCCTATCCAGGCCACAGACTGCATGATGATCATGTTCAAGTCATCAGTACCACCAGTAACAGCTAGCTTACTCTTATGTTTGCCTATACTGACAGTTCAGCCCTTAACTCAAACCCATTGACAGTTCAGCCCTTAACTCAAACCCATTCACATTCCTTGAATGTATTCACTTTGGCCCATACCGGCCACAGTCCATCCCTTTTTTAATAAGGCCTGAGATTTATACTCAACAAGCTCTGCACCGTTATACAAAATCAAAAGAGGAAGGTGGCATAATGGCTTAGACATTCACCCACCTAAAAAGTAACCCATGAGGTACTGGGTTCGATTCCCAGCCTTGCCCTTTCTTCCTAGTTTGACAGGAAAATTGAAATGAATGTCAAGTCTTTTGGAGGAGACTATAAACCAGTTGGATCTGTGCTTACAGATTTGTGCACATCTTAAAAACCCATGACAGCTGAAAACCAGAAAAAGTAGGTTACCTCCTAACTGTCCTGAGAAATTTTTTTTATAATCAATTCCACACTATGAAAACCCCCCAGGTCACTCATGCAAAAATCTAATCATTGGTGAACCTTGGAGCTCTTGCCGTGGAATATAAAGAAAAAAAAGAGAAAAAAAGAAAAGAAAATATACACAATCACAGTACCACAGTGTGCTGCTCCACACTTGGAATGGTGTGACAGAAACCCACAGATATCATGCATGCCTAAGAAAGGAATATTTATTTAAAGATGTACACATAAAATTCCAAACTGCAAGCAGAATTTTCAAAAAACATATGGACATGCAAGCAACACCGTCTGTGCTTATGGGGTCTCAAACATCCGTCCAGAGGAGAACTAGAGTCTACACAATGTTGGATCCAAAGAAAAGTCTCTTCAAACCTAGCAGTCCAACAATATCTGAACTTGTTCCATTTGGATAGGTGTGACCCAAGGATCAAAGCATTGCAATTCATCAAATGCAGATTGATATACTGGATGTTCAACACTATTTGGATCTGCAACACTATTTAGAACCAGTGTTGATATAGATTCTAAGATTTCAAAAATAGGGGCCCAAGGTCCCCCCCTAAAATGAAAATAAGGGGCATTGCCCCCCCATCCCCTTCATAAAAAAAGGGGACAGGTAGTATTTGCTTATAGTACTCTTAGTTTCTGCTATATTTCAAGGAAGAGAAACAAAGCAAACAGGCAGATACTATGCAAAAAGGATTAAATATTCACCTTAAGTGTTGCAGTTAATCTGTAGTAAGCACTCATGACAGGGGAGGAAGGGAGAGTCAGAGAGTGGGAGTGGAGGGAGGGGGGTGTGAGAGACACAGAGAGCGAGGAGGGGGGGGGGGGGGGGGGGGGTGTATGCGTGTCACAGTCAAATCTGTATTTTCAGAGAGTTGGGGAGATAGATCTAGAAGAGAAGAGGTAAAAGCCAATATCAAAGTTGTTTTTTTTCTCTCTCCTACATGGTACAATGAGAGAGAGAGAGAGAGAGAGAGAGAGAGAGAGAGAGAGAGAGAGAGAGAGAGAGAGAGAGAGAGAGAGCATATATATTTCCACATTCAGAGATAGATCTAGGTCTATATCTACATGATAAAGCCAGTGTCAAAGTCTTGTTTTTGGAGAGAGAGAGAGAGAGAGAGAGAGAGAGAGAGAGAGAGAGAGAGAGAGAGAGAGAGAGAGAGATCAAATTTGTATTTCCACATACAGAGAGATAGATCTAGATCTACATGATAGTTTAAGTCAATATCTAGTCTTATTTCCACCCCAGCCCCATGATGAGAGAGAGAGAGAGAGGGAGAGGGAGAGGGAGAGGGAGAGAGAGAGAGAGAGAGAAATTTTAATTACCACATTCAGAGAGATAGATCTAGATTTAGACAATCAGTTAAAGTCAATGTCAAAGTCCTGTAAGGAAAAGGAGACATACTAGATCTTGTGCATGAGTATGCACACAAACCAGAGTATGCACAAGTAGGACTGTACTGAAGCAGACCTGAGAGATGTAAAGAAAAATCCCTATCTCTAATCCATTAGGCACCCCTGACCTTCAAACCAGTGATTGCTGAACCAGTTAAATCAGAAGCCATTGCTGTAACTGCTTGGCTACTGGGCCTTAAGCTGTTGCTTAAATAAACATACCCAGAGAGTTCAAAAAGAAATTTGAGCAACTTAAAAAAAAAAAAATCACAAAAAAGGTTGGACAAAAATCAACCCTTGTCCACCCATGAGAAGATCTATTGCACGAACCACCAAAGGCAGCTGGTGTACTTGCAACAACATTCTCTAATTCATACACACAAAACCAAGAGTTACATACAGACACATTCATTCCCTTTCTTTGCTCTCTTTGTCCTTTTTGTGTTTCCTTTCTTTCTTCTGCTTTTTGTTCTTTTTCCGCTTCTTGTTCTTCTTGTGTTTTGATGATTTCTTGTGTTTCTTTTTGCTTCCTTCATCCCCAGAGTCAGTGCGGTTTTTCTTAGAGGGGCTGGCCTCTACATCAGAGGTTTCCTCTGTGCTCACTGTGGAATGCCGATCTGCTATTGCTTCTTCGCTGTCACTTCCGCTGGATTCTTCCAGCTCCTCATAGTCTGGTTCAAACTTGGCTTCATCAATCACAGACTCCTTCCTGTCTAATGCGCGTTGAGACTTTTTAGGTGCATCTTTAGTACGAGCCTGCTCCAGTTTATGTCGAAGGTCTTTGGGTGCAGATGATGTAGAACTCTTTTCACTCGTGGACACCTTTCTTTCAGATTTCTGCTCTTCACGGTCTCTGCGATGATCACGTTCTTTATGCTGTGTCTCACGCTCCCTGTGACGGTCCTCTCTGTGGTGATCTCGTTCTCTATGAGTGTCTCCTCTATCCCTATGTTCATCTCGGTCTCGAGAACGTCTACGACTTTCTTCTCGTTCATAGTGTCGCCGGTCTCTGTCTCGGCGAGGACTGGCAGAGTCCCGTCTGCTTCTATTATTCTCAGTGGAATGGCGACGCTCTTCTGCATACCTTTTCCTGTGGGACCGATCTTCATCTGCATCTCTGCCTCTTTTCACAGATCTTGTATCCTCATGACTGCGGCGACCTTGCTTGGGAGAAGAATCTTGCTGCTCAGGACTGCGCTTGTCTGTCTTGGTGATGGTGATCTGCATGTCCAAAGAACTGGTTCTTGTGGTCTTGACGTGGCGTTCTTCTTTCGCCTCGCTGCCTTGATCAGTCTTATCTTCCAAGTACACCCGGCGTTGTGGTCTCACTGGGGAAGAGGTTGTAGCAGCTACTGTGGTTGGCTTCACTGGTTTCTTTGCCATGTACGTCTCAGCTCGATTCAGCACAGACCTGTGGTCAAATCAAACACAACATAGCAATGAGTTAAAATCACCTACTTGACTTCTTTGCTTCAAAACACAGTTAATCATTCAGGCCATATCAGGGCTGAAAGTTGGAAAGAAGCCTGAAAAAAAGTACAAAAACAAACATTTTCAATCCAAGAAACCTGAGGTATACTCATGGTTTGGGCTTACTGGAGCCCCATTAAAAATCTTTCTTCCTCTTCTTTTGTTGTTTTTACCTTGGAACAAAAAGCTAACCTGAAAATTAGCAGCACAGTAAGCAGTCTACAAAATACACTAACAAGAGGCTAAACCCTCACTTTGATGACCTTTCCTCATTCCTCTAAAAACGCTATAAACTTTTGTGTAAAATATCCTGTGTTGTTAAAGATCATGAGAACATTTCACTTTTAAAAGTAGTTTTGAGAATGTTTCATTAAAAAAAACCTTACTTCCCTATGGGGAATTTCTTTTGGTCTGTAATTCTTTTGAGATCAGTTTCTGTCAATAAATTTTGCTTTTCCAAGAAAAACAACATTTTCTGGGTAAGAATATATAATGTGACACTAAGCAAATTCTAGGACACAAGCTAAAAAACTGTAACAGCTATTTTGCTGCCTGTTTCCTTGCCACACAATTTCATGCTGACCGACACTTAATTTACAAAGGTATTTTGGGGTTAACATTTGAATTGTGATGAACACTCTAGCTGACATTTGGATTGTGATTAGATCTCACTGTTGAAAAGCTTAACCATGCAGAAATATCACTGTCTTGGAAAGCTTTGACTAAAGGAAAGAGAAGAGAAAAGCTCCAGTTATGATATCTTTTCTTGCCCTTTAGCTGTCAAGGGGCACTGAGGTGGTGAAAACAAACACAATATCTTCACATATTAAACACTGGTTCACACAGCTCACCTACCAAATACATCAGAACAACACTTTCCAGCAAAACTGTTTTCTCTACATGCTACCTTCCCCATCACCAGAGTCATTTAACACAGACTTACAACATAGACCTACCCCTAACCTCTTTATGGATGACAATATACACCCAATCTTCCCATCTACAACACTGCTTAATTATGAAGTATGTTCAGAAATGCTACAAATACTTGTTCTGTCTTGAAATTAATCCTTCGCTTGACTTCTATAGCTGACAGTATAGTGTTTTGTTTTGGGAGGCTAGTTTCACGTCAACAGCAGAGCTGGTACACCACCACAGGTAAGAACAATGAACTTGCAAGAGGGGGAAGTTCCTCTCTTCAAGCTTATAAGCACTGGTAAAATTCTCATGTATAAGCTAGTATAAGTATCTAAATAATAATAATGTTAATAAAAAGATGAGAGAAGTAAAATGACCATAATTCGCAGGCCAACATAAGGCCTACTGAAAAATGAAATGTTCTCTTCAGTGGTTTACAAACTTTGAGGACAAACTGAATTTAACTTTCTTATATATATATATTTTTTCCCTCCCAGCTCCTCAGTTACATCATGACAAATACAAATAATTTTTTAATTATTTTTGTTAACAATGATTATAATTTTTTCTTAGCAACCCAAGTAATTCAAAAGCCCACAATAGCACATATAAAAGAAAAAGCTTATTTCTCCTCTTTTTCATGAATGTATTCATATTACACAATAAAAAGCTAGAAAATGGCCCTATGAACAGTAACAGGAATACTATGCTCTAGATCTAGTTCTTTATTTCTTTCGAATTTGACAGCTGATTTCAGAAACGAAAGAAAGTTAACAAAATTACTAACCTGGGCAACATTGTAATTTTCTTTTCAGGCAGGACCTTCCTCTTTCTTGACACATGCTGGGAATCTGATGTGTCCCATTCGGCTTCATCTCGTTCCCATTTGGACAGTTCTGGGGGGTGAAGCATCAACTCATCGTCGGTACTTCCTGCAGTTTTCTCCTCCGCTTCATCTTCTTCTTCAGCAGTCTCCTCCACACCTTCTGTACACAACTCCATCACACCTTCCTCCTTCTCTCGATTAGTCGCCTTGTTTTCAGATTTTCTCATAGAATTTGCCTGTTCTGTCTTCACTTCTGCCAGTGGGTTGCTGGATGTCTTGACAACAGTTTTCTCAGCCTTCACTGCATCTACCTCAGGAACCTCTCCTTTGATCACATCAGTGTCTTCACTTACTCTGGCAGGTTTTTCATCTTCTGCTCCTGGGGAAGATGCTTTCAGTTTCTTAATTTTTCGAACAGTCTTCTTGGGGGATCCCTGGGATTCTGATTTTGCACTCTTTTCTATTTTTGATTCCTCTTTTGTGAGTGTAGTTTCAACTGCATTAGAGGGAGGAGCAGCATCCGAATCGGACATGTCCTGATTTTCAGCTGGAACCACCTTCTTCTTCTTCTTTAACACTTTCTTTTTGACCACTGCTGGCTTTTCTTCAGATTCATCCTCTGCTTTGACCCTTTTGACTTTCTTGACTGGTACAGCCTTTTCATCACCTGAAGAAGATCGCTTCATGGCCTTCTTTTTGACAATCTTTTCCTTTTCTACTGCATTTTCTTTATCAGACTTTCTTTTCTTATCTTTACTCAATTTATCAGAGTTTCTGGATGTATGTTTTTCAGAACTGTTCCTACTTCTCTCTTGGCTGTCTCTTTCAGATCTACTGTGACGGTCTCTGTCATTTGAGATTTCTCTCTGTACATTCCGATCGTTGTCCCGTTCTCTATGATCTCGCCAACGATAGTCTCGTTGATAGTCCCTATTATCATGGGTATTGTCCCTTCTTTGTTCTCTCTGAACATCACGACCCTGATCTCTGTGAAAGTCTCTGCCCTGATCTCTAATGCGGTCTCGTCCTTGATCTCTTGCAAAATCTCTGTTCTGATCTCGACCGAAATCTCGGTTCCTGTCTCGATAATCCCTCCCTTGATCTCTGAACTTTCTATCTTGATCACGAGGCATATCCCTATTTTGATCTCTGGGACTGTTCTGCTCTCTAGAGAAGTCTCTATTCTGATCACGATAATTCCTGCTTTGGTCAATGGATGTGTCTCTATGGAAATCTCTAGAGAAGTCTCTGTTTTGATCTCGTGGAATATCACTCTGATCTCTGGGTTTGTCTCTTTCATGATCTCTGGGAAAGTCTGCATTGCGGTCTTTGTGAAAGTCCCTGTTGTAGTCTTTCGGACCATCTCTATTGTAGTCTCGTCTATTGTCAGGGAAGCCATCTGAAGGCTGAGGGACTCCTGGTGGCTGAGGTTCAGTAGAGCGCCTTTCTCGATCCCGATCAACCAGGTCTCCTCGATTATCAGTCATTCTCTGTCTTGGAGGAGAATGACGTGGAAGATGCATTGGCTCTTGGTGGCTGTTGTTGCTGTTGTTGCTGTGGTTGCTGCTGCAGAGGCTGTTGCTGTTGCCAGCCCATGTGCATTGGGGCCATCTGACGACCTGGGAAGGAGCCACCAGTCTGTGTGTCAGGAAAAACTGGGTTCTGGGCCCACTGAGCTGGAACAGGTGGCTGTGGAGCATTTGGTCCAAATTTGGCGTAGTAATCTCGATAGTAGGCATCATATGGCTGGGGTGTGTGCCTGGACAGATAACAGGCCAAGAAAACTAGTTAGTTGTTATCAATACCGAGTGTTTCAGTATAAACACATCAACAGTACTGTGTACATCTATTTTCAAAAATACCTTTGAACCATTCAGTAAAAATAACATCTATCCACACACACAAATCTTTAAAAAGTATCATCAAAAGACATAGAATATTCCATAACATTTTGTTAGTAGAAGTGCATATCAAATAGACAAAAGAAAATGTATATTGAGTCAAACGTAGAACTAAATTCTTCACATTTGATGACATTCTCTAACACATTTCAATCTTACTCGTTCCCCACATCCATGTGCACACTCTTGTCATTCGCTACCTTCATAAACACACAAGTCTTAACAATTTTACATGGCATTATTCCATAGAAAGTGGAACTCAGTTCAAAATGATTACAAAAGAAAGGAAGAGATAATAATTTTAAAAAATCAATGGTTTGGAAATGAAAGGACCTGGTTTGGAAATGAAAGGACCTTAACAATGAAGCTGGCAAACCATGACAGCAGAAGCCTGAAGCAGACCTCGTGAGCACATTCAGCCTACAAGCCTAGCAAGCTCTTTACATTGTGCATTTTATGTAGAATAAAAGATGAAATATCAAAACAAGGCATTTCAAACTGGTATCTACATTCTTTGTTTGAAAATAATATAAAGTATTTTTTTTCCAATTTTATCAGTGAACTATAAAGAAATTCATGAACTTTTGGGGTGTGTGTACAAACTTGCAGTGAAAAAGGTTATATTGCATGTGTATTTCTGCTAAATAAGGTGAAATAAAAAGTGAAATACCTGTAGAAATCAGCAGGGGCTTGGTTGAACTGATTGTCCATTGGTCTGCGATCATTGTACTGTCTGTGCTGAAAGGGTACCCAGTCTCCCCTGAATCCTCGACCTCTTCCGCGACCTCGACCACGTCCACGGTATGGCTGGTAGCCACCAGGTGGAGGGGTACGACCTTTGCGGTTAAAGTTGGGAGAAGGTGAGCGGCGTCTGTATGGTGGTGAAACTGATCTGCGCTGGCCAGTTGGGCCCACCGGGCGAAGGGGCTGAGTGATCCGGGGTGGAGATGCTGAGTAAGATCGACGTCGGGGTGACAGAGATCTGGAACGGGAACGAGACTTGCTCCTTCTTACTGGACCCCTGGAGCGACTGCGTGAGCGAGAACCACGGCGCCTTCTAGGGGTGAAAGATCGACTTCTTCTCCTGGGAGTTATTGATCTTGACCGGGGAGTTCTGCTTCTCCTCCTAGGGGGTGACCTTGTTCTTCCTCTGCTATAAGACCTAGACCTTCCTCTCCCAGGAGATCTGTACTTGCTGTCTTGAGATCTTACACTTCCTTTGCCTGGTGATCTGAACTTGCCTCCAGGAGACCTTGATCTCCGCAGTAATGACCTTGATCTTCTGACTGGAGTGCGGGATCTTCTACCAGGACTTCGTGACTGGGATCTTCGCATTGATGATCGTGGTTTGCCATCACCAGCTGATCGGGATCTCTCTCTTCCAGGTGATTTGTTGAGCTGCCCGGGTGAGCCTCTGGAGCGTGACAATGATCGACGTGGTGTGAGAGAGCGGCCGCGTGAATAAGATCGTGGACGGGAACGGCGTGGACTGAGGCTTCTTGACCTGCCTTTGAAAGACCTTGTTCTTGATCGACTTCGAGTTCGGCTCCGAGTTCGACTACGAGTTCGGCTCCGACTTCGACGAGGTGTATAACTGTAACAGAAGATTTGGTCAATTCATTACTCTTTCAATCTGACATTCTAGCTACTGATATCTATTCATCAAATTCAATTTTCTTTTGAATGAAACAAGACAGATGATTGTGACTCTGCTTTTCTGAATAACAAAAAGAAATGTTTGCTAATGAGGATGCAAGTTTTCAAATTCATGGAATTTAATTGAAAATCCTTTGGACTAATGTAGCCTACTTCAAAGCTGTTGTTGAAAATGTCCACCATCTTGACAGTTTTCAATATGGCGATCAAACACATTAAGAAATTTTGTTTTTCTGTTTTGCTTTTAACCAATGAAAAGCAGAATACTGTGAAATGTATTTCTTCTGGATGCCAATTCCTTACTTTCTTCCAAAATCACTCAAAGACACTGCATATTCCAATATCCTCTTGAACGCAATACCCCCCACTATCTCAAGTGTATTGATGTGAATCAAAAAACTGATCTCTCTAGCTTTCAAAATTATGGATTATATCAAAGAACGGAAACTACTATCTCTGATGTGTATGTTATAACAACAAAATTATGAACCGTTATCTCATCCCTCCAAGGCTGAAAGTACTAATGAAAACAAAGACAAAAGCAACATTTCGGATAATTCTTTCTTTATTTTCAAACTTCTCTTTTACATATCTGTCATTAATGACAAATAACTGATAGAGTAAAATTTTTATTAACGTCAAGCAAGCAGGCAAATTATCATGAAAAAAATTAACAAAACAACGGCAGCATCTCACCTGCGAGGTCTTGACCTTGAACGAGATCGACTAATTCTCAGTTTGTCTGAAGGTTTTCTCTCCAGTATGTCCTTTGCAAAGTCATCAAACACATCCCTCTTCCTGTTAGACACACAAGATTTCACATTAAATATTTTCTTACTAGGGACATAGAAATGTTTTGGCAGCTATTAAATTTATAACTTGAGTCCTGATAAGATAGAATCAGACTAGATATTTATTATTTTGATACATATAATAATCATAAGAGTATTTTTACATATGAGCTTGTGTGTCTTTCTGGTGTGTGTGTGTTCATGCGCATAAGCCTGTGTGCTTTTCCCAATATTAGGTGTAAATCTGTATGCAAAATCTTTATAGACATGTCTGTATGGAAAACCTCAAATATATTTTTTGGGGGACACAGATCTTGAAAATTGGGGGTCACACAGATCTTGAAAATTAAGGGTCACACAGATCTTGAAAACACCTGAAAAGGTTATTCATTTTTGTTAAATTTGACCTTGAAATAGACAATAACAGATTAACTATGAGATCAATGTCCTACACACATAAGTGTCTATGTATATCAAAGCATCTACACAAATAATAGAATATCTTCTCCAAAACACTAAGTCAATGAGCTAAGGATGCAGTGCATATAACAATAATAATAATAATTTATGGAATTTATATAGTGCTGAATCTTGTAAAGCAACAAATCAAAGCACATGGCATAAGAAAGCTAAAGAGGAAAAGAGGAATGCAGGGGAGGGAGGGAGGGAGAGGGGGGAGAGAGAGAGAGAGAGAGAGAGAGAGAGAGAGAGAGGAGAGAGAGAGGGAGGGAGAGAGAGAGAGGGAGGGAAAGAGAGAGAGAGAGAGAGAGAGAGAGAGAGAGAGAGAGAGAAGAGAGAGAAGAGAGAGAGAGAGAGAGAGAGAGAGAGAGAGACTCACTGATGTGGAAGAAGAGCTGGTGCAGGAGTCACAGGAGGAGGATAGCCTGGATAAGCCTGAGGAGGATAACCTGAAAACAAAAATGCACATAATCACATCTTCTTAAAATATTTATCAGTGCCACTGACAGCAGCATATCAACAACCTGACATACATGAACAATGCAGCATTCCACAACCTTATTAGCTATGACACCCACTTTTCATATTCTGTCCAGGATTTCAAGTTGAATATACAGCAACAAAGACACCTTACATTAAGTAAATAATTTACACATGACATGGATAAAAATCACACCATTTAAGTTCATGAGCTGAGACAGTTTTGACAGCCAATGGTAATTCCTAGTTTTTTTTTAGGGAGCCCAGTCAAAGAAGAGAACAGTACTCTTTATTCACATCGACAGCTTTGGTAATTCGTAGATCTTTTATGGAACCCAGTCAAAGAGGAGAACAGTATTGTTCAAATTCACACCGACAGCTTGAAACCGTGTGCAACCTACCAGGAACAGCAACAGCAGGGTGGTAACCAAAGGCTGGTGGGGGGATGGCTGGTGGTGCAAGGCAGACTGGAGGCAGGTAGGTAAGTGGTACTGGGGCAGCTCCATGAGGTGGGAGAGCCACAGACTCAGGGGAATAAACACTTTCTCCTGACTGGGGCCTGCAAACGATTCATATTGGAAGTAAGAGCTGTCAATTTACGTACACACCCACACAGAAAAACAACTCTGTTACTTAAACACAAGCAAAAACACTCATACACACAATAAATTTTGTATTGTATTGTATACAATTTATGCAAACACCCACACAGAAAAACAACTCTTAATTAATAAACAAAAGCAAAAAACACTTGTACACAATTTATAGTTTTAGACCTTTAAGAGTAACAACTATTAACCAGGACCACAAAAAACCCCACCACCACCACAAAAATGGCTTATCATTTGCTACCTCTCACTAGTAAGCAATAATTCAGCACCATCATAATGACTGCAGTGATAATAATTGTGTACAGAGGACTGGTTGACTCAATACGATGTACATTCAACATCTTTTCCTGGGGTCACAGGTTCAAAATTAACTGTCAGCCATCAGGTTGGAAGACTTTCGTTGCAGAGCCCACATCTGTGCAGATTTCTGTTCTCAGCAGGGTGGTAACCAAAAGCTGGTGGTGCATCTGTCAGATTTCTGATCTCTTTCAGTCCTTCAGATAAGACTTTCAACTAAGGTTCTGTGGATGAACAGACCATTTTGCACACAAGTTCTATTCCCTCTTTTGGGAGAAGAGCAGCAGGTTATTGATCGCTTTAGAGACATTCTCAAGAAATCAGATTCTAAATACTATCATAACTGTGTGAAAAGAGCTCATACAAATAATATCAACACTCTCTTGTTCCGCGATTTTTCTCTCATTAACATGACTGCCAGTTTCACAAAAGCTTGGTTATTGTGATCCTCCCATCTGTACTCTAGAACAAATTTTGAATAACTATTCGGTCTTTAACGAGTTTTCTGTTTATTTCAATAGCAGTCCAGTTGGTATCTATCTTTGACGTTACACTGCTGAGTGAAGATTCCGTTATGTTGTATTAGTTATGTTAAACTAGTTATGTTATACAATTTATGTTATTCCAATTATGTTGTGATAGTTTTTGCCCTCTGGGTTTTTTCCCCTTCTTTTTAAAATAGCTCTTTATAATATTTCTTCTTCAACACATTTACTTACACACACACACATTCTATTTCTCTCTCTCACCTCCCCCCTGACTTTTTTCCTCTGCAGGTTCCAACTTACACATTCATACATATTCTTTGCTCCCCCCCCCCCCCCCAAAAAAAAATCCTTTTCCCTATCGTCTAATATCACTTAGAGTGAAAGATGTTAAAGCAAAGAACACACAGTAAGAATACAAGTTTTGATGAAGGACCAAAAACTGCATTTCTGTATCGAAATCAGTGCAATATCTTCTCAAATCAACAACAAACTCTACTATGCTGAAGCATAAAATGAAAATGAAGTCGGCAAACTTTCCAGAATCTTTACTATTATAAGCACACACACACACACAAACACACAGAGCAGACAGACATCGCAATATAGAATATTTATAGATTTGCCCCGATTCCTAATACAATTAAGGAAAAATTACAGCACAAGATTTTCATGAAAAAGTCCATGTACTTACAGTCGTGGAGGACCTCTGCTTCCATGACCTGAATATATGAAAATAAGAGAAAAACAATGTAATTAGTTGACACTTCTAAACAGGAATACTCTCAAGACAATTCAATGACATGTACAACAATACATAAGAATCTGACATACCTCAAAAGTATCTCAGCAGCACAGAGCTAGCAGTAAGTATATAAGTTCTGGCAGCCAATCATTTAGAACAGAAATTATGAAGAATGTGCAACCATAGCTGGCCTACTTTACTAAGGTGGGTGTTTTTTGTTGTTGTTCCTCGGCAAGCACTCTGAGGCTCACTGAATCAATTCAAACACTTTATCACTTTAACAGAGAAACTGATGGTGAATTTTCGCATATGCGACTCTTTACCCACCACAAGGTAGTCGCATTCCAACTTCAGGGAACTCTAAGGGATTTAATGTGGACAGAACATGTTCTACATGTGTTTGCACATGTAACTTTAGTTCAATCTCCCCTTAAGAACTTTGGGAAGAGATATCAGTACCAATGTAAACTCCAAGGGCAAAATCTCCCCACAATCCCTGTGGAGGCTCTTGGACTGCGAGTTTAACAAACTAACCACTTTGTTACTCCTCCAACAGTAAGAAAACTTTTGACTTAGGTTTGCTTGAAACCATGAGAACTCAATAATGAACATACCTCTTGAAAAAAACCCTACCCAAACACCACCACATTAACTACAGCATTAAAATATTTTCAGAAGCATTTCAGAATTCAAAACCTTCAAGACTGAATGTTGGTACACAACATCGGCTTTGCACATGAATATCCCACTATCACACTGGCTGATTTCAAAAACAGCATGTTAATATACTAATATAGCCTCAAGATTTTTTTTCCCTTAAAAAAAATGTTTTTATTACTCATCAACAGATCACAAACTACTAAAGCTACGAGGAAGTTGTTTAAGCACTTTGGCTAAAAGGACACTTATCAACAGTATGAGATGTAACAACATGATCAACAAGAAATCACACCTCTAGGTCCCCGCCCTCGTTCCCTGTGGTGGTAAGTTGGAGCTTGGCTTCCAACTACAGAGATGACCTGGAAAAGAAAACATCAACGATTGTTTCAGACATTGCCTACCATACTTCTTTTGAGACAAATACCTTAAAGCCTATTTTGAAAAGTAATAGCTTCCCAGAAAGTTTAATCAGAACAATTTTCAATAGAAGCGTGCACAACCATTATTTCTTTCAAAATAAAAAAGAACACTTTCCATTGAAATGGATTTTAGACATTTAACAACTGATATTTTGGACATGAGACAAATTCGGTATTTTGGCTTTTTGGAAAGGGAGAGTGAAATGATGGAATATATATGTTATTTTCACACCCTGGTTTTGTTACTACAAGTTATTCACAATCACAGAGAAAACAATTTTTTTAAAAGATAGAACATATTTCTTCTCAGTTAAGTACACCTTCTTCTTCTTCACTGTGACATTAATATAAATTGCTAAATAGCATAGAACTAATGACAACTTTTAAAGACTTAACACAAGATTATTAAAAGAGTGAAAGATATTAAATAGGATTACATGCATAACAGTTGATTTGTTTGCTTTGAATAAGATTTAAACATCTGAGTGTAATAAAATGTTCATCACCTGTTCGCCATGTCCTTCATCATAGGCAGATCTCGGAGGTGATGTGAATCTGGAACACAGGAATAAAAGAATCTGTAAAGTATTGCACATTGTAAAATAAAATGCAATTCAAGACCAGCTTGTCTTCTAAACTATTACTTAGATTGCATCTTGATTGGTTATTTCTCTCCAAAACCCCCGCTGTATGACCGAAATGAACAATTAATGAATGTTTACAAATTCAATTATAGCTCATAGTCCCCCCCCCCCCCCCCCAATCTATGCCTTCATGATATGTTAATTAAAAAGTGAATCAAGCAAATATTACTAAAATTTCACTGAACTCACTCTGGCTTTCTGTCTGTAGAAACAAGGGTGCCTGATACGTAGACCGGTGGGGCCTCAAGATGTCCGGACTTGGCAGGTCTTTCATTATGAAATCTTGGATGTTGGTGAGCTACTGCAGGATGGGTGCTGGGCTGGGACACTGCACCAGACTGTCCTTGATGTCCTGATGAGTGGGCAGTAGGTATGTGGCTTGGTGGAGGTCGGCTGGTGTCATGGACTGGGGTTTCTAACAGAGGAGAGATGCGTGGAGCAGCTTGTGATCCTGCAGCCGCAGGCTTGTGAAATGACCCTTGAGCATGTGAGCCATCTGCCAGAGGTGTGATTTGGCCAGATGGTAACAAATGGTGAGAGGGTGGATGATTCAGAAGTGGAGCTCTTGGACGTGGTGGACCCTGATCTTTTGGCAAGGCCTGAAGTCTTGGTGGCATGGACTGAGGAGGACCCTGTTGATGTTGGGCAGGGGGATGCTGATGCTGGTTAGCAGCAGGCTGATGTTGTGGCTGTTGCTGCAGGTGGCTAGGAGGATGTGGATGCTGAGGTGAAGGAGGAGGCTGATGGTGGGAAGGCTGTGGCTGGGGTGGCTGTGGTGACTGAGGAGGGGGCTGCCTTTGATGGGAAGGCAACAGCTTTCCTTCTGTTGATCTGCGGCGGGTTTTGGAATAGCCGCTGTCATTGGTGAAAGCATTCACTGCACTGCGAAGAGAATTATTTGGGATGATTCCATTTGGTGACACACCATACTGTCCACAGGTGGGACACTGGTGATCTTCAGTTTCAAGCAAAACATCCCGGATACCTAAACAGAAAAAAAAGACAGAATAAATATAATGTCTACTGCACAAATAAAGCATACAGGTAATTTATGATTTTATATAGATTTACTTTTCCCAAGTTTTAGAGATTAACAGAAATAGCCACCATCTATATCAACTAAAAATTTAATTTAACAACTGAAAGAAGAGATAGGTGGAGTGAAATAGCTGATCTTACAAAGCAGGCTTCTAATCTTACTGGCCATGGAGTGAGGAGTCACAGGTATACGACAATGCTTACTAGAATAAATGTGGGCATTTATATGCTTTTCCACACAAACTTGTACATAACGTGTTGGAGCTTTACTCCGCCACATGTTGATCAAGTTTGCATGATTTAGATCCCATAATTCACATAAGTACTTGGGGGCAGGATAGCCAGTGGATAGAGCCTTGCGCATATGATCTGACGGCCCAGGATAGAGCAACTACAGAGGTGCCAGTTTTAGGGGATTTTACCCTGGATTTAACATCAGTGCTAACTCCACTTTCCCTAAAGTCCTTTGGATGAGATTATGAATTGACACCCCATGTGTGAATGCACTCGGAACATCATGTGCACATGTTAAAAACCTGTTCCGCCTTTGGGAAGAGTAGTCTACATTGTGCCAGAAGCATTGGATGACAAAATAAAAAAATGCATGCACAGGTGTCATGTTTAGACACCTACCTTCACAGTTGGTAAAAAATAGTTGCATACACAAAATCTCACCATTGGTGCACCTTGGAGCTCTAGCCGAGGAACAAGAAAAGAAAAAAAAAATCAGCATTCAGAGGGCACACAATATATCTAGAAAACACAACAGCATGACCAATGCCTCGAAAAATAGCTGTGCTTGCCTTGTGGACTATCACATGATTTCTTTTCTCTTGACGCACCACAAAGCCATTTAGGATTCCATAGGAGACCTACATTCCAGTCCAAAAATGTGCTACACCTGAGGACTATTATCACAGCATTTTGCAACTCAATTCCACCCAGCTTTTGCAGGATAATGAATGAAGGTGCATGCGCATAACCTTCCTTTCAGTTATCAGTTATAAAGACCCCCCCCCCCCCCCCCCCCCCCCTCTAAACAAAAACCTTTGGGCAGACTGGAAGACAAGATTGTTCAGTCATAGGCTATCGTACTATGCACATGAAACCTAACCTAAAGTACTTCGGATGAGACTACAAAGTGAGGTCCCATGTGCAAACGCACGCAGAACATCTTGCGCACATGTTAATACCCATTCCGCTTTTTGGAAGAGTACGTCATTGTGTGCTGGTGGGAATGGATGACAAAATTTACAAAACTACATACACACGGGGACTGGATGGGAAAAAAAGCGCATGAGTGCTTATTCCATTATCCTTGAAATCAAAGAATAAAAAAAGAAAAGAATAAAGAAACCCTTTCAATACCCGATTTATGATGCAGATTTTTGCCCATCCAATTCTACTATTATTTTTTCCCACAAAACCATTACTGGCGGCAATTTTAAGAGCATGGGCATTAGGGAAGGGAAAAGAATGAGTTTATTTCTGAACAGGTTTTAGTGCAAGTTGTAAGGGACAAACCAAAACATGTGTTCTTGTCTAAAACTCGTAAGCAGCCAAGCATGATATTTCTCTCCCTCTCTAGAATCTACTTCTATAAGACTGATATATATACATAAACACACCTTTTCTAAACAGCAGAAGCAACAACCAACAATTACATGAAATGCCATGGGCGAAAAACATACAAAATACTTACACTCATCACAGTAACTGTTTCCACAACAGGGAACCAGAGCAGCATCTGTCATCAAGTCATCACAAAGGCGGCATTTCAGCTCAAGAGGAATCTGTGGCTTTTCCAGTTCATGTCCTTTTGGCTGAGGTAGAAAAGGGGGATGCTCCTTTTTGCCCTCCTTATAAGCTTGTCTGCAATGAACAACACATAGAACTTACAACCTGCTACCACTAAACTTAGTACTATTATCATCTCATCATCACATGCTCTTATAGATTCTAATCTCTCTTCAATGTCCCTTTTAATATTGACTAACTTTCCACACACAAAACCCCCTGTCCTCACTGCACATCACATGAACAGGGAAATCACCAACACAAATCCACTTTCTTTTTTCCCCTAAATGTATATTCATTTGAAGGACTGCTTTTACTCCATTCTCCTACACTTTGCCCCATTCCCTTCTGACCACAAAACTAAGATGTCAACAGCATTTTCCTGTTTACATGTACTTTAGTCCAACAACAACAAAAATTATTGATTTTTATTCCATGGCTTGGCCCACACAATCTTCCACTTATATCACTGATATCAAGTGGGCCCACACAAACATACAAATCTGATGCTTGATATTTTCCAGAAAACTGTTATTAACTAGATCATCAAGAAGACTGCATTTCCAGTTGTCAGTTACATCCTTTCAGATTCCTTGTCTTATGCTTTCTGATGACCATTGCCAACCCCCCCCCCCCCCCCCCCCCCCCCCCAACCCACTCCAAGCACAAACCAACCAAAACAGACAGACCAATCTCTTATGCTTTCTGATGACCATTGCCAACCCCCCCCCCCCCCCCCCCAACCCACTCCAAGCACAAACCAACCAAAATAGACAGACCAAATAAAAAGATCTGTTAAAAGAGCATTGCTGAATTTAACTTACGCATCAATGGTGGGCACAGCAAACTGTCCACTCTGGGTCATGAGTGCTCCAGGGGCCAAAGGGTCATCAACAAAGGTCAGGAAGCTGTTTGGAATGCCCGTGGTCCTTTTGATGTGGGGTCCAAAGTTTTCAGGCTGTCTTGGACAGTTGCTGACATAATGCCCAGTCTGATTACACCGGCGACACACATAGCCATCAGGAAGTGAAGGATGATGCTTTCCCGCGTAGCTGAAAGACATTACAGAGGCCACCATTTTAAACAGCGCACACTTGTAATTCTGATTTTGTGTTGCTGAGATATATTCAAGCTTTGTGCAGATGCACAGTATCCTAACCACTGGCAATTCTTCTTTTTTTTTTTTTAAAGTGGAAAATGGTTCACTGAAAACTATTAACCTTTCTTTTATTTAACAATCATATGTAACTTTATGTGCTGAGGTGGATTTTTCCCTTTATTTGCTAGGTATCCAAATCACTGACATTAAAAAATAAAAAAAAAGTAATCTATTCCATATCTTACATTTTAAAATATATAACTCAGTTCATACATAACGAATCAAAAGTTATGTTCAGGTTGATAATTAAATATAAAAAAAACCCTGGTATTAGAGCATAAAGAAACCACCAGTAGCAAACATGTACATCAATAAAAACAAAAACTACATGCACTCAAACTGCAACATGATCTAGTTACATGTAAGGAAAGGGCTGGTTAAAAAAAACAAGTTTGGTATTACTGATTCACTGAAATGCTGCATTATGAATTGTATGTGAAGGGAAAAATACACAGCATTTTGGGTTTAACATATAACTATATTGTAATCTGTACTACTCTATCAATGCATTAGCAGAGAAGAGTAATTTGTTTAAAAAAAACACCCTTGATAATTGGAGCCCCTTTACCATAGGCCCTTTGATGCAAATGTTATCTTCTTCATTTATTACCTAACCTGTAATTAACAGGCCAATGTTTTGAAGTTGATTGTGAAGTACCACTTGTGTAATAAAACAAATACCCGAGCAGTAGCTGTTGCATCCAACAACCTCTCTTCAAATGGATAATAGTAGCAATGAAACACAGCCCTCTCCTTTCTCATCTGACTTTTCCCAATGATAAAAAGCGCAACAAAACTTAAACACAAAAATAGCAAGCGCCATCAAAATAAAACTTTTGCCTACAATCAGGCATGCTACTTACTTGGTGGGCTCAAAAGCTTTGTTGGATTGTGCCACGGCAGCTATCACCTTGTCAATTTCTGATGCATTGGCATTTGCCAGGTCTGCAGTCTGTAAAGAAAAGAAAAATAAATTTTTGGCTTTTTAACTTTTCATTCACTTATTTCCAGACAGAATATAACCAGCCAAACCTAATGAGTTCTTTTTATAAGTTTTCATTCTACTTGTTTTCATGTCAAATAATACCTAAAAAAATGTGTGATATATCAGCCCAATTCAAGGCATGTTGATGAATAACCAACGGTGCTCAATGGAAACGGAATGATAATAAATAATAATAATAATAATATAATGTATGGAATTTATATAGCGCTGAATCTTGTAAAGCAACAAATCAAAGCGCTCAGATTTTATTTCATACCACTTTAAGTCATGGCAGATTTCTCTCCGTGAAATTCGGGCTGCTCTCCCCGGGGAGAGCGGGAGAACGCGTCGCCACTTAGCGCTGCGCCATCCTTTCACCCTTTTTTTTTTTTTTTTTTTCTGCAGCTGTATTTGTTTCCCTATCAGAGTGGCTTTTTTCTAAGAATTTTGCCAGGGACAACTCTCTTGTTGCCGTGGTTTTTTTTACGTGCGCTAAATAATTACGTGTAACACACGGGACCTCGGTTTATCGTCTCATCCGAAAGACTAGCGCCCAGACCACCACTCATGGTCTAATGGATGGGGGAAAATTTTCCGGTCCAAACGGGGTACGAACCGCCGCACACTTCAGACCCGGACTTTTCGCTTTCTAGACAGGCGCGTTACCTCTAGACCACCGACCACCGAATGATAAAAGCCATCATCATGCATGTTGAGCAGCATTCAGCTGTGAGACCTGTGGGGTCACCAGGCAAGAATAATTTACTTGCC
Source organism: Rapana venosa (assembly GCA_028751875.1). Taxonomy (NCBI): domain Eukaryota; kingdom Metazoa; phylum Mollusca; class Gastropoda; order Neogastropoda; family Muricidae; genus Rapana; species Rapana venosa. The sequence continues at coordinate 51,824,555 of CM054135.1, forward strand.
TAACCAATACTACATATATTTGTTACTCTTAAGGCCAGTTTAGACCAGGATGTATAGCAAAATGGAAGCATAGAGAACAGCTCTATCATGATCTCAAGTGAAACCTGTCAGGACCTCATCTGCACTGATGATTGTGTGACCCCCCCAAAAGTTTTGGATTGCGTCTTTGGACCTCTTAGCGTCAAAAGTAATCAGTCTGCAATTCTTGGAAGAGATGATGGAGGGAATCAAGACGATTATTGTACCAGTCCCTAGAGTCGGCATACTATTTGGGCTGAATCTACAAATGGGCTGTTACTATTGTGCATACAGGATTTAGTAGATGGTATTCAACTTGAGCTGGATTAGGCCAGGCATCTCAAAATATCAAAGTGACCCTACAGGAAAGCAGATTATCATGGTGGTGGCCTTACAGTTGTCTAAAACCATGAAAACTTTACAGATTGCTGGTTCTAAGGGAGTGAGAGAACAAGTACTGCTGTGATGAAATAAGGCAATTGATAAGGTGCACCCCCAAAAAAAAAGAAAAAAAAAAGAAGAAAAAAAACATAAACCAAAACCCAATCTATACCATAAACATGCAAACAAACAAATCCAAATGGGAGAGAGGGACAGAAGAAAGCCCTGAACTGCTGCTCACTAAGGTTTAGTACCATTAAGTCCCTTTCTGATATCAACCAGTTATGGTGACAGATCCAATAAGTGAGAAGCCCACAAAGGAGTTAAAAATATTACTGTTCACTTCCCAAAGCAGTCCTTATCAATGTGTTGACCCCTGACCTCTGAGACAACCACATATAACATTTGGATAATAAAGGCAAAATTTAAATTTAGATTAAAAAAATATAAAGGGCAACAAAACCAAACTATTTCCATCTTCATTTTATGACTATGGCGACGCTAGAGAAATAGTTTGATTGATAATAGTAAGTATTCTTTCCTCTTCATAAAATACACATACATATCACTATCATGGGTTGTTTTATCCCACCCTGCTTCAAAACAATGCTAGCCAATGTAAATTCAGCCACGAAGCACTGAGCCCGCTGCTGTCTATTCAGCGCTACAGGTCCAAGCCATTCCCATACATACTAGAATTATTGGTCAGGTAATCTGAATTAAGGCCTGTGCTTCAGGAGAGAGCCGAGCCAGTCCCAAAACCCACAATGATGACAAGCCTTTGCAAAAACTTAAGTCCAACTCACAACTGGTTATGTCAACCATGGTGGCTAGTTATCTGCATGAAATCTGTTCCGTGAAGACGAATCTTCAGCTTTGATGTATTTGGCCTTTGTTAGGTAAGCATGACACTATGTACTATTTACCTATTACTTATTCTCCACCAGTTCCACTGTTCACTGTCAGTTAAAACATTAACATCAACAAAATTTGTAGCCAACTGCAAAAGGAAAGCATGAAGTTTCATGTAAAATTAAAAAACTTACAAGCTTTGTAGACAATTCTGCCAGAGAAAAAAACCTACTTCACCCAATGTGTAAATAGGAGAGGCTAAAATGACCCAACATTTTATTGCACAGTGTCCAGTATGCCAGATCATAGATGTCTGACCACAAATAATATAAAATAAATAAAATAAGGAATGTGATTAAGCTTTGCAGCTAAGTGATGATATCTTCCTTGTGAATTTCATGATATGCACCATTCACTTTTTTAAAAAAAATCAAACAGCAATTTCCCCCTTTGATGTCACCCCCCAAATAGTCAATAATCAAATTCTTAGTTATTAACATTTCAAGCTGAATAAAAAAAATCAAAGCCACCACTGGAAACCAGTTTTCTTATTCTGGCTTAAAATATTTGGAATTTTCAACTAACTTGCACAAAATCAGCCTTACATTGGTGATTAAAATGAGCTCATTTCTGCACTTTTCCACAAAGTATATCAACAGAATTTTGCTAGGGTTTGCTTGGTTAAAAAAAAAAAAAAACGTGTTTAAAAAAAAGCTGCTTTTGATGTTACTGCTTTATTTATTTCTTGATAGAATGTGCCAAACAGCACATAAGATGACTGCTGTAGGTATTCAGTTTTTAAGGAGATAATCTCTTCAACACATGGTTTCAGTATAGGAGCAAAAGATTAATTACAATGCCAAACTATGTCAACAATGGTTCATTCTGTCCACGAGCAGCTTATGAAAATGTCCACTTCATTTGGCAAAGACAGATCAATGATCATTCAAGCATTACCCAATACAAAATTTCATTTCCCCCCGAAAATACACGATAGAACATTAGTTTTAAGCTAGGAGTTCACCAACATACTTTGAAGTCATTTCAGCATGATTTTCATTTGAATAATACATTATCTTCTGCACCTACCTGTTTCAGCTGATCCAAACTTAACTGCTTCTGCTGCTTCTGCAAAAATTAGAGCCAAACGCACATAGATTAGTACATTCCATAATTCCAAAACAATACCCTGACAAGTCAACTTGCATCCACTTTATCTGGAAGGAAAGACAGCATTTTGAAAGAAACATTAAAGCACATTCCAGTCTTATCACAGTCTCACAACTAACACAGACAGAAAGGAACAGATATTCTTTTGTTACTCAACACATGTTCTGTTGTCCTTGTATGTATATGTGCCTATACGTATGTAAGGAAATACATGACTGTGCATATTGTGGACGTGCCCAAATGGCCAAGACTATGTTCATGCAGTGTCTGTATGTACTGCATATACACAAACCATGTCATCATGTGCGATGGGTATTTTTACTATTTTTTCCCCCACAAACAGTTGTTGGCACTGTATCAATGGAAGAAAGAATAACCCAAGACAATTTGTGCTGTCCTTTGCTCCTCTTTAGGTTGATTGCCCATTCTATATGATGCAGCATCACTTGGAACTCTGAATGAAGAAATTTGATTACATAGAATGAAATGATGGGATGACTTCTATACATAATTTTGCAGTGTTTAGTTTTGTGAACATTTTGGTCTTAAAGTGTAAGTTATCTGAAGTCCCGAACCAGATGTTTTCATTTCTGATTCAACCTATTTATGTTTTTGTGTTTCATCTGTTGAAGACTTTAAAAGTAGTGCTTACTTTTTACTGTTTTACTTCTTTCATCTGCCTTTGTACTTTAATATATATGCAAAGTCTGTACAGTATGTCTACTGCACCCCCCTTTTCCTTTCATTTAAACTGGCAGTGTTTTGGTCACTGTTGTTTTAAAACTTCTTTTTTTTTTTTAAATCTTGGCTGCCTACTCCAAAAGCAACAGCATGGAAAAGTGCTCATGGAGAGCACAGATGATTCATGTGACGTCAATTTTTACATGATATTAAGGACAACTGTGGCATGGTTGTAAATGAACATACAGTGAACATTGAACAGTCATCTTTTTGACATCTGTTCAATTTGTATGTTAATTTGTGAGATCAATGATGGAAGCAGAAAAACTGGAACCTGGCGGCTGCCAAGATGAAAATTACCTGGAAGGTGTAATGCCAGTTGACAATAACTCAAAAGAAAAGGGGGGGGGGGGGGAGGAAGTGATGGGTTGATAACAGTGAAGATATATTGAATGTTGACCAATGTAAATGGCATCAGGATTTTTTCCTCAAGACATACTGAACATTTTATTCCCTATAAACTCTTACTTGTGTAAACAATCAAGATGAGTATACATGTATAAACTTCAAACTTCCTTCAGGTTTCATACAGGCTTCTATCTTTGTAATGCAAGTTACATACTGATCAGTTGTGAAATATGAATGGCTGCAAATTATTTATGAAAGCAATTGCTCTGTGTGTGTGTGTGTGTGTGTGTGTGTGTGTGTGTGTGTGTGTGTGTGTGTGTGAGGTTACATTTGTTAAACTTGTCCATTAAATCACATAACTTGCTTTTAAAAAAAAAAAATCTGCATCTCTGTTAAATACAAAGGACGGTTAAACATTGCCACAATCATGGCATCTGACAATGGTCCACCCTTGGCAGTGGCAATACTAGCCCTGCAGAGCAGGACTGCTGCAAGCAAGAGGGCAGATTCTCATGTCCCTATATAATTTGAGCCAGAGGCAGCCAAATTTGTTCACCTGTTTTAAGTTGAGAATAAGCTGTTTATTATTTTCAAAAAGTTGTAAATGTTAATCCCCATTTTCTCCAATGCTGTTGCAATGTTGTAGGATTTTTCTTTACTATAACATGAGATGAAATGGAATGTGGTCTGATGGGTTTTACTCAGGTAGTGCAGTGGCAAAAGTGAAGAGTTCAGAGGATAGAGCAGAATGTAACACAGATAGATCTACTCATTCACTCTACCACTGAATAAAATGCACCCATGTATTGAATAAACAAGAAGTATTTATTCAACCAACACAGACACTGAAAACATGACAGTGCCTGTTCCTGAGATCACCCAACTGAAGTTCTTCACACCCACTTTCTGAAGACGTTTGGTGACTGTTGAATCATCCTTGATTCTCTTTCTGTAATTCATTCTGTTGTGATCCAAAATAGCATGTAGAAAAAAAATTGGGGGTGAAAACTGTTCTTTTCTCCATTCAAGTTGTGAAGTTTCTCCCAATTTGTTGAAACGTGACGACACTTGTCCATGCATCTTTGTGATCAGTTCCAGCAAACTCATGTACTCCGTAAGAATCACAGAGATGTGAAGCACAAGTCAAAAAAAAAAAAAAAAAAAATCACATGCACAAGAGCATATAAACAAAAATCCCAAACAGTTAACAGAAAGAAAACTAAATTGCGCAATGCATTTCTGACACTCAGAAACAAAACTCTCTACCTCAAAAAGGACCTTAAAAACCCCAAAATAAACAACAACAAAACCCCACCCCAAAAACAAAACCAAAAAAACACCAGTCCTTAGAAAAACCCGAACAATCCTACATACACATTGCTCATCCCGTTTGTTTCATTCATGATTCAGTTGCAACTTCATGTTGTATTGCCTTTTCTCTGTACCAACTCCAGTAAAAAACATCTACTGAGAATCACTTTGACTACCTTTCTATTTTACACTATTCATCCATTACTGACTTGACCTATAATGTAGATTACAGACCTATAATGTAGATTACAAACACCCCATCCCCTCTCCATTTCAGGCCAGCTCAACAGACTGATGAAATTGAAAGTAGTAGCCAGTTTAAAATAAAAATGACCAACAGGTTCAGCAAGACATTTTTCCCAACTACCTAAACTGGCTGGCACCGGATATAACCCACTCATTCTGAAAATACCTCAGGAGACAGTGAATTCTACCATTGGTTCTAAAAACAACTCCTGGAATAGGTCATTTCACCTTTTCAAGGACTATTGATTCCTTGCCTACGTATAGTGTACTCTTTCTTCTTCCTGAGCACTTTGTTCTACATTCTGACACAATACTGTCAACTGTTTTGGAAGCCCATGTGGCACCACAACCACTCAAGTCCATATTTAATATTTATTTATACCACTTTTAAGTCACGGCAGATTTCTCTGCGTTAATTTCGGGCTGCTCTCCCCAGGGAGAGCATATTGCCACAAGAGCAGTACCACCCATATTTTTCTTTTCCTCTCTGCAATGGTATTTGTTTCCCTATCAGAGTGCCTTTTTTCTACAGAATTTTTGCCAGGGACAACTCGCTTATTGCCATGGTTTCTTTTACGTGCAGTAAATAATTTTGTGTAACACGTAGGACCTTGGTTTATCATCTCATCCAAATGACTAGCACCAAGACCACCACTCATGGTCTAATGGATGGGGGAAAGTTTCGGGCCCAAACAATAACATAAAGCTATGCTATTATTATTGCTACATCATTTCCTTACAAATAGTGTATGGCTTTATATGTTAATATTCAACAATACAGTGTAAAGAAACAACAACCGAAAACAATCCCTTTTGCACAGTTTCGAAACCCAGGAAACAAAGGAATAGTGGGTCTGGAAATTCAGGATTTAGCAATAAGAAATACTCTCCCAATAAAGCGGCCAGCCAAGACAAAGAACTAATCCAACTAATTCTTTTTAGGACCAGTTTTGTTGTTGCTTGGTGGGGTTTTTTGTTTTGTTTTTTTGTGCTTTGTAACCATTGCTGTTAAATTTTCATATGGTCAAAACTGGTCTGAATACTTTTTCTCTCGTTTTCTTGCACAGTAGAGAAAATAATTTCATACTGAACACTAATCTTTGCTATGAAAGCATACAAACTAGAAACTTTGCCAGCTCTTTTTATACACAAAGTATCTTTTTACTAGGTAGTTTTATTAAAGACTCTGCATTACAATTGTTATTTACGAAAAATCAAAAGCCAGTTTTCTTTTTTCTTCTTCTTCCTTTTTTTTTTCAAAAGGAAAAATTATATAATGTCTAAATGTCAAAAATTAGTTTGGTGTTCAGTGAATCAACTATAACAGGGGAAAAGTTTGAGTTTTGAAAATTTATTGAATTTTGCTTCTTGGCCATCTATACAATATTGTTTTCTGGTAGTCAGTAACTTTAAAATGGTAGCCTTATAGTTGTAGAAATGTTCATAACACCTACTTTCATATTCATCATGAAGCCAATTCAGTCATTAATTCCGAATGCACCTTGAAGTCGTTTTAACAAGCTCCTACAACACTTGTATACATGCATTTAGTTTGATTTGCATAAAGATCAGAACATACAAAAGAAATCATGTAACTAGAGTTCAGTAAGCTTGTATTACAAAACAAACACAGAACGTACTTATTTCCGGGGCCATACTTTATCTCAAGGGAAGGCTTAGAAATAGAAGATAAAATGTACAATCCATAAATTCAGAATTATTTGTACAAAACACGAATAAAAGCATATAACACTTGCGCTCTGCAAAATGAGCAGTAGCACCAAATGTACATTATCACATACGCTTGGTAAAAATCAACAGAGCACCTTCAAAGAACACAAAAAATTCTTGGCATTAACAACAAAAACTGTCAAACAATAATAAAACACACATCATACTAAAACTGGAGTAGCTCTACTCCAAGACATAATACAAGACATTCATGATCACAGATCATTCTGAGTAATGAAATCATTGTGATGGCACAGAGAACTATTACAGCACCACTAAAAACTTTAAATGCAATGATTTCTCAGCAACACAACAGGATTTTCACAACAATCAACAGCAACAAGTCATTTATGTGGGGAGCAAAACAAACAAAAATGGGAACATGAAAGAACAGAAGCTTCCATACTTCTGTTTTTTCTTTCTTTTTTTGGTAAGCATTATCAGTGTTGTGGCTACACTGTGATTGTTGTGTATCAATATAGGATACAATAATAAAGAAAGCAAGCAAGAGTGAGATTTGGGGGAATTTTGACAGACTGAATAGCAAAGGAGAAAAAATAATGCTCCCCAAACATTTTCTGACAGGGGAAACACATACAATCTAAAGTAAGGATGCCTTTCTAACAAATGGTGTATGTGAAGTGTATGGGTTCATCTTTTTAATCTCTCATGTAATAAGTGGGCATTAAAACTTTTTTTTTTTACCCCCCTCCCCTTTTTCTTATGGGTAAGTGCCTGTACTGAAGTAAGCAGCCAGACTTAGCTTCCATTACTCTGTTAGTAAAAAATGCAATGCTAAAGCATACACACACCTTTTGACCAAGTCTTAGATTAAAAAAAAAAAATGCCTGTTTAAAGATATGTGAGACATTTTTCTCTCTGCAACAGTGGCGGATATAGCAATACAAATGACTTGAACAGATCAGTTTTCTGACTTCCCTTAATGTTCCTCCCTTTACAGTGACAGTGAAAATGCCAAAGCATGTCTAACAGCTGTGCAACAGATATAGGGCATTCACCTGATACTCCAGACTTAAATTCTCTTACTGATTGTGCTACAATAATTGACAAAGCAAAGGGATGGCAGATACAAAATCTTCAGCAACATGAACACCAGAGCCAAATTTCGAATGCTACTGGATGTTTGCATAGTTTGATTATCTTCTTCCAGTCACTGACATTATAAGAACTGAGTGCAGCAATTTCGAATAAAGCAGCCATTAGGCTGATACACTTCTATCAGCATTTTAAATACCGTTTTAATCCCATCTCACACTCCGATTCAAAGAACTTCCGAGGTACAGGCACCGACTTTTATAAATTTATCTTCTGTTTGAACCACACTTCACAGAAATGGATACAGCAATTACAAGTACTGACTTGACTTTATTTTTAGCAAACACATGCTCTATGTTGGTACTTTGCCACTTCTTGCTCACATCACTCACCACATCAATCATCACAAACTTTTTTCCTCCAAAATTGTGAGTAGCAAGCATAACATCACATTCTTTTAATTAAAAAAACACAAAGGGATCATTCAAACAAAACACAAAAATATCAATCAAAAAGGAAAAAGGAGGGGGTAGGGTAGGGATCTGACAACAAACTCCATATATATAGTATGAACCTGAACATTTCACCATAATCTTGCAAAATCTCATTATTTTGCACAAACACAAGATTAAAAACACAAGATACGAGTCACGTACAGTCACAGAATGAGAGCGAACAGGTGGATCGGTGGTCTAGAGGTAACGCGCCCGTCTAGAAAGCGAAAAGTCCGGGTTCGTATCCCGTCTGGGCCCGAAACTTTCCCCCCATCCATTAGACCATGAGTGGTGGTCTGGGCGCTAGTCTTTCGGATGAGACGATAAACCGAGGTCCCGTGTGTTACAGAAAATTATGCAGCGCACGAAAAAGAACCCACGGCAACAAGAGAGTTGTCCCTGGCAAAATTCTTAGAAAAAAGCCACTCTGATAGGGAAAGAAATACAGTTGCAGACCAAAAAAAAAAAAAAAAAAAAAAAAAAGGGTGGCGCTGCTCTTGTGGCGACGTGCTCTCCCCGGGGAGAGCAGCCCGAATTTCACGCAGAGAAATCTCGTGACTTAAAGTGGTATAAATAAATAAATAAATAAATAACAGTGCTCCATAAGTGACAGACACTAAAGTCAATGTGATTAGATGATAAGAAAAAACTGATTTCTTTGGGACAAGAAAAAACAACAAAAAACCCTCAAACAACCCAAAACAACAAAAAAAACCCGAACAAATAAACCTCAACTAACCAACCAACCAACAACCCCCCCCCCCACCTGAAAAAAAGGTCAAAACAAATAAGAGAGAAAGAGATCAAATATGAAGCATGTCAACAAATAGGTTTTACAGGAGGATGGATTGGAATGGATAGGGAGCGGAAGGAATGCAATCATGAATATGCAATTTAATTTTTTAAAACAAAATCTAGAAAATAGTATGGGAATCTTTAGGTATTTTAAGTATTCTTGTGATTCCAAGTTTGGGACCCTTCTACAAACTTAGGACAGTCTGAATCTTCGGCAAGACCCCCTCCTCCACCCCCTTCCCCCCCCCCCCCCAAGATAATCATTAAAGGATTACCCCCCTCCCTTTAAACAAAATTAAGACAATCATAGGTTAATTAAATACATACTGTAGCCTGGACTTGAAAATCTTTCGATTTCTTTAGTATGCACAACAGGGCTATTCAATCCCAACTAAAACCTATCAACTTCAATATCTAGTGCACTTCCACAGCAAATACTTTTGTTCTACAAAGCACATTGTCTAACAAAAGCTCATTCCAACATATTACACACCTTTATGAAGTTATCTTTCCTGATCTAGTCCTTTTTCCATAATTGAAAAAACACAAAAACCCATTGGTTTCACAAATCATGGGGCAAAATGCACACAGTTACGGTACAGATGTACACCCCACATTTTTGGCTCAGACCAGCAAATCTCGGCAATTGATTGTTCTCTGAAGGTAAGAATGCAACTTTCAGAGTTAGAATATCAAGACTCCTTTATTTTTTTAATATGATGCTATTCAGTGATTATTATTAGGAAAAAGACATTCCCACTTTTTTTGTGTGTGTGCATGAATTTGTACAATTATACAAGATAAGAATCACAGTGTTCAAGTTCACTGTATAGTGTACGAGACCAACTATTCTTCTTGAATAATTTGTAATGTATGGTGCAAAAAAGAAAAAGAAAAAAAGGGGGGCATTTTTATGAATGTGGTAAAAGATACATTAACAAATATATTAACACAATGTATCAACAACTTTTGATTGAGATAAGCTTACACTAGGATGTGTTTCCAATTTAATCACGTCGTTTATCATTCCGCCAACCATTTAGAGAGAGCGAGAGCGAGAGAGAGAGAGAGACAGAGAGAGAGAGAGAGAGAGAGAAAAGAGAGAGAGAGGGGGGTGGGGGGGGGTGTCTGGGTCCTGTAATTCATATCAAAGACCAAATATCACAATGATTAATCCCACATCATGGAAAAAAAAATTGTACGCACGTAATATATGAACCTAAAAAAAAAAGTACATATCTGAAATTAAAAAAGCACAGTTTGCCAAGCTGTATAAATAGTACAAAATTGAAGAGGACCCCCCTTCCCCCTCAACACACACAATGGCATATTTTAAAGAAAAAAACAACAAAAAAGATCAAATTTAAAGTAATTTTATAAACGGCAAATTTAATAAGGCCGCAATATATTGCACACTAATCAAGTTTTGCTAGAAATTTATTTCCATTATCACATGTATACAAACACCAAAACCTGATCAGGTTTTATTTAGGCTTGCAGCTCCACTTCTGTTGGATAGCTGCTATAGACAAAATGACAAAGTCTATTGTCTTAACCAAAACAAGCATAACTCCACCCCCACCCCCCAAAAAAAAAACCCAACAACAACAACCAAACGAACAACAAAAAACCAACAAGAACCACCCCCCAAAAAAAATCATCATTAAAAAAAGAAAAGAAAAAGGCTGCCATTTGTTATTGCACAATGTTTTTCCAGAACAAAAATTTGATAATTTAAAAAATCACTTTCCCTTGTCTTCATATCCTTTTCATACTCGCTACTTGTACAACTGTACCTCATCTTCAGCAGTTCAACTCAAGTAACCCCTATTTCACTAAATGTGATTATGTTGGTTTTTGCTGCCCCCCCCCCCCCCCCCCACCAATGCATCAAATAGCACTCATAACACCATAACTTTTTTGACAGTATTTTACTGTACCAAGCTTGTTCTTATAGCCACAATTTGTGAAAAGGCTATAAAAACCTGATAATAAAGCTTTACTTTGAGAAAAGCCAACAACACTTGATTTTAAAGTATTTACAAATCCACCAACAGACAAGTATTCTCATAAAGATCGAGTTGGATGGCAGATGAAGACATAAAAATTGATGATATACAATGCTGGAGACCATCATCAACATCATCATCAGCTCAGCATAATGTATGGGAAAAATAACAGTGGGAAATAAAATTGCCAAAATGGAATGTTCATACTCATAAATTATATGATCCTATAAACAAGACAGACATGTCTCTCATTGAAAAAACAAAAGTGAAAATAGAAAACACTCTACACTTATTTACTGACATATCATACTCAAGTGAAATTTTCTGTGCCAACATGCACAAGAAAAAAACCACACACAAAGAATCTTATATTCTATGCTGCAAAAATACCTGGACACCAATCAACTTCTGATGTACCGTAATTTCGTAAAACAGTTCTGTCCAAAAATGTTCATTTAATAGTTCTTTTAAATGATAACATGTTTGTTCAAACTTGTTATAAATATGAGCTGCATACAATATGTATGCAAAGTATGCAACTCTAATTTTTTTTTTGTTTTACAAGGAACTGGAGAACATACAAAAGAATAAACTGCATTTCAATAAACATGGCATATATAATGCCATGAACCATGAACAACAGCTAGAGGACTGGTGAGAATACCTTTATTTACTACGACCATCAGACCTGCCAACCCTGAACACAACCAACAAGTAAAGCCTGCAGATGGGTATTTTGAAGCCAACGAGAAATTGAACCTCTACACAGCTTCTCTGATCTTGTACATTGCACCTTATGTTCCCAGTGTACTTTTTGCAGCTTAACCTCAGAAGGTGTTCAGAGCCTGACATATCAATCAATCTGCGACTACAACAGTTCACATGGAGGCAATTACTCTATTCACTGTAAAAATAATCATGCCTCTACCCTGCTCGCTTCCATACCATCTCTAGGACACCATCCCCTCATGTGCCCTGACTGATGAATTGAGTAGAGTTCCTGTGATGAGCAAAATGACAAATCCTTCCCAAGCACACTGAGCAGGATAAACACTTTATCATTATACATTTTGTTGTGTGTGTGTGTGGTTGTTGGGTTTTTTGATACTAAGTAAAAGAACATTTCCATTGGCTGTTGACTGCCAACACACTGCTCAATAGACAAGCCTTTCAGGTGTGTCTGAGGAATAGATGAAGGCTTTTACCCCAATCCCCGATAATTTTTCAGCAAAGCAAAACAATTTAGATGAGACTATAAACCAAGGCCCCAGAATATGAATGCACACAGAACATTTTGCACACATGTTAAAACCTGTTCTGACTTTCAGAAGAGTAAGCCATTTTATGCTGGTAGCAACAAAACAAAAAATGTAGAAAATGCAAATAGATATCATAGACACCATCCCTGAAGTTGAAATGCAGCTATTTGGAGCTTACCCAAGGAACGAACCCCCCCCCCCCCCCCCCCCCCAAAAAAAAATCAACCCAAAAAAACTGGGTTAGCAGGTCTGATCAACAATTTCTACTATTTTGCATGAATTCTACTAAAATTGAATTAGCAACTCTCACTTTCACACATGTCCACACCTCTCAAACTGATCGGACAATTGCTTTTATGAGGATCATCTTTATAAGTGAAAAGTCAATCAAAGGATGAAAAGGAAAGTCATCCAAATGTGACAAGGTGGAAGACCTCCCACATTTTGTGTTAGGTAAGTGTGTGTGTGTGTGTGTGTGTGTGTGTGTTGTTGCAGGTTATTTTTGGCATAACTAAATAAAAAGCCATAACCAAATCAAATTTCATCAATACATTAATATAGAATATTTATTCATAAACACAGATCTGAGAAACACTGAATCTGATATTTCAGTTTCAGCTGCCAAGAATAAGAAAGAAAAAGAGAAACAAACACTGCTTCGCACGTAACAAACAAAGTGCACATCAAATTACAAACTTATAAGATGTTACCAAAGGAAGAAATGACAACGTGAAAACGTACTGCTTTTGCAACTTCCAGCTTGTATGCCTCCCTGAAACAAAAGAAAAATTCCATGCATTGTAATTGCTTAAAGATATTCAGCATACTGAAAGCACTATTTTTTAAAAGGCCAGACATGGCAGCCAAAATCAGGTTGGATTTCTTTGTTGTTTTTCAAGATTTACTTTATCCAAACAAAATCGTTTTTTTTTTTTAATTTATTATTTTTTTTATTATTATTATTATTTTTTTTACATAAGTTCTCTATGCAGCTTATGTCAGTTAATGTTTTCATGTTAAAGCCATTTCTTTGTTCAAGGAAAAATATCCCCCAAAAAGCAAAAAACAAAACTAAAACAAACCAACCCCCAAACCCAGAAAAAAGAAACGTAAAATAGCTGCCCAATTCTTTTTAAGTTTCACTGTTGTTTTTTCAAGGTTTACTTTATCCAAACAAGTACCTTTTTCACAATACAAGTTCTCTGGGATGCTTACGCCAATGTTAAACAGTTTTTATGTTATGAGCCGTTTCTTTGTAAAAAAAAAAAAAAAAGAGTAAAATACAATTCTTTTTTATTACTAAAGGATTGAAGTTCTAAAGATACATTGTTGACCACTCATAACAATCAAGCTCGTTGTATAACCACAAATTCAGGCATCTATCAGCATGATTCATAAATGCAAGTGTGCTTCAACCATACCGAATCAAAAATAAAACAAGACTTTCAGGTTAGACACCAACTGATAAAACGGGAGTTGTTCACGCTTCTTCACATACCATTAAATACACCACCTGTATCTTTTGACATCTAATCTTGCAGTTTTTTCATTTTCGATTAAACCTGACAGCAAACCTTAATTTCAGACTTACCTAAATACAGCGTTCACCTGTTTGGCATCTCATTACAATAGTGACTAAATTGTGGCTAGATGATGCTACCATTTGGCTCTAAAAATGACTAGATTTATCTGTGAACACCCAATGGCTGCAAGAACAACAGCCTTGCATGGATAGATCTATGATGGTGCACTTTCAAAATTTTTTAAATATATAAACATAGATGCTTTTAAATCCGGCCTCATTTCAAATCTAAGTTTCTCCCCTTTTGTTCCATCTCATTTTTGTCCCTGCCTTCAACAGCCAAAACCCCATTACCTTGCCATAGTGTATAACTTTAATGTGTGTGCGTGTGTAAACATTTGAATTTGTAAAAACTATTAAATGTAACTGGCTGCAAGTGAATGAGTGGGATGAATGAAACCACTTTGATTTGTTTTTTGCAAGATATGGCACTATATAAATTCCATGTATTATTATTATCATTATTATTATTATTAAATAGTTAAAACTGCATTTAGTAAAACTAGCAGAATAGGGTACATTCAAACTGAAAATTCCAACAAAACACTAGCTCTTTCGCAAGATTTCCTCACAGGATAAAAATACTTCTCCCCCTAAGAAAATAAAGACCCCCCCAAACAAAAGGGAATGTGAATATTGACTTTTCATTGCAAAAAATGTTTCCCTAATATTTGATCTGTAGCTTCTAGTCATACTGGAAACATATAATGCAAACTTTGCAGGGCACAGAGATCATTTAAGAACTTGTTACAGTAATGACTTACCATGATTTCTGGGTGCTACTTGCAGCACAAGGTTTGGCTGGTACCCGTTGCACAATTACAGATGTATTCCTTGGAATAAGTGTCGTGTTACTCTTGTATGCTGTTACGATCAAAAAGAAGAAAAAGCGATTAGTTACATAAAAAAAAGAGGACTAAACAAAAACCCCAAAACAAAACACAACACACGACCAGAGTTAACTTAAAAACTATAAATTTCTAATTATGCAGATTAAAAACTTGTCACTCTTTTTATGTTTTATCTACATCATCATTAGTGGAAGTAGTAGTACTGTTAGTACTCCTACTTCGCAATGCTACTATAGTAAATTATCATTATACTTCAAAACAATTTCTATCAGTATCAGAACTGACAGAAATGTTAAATCGATTATTATACTTTTTCATATGGTAAGTATTTTAAAAAAGGAGAAATCTTCTGTTGCTCATGGGTCAACATGAATAATGACTTTGTCTATACTGATGACTATGGAATAAAATGGTGGATCTTCTCAAAGGACACTCTACTGCTGATGATGAAAAGAAACAAATCTATTCTTTCTACAATCAGCAGTACAGCCTCTCACTTCAAAACATGACCCCATCTATCCAGTATTTACAAGTACAGTACTTAAAGACTGTCCCAAGATAATCCTCCATCTGAAATTCAGAAGTACAGATGTTCTAAGAAAGTAATATTAGACCATCTGCATCTTTCCGGAGCAGTAAGGACTGTTCAAGAGAAACTCGATCAGTTCGTATTTCACAGTACAAAATGTCCCAAGATTAAAAACTACTACCACCAACAAAACCTGTTACCAACTTACATAAAACAATCAACCAAGTTTTAAAGATTATCGCGAGATAACATTCCAACCATTCAATCTTTTTGTAGTTTTAGTAATCAGCAATATAGTTTATTCTTAGAGAAAACAACCCAAAATAATTATAGGCAGTGATCTTCATTCTCCAAAGAACCATCTTCATGACTAACACTGAATTAGTGAATATAAGATAGTTTAAGGTACAGAATTGAGGCGAGTTAAATATGTTCAAAACCTTAAAAGGAACCAGAGGCAAAGTGAAGGAGTACATTTTTATATTATATGTATACCAACTTCTGATTTGCAAATAAAAAGTAACAATCATACATACCTGCACCAGTTTGAGCATTGGTAATTTCAAGCTCAAAATCTCCAAGCCGCAACTGTTTTTGGGCAACAATTTCCTTTTTCAAGTCTCCAACAGATATATGTAAGCCATCAAACTTGACATGCTGGTATTCAAGACTACTCTTGAACTTGTAGTGAACCAGCGACATGATCGTTGGCTGAAACAAATAAATAATTCTTATTATTGTCATTTTTAAAATACCACAAGTTAAGGTTTAAATCGTGAAGTTCATGTTTTGTTCTAGTGTTAAATATTCAACAATGCAATCACCAAAGAATTATGCTTATTATTTATTACAACCTATCTAATTTACAGCCAGTTACTTTAAAAAAAAAAAGTTTGGGAGTTATCTCACCGCAGCATTTTTGAAAAAATAACCAGACAGGTGAGCTACAACTGTACAAGTGCTTTTATTTAAAAACTGTCTGTCTGACACTTCACTGACCTAGTGACAGTCTCAGCCTGACCAAAGCGAATTACTAATTTATAGTACATTAGTAGCACAGTGACAAGTTTAAATTACTTTTTCCCCACTTAAATTGTCAGTCAGTCTAGTCTTGCTTGGTTTCATTTACTTTCAATGCTAAATGAGCTCTTTTAAATATTTATTATTCATTACTGTCTCATGATACTCTTGTATCGAGTCTGATACAATGTATAATGTTAGATAGGCTATATATTTTTAAAAATGATTTATTCTGGCATCAATCTTCGATTCTGAAAATAAAACAAACAAAAAAAACCCATGCCTTTTAAAACTATTAAATTTATTTTTGATAGCCATGTCATACAAATCATAATAAATTTAACATTTATTAACAACCATCTATGGACTATAGTAATAATACTAGTCTGTAGAGTGACCCATACACTTGTACATTGATAATTGTCTGGGGGGGGGGTTGTTTTGTAATTGTACCGTTTTCAGATTTATGTTTATTTTGGGGATATAAATATTTAATAATTCAATATAAACACAGAAG
Organism: Rapana venosa; assembly: GCA_028751875.1. NCBI lineage: Eukaryota > Metazoa > Mollusca > Gastropoda > Neogastropoda > Muricidae > Rapana > Rapana venosa. The sequence goes on from CM054135.1 coordinate 51,841,465, forward strand.
GTGAGAAGCACCAATGCAGCACCCAATAAATGAGGATTTTTAGCTTTTCAAATTTAATCAAAAGTATTCATCATTTGTTTTTTATTGTGAAACTGCACTCTTTTAACCACTTGACTGCCCCACCCCGCAAATTTTGCAGGGCTAAATGTGCACTCTATATGCCTACAACCTGGAAAATTTCCGGTGTTTCGAACTTAACAAGCCAGCTTCCTTGACTAGTTACAGGGAAAGCACTCCAAAATTAGCGGAGATCACTCTCCTGTTGCTTGGCAACATCTAGCTGCAAAAACCGAGGCAAAAACAATCGTTTTTTAGTTCGTATTTTGTTTGACTGCTTGGGCAGTTCTTGTTCAAAATGGCTGACACTTCTCAAAGGTATCAATAACTTTACACAGCCGAAAAATGGCAAATAAAACTTTACAATATCCTGACAGTGATGAAAACGATTGTGCATGATTCAGGAGATAGTGCATTAAAAAAAAAAAAGACTGAGATTTTGCCTGGACTTAGTATAGTTATATGTTATTGAGATTGGGAAGGTGCACTCAGAATGACAGTGGTAATGAAGAAAGTGTATTTTTGGTCAATTTTTTTTAACACTTTAAATATATTATATTTGTAGTGAAATATCATGCTAATATGAGATTGCCTTAAAGCAATCTACGATATATATCTACTGTCAGTGTCATAGGGCAGACTATCAGGATTATTCATTTACTTAGTAATTTCTGAGTAAGAGGGACATAAACATAGCAAGTGGTACATAATAATTTGTTCCCCGGCATATAGGGCGCACTTACACTTGGCAGTTAAGATGTTAACATTCATGTCAAATTGTCATTGTATACACACATGTATTATGATTGATGTACACACACACACACATAAGTGATAAGAAGTAGAATTTTATAACACATACACACAGGTTTAGTATCACAGATTCACACAATCAGACAATGTGAAATGGTGTTGATTACACTGAATACATTACAGATTAGGTCTACTGTTAATAAAAAGCAACAACAAATAACAACCAGAAAATGAAATATGCAGGAATCCTACAGCCATATAAAGTATATCCTTATCAATACTGCCATTAAATCACTAATATAACATTACAAGATGCTTTTCTTCTTCCTGTTGGTAGCATAATTAGCCTACTTAGTATATTCCTTGAGAAACAAATTAAAAAAGCACAGATGTAGCCACTGTAGAAGGTTGAAGCTATAGGGCCTATGGTTATAGCCAGTAGGTCTACTGAGTAGGCTATAGCCTATGTGTACACATGTACTATGTAGAACTAGCCCTAGACTAGCCTAGTGATCTAGCAGATGTTGAAGAGTAGGCTTTAGTCCAAGTGGTTCCAAAATTGTTATTCAGCACGATCGGCACAAGCTTTTATTCTGTTTTAAAGAGCTTCATATATAGTAAGCTTTAACTGAGATCTTACTTGTCTCTAGTCTACATTGTAATTTTCAAATTTGCCTAGGCCTGTATGAATTTTATGTGGCCATGCGCATGCCCGACAATGCATGCCCGACAATACACGTCGATAGGCCTAGCCTAGCATAGGACTACTGTTCTCAGAACATTATACTATTTCTTTCACAATATTAACTCTCGATTTACCCAATACAAATGACAGAATCACTAATGAAGCATTCGCATGATGATTTGGGTGAGATGTGTAGGGGAGAAAAAAGAAACAACCCAAGACTAACTCTTAAAACAACAAAAAGCGCACACACGCACACGTATAAAGCTTACACACAGACACCACAGGAATGCGTGGCGTTGTGCCAATCTAATCGAACAAACGATTAATGCCACAACTTGCTTTAATATGATAAAATGATAACTAAAAAATGTTACATTCAAGGGTTTGATGATATCTGACCTTTCGTTAACTCGACAGTATAGACAACTTCGTATTTTCCGTCTCCCGAGCTGACTAAGATGGCGCACGGTCACAATACAGGCCTATCTTCTGTGGGGCAATGACGAGGACAAGACAAAAATAGGCTTATGTTTGAGCACGTGATTTGCTGTTGCATTGTGGGTGGGTTTGCCCTGGATGTAAAATTTTTATTGAAATTCAAGTCTTTCAAAGTCAGTTTCATTACTTAAACTCAATAAAATATCATATTATTTCCTTTCTTTAATGTTTGTTTTTAGTCTTAAAATTAGATTTTTGTTTTTTTTACATTATTAGCTATTCACATTCTGACTTCCCGGCATGACCTTTTTAAAGTTCCTGTTCCTGATTTACATTGCATTCTGGGAAATGGCAGATCGCAAATGCAAAGGCTGCACTCCATCTTTAATTTTTGGCCCATTTTCAACTATTTCTCCCATGGCCGCACACCGAAATTTAAAAATCAGTCTTTTCCTTCCGTTTTTCTATATGACTCTTATTATTCTTGCCGCACGTACTGTGGCATATATATATATATATATATATATATATATGTTTTTTTAAAGCTTGCTGATGTTATTTTATTCACAGGTGAGGTAGTGAAATCTGTCATTGCTTCTTTGCAATCATTGGTTTGGAGAGTTGTAGAGAGGGGTGAGTGAGAGTGAGGGTGGTGGAGAGAGAGAGAGAGAAAAAAAGGGGGGAGAAGGGGGAAGGGAGAGATATCCAGGGGAACATGACAAGATCTCAGAACTAGAAGTTGGCTTATGTTTCACATGTGGGGTAGCCTGTAGCCAGTGTAGGTAATGATTTTGACCAGGTACTCAGTAATCTACTAGTTTAAAAGTTGGTTTTATTACTATGTTATCCAATCAGCTAGAGGAAGCTTCAGATGGAATCCAAAATTTGATGACTGAAATAAAAGGAGAAATGAAGATGAGCATAGTTGTGTTTTTATTGCCATTTTACTACATGTATGTTCTTTCAAGCCAGAAGGCCCATAGAGCCGGAGCTTATCCCGGTTTCTGTAGCGTTAGGGCCTAAGCGAACTGATGGTTTTTCACCACCCCTGTGACAGGACGCTAGTCTGTCGCCAGATACTTCCCCAGCAGAGCTGGTACCCACTTGTACACCTGGGTGGAGTGAGGAAAATAGGAGTAAAGTGTCTTTCCCAAGGACACAACACCGAGCCGAGCGGGATCGAACCCGTGACCTCTGGATCACGAGTTGACCGCCTAAACCACTCGACCACGGTTCCTCCTATTGTACTACATATACATATCTATATTTTTTAATTTTTTTAATATAATTTATCTATCTATCTATATCAAGAATTAAAGATTGCTAAGAGGTTAAGGTTAAAACCAAGCACTTGATAAGTAACGGTTTAACGCCCCGTGAATGTTGGCCACCTATTCTCAGGTAATACTAATAGGGGCCTAGCAGTTGTTTTATCTTCTCAGGTAGCTCAGTTTTAACAGGACTATCGGCTGAAAAACAATCAAATTTGCAAGTAAAAACCAGCGATCGGCGTGTTGCTTAAGCTATGACAAACCTAGCAAGCACTAGAGTGGCAGGCCTACAACTTCATATAAATAGGCCTAGGCTACAACAGATTCTTCAGCCACTCATGAAACACAAGAACAAAGAACTTTTCAATAGAACTCAACAACCCCCTGAAAGTAGTGCACATCCTTGTTATTTTTACATTTTCGTAAACAAACCGATTTGTTCTAAGTAAAAAAACAACAACAACAAAACCAAAACAACACTCACGTGTATACCTTTCGTTTGCTGACAGAATACTCGATGTAGGCTAGGCCTATTTCAAATGTGGCAAGACAAAGATTCGTAACACACAGCCAGTGTTTCAGTGTTCCACGCGATCAGCTGATACAACGTGGCTTGTGTTTGTGTGGGGGTTTAAATCACATGCTTCAAGCCTTGTGGGTTTTCCGATGTGACGTCAAGACGGCTGATTGGCTGAGAGGTACGAGACCGGTCAGTCCTAGGCCTAGGCCTTAGGCTATTTGATGTGTAGGCCTAGCCTATGTTTGTCAGTCGTGTTCGACGATGACCTCCGTTTTGGAGGTCATCGTCGAATAGAGGAAGCAGCTGCTGTTTCGGAAATTGGAAAGAAATTTGATGATAATGGAGATGCCTTGCCCACAGTACATCCCCACTCTCTCGGCCAAGTGGGCATAAGGACAGTCAGTGTTGGAGATGTTTTCCAAAGGCCAACTAGCCCCCAGGGCTGCAGCACATAAGGACTGTGCAAGTCAAGCCTCCTAGTCAGAGTCATAGTCGATCACTAAAGACTAAGCTGTAAAGTGGAATTCCATGAATTGGAAAGCCACTGGTCATACAGCATCTCACTTTGCTGTTGCACCCAGCCTCAATGGTTTAATTAAGAACTGTGATAAACCCCAGGCATGGAGAACGGCTACACTAGGGTATTCTACAGGCTGTAGGCTATACATCCACCATAAGTGAAGTAATGTGAATGAGAGCCTCTCTGAAGATCACTATTTCGTTTTCTATATCTTTCTTTAAAAAAAAAAGTGCCGGTACTTCTTTTGAGGTTATGAGTCCTGACAATTACAGCCAACAATTAATTAAAAAATATGAAATTATCATGCTGTGAAGATTGGATGTGTTTTTCTGCTGGTTAGCCAGATTAGTTTGCATGTAAATGGCAAAGAACTGAGGGAGTACACTTTTTGTTTTGCATGCAGAAAAGCAGTTGCAACCCCCTCTTCCCCCCATATATATATAATTAATTATTGTACATTAATTTTGGCCACAAATTATACTGATATTAGGGCTATTTTGTGTATTATGTATTTCCCCATTCATTCACACCTACAGATATAATGTCTGTAGGTGTGAATGAATGGGGAAATACATAATATAATGCACAAATGGCCCTAATATCAGTATAATTATATAATGTCTGTAGGTGTGAATGAATGGGGAAATACATAATATAATGCACAAATGGCCCTAATATCAGTATAATTATATAATGTCTGTAGGTGTGAATGAATGGAGAAATACATAGTAATACACAAAATGGCCCTAATATCAGTATAATTTGTGGCCAAAATTTATGTACAAATGTGGCCAAAATTTGTGTACAAAATTAATGTACTTTTAGTCACTTTGTGGTTTTTTTTCCATCTAAATTAACCAATGGTTTTGTGGAAAAGATCGGTCATGAAGCCTTTTTATTCTTTAGTTAGTTTGCATGAAGCTTTCACTTTCCATGCCCTTGGTGAAAGTCCCCCCCCCCCCCCCCCCCCCCCCCCCATCCCAATCTGTTCCTCTGCTAGAGCTCTGAGGTTCACCAATGGTGGGATTTTTGTGTATGTGACTTTTTCCCCCTACCAATAACGTAGCTACATTCCAACTCTAGGGATGGTGTCTAAACATGACACCTGTGTGTCTGCATTTTTGGGTTGGGTTTATTTTTGGTCATCTGTTCCTACTGCATACAATGGCCTACTCTTCCAATAGGTGGAACAGGTTTTTAATATGTACACGAGATGTTCTGCATGCGTTCACACATGGGGCCTCAGTTTATTGTCTCACATTCTTTTACAATCAATTTGATTTTTTCATCAAACTGGGAAGAAAGGGCGAGGCTGGGCATTGAACCCAGAACCTCAGGGTTTACTTGTTGGCAGGCAAACGTCTTAACCATCTGCCACCCTCCTTTTTATTTACCTTATAATTTTTCAGTCCTTAACTTACACAGCCTCCCCAAGAATTATGGTGGGAGAGGCATATACCATAGCCTGGATTTTTGTCCTTCTCCAGTGTCTTGCACGACATGACAAAAGGGTCACTGGATTTATGTCTGGTCATTTTGTGATCCTGATGAAGTAATCTGTGCAGGTTCCCCAGTGTTTCACTGACGTGTCTCATGGAGTGATTTGTTTCGGTATCTAAGATCTTTGCAGATTTGTAGGACAAGATCTCGCATCTAGCAACTCTACAAGGTTCCCCACTTGGTTGCAAGGACCAATCTTTCAAAACGTCAGTGACACTGATAATGGTTTCATTGCCTCACCTCCAACATTTCATTGGTTATTTTCATCAGTCTCAGTTTCTTGGTTGGTTAAAAAAAAAAAAAAGATGAGAAGCTATGTTGATAGCCAGAATAATTATGAAACAAAACTTCAGATACTTATTTAAAAAAAAAAAAAGATTGTTCTTAGAATGAACATACAAGATCAGTTTGTAAAAAAGCTTAGTTTTAGATTTTCTTGAATGCTGTTCATGTCACCAAAACTTTTATAAGAAAATTTAGCTCAAAAGTGTGTGTGTGTGTGTGTGTTTGTGTGCATGCATGTTATAATAGCAATAAGTCTTATTCAGATTTTGCAGGTCATTTGGTCTATATAAACAGGAAAATAATGCCCAAATTAGTTTAACATGTGGTAAGTGGTTAAACCTGCATGACGTAAAACTTTTATGAGTTCAGTACAAGTTCTCTGAGAGAGAGAGAGAGAGAGAGAGAGAGAGAGAGAGAGAGAGAGAGAGAGAGAGAGAGAGAGAGAGAGAGATTACTCAGTCTGCAGCATCCAATCTGATGAATACTAAATATAAAAAAAAGTGTAAAAAAAGGAAAAAAAAACCCTCCTATCCTCACAAAATCTAGCTGACAACACAATCACTCAGCAAGAAGAGCTCTGCCCCAAAACCAGACACACAAAGGATGAACTTCTATAAAAAGTATTTAATAGTCACGCTGTTCCACTTACAGTGGTCATCAACTAGAAAAGACCTGGTCCAGTGTACACAGTTAAACAAGTCAACACAGCTACACTCACAAGTATCAACAGTAATGCAAACAAAAGAGATCAGCATTTGTAGGAAAACATAACATACTATGGTGGTGATGGTCATTTTTCTACTAACATTATGTGTCACTGTTATCTATACACAGTAGGTAAAAATCAGTGTTTCTGTTTGTTGTTTTTCTTTTTTTACAGAATTGTCACTCACATGCTTCATCAAGTCTGCTTAGTCATAAAAGTGACAGAAAGTACTTTAAAAATTATGCCCCCCCCCCCCCCCCCCCCCCAACCAAATACTGAGAACAAAAACAATAAAGAATCAAATGAAACAGATACATAACCACAGACCAGATGCACTACTATAGCTAGGCCTGTTTTAGTGAGCGGTGTGTGTGCTTGTGTGTGTGTGCGCGCATTTCATTCATGTGTAAGGGGAGGATGGGATGGGATGGGATGGGACACGTGTGTGTGTGTGTGTGTGTGTGCGTGTGTGTGTGTGTGTGTGTGCGTGTGCGCGCGCGCGCATTTGGTCATGTAAACATAACAAATGATAGAATAACAACAAAGACTGACTTCAAAGAGTTAAATTACTGGAAAGGTCAGTATCCACTAGCGCACGAACATGTATACCCTTAATCATTAATTGTCAGTAAGCTGCAGGCTTCATGTGTATCCACATATGTGAAGTGGCCACTTTTTTCACTCCACTGCTAGGGCAGTAAATTTAATTTTCATAGAAAAAAACCTTACTGCAGAATCAACCAAACCAGTATTGAATACATGCTTTGCATAATTGTTTGATGTCATGTGTGATATATATATATATATACACACAAACAGGAGATGAAGGCCCCAGCTGGTCTATTGATCTGAGAGGTTGGAATTTCTCCATCTGGCACACAGCCTTACATTTTACATATCCTTGGAACCAACAGTTCAGCATTTTATAAAAAAAAAAAATTCACACACAGCTAGTAAATAGACATGGAATGAATTTCTTTCTTTCTTGGGAAGTTCCACAATATTCACAAAAACAAAAATTACTGACAAATCACATATGCAGATGTTACAGAACTGAGGTCTGGATCTTCCCATACTTTAGAATGTTTCAGGCTTTTACCTGTGAGAAGAAACTTGGGCAGAAAAGGCTATTTAACTTCGGCATGTCAGCATGAAAATTAAGAACACGAAAAAAGTCATCACCGAAGCCAAATATTTTCCACAATTGACAAGTGTGCCCCCAAAACTGAATATGGGTGCAATGTTGTTTACTAGGGAAAGCAATTGAGGTCATCCTCTTTAACAACATACATAAAGCTTTCCCAAGAAATGATGCCAATTTGCATAGTTACCTTGGACGAATTTCAGAACAATTGGTGCAACATCCTTGCAGTAAGTAATAGTGATCAATGCTTCAGACAGTAGCTCTATCATTGACAAGTAATGCTGACCTCTAAAACAATACCTCAACACTGATCTATCAGATCTTCTCAATAATTATCATTAGTGACAGTCTGTGCTGACCTCTTCAACTTGAACAATACTCTGACAACAGTCTGTCAGATATAGTTCTTCCATACATTTCATTATCGGTCACATGTAACACAATCAGGATCTCTGAATCTGGTTCTTTCAGAATAAGCCACTGTTATTGTGGATGTTGCATAAATCAATGAAGAAAATAGCTATGTTGATGAACTGTTTTTGTCAATTATTGTGACCCCTCCTTTTTGTTATTTGATGATTCTTATACAGCCATGGCTTAATACATTTCATCTATTCATATGATAAAAAACCCCAAGCAAATGAAAAGGTAAAAACTATTCGGTACTATTGATTCTGATTTGAAGACTTCCTTATTCGTACATAGTTCTTGAAGTAAAGCTAAATTAAACACAACAAACACCATGAGGGATTTATTTAACCCTGGAAGTCCTGTGTGTGTGTGTATGTGTGTGTGTGTGTGTGTGTGTGTGTGTGTGTGGTGTGTTGTGTTGTGGTGTGGTGGTGGTGGTGGTATGTGTGTGTATGTGTACATGCAATTTTGCAATGACAATCAGTGTCAAGTTTCTGAGATTTTTTAAGCAATGTGTCATTGCAGTACTGTTGTTTTTGTTGCTTTGTCATGAACTATTTTGGCTTGAAAGCTGCATGGGCTGAACCCTCATTAAACTGTGAAGTCTGTTACTCATTTTAACTCTTCTTCCAACCATTTCTATGTGTGAAGCCGACGTTCAGGTGGACAAACTCTCATAATGAAGTGTTCCAGTTAAAATGATATCATATCAATTTGACATTCTGCAGGATGACAACAGGTATCTGGAGACAATTTTGAAGGATTCTGGGTTTATACACACATATTTCTTCCTCTCAAACCATACTGACATTTCAGTTTCAGTTTCATGTTGTTTTATAGCCCTACTGACCACAAAAGTCACAGCAGGGCTTTCACCAACCATTCCTACAAAAAATGGATTTGGAAATCTGAATCCTAAAAACATTCTCTCGCCACCAGATCAAAGAGACAAGTGCCTTATTTAAAAAAAAAAAAAAGATGAGGAGAATACACTGGATCCCATTATCAACAGGTGACTCATTTGTGCAAATCTCTCTCACTAATCATGTGTTTGGCTAAAACAGCAGCAAGTCTGCTTTGAAAGCAGATACAAATCAAAGTTAAGTAAACAAAGAAGTTTATCACTGAGATTAAAATTGTGCAAGATACATACATCTTTGTTCAGTAAAATGCAGTGTTCCACCATGAACAAGGCTCCCACTTAGCAAAAGCAACATTTCTCTGAAATCAAGGAAGATCCAGGAGACATGCTACACTGGAAAAGACTTCGAAACTTGTATTCTAAAGAGCGCAGTCTCGTGCAAATCTGAGCAAATTTGTTGTGCCTTATTGCTGTTGTCCCAAACCTTTTAACCACACACGCCATCTTCCCACATTCCATTTCCCTTCACTGACAAAAACAGTGAAAGTGTTTCCACAACTACATCAAAATTTAAGTAAATGACTCGCTGGACAAGATGGCTGAAGTTTACCACTGTTGCTTCATAGTGTTTTGATCTTATAAGATCCACCAACGCTGCATCCCTCACCTATCATCTATTGTACCCAGTGCTGAATGTCTCTGTGGTTGTAAATATCAGAGCAACAAAGGGAATGCAGGCCTTTCCTGCTTCCTCTAGAATATAAGATTTAGCATTGTGTGCCACATGCCTGCTTTCTGGTGAAATCACAGCCGGCACCGATTGATGTTTTTGAGCATAATTTGAGCATATAGTCTGTTGATCTCTTTCCTTTCCACAGCATTTAATTTCACATGATGTCTAACATGACACTTTCAACATGTCCTTGCTTTTAACCAGATGGGCAGGGTGGGGGTGGGGGGGGAAGTACCTTTTCTTGCAAAGTAGATTATATACCAGATGTTCTTATGCCAGTGTTCCTTACTAACATTTAGAAGTTATGTAAATCTCTCTGCAAATATCAACCACTCCTTTTCTTTTAAGAAATTTTTTTCCCCAAATACCACAATTTCAAGAAAAAGTGGGAGCCCTGAATTGAACCCTGTACAAGCACCGCTTAGTGTGTTACAAGCTACAAGATAAAGCCAGAGAGAAGACCCTCCTTTAAGAACAAGGGCAAAATGTAACCTTTGGCACACATGTCAACTCAAACATAAAGTAGACTAATCCCTGAAGTCAGAATGTGGCTATCTATTAAATGGTAGGGAAAAAAGCCAGTCGCATATGCAAAAAATCTCACCATCAGTGAACCTTAGAGCTCTAGCTGATGAATGGAACACCCCCTCCCCCCAAAAAAACCCCTACCAAACCACCCAACCCCAAACAAACAAACCATTGAGTGATCACTGGCATCTTCTTCAATTCAACAGTATACTATTTGATCACATTAGCAGAACACAACATACACAGAATAAGGTCTTTTCATATATCCATGAAGATTGTTGGCACTGATTAATGGTTAGAGGGGGAGTGTATTTTATACATCTGTCATGAATGTTGGTAACATTTGTTGATTATGCACAGGTTCATAGCAGTTATCAAGATTATCACAATGCACATGAGAAACACATACATGTAAAAAACGAGTGTTGAAGAATTGCAGATAAAGTGACATTCAATAACTGAGAGAATGAGAATAACAGGGAGTGACAGAGTATACTGGAAGTTTTTTTAGTTTTTAAAAAAAAAAGTAGATAATGGAGGATGACCTAAAAATGTTAGAGCATAATTACATGAAAATAACATAACTGGCTAAATGTAAATAAACATACAGACACACTATATCACCAACCAGCAAACACACACACACACATACACAGTGATGTAAATGAAAATGTAAATATTTCTTAAAGACAGATTACTATAAAAGCAAACAACTTTTTCTTCATCACAATGAGATTTTAAAATGAATGTGAAAGCTAAAAGAAGAAGAAGAAGCTACATCTAAAAAAAACCCAACAACAACATATAACTTTGATTTTAACCTGCTAGCCTTTCATAATGTGAAAAAGGACATTCAGCTACATGATTGTATATATAAAAAAACACCCACCCCCACTTTATTCTTATTACAAATTGATAAAAAGTTTTGAGAGATGAAATTACTAAAGTACAAAAATATGACAAAAAGTATGATGCTATAAATGAATAAAACTCACTTTAAATCTACTTGAAATGGTTATACATAATGCTTTATTTCCTGGGATTACGGTGAAGAAGAAAAAAAGCGGAGGACATAAAGCGATGTATATACTATATAGTTTCAAAACCTTGCAATGACCCTCTACTCTCCCAAAACAGTATAAAAGTCAACACAAAAACACGATTCACAACCTTCATCTCTTAAACTTTTTTTATTGGGGTCAGAATGATAAATTCAGCAAGATAGTTAAGAAGTAAGAGTACATTATCTCAAAAGAAAAGAGGAAATAAAAAAGATAGCATATTTTCTCAATCACTGGTCAAAACAGATACGTAATGTGGCTTACTAACATAGTCAGCCAGCTGACTGAATAAGAACCAGAACATTGAGTTCATCATAAAACACTACCATTTTCAAAATGTAAAAAAACCTGTGAAACCTCATCTATGACGACCTCACATTTTCCCTGTCTTTTTCCTGTTTTAAACATGGGAAGTGCTTACTGATTGCAAGACTTCAGTTCTGATTGCATCCACCTCATGGTTCATATAAAGCAGTTCTGTTCATTGTAAAAAGGGGCACATGAGAGGATGGTACTAAACATGAATCTCTGCAGTCTCAAAAAGCCTTCTTCAGGCATAGAACCACATGGACTGTTCATTATATTTCCCATGTTGAGCATGTTCAAATTCAGAGTTACTAAAATATTCTTTCCTCTTAAGTATGGTAAGGTCTTTTCTCTTCCAGAATGAACTATGGTCTCAAAATGATTCTTAAGTGTGCTGAGTGAGACAGTGCATATTCAGGGTGACCCCAAGGTGTTTAGACTGGGGAATTTGTAACAATGGTTTTCAGAGGATGCTTGCTATTCTACATGCTACAGCTGTCTTTATGCTTGCCAGAATATATTATGACACTTCATCTGGTAGCATTTTAACAATTTTTCAGTAAAGATTGTTGCACACACATCCCAGAGACAACCTTTCTGCTATTCTTTTGAACAAATCCTTTTTTATATATCTGTTTTGTGTCTCTAGATGAATATGCTGGTTATCTTTGTACTCTGAGGACAAGTTTGAAGTGGAAAAATACAAAAGAAGATTCATTCAGCATCAGTACCATGAACACAAAAGTGATTTAATGCCATTTTATACAAAGAAACCTTACTTCAGACCTAAAGAAATCAAATCAGTTCCTGTTCATGTTGTACAGATTAGGAGTTGTTCCCCTGACACACAGTTTCAAACACTCCCCACAGCTTCAAACTCTCACCAGCTTCACATCTCAGTTCATGTCACAACAGCTGTCCTCACTCATCACACACAGCCATGAATGATGAAAGACACTTGGCATTTTTTACACAAAAATGTGGTGATGGCTGAATGAAAGTTCAGTGACCGCTTAATAAATACATCTGGCAAAAATATCTGGTTGTTCAGGTAATGAATAAAGTGGCAAGCTAGTTTACATTATTGGTCACCAGCACTACCAGTACATGTTCCACAGAAAAAAGGTTGTTTGTAACGGTCAACATCCTAAGTGTCCTAAAGCTGCCATACTCCACAATTAACAAAGAATCCCAAATGCTGTTTTTTCACAGATCATGGATCTCCCAGTCACAAAATGCCATTTTTTCTCAAGGTAGAAATAGCACCTAGGACTCCAGATCCTCCTCTGGGAAACACCTGGTTAGCCACGGGCTGTACAGCAGCAGACTGGGCACTGTCTGCTGACACAGTCTCTTGGGAGTGGTGGGAGGTAGGCATGGCTGAAGCGGCACCTTCAGTCTTGTTCCACAGCAGGGAATACCCACTACTGATCAGCTTGCCAAACAGACCCCCGCTGTCGGTGGAGGAGCCATCCTCATGGCGGGACATTGCAGAGGCACTGGCTGACACGGTGGCCACAGACTCTGCAGGAACCACTGGAATGGTCTCCTGCCTGTGAGATTCTGGGGCTGACTTGGGGGACAGTGTTCTTTTCTTCATGAGGGCTCGTGCCAAAGAGGAATCCCGCTCCTGCAGAACAGCTGCCAGGCCCAGAGACATGGTGTAGCTGCCTCTCTTGCTGGCAGGCTGGGAGTGGGGTTTGGATGAGGCCAGCGGCTGTGAAGTGGGTGTACTGGTCCTGTGGATAGAAAGGTTATGGTTAAGTTTGCAGCATACTTCTGAATGTAAGGGCTGTTTTACACACATTATGGTGTTTACAAAAGCACTGCATGCATGTGCAGCACACACACACGTGTGTGTCTGTCTGTGTGTGTGTGTATCTGTGTGTGTGTGTGTGTTCTAGGATGGATAGAGAGGAGGCTAACTTCAAAACTGTCCTAGCTATTACGATTCAGTCTGAAATCAAAACTGTATACAAGAAATATCAGATGACACTGATGTTGAACTTCTTTTGTGAAAATACAGCTTTACAATGCTCATGTTCATCATGGTTCCCAATTTACAGCTGTTTTTTTGCCAACACCAGTGTTGATTCTAGGATTTCAAAATAAGGGGCCCAAGGGCCCCCTAAAATTTAAAAAAGGGGGCATTGCTGCTCCCCTCCCCCTCATTAAAAAGGGGCAAGTAGTATTTGCTTACAGTACCCTCAGTATTCTTAGTTTCCACTATTTTTTCAAGGAAGAGAAACAAAACAAACAGGCAGATAAAAGGTAAAGGTAAAGGTAAAGGAGTCCCATAACCTATAAGGTCGTAGGGGAGCGAGGCGTCAGAGACCTCACTTCTCTAGGGCCAGCATATTGAGGGCGGCGCCCATCTCCTCTCCCTCGCTGCTTTACCTTCCCTGACCCTAAAGAGGGCAGGTACCCATTTACAGCTGGGTGAACTGGGGGAACTGTACTGAAGCCAAGGCGCGCAAACGGTCACCCATCCAAGTGGTAACCACGCTCAACGCTGCTTAACTTGGCTGGGGGAAAGCGAGTGCTCTGACCGCTGAGCTCATACGTGCGCAAAAAGGATCAAATATTCACCTTAAGTGCTGCAAAGGAGAAGAGAGAGAGAGATAGAGGGGGGAGGAAGGGAGGGTGGAGTGGGGAGGAAAGAGAAAGAGAGAGAGAAAGAGAGGAGAAAGAGAGAAGAGAGAGAGAGAAAGAGAGGAGAAGCGAGAGAGAGAAAGAGGGGAGGGGGGAGTCAAAGTAAAATTTGTATTTCCAGAGTTGGGGAGATAGATCTAGATGAAACTAGATGTAAAAGCCAACATATCAAAGTTTTTTTTTCTCTAACCTAGATGATACTTTGAGAGAGAGAGAGAGACAAAGAGAGAGACTGAGATTCGAGGTGGGCAGCAAATTTGTATTTCCACATTCAGAGAGATAGATCTAGATAAGTTAAAGCCAATGCCAAAGTCTTGTCCCCCCCTTCTAAGATCGCAGATTGAGAGAGAGAGAGAGAGAGAGAGAATGAACGAATTTTTATTTGACAAAAGCTACAAGCCCATCAGTCAAAGGGGGTAATTGTAAGTAACATATTAACATAGGAATGAATATGAAAGAGAGAGAGAGAGAGAGAGAGAGAGAGAGAGAGAGATCAAATTTGTATTTCCACATTCAGAGATCTCATCTAGATCTACACGAGTTAAAGCCAATATCAAAGTCTTGTTTCCGTCCACACACCCCACCCCCAGATCGTACTCAGGACACAGAGAGAGAGAGAGATTTGTATTTCCACATTCAGAGAGAGATCTAGACTTAGATGATAGGTTAAAACCAATGTCAAAGTCTTCCCCACCCCCAGATCGTACACTGGGAGGGGGGGTGGGGGGGCTAATTGATGGAAGTTTTTCTGAAGAGTTTCATGTTGTACAGCTTCCTGGTGATGGGCAGTGTTTTTGCGTAATGCTTTAAGTGCTGTTCTGTAATTAGCACAATCTCCTTTAGTGAAGGCAACCTTCTTTCCATGTTTGATACACAGTCCATAGACTACCACATGCCATGTTCACTGTTCTCAAGCCAGGGCTACTTGTGTCGTCAGATCTACCAGCTCCGAACCTACTGGGCCGAACCTACTGGGCCGTGGTGTCTGCTATCTCCTAAAGATCTCTGTCCCAATCACGTCACTTTACTTCTGGAGTAGAAGGCTTCTTGGAAGATGACGTAAACGAAGAGGACAACAGAGCAGGAGATTATTATGAGGATGGCTTGCGAGCATGAATCAGCAAATCTTGCCACTGCTAGGGAAGCCTACCAATGTAATGACCGCCACAGGAACTGACAAGGACGAACTACAGTTTCTGTGATTGGTCAGAAGTGAGGTGCTTAGCCAACCAGAAGCATCATCGGAGAACTTCAGCAGAAGTAGCACTTAATTTTAGAGATAATACAAACGGCAGTTGCGATGGTGCATTGTTTGTTAAAAAATGCGCAGTCCAGTATTTTTTGCGTCTGTTAGGGCGCACTGCCCGCATCGTTTTGCAGCAATTTTGAAAAAATGCGGGAATCCCGCAAGGGCACACTCTAGAATCAACACTGCAACACTGAGTGGCCAAACTTTTTTTTGGCCAACTCTGAACGGCCAAACTTTTTTTGGCCAACGCTTTTGCATTGTTGTTAGCTTCATTCACACTAAAACATAAGATGAAAAAATGTCAGGTTTTCAAACTGGAACGATATGAGTAACAGTATGAACAAAAACAGCCCAGACAGGTGTTTCTCCCTGCATAGCACCTAGCTTACCTAAAGGAAGGGCTGAAGTGTGCGGGCAGACTATGGTGGCTGGAGGGGCTGTGGAGATGGTCTGCTCTAGGGGTAGGGAGATTCCACAACCGACCTGGGTTACTCTCTGTTAGACTGCTGGCATATTCCTGACCATCCTCTGTGGAAAAAAAAATCCAGACATCAAGTTGTATCCATGTATCCAGCATGCAAACTGTCCGTTAAACATACAATATTTAATATAGACCCACAGTGGGTTTGAACAATTATTCTGATGATGACAATCCATTTCCAAGAAGACTGCTACAGAATCACAGAAATGTTGGGTCGTCTCCAACAGGAAGAAAACCACTCACCACCATCCTCAAAGTCGCTGAGGGTGTAGGCCTCTTCTTCCAGATCCAGTTTACGTTCCCCCTTCACCTTCACCCCATCCCTCTGCTCAAACAGTCCCCCAAGGTGCGGCTGAGCCAGTCGCTGCCATTGCTGTAGTGTCACTGAACCTGGGGCACACAATGCATCAGATGAGGCACACTGTGGGATGAACACTCTTTGCAAGATGTCCAGTCTACAGGAGGAAAAGTCATGCACAAGTGGCTGGAATATAATATTGTTCACAGAATGTGGGACAAACTGGACCAGTCACAAGTCTGTTGAAAAAAAAAAAGATAACAGTTACACTTGTGTAAAATGTGAATAAGAGTGTGAATTCTAGTGTACCTATGCAGATGTGAGAATCTGTCCATGCACTTATGTACATATGTGTATGAGTCTCTGAGTATGTGGACATGCATAAACTATGATCCAATCAGTTCGAATGATGATGACTAGATATGTTCAAAATCAGTTTGACTGGATTTATAGGGGATGCTAGAGGTCAAAACACAATCTGCAGAAGTTTCCTGTTCATACTGACTGACCTTCCATGGGTTTGATGATCTGCAGTTTGCTGGACATCTTGTACTGTGAGGAGGACTGGGTGTTTTTGCTGCAGCCCAGGTAGGAGTAGCCACTGGTGCTGGATGACACAGTGTCTGGTGTGCCTGGTATTCTGATCGGGCTTATTCCCTCACTTCTGTACACACACACATACATGAATGCACAAAATGTATATATATGTATGCATGCATGTACACATGTATACGTACCCCCCCCCCCCCCCCACCACAAATGTAAACTTTGAATACAGAATTACACTCACACTCAGAAACGGAAATCAGTCTCTCTCTCTCTCTCTCTCTCTCTCTCACATACACACATCAACGTACACACACATACATCAACCTAAAAAGATATATATGCAGACGCAAATTCACTATAACAAAATTCCCATCAGAACTGCCTGTAAAGGCTACTACACAGCCGTAACAATCGAGATATTCAAGCTGAACACTGTTCCTCTAACACTGCTGTAAAAACTTTACACAACAAAGTACTGCACATTCCAATGCTCATTTTTTATGAGAGCCACACTTGTGGTTCTTTTGCATGCGCTAAACAACTTGTTAAAATCATCTCAAAAGAAAGACAAGCACAAAGGGACTCACTGAAAGAAGGCAAAAGAACCCAATAACAAGCAAAAACACTTTAAAAAACCCAACAACAAATAAACATTATCAGCTCATGTTTATTTTGAACCCATGATATGCCATTCTGTCATTTCAAAATCAAGGGCAATACCTCTGCACAAACTAAGACCTTGGCACAACCAAAATCCCCAGAGTGGACAGCTGATAGAGAATGACAGACGAGAATGACAGACAAGACAAGCTACCTGATTTCACTTTGGGACCTGTTGAAGTCATCTTCATGATGACCCCGCCTCATGGCCAGCCTCTGCAGGGCTGTCTGAAGGTCGTTGGATCCTGGAATCCCAGGACGGCCAAATTCTACGGTGGATCTGTACATAGCATCAAAGCACAGCTTTACAACCATTGTCATTATGTCCCCCCCATTCCATTCGAAACATTACAATCATTATCATTACCATCTAACTCCTGCTTCCCTATTTCATTATCAACATTATATAGCCACTGTCATTACCATCTAACTCCTGCATCCCCATTCCATTGTCAGCATTACAACCAATGTTACCATCTAACTCATGCACCCCCATTCCATTATCAAATTTACAATCACTGTCATTATCACTGAACTCCATTCCATTATCAAATTTGCAATCACTGTCATTCTCACTGAACCCCATTCCATTATCAATACTACAATCACTGTCATTCTCACTGAACTCCATTCCATTATCAATATTACAATTACTGTCATTATGATCTAACTCCATTCCATTATCAATACTACAATCACTGTCATTATCACTGAACTCCATTCCATTATCAACATTCTTTGTCAACATTCTTTGATGTGTCAGAACCCAGTGATTTATGTCAGCATCATGTAAGAAACCAACTACTGTAGTAGGGTCATGGGAGAATGTAACATAAAGCCATTCAGAATACTCTAGCACAGTTCTCTGGTAATACAAGAAAAAATGTGAGCTTAACAATTCTAAATTATTTTTTCGGAGACAAAAGTATTTCTAACAGACATGAGAGAAAAGAATGCCTGACATCACATTGAACGGATATTTACATGATTGTAAAGGTCCAATAAAACAACATCTAAAAACACCCTTTCTTTCATTCCCAATGTGACTGGCAGCCAGCAGAATTTCCCTGGCAGTGGATAAAGGAGTGACACACTCCTCCTTTGACTTACCCACAGACACTGTCCATGTCAGCGCTGTAGCCATCACTGGTGAAGGACTCGGTGTCAGAGTTAGGGATGGAGGTAGCCAGACTGTCCACATCCCAACAGCTGGAAGCGGATGGGGACATGTGTTCGGAGTTGTTCCTGGATTTGGCTGCTGCCTTGTGAGCTGCTTTGGCTGTTTCAAAGATCCGCCAGCTGCCTGACCTCTGGAGACTGTGCAGATCAAGTGTACATCATGAACACATTGGAAATAGAAGAATTACCTCTAAAAAAAAAAATCAAATTACACAACATACAGACTACCTTTTTAATATTGTGAAAATCTGTTGGTAATTATGCATAAGTATGGAACTCAATTGGTAGTTTTTCCCTCCCTTTTTCGTATAGTAATTTTAATGTGGAAAAAAAAAACTATGGTGACAAATTTTAATTATTTGTTTACACACACAGACACAAACATATTCGCACACAATAACATACACATGTGCAAACATACGTGCAGAGACACATGCACACATACATACACACACACAAATCCCAAAAGATCTAAACAGTGTGACAGATATAAGCCCTTCATTGTGGTTTCTTACTTTTTTAAAAATGGTTTTCAAATTTACTGATGTATTTCATGTTAATATTCATATCAGAAATGAGAGACCCTGCTACCTACTTATCTCTCCCTACCTCTAGCACAGAAGCAATATCTTTCTTAGTAAGTTTGCTCTCTCCCCATCTCCAATTTTATCATATGTACCATTAGTCACATAAGGACATTTTTGTTGCTAGTTTTTGTTTGGTTGGTTTTTTTGTTCTTTTGGTTGTTTTTTGGGGATGGGGGGGTGGGGGTCATGTATAGTATCATATGAGCTACCATTTCTTTCTGAAAAGTTGTTTACCCTTAGATTATCTCTAACTTTCTCAATATTTTACTGCTGTTCTTTTTGCATCTGATCTTACTGCCTCTGTAGTTTTTTTTCCCACTCAAAAACGATATCAAGAGCTCTTGGGACAACTCTATATTACAAGTGCTTTCCCCCCCTTCCTTTTTGCAGGTAAAATTTTTTTGTTTTTTGCTGGTTTTCTTTCTTTTTTTCTTCTTCTTAAAACCCCCAAACACACTACTAGTTTACCTGCGAGTGGGCTTCTTTTCTTCCTCTTCCTCCTCCTGAGAGATGTCCAGGCTCAAAGAATGCTTCAGTTCAGAGGCCAGAGATTCCATGCTGACAGGCTCGCCACTGACAGACGGAGAGAAATGAGCAGGCTGTTGACCTCGAAGCTGGTCCTGAGTCTTCTCCAGCGACTCAAACAACTCATCGTACTTGTCCTTCTGCAGACTCAGCTGAAAACAGTCAGAGGTGAAGGATTCGTCCTTATTTTTTCTTCGCTCCTTCACGCTGAAATGTCTGAATCAGTCTGACGGCAACTTAAATAATCTGATTGCTACTCTTGAAATTACAACAGTTATAAATCAAAATCAGACTGACTGTTTTTCTTGACATTATCAAGGACAAATGCATATCATTAACATTGTACTGAAAACAAACACTGAGGTACCAAAGTTGAAATGCAATCTGTTTTGGAGGCAAAAAAGAATAAATGGAGACTGAAAACATTTCTTTGTCAATAACACCTTCCCTCCCCTAAACAACAACAATAAAACCCCATCGCACATTAACCAACCAACCACTCAGGTAGACAAATAAACTGAAAATTCTCATTATACTGATATAACCAAAAAACCCAACCAACCAAAAAAACCTTCACAAAAAAGAAAAGCCAATGGCAATTGAACACCCCCACTCCCTCTAAAGCTGGACCTAAGTACATGTTAAAAATTAACCCAACAAAAACTTGTAGGTAAGAAATTATAGGAATAAAAATGCCTGAGCAATGTTAAAAACAAACACAACATACACAAGAGAAAAAACAAAACAACCCTCAAAACTACCTCTCTTGCCATCTGTGTTTTGGATTCCTCTGCTGCCTGCAGTTTGTCCAGAAGATCAGCGTTCTCTTCAGTCAGCTGCACACACAGGGTGGGACATTTCATTACACAGGTCTCTTCTTTCCATTCCATGAAAGGAAAAATCATTTCAACTGAACTGTTCAGATGAGCTAGCGGTATGAAAGGAAAGAGAGGAGCGGGGAAAATGTTAATTATATCAACAAGAAATGATCAAGGCAATGAAGGAATTCATTTTGATGATCATTTTAATCATTATCAATAGGAAGAAAAATTGGCTGTTTTGACAGTGCAGTATCATTTCTCTACTGAGGATTGGTCTTTGAAAAGCACTGTGCAAGTTTCTCCTTTCAAGGAAGCTAATGAAAATGACTTTCTGAGACTCTATACAGCCCAGGAAATTCACACTGAAAACACACACTGTGTCATTAACATTATTTACATTGTTAAATTTGCTCCCAGCACAGAACAGTAATAATAATACTAAAAAGAGAAGACTTCTTAAAACGATTATCTGAAAATCAATATAAAACGATTTTCTGTAAACTAATATTCCCCCACCCATTCTTTAAACCCTGATGGAACTGATGGGGCAGAACCTAAAATGCTGCCTGACCTGTCCAATTCGCTGACAGACATTGTTGAGCTGAGTGACCAGCGAGTTGATCTCATCTTTCTGTTGGGTGTTCTCTTTCTTCCTCACCCGCAGTTCTTCTGTCAGTGTGTCCACTCTCTCTGACAGCTCAGCTGTTTAACAAACAATGTGTAATTAAACATACACCCTATGAAAAACACAAAAGGAAAGGAAAATACACAGGTAAAACGAAACTAACAACACCAACAAAAAAAAGCAATCAAAATGAAAGGAAAATGAAGCAAAGAAAAAAAAGCTTTTCATAAAGCAAGAAAGAAATGAACATTATCCTGCGACATGATATGATTTTGTTTTGTTTTGAACTACACTATAACTGTTTATGTCATTCCTTCTATTCTAGAGCATAAAAAAAACAAACATAGAGACAGTTCTAGTAATGATACCACTATCCATTAGTAAAAAAACCCAACATTGTAACAAAATATGCTAAGAGAGCTATTTTTGTCATAAATCAGCATGTACTGGGAAAAATATCTATATAAGCAAAGCATTCTCCAGTCTGTCATATAAGGACAATTCTTTAAGCATCTTCATATTGCTGACTGATTGATCTTATCATACAGGTACACAGACCTGGAAAATGCAACCTTCATACCCCTTAACACTGCTGAATCATTGCCAAGTTTTATAAGAGAGAGAGAGAGAGAGAGAGAGAGAGAGAGAGAGAGAGAGAGAGAGAGAGAGAGAGAGAGAGAGAGAGAGAGAGAGAGACAGAGACAGACAGACAGAAAAAATAGAAAACAGTGAATTACCAAACTGCTGCATGGAATTCTTCACCAGCTTCTTTTCCTTTTTTTCATAGGTCTCTGTGTCAGAGCGCAGCTGGTCTGTCTGTAACACACACATGCACGCACGAATGGACGCGCGCACGCACACACACACACACATCCATTAGTACACCGAATACAAAAAACAAAAATGCTGTCAGGCAACACTGTGTTATATGTAATTTAAAAAATGAAAATCAATTTCACTTATATGAGAATGACAGGGTTTTTGTTGTGCCATATCCTCATGGCTGTTCTCACTCATAAAAGCTCTTCTGAACATATATATATATAATAAAAAGAGATATATATATAATAACAATGAATGGAACTTATATAGCACTA
Organism: Rapana venosa; assembly: GCA_028751875.1. Lineage (NCBI taxonomy): Eukaryota > Metazoa > Mollusca > Gastropoda > Neogastropoda > Muricidae > Rapana > Rapana venosa. The sequence continues at coordinate 51,863,971 of CM054135.1, forward strand.
TATCTTGCAAAGACAAATCAAAGCGCATGCATTCAATCTAATCTTACACAGTCATGCAACCAATGACGAAAAAAAATCTATGAAATAAAATTTCAATAGTCAAATGTTTTTCAAAAGCACATATATATATATATATATATTTTTTTTTTGTTTTGTTTAATTTTTTTAAATATTTTTTTTTACAAACTGTGTGAATACACAAAGTGACAATGGTTCATCAACAGATCAGTAGGGCTCTCTCAGACAATAAAAGTAGAACCTCAACTTCATTTCCGTTTCTTCTAAACATATTTCCTACAGGATAGGCTACTAAACTGTGAAACAGAAAATGACAACAGACCACACACACATGTGCCACAGTTTTTCTTGCAGCTTTTCAATTAAAAATCTCCATTTTTTTTTGGTAACTGTACATGCTTTAAAATATTTTTTTAAAAGAAGAAATGCTATTTGCTCCATAATCACCATTGTTTTTTCTACACGGTTAGGTGACAGACAGTGCACTGTACCTCCAGGCGCAGGTTGAGGTTCTCCTCTTCCAGACTGCCCACTCTCTTCTGCAGCTTCTCCACCAGGCCGTGACTGATCTCCGCCTCCCCGCCACCCGCCCTGATTTATCACACAACCAGTCACACACCCAACACGGTCAACACCCCTCAAAACAGCTTCCAATCAAGTCAACGATGATGACGATACTACTACTACTACTACTAGAACTAATGATGATGATGATAACTGAAAAATCCTACTTCTATACAACTTCTTGGCCTTTACTGGAAAGGACATATTCAGAAAAGAGTAATTTACAATGCTATGTATATAACCAGGAAAACAATTAGCTAAGAGAGGTCATATTAATTTTTGTCTTAGAGAAAAATCTGAAATGAGACAATTCTTAACCCTGGGAATAACTCCAAAAAGTACAGATTATGAGAGCAATAAAAATGACAATTATTACAATATACTAATGTAAGGACAAAATAGGTAAGAAAGAAAAAGACCCAAAACAATAATCCCGAAAGCCACTGACCCCAAGGAGTCATCCTGAGGGTTCTGGTTCTCCAGGTCCTGGTCATAGACCTCCAGCTGCTGAACCTTCTTGGACAGTTCATGCTTCAGCTGCTTGATCTGAGGACAGTCACATCACAATCCTCCATCACATCACCTGACACAGGACTGTCTGCCAGCAACTTGACAACCAAGCAACTTGTTTCTCTAGAAGTGCATACATGTACAAACACACCACATCCTATACAGATACACTATAGGCAAAATGACCAGCATACATTTTGGCTTGAGAGCCATTAACAAAGCTGATGATGAACAAAACAAGCAATGAGAAACAACTCCCTGTCCCCCTTTGACAAAGAAGTGTTTCAATTCAGTCTTTTTCTACAGCATTCTCCTGTCTTCATGAAAGTCAATTTTATCATTACCATTATCATCATTAGTTTTGCTTTTCTTGGCTTGTTATTTTGTCTGTTCCTTTCAAAGGTTTAAAGCCACCGCATGTAATTTCACACACACACATGTGCGTGCATACACATGCACACACCATAGAACAAACTCGCCACACACACCATAGAACAAACCCCCCCCCCCCCCCACCATAGAACAAACTCGCCACACACACCATAGAACAAACTCCCCCCCCCCTCCCCCCACCATAGAACAAACTCACCACACACACCATAGAACTAACTCACCATAACCTCCCTCCCTCCCCCACATCCACTCACAACCCTCCCCCCCCCCCCCCCCTCCAACACACACATCCAGAGAGTACATAGCAGACAGACTGCATTAACAGCTGGTCTATCAGCGAGGTAACTGACCGTGTCATTGGCAAGGGTCAGCTGTTCCTCCAGCACCTCTTTGCGACCACTCAGCTCCTTGTTCTTGCTCAGCAGGGTCTGGCCGATGCGTGCTGCCAACTCCAGGTCACGCTCTTTCTGAAATTACCCACAGGTAAGAGGATTTGATAAGAATAGCAAGCAGAAAGGAAAGGCAGAAACTAACTTTTATGTATTGCAAATATGATGTTCATGCATAAATATGTACACAAAATATTATGTATTACATATACATGTACACAACAGTACTTGCATAAAATCATACAATCCTTAACAAGACAAAACGCGCACACCAACACACACACAGTGACACATACACTTTTTTTCTCTCTCTCACATTTCAAACATGTGCAAGTTCATGACACGCACGCAGTCACCAAGTCATAGAGCAAGCAAAATCAACTCTCTCTCCCATTTATAATCTCTCTCTCTCTCACACACACACACAGATTATATATATATATATCTCAAATAACAAAGTAAATTATTGTCAGATCTTTTCCACACACACACAGAGAAATACACACACACACACACTCTCTCTCTCTCTCACACACACACACCAAAAGCTTTGTGGCTTTAAAAAAAAGTTCCAACCTTCCCTCAAGTCCCCCCCCTCCCCCTCCTGTCCCTTAGTCTACAATTTCAGCTCTACACAACACTGTCACAGAGATACCCTGCAAACCAACGGATATGTGTGTGTATTCCACAAGAGAACCATAAAACTTGTGAAGGAGCTCCAATTACCTCCTCCAGTAAAGTGGTGACTGCCTCGATGTCATTGTATGTGCGGGTCATTTGGTTCACCCTCTCTGCACACAGAACTGAAACACACACACAGAAAACCCTATCCTGAGTCAATCATGCCAAGACAGGACCTCCCTATGAAACATAAAACAGTGATTGCAATTCAGCAAAATCACAACTGAAAAGAAACAGACTGACACAGACACACACACTAATGATACACGATTCATTCTGTAACATTATCAACTTTCCAATTCCACTTTGAAAAGATTCTCCAACATTTAAAAAACAACACACACACACTTCATGGCTGTGAGCTTTGAAATCCCAAATCACATGGGTTGGTGGACCATCAACTATCACAATAGCAAAACTGAATACAAATCTTTAACAAACAGCTCACTAGAATATCCATCTGAAAATAAATAGAAGACATAGAAAAACTCTTTGGAAAACACCCCAGTAGCTTTTTGGAGCTTTAACAGGGAACCTCAGAACTAAATAATACCCCCACCCCCTTTTCAAGGAAAGAGATCTTTTGCATCAAGCTGAATAGCTTGCCAAACCTTCCATGTTGTTCCCTTCCAAATTACAGGGAAGGAAAACAATACGTCAATAGGGAGAAGAAAAAAAGGAAAACAAATTATGCTGAACTGTATGTGATTATTGAAGCCCATAAGGAAAAATATGTTCAGTTATAAAAACCACTGAAGCATAAGCATACAGAGAAAAAGCTTTGAGCTGCCATACTAAAACCATGTTTCTGAGCAAACCCAAAGTACTACAACCACTACAAAAGCAAAAAGAATGCATGAAAACAATATTATATATACTGCCAAAAAACTATAGTGACAAAAAGCATGCTTCTATGTATCAAACTGGAAAAAAAATGAGGAAGTCCCCTCTTTCCAAAACCAAAAAAATCAGGAACCCCCCCCCCCCCCCCCCCCCCCCCCCCCAGGAGAGACAAGACTGGCAAGGCAGAAAATGAACCATGAAAGGTTAGCTTAAAGGGAAAAAAACCCAAACCCAACAAAACAAACAATAATAGGAAAATAAAGGAGAAAGAGAAAGATTGATGAGAGAGGGTGAACATTTCTGGTATATTTTATCATTTTCTTTTCATCAAAGGCAGCTACAGGCTAGTATGGGTGGGATAGGATACCAGTCAACAACAATCCCCCAGGCTGCCCTCATCAGACTGACTGTTTCATGGCTGTGGCCTCATGCTCACTAGCTCAGGGAGAAAACAGCTGCCAGGGCAAGGAGCCAGCTGAATAGGAATCCTTTGTTAGGTTGGCCCTTGGCCCATGATCTTAAATACCTGTGACTTGATACTTTGGAGCCAAGTTCTCTCTTACTCCTTATATTGGGTGCTTAAAAAGTATGTGTTGTGTTGTGTATGAGTGTGTGTGTGTGTGTGTGTGTGTGTGTGTGTGTGTGTGTGTGTGTGTATGTGTGTGTAAACATTATTTTATTAACATGCATATGTAAGTGTACTTGAAAGAAAAACGAGAGAGGCAGTTTAGAATATTTTACAAAAGCTGACAAGAAGAGAACATACTAACTTATTCTCCATTGTAATGTATTTAAATTCTAAGTCATACAATTTATCAACAATTTTATAGCAATCTTAGATGATATTTTCACAGTTAATAAAAGAGGAGGGAGGGGGGGGGGGGAACAGAGGAAGAGAGAGACAGAGAAAGAGAGACAAACAGAGATCTGGAGAATAAGAGCAGACCAAAAATGTGAGGTGCAGCAGAAGAGAGAATGAGAAGTAGCCTAAAGAGGATGAAGAGCAGTCTGATGAGGAGCAGCCTGAATGAGGACAGGGGGCAGCCTGAATGAGGACAGGGGGCAGCCTGAATGACAGGGGGCAGCCTGAACGAGGATGAGGGGAGCAGCCTGAATGGGGATGAGGGGAGCAGCCTGAATGAGGACAGGGGGCAGCCTGAATGAGGACAGGGGCAGCCTGAAGAGGACAGGGGGAGCCTGATGAGGAGGGCAGCCTGAATGAGGACAGGGGGAGCAGCCTGAATGAGGACAGGGGTCACCCTGAATGAGGACAGGGGGTCAGCCTGAATGAGGACAGGGGGTCAGCCTGAATGAGGACAGGGGGTCAGCCTGAATGAGGACAGGGGGGGCTGCCTGAATGAAGACAGGGGGCAGCCTGAATGAGGACAGGGAATAGCCTGAACGAGGATGAGGGGAGCAGCCTGAACGAGGATACACCCGAATGAGGATGGGGGAGCAGCCTGAATGAGGACACACCTGAATGAGGATGAGGGGAGCAGCCTGAATGAGGATACACTTGACCGAAGATGAGGGGAGCAGCCTGAATGAGGACACACCTGAATGAGCATGAGCAGCCTGAATGAGGACACACCTGAATGAGGATGAGCAGCCTGAATGAGGACACACCTGAACGAGGATGAGGGGAGCAGCCTGAACAAGGCCAGGGAGCAGCCTGAATGAGGATGAGCCTGAATGAGGATGAGGATGAGCCTGAATAAGTGAATGAGGGGGAACAACAATGTAAAATGAAGAAGGAAAAGGTAAAATGAAGGAAAAGAGAAAAAGAATGTAAAGGAGCATAAACTAGATGAGCTTTAATCAATGAAAAATCAAAAGGTAAAGAGAAAGTCTGCTGTTTCTTGGTTTCAGCCTTCTTAAACTGACATGCATTTCAGTGCTCTTCACTTTATCATAATATACCAGGCAGTCCATCTAACACAATAATAAACTGTTAGAGAGAGAGAGAGAGAGAGAGAGAGAGAGAGAGAGAGAGAGAGAGAGAGAGAGAGAGAGAGAGAGAGAGAGAGAGAGAGAGAGAGGTTAATACCTGGATACATGTAAATCTTCTACTTTACTGAATAATTATGGGGGCTCATGTTTTATTGGCAGTCCCATCATTTCACTCAACAGTGGGATTGCTATTACAGCCCATCCATAAAAAAACCTGTACAATGTGAAACAACTACCTTCTCTTTCTAACCATCAACTCCGACAATAAGATCGTAACAACCATGTGTCATTTAAGCACAGTAATGACATGTTCATGCCCAGGTTTTGTTGTTGTTGTTGGTTGTTTTTGTGTGTGTTTTAAAAAAAAATCATGTAATTATGACAATTCCTCAGAAAAAAAAGATTGAGTGTCAGTTTTCATTTCTCCATAACTCGAGTTATGTAATGATATACATAATAATGTTGTTTTCATTTATTTTTCAAAGCAAAATGGACACCATGTTTCCAGCTATTTTAAATAATAATAAAAAATAAAAATAATGGAGTATTTTGGGACACATAAAGTACATTATACATGCACATGTATGCAAGTATTTATAACTTATGAACAATGCAATATCGCTTCTCATTCTTCTTTCTGAAGTATTCATTACTAGTGAACAATGCAAGAATAGCTATTTCTCATTCCTCTTTCTGAAGTATTCATTACTAGTGAACAATGCAAGAATAGCTATTTTTCATTCCTCTTTCTGAAGTATTCATTACTAGTGAACAATGCAAGAATAGCTATTTCTCACCCCTTTCTGAAGTATTCATTACTAGTGAACAATGCAAGAATAGCTATTTCTCATTCCTCTTTCTGAAGTATTCATTACTAGTGAACAATGCAAGAACAGTGATTTCTCATTCTTCTTTCTGTTGACTCCAGTGGTTTTTGGAGAACCAGGTTAACTGGATAGTGAGACAATTAATGTCCTTGATGATATATCCAAAACACATCCTCTAAAGTCTGAGTGTGGCTGTTGATACTGTGAGGTATTTGAAATCAGTCATACATGTACTTTTCTCATTCAGTGTGTACTTACGGTCTAACAGTGATTCTCAGGTGAGATGAGCAAGGCAGAGTGCATACTCTGGGGAACTCCCAAGGAGTTAAGCGGGGAAATATACAACATATGCCCACAACACCACAATGTTTCTTGTTGTTGTTGGTAATGCTTGGAAACAACACCCCTAAAAAACAACAACAAGAACAACAAAAACAAACAAAAACTAAACCACAGCAGCAATGTCTTATACAAATAACAAAATAAAATGAAAGGTACTTGACCCTGCGAATATAAACATCAAGTAACTACTCTCCAGCATACTCAATGGTATTGATTCTCACCAGCTATTGCTCTCTCATTCGCTGCTAGTGCAAACGGACACCATTGAACAGATTCTGATAGAAATTATACTTCAGCAACTTTTGTATACTTTCATAGGGACTTCAAAAACAAAAAAAAGAGAAAAAAAAGCCAAATCTTGCCTCGTCTTTTACTGGTGGTTTTGAAGACAGGATGAAGACAAATGACAGTGATGTATGATAAGCCTCTACATTAACAGCCAGTAAGCTTGCATGTTTGCAGGGAGCGGCGACAGGTAGGCATGACACATCCCATCACACCACATCCACAACCTGTTGCACTGATCTGAACTGAACTGACTTGTTTCCACCAAAACTACTGGAGCGTTTTATCACCCCCCTCCCTTGATTTGCAAAAGCAGTGCTGACAGGAATGACAAAAAAACCAAAACAAAAAAAACGAAAGAGGAAGAAAAAGGACAGAAAACCAGCCAGCCAGTCAGCCCCAAACAGACACACACACTTTTTCTCAAGTTTGGAAAAGCTACATATTATGTACATGTGTGTTCAATCACACCTAGGGTATATGATGATGATCATCATGATGTATGTGTGTGTGTGTGTGTGCTCGTGCATACCTGTGTGCATGTGGGCATGCATGGGTGTGTGTGTGGTGCTTGCCCATGTATGTGTGTGTGTGCACATGTGTGCATATTTGTGAGCACGTGCCTGTATGAATGTGTGCAGTCACGCACATTATGTTTAGGTGAATGCATGCATACCTCTGCAAGCCTCAGTTAGAGAATGCACACGTACATATCCATGCATGCAAATTAGTACATGCATGCAAATCAGTGTATCTCAGCAAGTACATCAATCCTAAAGATTCACCATCTGAATCTTGTTTGAAGTGCGAGTGTACTCACCAAATCTAGATGACAAAGCACATTGAGCCCACATGACTGACTGATAAAGTAGAAATGCACTTTCTTTCTACACATTTGTTTTCTTTATCATGTGAGCGAGTGAATGATTGAATGTGTGTGTGTGTGTGTGTGTGTGTGTGTGTGTGTGTGAGTGTGTGTATAAGTGTGTGTGTATGAGTGTGTGTGTGTGGTGTGTGTATAAGTGTGTGTGTATGAGTGTGTGTGTGTGATGTGAGTGAGCAGAAATTCCCATAGGTAAACTTCCAATTTTTTTATATTACTATTAATCTTGCTTATAAAGTAGAAACCCCCATTGTTCTCCCCCCCCCTTCTTTTTAATTGTTAGAGATTTTCCCAGGCTACTCTCACACTCTCTCTCTTGTTCTTTTTATTATTACAACCATCTCTATTTCTTTTAATATGTTAGCTAACAGGGGTTTCTTTTGCAGTTAAAACTGGAGATTTTTTAAAGATCTCTCTCTCTCTCTCTCCCCTATATGCACACACATCAGCACACACACACAAACACAGAGAAAAAAAGAAAGAGATATAAACAGTATTACTGAACTAAAACTGCATTATTTCAAATATTTTCTTGCTAAAAAAAAAGAAGTAAAGTGCACACAACAATAAAACATGTTTATAATGGCTTCCACCTTAAAGTAATAAACAGAATGAAGTCCTGCTTAAAAACTATGCATTCCACAATGGTAAGTTTGGGTTTCCAGTTATTACAAAAACCAAGATTTCACCTCAGCTTTTGAGCAACAGTTCAAGCAAACAATACACAAGGTGAAAAGGATTCCTTATACAGCTCCTTTCTCACACTCACAGAGAAAGAGACAGACGAACAGATTGGCAAAAGAGAGAAGACAGTCTGACTACAGAGGCAGGCAGACAAATGAAGACAGTAAAAAACACACACACACAGAACAATAAAAAAACCACAACACACTTAAATAAGAGAATAATGATGATAAAAAGAAAGGACAGGGGGAGAAAAGGAAAGCAGGAAAGGAAGAAGGAAGGAAAGAGAAAAAGGAAAGAAAGAAAGGGACAGAAGGAATAGCAAACACAAAAATATTTTAAGCTCAAAACAAAATTTACCTTATAAATAACAATGAAAACAACCAGGAAACTTCAACAACAACAGGAACGACTGCACCACACTTACTCACAGTGAAAGGACTGACCAAACAACAAAAAGACCAGCTCTGCCTAATTCACACCAATCAACAGGTGTAATGACCTCAACATGGGCACCTTTCGTTTACAGTCCACCAGCGGTCTGTCCAAACTCACTAATTAGTCAATGCGCTTAGGTAATACTTTCCCCTCTCCTTTCCTCTACCTGTCCCACCAGAAGTCTCCTTGTTTTGACTAGACCTTACCATTAAATGACTTTAATCCTGCTGGGCTGGCAGAGTCTACACAAGGGAACTGAAGGTTTGGCAACAGCCCTCATACTGTCTAAGGCCGGCCTCTGTGTGCAGTATGGTACAATGCTTACATACAGCCGCTTATTTTGTGCAAGCTGATCCTTAAAGAGCAGGTAGGGCTTGCATTGGGTAAGCTGTACCATCCACAGCAAATGTGGTGCCAATATACAAGATCTAAAACAAGGCACTGTTCAGTTCAGGTTCTTACATTGCATAAGTAATATCTTACAAAAGAAACACACTATTCATTCTCATTGATAATACACTATAACAAAGTCTTTAAAATAAGCATTAATAAGAATCAATTGCAGCTATTACACATGTGTAAAATCAGTCCAAATTCTCAATATATATAACTGGTTTTAGCAAAGAAAGATATAAATTAAATAGAATTAATTTTTGGAATAAAAGTATCAAAAATATTTACAGCCACAGTTAAAGTTTTTAAATTTTATTTAATGAGATGTTTTAGCTATGAGGAGGAAAAGGGTGAAAAAGAGACAAAAATAGGATGAATGTGAGTAAAACACATGCCTGCATGCCTCTGTGTGTGTGTGTGTGTGTGTGTGTGTGTGTGTGTGTGTGTGGTGGTTGCCCATGAAACAACCATGAAAAGTGAAAAAGACACTTTGTAAACATCTATACCTATTCAGCAAAAGCATATGCATGTAAGAAAAAACAACCAAGAACAAAAATTTCCCCAAACAAAAAATCCTTCACAATTAATGAATAAATGAAAATTTAAAAAACACACCTAAATCAAAAGAAATACAGGAGGGGGAACAAATATGATGGAAGGGAAAAAATATGATGGAAGACTAAAAGATCACACGATGCAACAATGACCAAACTGAAACAAACACCCCAGCCAGCCCCATTTTGTGACTCAGTCACTCTTTAACAGAGAATATCAATGACACTGTCATGAAAGCCAATAATTTTTTATAGTCTGAGGCACCGCCATATATGGGTATACATATTCTACATTTTTTTTTATATGCTGATAATAAATCATTCAGCTGCAAGCAAGTCAGACAAGTTCATATATAAGTACCATTAGAGCCAGGAATTTCTGGTAACACTCTCTCTCTAGACATGTAAGCAATGCTGATGATACTTGACTGTGTGGTCCCAGTCTTTACATAATTTGAGTGTACACTCTGTATTTATAATAAGTTTTGAAAGTGAGTAGTGTCTGATCAAGGCTGAACATTTTTAGGATGATTTTCTTTTTTTATGAAGCTGGAAAAATAATTACCATGCTTATAACCAGTTCATATGTGACACATACTGTTGCTCTGCAAGGGGTCTTTTCTGGCATTCAGCATCTCAGAATACTGGTGTGTTCTTTTTATTGTTGATACTGGTGTAAGTAAGTCAGTCTTCAAATTTAACATCTTTCCACTTTGAATGATACCAGATAACCCTAAAATAGGAGACTGGATGGGAGAGAGAGAGAGAGAGAGAGAGAGAGAGAGAGAGAGAGAGAGAGAGAGAGAGAGAGAGAGAGAGCGAGAGCGAGCTACTGTGTGAGTGAGTGATATTGGTGTGTGTGGGTGAAGTTATGAAGGACAAGATAATTAAAAACAACATATCACTGACAAAATATTTTTTTAATTTAAAGAACAAGACAGATATTTCTACAAAAGTTTTGAGTGTAATCTTCAACTAGAAAAGAATTGTAAAAAAAATATCTAGTTCAAATCTGTTTATGAATATGCTTGAAACAAATCATGTTTTTACTTCCTTTTAAAAAAAGATCAATTAAGAAAGGCTGGACTAAGCTAACAAGCAACCATTAAGACACTGTCAAACTGCATGCAGAGAGAAAGGAGAATGGGGGACAACTCACAAGGCTGCAGCTTATTGATCAAATAGTGGGAGTCAGCCAGCAGCTGTTCCAGACTGACACAGCTGGCCACAGGGGTGCAGGGCTCTGCAGGGGTTCCCGGTTCAGTCACAGCATTGCGCTGCCATCCTCCTGATAACCCCATCTCAGCCAGCTCCTTCCTTCCTTCCCTTCCACCTAGAACACCACTGTCCAGAGAGGCTCTCCTCTCCCGCTTGCCTGGCAGAGTTTGCACTGTGGTGGGGGTTTGGATGCCCTGATTCCATTCACTAGCAGTCTCCTCTGCATGGGGCAGCATGAAGATGACATTGTTATTGCTGTCATTGTCGTCATCCCAGAAATCTACCTGGGCTTCCTCCACAGACATGGCTCGGACTTTGTGGCCACTCACTTCATCACTACTCTCAAACAGGCCTTCTGAAGAACTGCTGGAGACCCAAAAAGCATTGTGCTGATCCCCACTGGTGGGTATGGGTACTTCTTCTTCCAGTCCACTTGCTGATCTAACTGCAGATGGGAGAAGATTGAAGCTGTGGCCTGGACAGTCCATGTCATCTTCATTGATGTTGAAGCTAGGGAGGCTGCCCACTGGAAACAAGCCCACAGCCTGGCTGGGCTGGCCCTGGGAGAAAGGCTGCGTCATGGGGCTCTGGTAATGCCAGTTGTCCAGCAATGATGTGTGCACTCTGTGGTCTGTCTCCTGCCTCAGACTATACTGACGTCTGCAAGACATCCTTTCCAGGATGATCGACTTGTTGTTGAGGTTTAGCCACAGTTATAACTATCATTCCTTTCCAGAAGTACTAAGCTCAGGTAGCTGTGGAAAATCAAATGATTGTACTATAGTCATGGTACACAGGAGGCTGAGCAAAGCCGCCACTCCAGTGGCAGAACTCTGCAACTCACATGAACCGTGACGGTGCACTTAATCTCTTCATTGAAATGAAGAAATGAAAAACATCTTGTTACACAACTGTTTCCTGTCAGATAGCGCTAAGTCCGTGGGGCTTGCCAGGCCTTCCGCGACTGTTATAGTACTTGAGAGTAGATCTACGTCAATACGAAATGGGTCAGGCAACAGTAGCCAGTCCCGGCTCATCTGACTATTACTGGGCCTCAGCACCAATCAGACAGCCGCGTGGCCGCGAGGGGCTGGTGTCGACTGTCACTCAAGGCAGGAGCAAAAACACAGCTAATGTTTCTCACTGGTCAACTCCAAAGCTCAGATGACCCCCACCCCTCCTACGTCCTCCCCTTTCATCACTATTAGTGTTGTCACTGACCAGCTTCAACATTTTTATGTTTATAATTGTTATCGTTATTATTTTTCTATTCTGAACCCGTTTAAAGACCTCTATGTCACATTAAGCCTAAAATCTAGTTAACTAAACTGCTCTACGTTCATTCGTAAATCTGTTTACTTCAGGTTTATTTCTGTGATATATATCTATTCAGGTGTTGTTAAACAACAACAACTTGACATTACCGTGGGTGTTTGTGTATGCCGAAACAATCATAAACTGAGGAAGAAGATCGGAGAGATATTTACAAGCTTGTGTTGTGGTGTTAGTTCACTTGTCCCACTCCTTTTCTCTGCTTCAATGCTTTCTTTTTTCTCACATGGAGTGAAAAGGCTGATCTCGTGTGTGTGTGTGTGTGTGTGAGCGAGAGAGAGAGAGGGTGTGTGTGTATGTTGTCAGAGATTGAGGCAGTTGAAGTGCCCCACGCCTTCAAGAAACAACTGAATGATAGGGAAAGATTCAAATAATTTTCCCAGCCTGTATTCTGTTTTCAATTATATTTCACAGCCATCTAAGGACAATTCTGTATTCCATACTGCTATATCTCATGAACTTGACTAGATTAAAGTATTTTAGCGCAGTTTTAATGTCTCCCTCTTCGACGCCAGTTCAGTCTTCAGTGAGTGCCGCGTCCCAATGATCCTCCTCCCAGTCTGAGCTCATCTTCCCTCCCCTGTAATTTTCCTCTACTTTAAATTTTTTTTTTTTTTAACCCAGTTCAGTCTGAATGAAGCTGACTACATCCTGTTCTCCCTTTTTGTTTACTCTGGTCTGTTCTAAACACCCCTTCATCAAACTATCTATCCCGCATCTCACGACTTGAAAGCCAACATTCAATGGCGTAATCCCCCCCCCCCCCCCCCAACCTACTGCAAATGAAGAAACTCAACAAACACTGTATTTTCAAGCGGACGATGCTACGTGTCAGGAGGCATGTGAGCGGGTGTTGACAATGTTGTGAAGCAGAGGTAACAGCTGAAACCTACCATTCACAGTCCACTGGCCTTTGAGCACAACAACGCCCCCCCCCCCCCCCCCTCCTTCCCCTGGCCGATCAAATTTGGGAGGGGAGGGGGGGGGTGCTTTGAAAAATGACGCAGGTCAACATAATAATACAAAAAAATCAACAAATCAAGTCAGCTGCCAGCACGATCATTTAAACAAGTCATGTGCAAATGATTCAGTCAAAGTTACACGTCAGGAAGTTCTGGCGACTACATTTTCATCATGTTGTTTTTTTCTTCATCGAAAAGAGTAAGATAAATTTACTGTTGTTGGCAAAATATTTGAAGATAGATACTGATCTACTGATCAAAAGTGAACCAGAATGAGCCCGATCACTGAAGCTATTGTCAACATCACGTGCGTCTGGTGTTAACCCCTTTCTTTTTCCAATAATATATTTTAAGGAAACAGTTATTGCTCAGGTGGCAACTGTCATTAATATAAGCGTCAATTAAGAGAGAGAGAGAGAGAGAGAGAGAGAGAGAGAGAGGAGAGAGAGAGAGGAGAGAGAGAGAGAGAATGGGAAAAGGTATGGAGCGGTGGAGAGAATCAGGAAAGACAGAAGAGGAGGAGGAGGGTGGGGTGAAAATCTTATTTAAAGATTAAAGAGTTAAAATCTACTAATTATGGCGAACGCAAAAAAACACAGCAAAACAAACACTCCCCTTCCCCTCCCCCATCAGATAAGTCTCACAGTCAAAGCCGTTTCGTATAGAAGTGACGCAGCCCATGGGAGGCAGAAACACACGTTATCAGTTTAGAAAACTTCCATATTGTCTGTCCTCGAGTCATTGCAGTATCAGGGGGGAGGGGATGAAAGGGACCCCCTGGCCACTACCCACCTCCCACTTTTACACACACACATACACGCAAGCATGCACGCACACACAGACCCACCCCCCCCCCCCCCCCCCCCCCCCCCACACACACACACACACACACGTGTCAGGGCATGAACTGACCCCAGCAGAACCAAGCCGCGGCCGAACAACCTAAAAAGCAGCGAGATCCAGAGGTCAGATAAGCACGCAGGTTTATTTGGGGGGCAGTGGTAACCCTGCGCAATGTTGACACTACTGTTTCTTAGCAAGGGCGTTACAGGTGAACTGACCGAGCTAGGGGCAGTACAGGCTGGACAGGCAGGCCAAGGTCTTTGTGATAAGCGTGTGTCTGTGTGGTGGTGGATAATATTTATAATCAAAGTTCTGCTGCTGCCAGGAATCAGCGGCACGTGTGCTCATCACTTCGTTAAAATCGTGGGACGGCGACGGAATTTTCCTATAAATATTTAAGTGCACAGGAGGAGAGAGAGAGAGAGAGAGAGAGAGAGAGAGAGAGAGAGAGAGAGAGAGTGTGTGTGTGTTGCAATCAATTATAGCATCCTTTGAAAAGTCAACACACACACACGTTTCCAAAACATTCAATGGGCAGCTAATGTTGCTCCGATATTTTCCCCCGATATCAACTTTTTATGCCTCCTTTGCGCGCCAAACTAAAAAAATACACTGCGCATACATCTTTAAAAGTGTGTATATTGCCTTCCAAATACTCACTGGCATGAATTTTTTTCAAAGATATTATCAGGTTTGCACTTCTAATTATTGTTGATATTAAAGATCTTCAAAGTACTGCAAGACCTGGATCTCGTATTTGAAGAGCACTGTTACGTTCGCTTCTGAAGCACTGACAGTGAAAAGAATGCACTGATAACATGTACGTATGTATGTGCACTAAGGATGAAACAAAAATTGTAAAGTTCCACGCACAAGACTGACCACAGACAAAAGTAAGTTGTCTGTTGACGTTGAAAGCCACTTCAAAAAGCGAATTAGAATTTCTTGAACTGAGGAAAGCACAACAGTAGGGAAGTTGAATGATGAGCACTTTACACAAAATACCAGACTCTTACAGTTCATGGCAAGCAGAATGTATTTGTATACAGACAAATTGAGAGGTAACTCCTCAGGAATATTAAGACTGACTGCACTTCATCCAATGTGCAAACCCACATGGAGATGAATCACATTCTGGACATCCTACAAGTTTTCACACAAAAAAAGTTAACTGTTCTGTTGTTGTTTATAATCACATCTTAGATTTAAGACTCCTCTACTACTGAGAATTTTCATCGCTCAACTGAAGGAGTTCGGGGGACCTCTTAACCTATCTTTCCGTACAGAGGAAGCGTTAAAGATCATACTTCCTTTGAAAAAAAATCCACACCTTTTCCTCAAACTCCACCAGTCTTCTTGCATATATATATGTTCGACTGTACGCGTCTGTTTACAACATTATTGTGAAAAAGTTCAATGGACTAGAATACTAACATTTAATTCGTATGACTCAGGTCTAATCGACCGCAGGTATGTCATGAAACCGGATTCGTGTTAATGAAATGTTAAGATTTTAATTCATTCTCCCCTTTGGCTTCACCAAACAGTCCTGTGTAAAGCTTGTCACCACATGCCCAGCCTGTCAACAAGTCCACGCTTAGTCACTGGGGCTTTGTCACGTTTTCCCTCCTGATGGGCAGGTACACCCCTTTGCTGGCTGTTGTTTTCTGGTGGAGTTTGAAATTAATGATCCCAGGTTGAAGCGCCAGTTAGACCCTGATTATGATCACACAAGGACTGTAACCTCTCTGGTTGTAGCCCATCGTCATCGCCAAGTCTCGCTTCAGTGAAGCGGAGAGGGCACCCCAACGTTAGTTTTCATTCCCTTTTCAAACTATTTTCATGCGAAGTTTTCCACTATTCCTTTCTATAGGGGCTGCCAGCCTTTACTGAAATCTCAAGTTACATGTCACAGTGACTGAAATGAACGTGCGCGCCGGCACGCACGCACTATCATTACCTTCCCGCCTCCACACCTATAGCTCCGCCCACAATCGCTTCTACCCACTCCTAAATCACTGTCAAATCCTTTAAAGTGATAAAATACTGACTGAGATCACTTAATGTTTGTATTGTCTCCATAAGACAACGTACAGAATATATAATGCAAAAGGGTGCAGGCAACCTTGGGCTGAACCCCCCCCCCCCCCCCCCCCCCCCGTTTCTTATCTTAAAAAAAGAGAAAAAAATCAGAGTACAGGGAGAAAACAGTAAACTAGATAAAGAATATGCTTTTTTTTACGAAACAGATAAATCGGAATCATGCTACTTTCAGCAAAGTGGAGAGGGGGAAATGGGATCATGAAGTTTATCTTTGTTGTCATGAAGATACTAAACAACCTTGTGTGACGGACATTTAAAACAGGGAATGATAATGACCTATGCCTATGGTTCAACAATTCATTTTCTGTTCAAAAACAGGACTGTTGTTTGACCAATCTGTTTAAACGAAAACCTAGGATGTGATCAATCTTTTAGAGCTGGATCTACTGCTTGACCAATCTGTTTAAAAATGAGAGCTAAGGCTTGACCAATGTGTCTAAAACCCAGACCTATGGTTTGTCTGACAAATCTATTTAAAAGTGGGACAGGTCTGTGTTTTGTGTGACTAGTCTGTTCAGTTGCTAAGACAGAGACCTGTTCAGACACTCTGACATAAACAGAGAGACAGTTGCATAAAACTATTCTGCAACATGTTTGGCAAGAAGTGACTCCACACTCTGGGTATAGCCTCTCACTTGTAATCACAGTTGTCTGTATGTATTGCAGTATGGCCGATCAGTCAGCCACTGTTTGCTCTTTTTCCTATAATCTTCTTCCTTCTGCTTTTCATCAGCTGTTGATAGTATGACAGAGAAACTCCTTCAAACCCTTCCTGTACTAGCCAGTCATTCTCTTGCTCATGCTCGATGCCATTACAAAGGGCGTGCATTTTATTATTTTTTAAAATTTGATTTTCTTTTATTTTCGAGTATAACTAAGCACTCGTGTACTTTTTTACATCCAGTCCCCGTGAGCATACGGTTTTGTAAATACTAAATGTCATCTGACTTCACCAGCACAAATGGTCTACTCTTCTGAAAGATGGAACAGGTTTAAATGTGGTCGCAAGATGTTTTGCATACGTTCGCACAGGGGGCCTCGATTTATAGTCTCGTGTAAAGGACTTTAGGGGAAGTGGACTCAGCACTGATATTAACTCTTGGGGAAAACAAAATGCCTTTGAACGGATGTATCAGTGGTGGCTCGAACCCGGGCTGTCAGATCGTGAACGCAACGCTCTAGCCACTAGGCTATCCTGTGTGTGTGTGTGTGTGTGTGTGTGTGTGTGTGTGTGTGTGTGTGTGCGCGCGCGCGCGCGTGAGTGCATGCGAGTGTTTGTGTGTGTGTACGTGTGTGTTTGTGTGTGTGAGTGAGTGGATGCGTGCGTGCGTGCGTGCGTATGTGTTGTATTGTTGCATTGTTGTCTGATTGATTGTCGCTTTCGCGACAAGGGGGAGGACGAGATGACATGCCGAAACCTCCAATGACCCGGACATTACTGCTCCTAGTGGAGTGAGTGAGTGTGTGTGTGTGTGTGTGTGTGTGTGTGTGTGTGTGTGTGGTGTGTGTGTGTGTGTGTGTGTGTGGTGGAGAGAGAGAGAGAGAGAGAGAGAGAGAGAGAGAGAGAGAGAGAGAGAGAGAGAGAGAGAGAGAGAGAGAGAGAGTTAGCGGAATTGTTTGTTTAGTTTTCGTTGCAACCTTTTCCCTTTAAAACATTTTTTTTTTAAAAGACACTCGCCCCCTGAGGTGTACACCCCCTTCTCCAGCTTTTTGACCTCCACCCCAGCACAGTAATTCCTACAACTGCTGATAACTTCCACTGCGGCATGCTGCGCCGCCTAGATACAGGGCTATGACTTCAGCATGTTGAAGGCCATCAACTGTCAGAGCTGTCACTGTCAGCCAGCTCGATACCATTTTATTATATGGCCTTCATGTCACAGATTGTCAATGATTATTTTCGCTTTTTTGAGTTTTCCCACGGTGGCATCATCGCGTGCAATAGATTCGATAAATTTCAAGCTGCAATCATTCTATTTCATTTTTCCACGTCCCTCGCCCAGAGCTCCGAGGTTCACAACCAAGGATAAGATTTTGCATGCGACCGTTTTTGTCCACCATGAAGATAGCCGCATTCCGACGTCGGGGATAATCATTTTACGAACTACACATTCGGGTGTATTTGCCGAATAGTTAAAAAGTCGGGATTAAAATCCACATGGGATAAAAAAAAAATTTGAGGGGGAGGAGAACAGCCTTGTGACTAGAGCTCTTGAAGTCGTGATCTGATGTCCATAGTTCGAGCCACCAACAATGCCCCTGTTCGAAAGTCCCCCCCCCCCTCCCTCCCCCCGAGTCAACATCAGCACAGTGCAAACGCACACATGACATCTTGCACACATTAAAAAAAAACACCCGCTCCACATTTTGGAAGAGCAGCATATTCGTGCCGGTAGGAACGGATGCCAAAATTTCAAAAAAACCGCATGCACACAGGTATCGTGTTTAGACTATCATTTCATAAATCGGAATGCGGCTACCTTAATGGCAGGCACAAAAAGGTCGCACACGCAAATACCTCACCATTGGTGCACCCCTGAGTTCTAGGCGAGGAACGAACCCCCCCCCCCCCCCCCCCCCCCCCACAGTCCTGAAGTAAGGGGTTCGAATCTTGGAAGACCTGTTACTGCCTGATTTTTTTGTTCTGTATTGCATACAACTTTCAGTCACATTAGATTTTTCTGCATGAATTTTGGGCTGCTCATGGGGACAGCATGGGGACAGCGTGGCGCCACAAGAGCAGCGCCATCAATTAAAAAAAAAAAGCTTCTGTCTGCATGTGTACTTCACTATTTGCTTCCCTATTGAGAGGGTTTTTTCAACATAATTTTGCCAGGACTTACTCTCTTGTTGCTGTGGGTTCTTTTATGTGTGCTGAATGTGTGTTGCACACGGGACCTCGGCTTATCGTCTCACCCAAAAGGCTAGCAATTAGACCACCATTCAAGGTCTAGAGGGGGGGGGGGGGGGGGGGGGGGGGGGCGAAGCTCGGGATTCAACGGGGATCGAACCCCGTTCTCCTCGCTTTCTAGGCAGGTGCGTTACCACTAGACCACAGATCCACTCCTTTTTTTGTTGTTGTTGTATACATGCATGCACCAACGCATGTATAACGCCAACCAACGCAATGCATTACGCATATAAAAGATCAAAAAGGCCTATACATTTATGGATTTTGTAAATCATATCAAGAGTTTTGTGGCGGGAGAAAAATACAACATGCTCTCGAGGGTTGCTTTGCGCATTGTCGCAGGTGAATATTGTCTCGAAAACGTTTTTAAGAAGAGAAAAAAATGGCACTTTTATCCGTCAAGCATTCTCTAAAACGGTAAGGGTATTTAATGAGCCATGCTGAGAAAGACAGTTCCAGACAAACAAAACAAAGACCCAAAAGAAAGCTGACTGTGGTGATATGCAACGCACCGGGGAATGTGTTCAGAGAGAAACACTCGAATGAACTGGATGCAGTAAAAGGCCTAAGAAGTACAAAACTGCTGCAGCGAAAAGTGTCAAAAACCAAAGGCAAAGGGGGTAGCCTAGTATCCGGGTTAGCTTTGGGGAGAGGGATGAAGGGCACCTAAAGGGCAGGCGTCAACAATAGGCCTAGTTGTTCAGTGAGAAAATGAGACAACTCCCTCACTTTTCGCTCCCAAGAAACGCCTTATACAAATGAGCAGAAAAAGAATAAAAGCAACGACAGCATTGTACACTTTTACATTACATTACATTGCATATCCTGTAGTCTTCTCGGTCGGAGCAATGTACGTGCGTTAAACAAACATAACGTGCCATAGGTGCGTTTCAATTTTCTCTTACAGAATTTAATCAATGTGTACGGGAACGAAATTTATTTTAATTTTCATGACAGATAAATTGGAGAACAATCTGCAAAAAAGGGGAAAACAGAGAAAAGTACAAAAAGAGTTCTTGGTGCGCGTGCATGCCAGCGCATGTGTGTGTGTATATGTATGTATGTATGTGTGTATGTGTGTGTGTGTGTGTGTGTGTGTGTGTGAGAGAGAGAGAGAGAGAGAGAGAGAGAGAGAGAGAGAGAGAGAGAGAGAGAGAGAGAGAGAGAGAGATTATGTTTTAGTTTTGTTTTGTTCTGTTTTGACGCAAAGCACTGCATCTTACGACAACAATAAAACGTAACTAAACAAACGCAACCAAACCACCACAATCACAAAACCCACGCAAAACCGCGATATCATTCCGACAAATCGACGATAGTTCGATCCCATCCTCACGCATTTGGCGCACACACTGTTGTAAGCTGTTGAATAACTGCAAGAACTGACCATGCCATTAATACAACTGCTGCAAACAGTGTGTGTGTGTGTGTGTGTGTGTGTGTGTTACAAATACACTTATCTTAATCCTGTATCATAAACATTACAAAGCATCAGTGCTGCTGCCAGTACCGAACCAGCAGCAATAACACGCCAGAAAAAAAGTACTATATAAATATCGTTAAGCTCATTGAAGTGGGCCAAATACCCAACACTATTAAGACTTTGTAGGTTTTCTTTCTCCTTGGGGCCAAAAAAAAAAAAAAAAGAACAATGCGGTTAAGACGCCAGCCACACACACACACACACACACCGCGCAGAGAGTGCCAATTCAGGTCAATATTGTTAGGTTCACTGAAGCCGCGGTAGCGGAGCCATTATTGCATTCTATGGGTTCGGGATTAAATGAGTTGACCCACCAATGCAATCGCCACAAGCAGGTGGTGGTGCCCCGTCGGTAATTCGTTGCCCTTAGTAAACTTGTGTGGCTGGCAGCTTTATAATGTTGTTCTGCCGTGTTTACATGCGTCTCTCTCTCTCTCTCTCTCTTCTCTCTCTCTCTCTCTCTCTCTCTCTCTCTCTGTTTTATTTATTCATTTATTTGATAATGGAATAAGTATTCGTGTGCTGTTTTACATCCAGTCCCCGTGTGTATGCATTTTGTGTGTAAACTTTGTCATCCGTTCCCACCGGCACACAATGGCCTGCTCTTCCGAAAAGCGGAACGGGTTTTAACGTGTGCGCAAGATATTCTGCTCGCGTTCGCACACGGGACCTCGGTTTATAGTCTCATCCGAAGGACTTTTAGGGAGAGTGGAGTCGGCACTGATGTTAACTCCAGAGAAAAATTCCTCTTGAACGAGATTCAAACCTGGGTCAGCAGATCACGAGCGCGTCACTCTAGCCACCAGGCTATTCCGTCCCCCCCACCCCACCCCGCGTGTGTGCATGTGCACTTGTACTTTGTTTTTTCTTTACAGCTGTCGCCCCTTGAAAGTCCTGATAGCTAACGAAATGAGGGCTGAGGCCAAGTATCCTCAAAGCTAGTCCAACAGGTAGCGTCAGCAAACCTGGCTAACACAGTGTGTCTTTTGCTTAGGACCGACAGAGATTATACATGTATATATCCTTCTTTGTCACAGGAAACAAAAGTGGCATTGTTATTGACAATAGAGGATCTATACACCCAAAGAAGAGGGGACGAACAAAGACCAAGAGAGAAAGAGATGTTGACAGGGAGGGTGAGATGGAGGAAGACAGAAAAAAAGGGGAGGGGGGGGGGGGGGGGGGGGGGGGGGGGGGAAGAAAATTCAGATTGAATGAAGATAATTATTCATCATCTACTTGATTCAATATTGTTCAGCTGCTGCCTATTCATTGCTCATAAAAAAGTAATTATTATATTTAAAACCCTCTTTGTAAGCCTATGCCTTCTTGTACTCATTCATGTACTGGTGCTATGTTGGTCTGTTTACACAAATATGATCAAATCTCTGTGTCTGTCTCTATCACACACACACACACACATACACACACACACACACACACACACTTATATCACTGAGAGTGAACAGACGTTAAACTGAAGACTACACACACACACACACACTGGGAAAGAAAATCGAGCCTGAGGGAAAGGGGAAGGAGTGATATAAAAAGTAGGAGAGTAAATAATGTGTAGGCCTAGTGCGAAAACGCGTCTCATCATAAACCCGATATCATATATCTTACTGAAACTCGAGCAAAGCACAGGGTGTAGTTTGAAAGCGGGTTAGCTTAGATACAAATTATTCTCTGCTTCGTATCTTCAAAAAGTTCACTTTATTTCCAGTATCATAGTGTGAGTGAGTGTGTGTGAGTGTGTGAGTGTGTGTGTGTGTGTGTGTGTGTGTGAGTGAGTGAGTGAGTGAGTGAGTGAGTGAGTGGTGGTGTGTGTGTGGTGTGTGTGTGTGTGTGTGTGTGTGTGTGTGTGTGTGAGTGAGTGAGTGAGTGAGTGAGTGTGTGTGTGTGTGTGTGTGTGTGTGTGTGTGTTGTGTTTTTAGCTTGACACAAGTAAGCAAAACACATACACAAACACACACACAGGCGCGCGCGCCTGGGACTTTATACCAAATCTATATAAAACTACGAATTTCGATAAAGAGTTTGGCAATAACAACAAAGCACAGAAGCACGCCGGCCTATGTACACAGAAGAAATGTCGATCTGTCAGAAACACATGACTTACCTGAACTGTATAATACAGTCAGCCGTGAAGAAAACCGGCAGTTGATATGGGGCTTTTACGAGGTAAACATTACTATTTTTAAAAAAAGGGGGGTGGGGGGTGAGGGTGGGGTCGGGGGCGGTATTTTGTCTAACTTTCGAAGCACTAAAAAGTCTGCTTTATTTACATCCGCTTAAAAAAAAAAGTATATATATATTATAGAGGAAAAAAGTATGGGTAGGAGCATTAGAAGAAGGACGAAAAACAGCAAGTATCTTAAATTTTTTTTTATTTTTTAAAAGAGATTTTATGATCTTTATAGTTTTGTACGTTCCGCACATCGTCCATTTTCTGACTATTGTTTAACAACAATCAACAACACAAATAGCAAGACATCACAATGATAACAACACCAAAAATACTGTACCTTCAGAAAACACCGCATGTAATTCGGGATATGCGAGATATTACATATTAGTGAGTATATGATTATGCTCCTACTGCCACCACTGACATAAAAGTGACCATTATCATCAACCTTTTTTTTGCTTTCTCCTTCTCTCTCTCTCTTTTTTGTTTGTTGGGGGGGGGGGGGGGGGTCGGTATTCCAATAAATAATCTTTAACTATAAACAGGAACAGCAACAGACAATAAATAGGGCCGCAAAAAGGATTTGTCAGTTGCTTTCTAGATTATGTGACAAACACAACCACAACAGTTTATCTCCCTTTTCTTTCCAAACGAGTGGGGCCATGAATAATAGATATTCCAACCAGCACACGCTGTGGTGTCATTCAATGATTTTCTTGTCGGTAAGTGAACGAACTGCGCGAATTTGGTCGAAACGTACCTGGAAATTACAGGCCCAAAATAATGGCAATAAAAAACGTTACATAAATAAATACTCAAGTTGAGACTGCAAATGTAAAACGAGTACTCCCTAGCTTTCCTGGGAAAATCTGTTGCTTTAACTATTCGTACACTCACAAACAGAATAAACATTTTCAGATTTGGAATCGTTTGCCTTGCAATTTGTACTGCGTGCATTGGCAGCCCACCTGGTGAACGAAAGGTGAGGGTAAGTTTCCAGTGGAAGTTTCCAGGCCAGGAGAGGAGCTTTTATCTCCGTTGGGCCTGTCCACTTTACGACTACAACCACTTTACGACACACACAGTCACACAGTCTCTCTCTCTCTCTCTCTGCACCCACCCCCTCTCCCTCCCTCCCTGTGTACGCGTGTTTGACTCCAGACAACAGAGTGGCCATTTTCGGCAAATAGGCAATGAGTATAGTATTGACCAGTGTCACAGCAGCGGTACTTAGCAAATTGCTGGGGAAGCTGACATCACATGTCTATGTTTGCCTCTGAAACGATTTGCCTGGAGACCAGACACACTCACAGAAAGCTCAATGATGTAAAAATGCTAGGGTAAACGTTTCACACAGGTCAACACTTTGTTGCTACTGTGTGACAGAACTGTAAAAAGCTTGCATTGTTCTTCTCTGAATCTCAATACAGAAAGAAAAAACAAACCAAACCAAACAAACCCAAACAAAAGAATAAAAAAACCAACACATCCATTCCCACCCCTCCCACAAAATCTAAATAAAGATAAAAAAAACAACAACCTACAATGCCAGTCTAATAAATACTACACTTTCAATTTTTTCGATTTTCTAGACAAATAGATCTAATTTAACTGTTAAGATGACAGATTCACGGAAAGCGGTGTGCTGCTACCAGTGTAATCTATTACCAGTCATTGCGATATAAGCAAAACACCAGCAACACCCGAAGAAGAAAAGCATAGCAGCAAAACCATTATGTTGCGTGATGAAGCACACAAAAAAGCAAACACAGCAATGCCAAGCACAGCAAAGTACATGCAGCAAGAAGGTCAAAACAAAAGCAATTCAGCGATAATGGAGAACACAACGTTATACAGCTTGTGAAGCCACAACTGATGAAAATACTAACTATCGAGAGTATTTATCTGCACAAGCCACTCGAAAACAAATTAGGCTTTATAAACAATTAAAGTGTTTTTAAATGTAACGTACCGATTCGAGCATTTCCTACTCTTTCCTACTTATAAAGCCTCTCAAATAATCACACTAAAGCCTCTCAAATAATCACACCACCGCCTACATACCAAGATAATGCTGAGTATCATACACATGTAAAGCCTCGGAAAGAGAAACTACAGGCAACAGATAAGACAAAGGGTACCTGCAATGTCCTCCAACTCCCGAAGTCCATCCTCCTCGGAACTGTCCGATGGGGCGATCATGGCTGAAGTGGCATCATAGCGTGCACGTACTGCTTCACAGAACTCACTTGAACTCCTTCCATGGCCACCCTCTGGCTGTCCTCAGCCTCGTACAATGTTACCATACAGAACGTCTTCATGAACGTTCACAAATTTCTGTCTTTGACCACTTTCACAAAATCCGTGTATTGCTATAGCTGTCACTGTTGAAAACGGCCGTAACTGGTTTCAAATTAAGTACATTTCTTCTGGTTATTGCACTTCTACATTCAGTTCTCTTCATAGACTAATCTCTTTGATAGCGTCAACTGTCAACTTTTCTTTCAGTGTTTGCAAAAACCGGGTGTCTTAGGTTTTACCATGTCCATGTCAGAATACGCCATATCCAGACAGAGTGTTGTGGCCGTCTCCACTTCTACCAGACACACGGTTTGGGATCAAGAATCCAGAGTTGGTGGCACAGTTGGTAGACATCTACATCTCAGTATTCTTTGCTGTGCACTGTTCCCGTTGGCTATTCTCACGTCACTGGCTGCATTCTCTTTCCTGCATTGACACATGGGGGCACTTGCCACTTAAAACAAATACTATCTACCTGTTGATTTAGAAAAAATGACAACAATGGCGATGTCAACACACACACACACACACACACGCGCGCGCGCGCGCGCGCGCGCGTAAATTAATTAACACAACATATCTTCTCCTAACTATCCATCATCCTACCATAGTAGTACTATGAAAACAACCAGATCATAAGACTTTCTAAAATTCCCCAACTGATAAGTTTTAGAGCTATCATATGGCCATATAAACAGTACTATGCCTTCTTTGTTTACATTTGTCATTAAACCGACTGAAGGCACTGGGAATAAAAGTGACCAGCAATAAGTGAATCGCAATTGCTGTACTGTGTACATTAAACTAGAAAGAAGAACTTAAGTTGTCTCTTCTGTTTTTTTTTGGTTTTGTTGTTGTTTTGTTGTTGTTGTTGCTTATTTAGAGAAAATAACCTACAAATCGCGTGAAACTACCTAAAGGTTTGTTTAAACCTAATTTAATCTCAAAAGAAAGTTTAATGTTTTCGACTGTTTAATGCATTCTTTCTTCATGGGAGCTTAGTTTACTAGAAATGTTTTGAAGCGTGTACGGCAGGCAGACCAAGCACATGCAGCGAGAGCACATGCGGTTCTTTAACATGCAAAATCTCTAACTGCTCACACAACGGATCTTTTTACCTTCATAGCTGAACAGCCCATGTCCAGTACACTAGGGGTCATTAAGGCGCACCGTGTTTAAACACCAGTCAGATTCCTGCAGCACTGACCACACTATTTTTCGGCAACCTTCTATCCTCACTGCACTGATAATACAGCCACATGCAAATCTCCAGAAACTTCAAGCCAGCTATCCCATCCTGACCACAACCCCAGATAACAGTTCTGAAGCTGACTGCAACGAACTGTGTTAGGCGAATGACTGGGGGAGGGGGGGGGGGGGGGTTGCTATTCTGTTAGGAAACGCCTTGGCTTACATGACAGCAAAGTGAACAAACTTGCTTACAAACATTAAAAAAAAGAAGAAGAAAAGAATGACATATTATGCCATTCAAAGAAACAGACTGGGAAAAACTTAACAAAGGAGTCAATTGAGTTTCATTAAGTAATTATCTGTTATAATTACTCACAGAAAAGTGATTTTTTAAAAATCATATGTTTTTAATATAGCATTATACTTTTAAAACGTCACCACTTTCTCTATGTATACGTCGTATTAGTTGGTTTAATAAAGCTTAGTCTACAGTCTGTCTCATAATTATTTCAGTCATAGCAGCAGAAGAGTGATTAATTAAAACTTTTCAGCAGAAACACTGTTTTGTAAGTTGTAATATGCTTTTCGTGTATTATTGATATTTTTTCCATCAGCACTTATTTTTTTATTTTACTTATATCTTTATTTTTTAAATGATCTTTTTTTTTTTTTTTTTTTTGGGGGGGGGGGGGGGGGGGGGGGCCTCTGGTGATCTTAATTCTGTATGAAAGCCAGGGATATATCCAGGGGTTTGCAGAGTGCATGAGATGTGCTCCATCTACTCTTTTTTTATTTTCTCTTTGTGATACACTGATATATCATAGGTTTTTAGTCGGATTTGTGATGAAGCTCATTTCCTTCTGATATTGTTGTGTCAGTCCTCACACAGATTCGCCAATGATATTGCTGCATACAATATAGTGTAAGCCCTATTAACTAATTAAGGCCCTCTAGGTAAACAACATCGATATAATCGTTAAAAAAGAAGACAATTTAATATCTCCGATCTGTAAATTACATGGTAAGTATCTCTGATCTTCAAGTTACAGTTTATATATCTGATATAATTATATGTAAGGGAAACGGTTAATATCTTCGAGCTGCAAGATGTATGGTGTTGGTACAACGGCAGGAAACAATGATTTGCAGTGGAATAAAATCGATTTGATGACACTCCTTTTCAATACCTATTCAATCTGCTTCTTTAGTATAATAATAATAATAATAATAAATGGAATTTATATAGCGCTATATCTTGCAGAGACAAATCAAAGCGCTTGCACTCAACTCATTCTTACACAGTCATACAACCAGTGACAAGCAATAGTTCCATCAAGTCCAAATGTGCACACACGCACATACACACACACGCACACACACACACACACACACACACACACACACACACACACACACACACACACACACACAGAGGTCACACACCCTGGCAGGGCAACAGAATCTTGGCTGTTGAAGGCAGGAAAAACTATGAGATGAGGCAGGAGAGGAAAATCTTAGGTTTGAAATAAATATGTCTTGAGACTGGATTTAAAAGTGTCATAAGAAGGCTTTTGGCGGAGAGAGAGAGGGGGGGGGGAGGTCATTGCAGATCGATGGACCAGAAATAGAGAAAGAGCGGCGGCCGATGGTGGATTGGTTGAATCTAGGTATTCGTAAGGACAAGGTATCTGCAGCAGAGCGGAGGGAACGAGAAGGAGTGTACAGGTGAAGACATTTCACAGAGGTAGGCGGGTGCTGTTTTGTGGAGACATTTGTAACAGGGGGTACTGATCTTATAGTTTACTCTCTGTGGCACAGGCAGCCAGTGGAGAGATTGCAAGAGAGGGGTAATGTGCTCAGATTTTTTCTTTCTTAGGATTAGACGAGCTGCAGAGTTTTGTTTTACGTTGAAGGGATTGGATTGATGATGCTGGCAGACCAGCCAACAGAGAGTTGCAATAGTCCAGACGTGAAAGAATGAGAGACGCAACAAGTTTGGATGTTGCATCTGTGGACAGGCACTTTCGAATTGCACTAATACGCCGTAATTGATAGTAGCAGGACTGGCAGGTCTGAGTGATGAATTTTTGCATAGAGAGTGTGTTGTCAATAATGACCCCTAGATACTTCACAGCAGTGGATAAAGGGACTGATGCATTGCCAAGTTGTATTGAAGCTGTTGTGATAGAAGAGAGTTTGTGTTTGGTCCCTACAAGCATGGTTTCTGTTTTATCTGCATTTAGCTGTAATTTGTTCTGTATCATCCAATTTTGGATATCTTGAAAGCAATGGGCCATATTTGTAAAGAGAGAAGGCAGATTTTCAGGAGTGTCGCTGCTTAGAATCTGAGAGTCATCTGCATAAAAATGATGGTTGATCTGATGGCGGTTAATTATATGTGACAGTGGAGCAGTGTAGAGGGTGAAAAGAACAGGGCCCAGAACAGATCCCTGTGGAACTCCACATTCCAATCTTGCAGGTACTGACTGAATCTTGTTTACTGTGACTGTCTGGAATCGGTCAGTAAGGTATGA
Organism: Rapana venosa; assembly: GCA_028751875.1. Lineage (NCBI taxonomy): Eukaryota > Metazoa > Mollusca > Gastropoda > Neogastropoda > Muricidae > Rapana > Rapana venosa. The sequence continues at coordinate 51,892,794 of CM054135.1, forward strand.
ACTAAACCAGGTAAGGGCTGTACCAGTAACACCAAATGTTTTTTGAAGACGGGAGATAAGAATAGAGTGGTCAATAGTGTCAAAGGCTGCAGATAAGTCGAGTAGAGTAAGAAGGGAGATTTTCCCTGAGTCCAGAAGCGAGTAGAAGTGTGTTTAAGGTGTGGGCAGGGTAGTTTCAGTGCTGTGGTTGACGCGATAGGCAGACTGAAACGCAGGAAGGAGACTGTTGGAGTGAAGGTGGTTGTTGAGCTGTTTTAGAACTACTTTTTCAAGGACTTTAGAGATAAACGGTAGGTTGGAAACAGGTCTATAGTTCTTCAGAATGTTGGGGTCAAGGTCATGCTTTTTGAGTAGAGGTGTGACTATGGCAGTTTTTAGAGCTGAAGGAACATTTCCAGAGACAAGAGATAGGTTTACTATATTCGTAATAGTGGGAATAAGTTGTGGCTGGCACTGTGCAAAAAGAGAAGCAGGTATGGGGTCAAGATCACATGATTTTATAGTCATTCCTTTCAGAATTAGTTCGATTTCTTTCTCGCTTGCGAGATGAAAGGAAAGGAGAGGAGTGCCAGAGAATAGGGGATCAGAAGTTGCAGGCTGGAAAGGAGTCTGATCCAAACTGGAGCGAATGTTGCGGACTTTGTCAGAGAAGAAAGCAGAAAATATAGAAGGAAGTTCAGAGTGGTCGTGAATAGAACTTGCTTGTAGCATTTTCTTTGCCCAGTGACACTATATATCCGTATCCTGAAGTTCAGTTCTTGTTTGAATAGCTGGGCTGCTTATTTCGCTATGCGGTGGGTTTTGGTACGGTACCCGTTTATTGTGCTGATATTACTGTACTTTTGTTTGCACTGGCTTTTTCTCTCCTTTTCCCCTTTACAGCCTACGGAAAGTATGCACCCCCCACCCTCTCTATCGGTGTGTGTGCGTGCGTGCTCGCATGTGCACATGCAGGCTTACTTCCTGACACTGAAAACCACAACCAATTTGTGTGTTCTCAATTTTGAAAAAATACCAACAGAAAAGTACACTGTAGCTAACCGTAAAACAGTTGTTACCATTTGGAAATTAACCAATAATCTCCCCATCAGAAAGCCTTGAGAATACCTGTACCGCTGCTTGAGCTGAATGCTTTTCATCTGGATCACGCCACCTGCAACTGGTGTGTTATGTTCTGTACACCCAACATGCTATTACCACCCGCCCACCCTCTTGTCTATTATTATTGTTTTTCCGAATGCCATCACTTATTCATCTACCAACAAAAGCACCAGGCTGTTGCCAAACGCAACAATCATTTCATCTGTTCTGTCCTCAATGAATACAGACAGGTCATGGGCAAGAGGTGAACAGATGCTGTTGCAGCTGACGCTGAAGCAACTGCCGAAATGCTAACAGCCACACAACTGCACGTACACCAAGAAGCTGGCTATAAAGACGCCGTGTCTACGTGCACAAAGCGTTAAGTATTGGCGCGCCTCTGTGCCACTGACCTCGACAATAATTTCCTTCTCACATAGAGTCACCACACTAAAACTGTCATGCAGTTTGGGCAAGCGAAATTTGATGGACCCCATCCCTCTCCAGGTTGCAGATGGCATGGTACGTTCGTGTCATCCATGTCACCGGCCTTTGCCGGGCTTCTTTTCTACGATTAAAAAATATCTTTTTTTTAAAATTTAAATTTAAATTTTTATTTTTTTTGAATATAACCACATTACAGGTCGGGATAGCTCAGTGGTCGGAGCACTCGCTTTCCCCCAGCCAAGTTAAGCAGCATCGAGCGTGGTTACCACTTGGATGGATGACTGCGCGCCTTGGCTGCAGTACGTTCCCCCAGCTGTAAATGGGTACCTGCCCTCTTTAGGGTCAGGGAAGGAAAAGCAAGCGAGGGCGAGGAGATGGGCACCGTCCTCAATATGCTGGCCCCTAGAGAAGCTGAGGCCTCTAATGCCTCACTCCCCTACGACCTTATAGGTTAGGGGACGCCCTTTACCTTTTTTTTTAAACCACATTACACCTGCGTTTTGCTGGGCTTCTCCTCCACCAGAGCCTTTTTTCTTTTGGTTTTGCTTTCAGAACATATACCTGTGTTCGAACACGGGACCTCAGTTTATGTTTCTTCCGAAGGACTTGCATGGCAATGTAGTTGGAGCCAATCTTTACTTCATGGGAAAGCGTCCTCAAACGGGTAGCTCAGCGGCGACTCGAACCCGTTCCCTCAAATTACTCCAAAACACGAGTCTGGCACTCTGACCATTGCCCTATTCCATCAACAGGTTTTGCAGTGGGCAAACAGCAAGATAACAGTACAATGGTTCAACCTACATTTTCTGTCAACCCCCTTCCTCAGCCTGTTCCTCTCAAATCTCCTGGTGCCGATCAGATCAAAACGTAAAGCCACCCCTGATGTAAGATGGCAGCCCATGGACCTATCTATTACACTGGCACCAGTGTAATGTTCAACACTTTCAGAGTGACAGCACAAAGTTTTGCGCAGCTATTGTGATCCATCGATTTCGCCGTCGTTTGAAAGCACTTTCCACAGTTCCACAAACAATGGTAAAGCCTGCATATTTTACAACAGGATTTTGTGACAAAAGCTTTGAGAAAAAGCATAACAAGAAGACACGAGAGTAGTAGTCTAACCATTTTTGTGGCAGTTTTTACAGGATTATGGTCTGCGGCTGTTCATGTTCAGTCTTTCAATTTCAGGATGCTAAGCAGATGGCAGCAACATTTCCTGAAGATGTGTGTGTGTGGCGCGTGTGTGTGTGTGTGTTTTGTAAACTTGTGAGTGCGAGTCAGAACGAGTCGGCCAAAGCTGCTAATCAGTTGAGCATTACTGCTGCCACAAAAATATTCCGGTCAAATGCAGAACTATACCAATAATGTTTCAATTCCATAGGCTATGGATACAAACAAGACAATTTCCTTCTTGTTCTTTGGAAGAGCATCTGCGGGACAACCTAGGAAACAGATATCTGAATATTAATGAGAAAGTATAGTATTTTAAGTTATACAACCATTTGAGCAGGGTCACGACATCAATTAACTGACTGTGACTAACCATTGCTGATTAAGAATCAGAAGGTGGTTTTCTATTTAAAAAATAAAACAAAAATCAAATGGGTTTAAATTTGATGCAGATCTAACGGTGTGTGTATGTGCGTGCTTGCGTGCGTCCGTGTGCGCATGTATGCATGTGTCATTTGAGTTTACGCGAATGCACCCACCTCTACTTGAGTGGGGCTATACTTAAAGCTAACACAAGGCTGTCAAGGATGATGTCAACCCTTTACGTTTCCATTTTACTTTAATACTGCCCTTTGCACTGAAGGGGGCAAACAAGTCGGAGGCAGGCGTTGGGGATGGGGGTATGGGCGGGGATGAGGACAATCGATAAAATCTGCCGCCTTTTACAACCTATTCGCATCATAACATATTACAATCTACTGCCCTCTATGTATTTATTTACCTATTTTTTGGTGCATATTTTTAGACAGTATTTAAAACATTTTATTTCGAGTTAATCTCTCAAAATTAAAAAAAAAAGACAAAAAGTTCTACATTCAACAATCAACTGTGATCTTTCAGATATCTTTTTTTTTTTTTTTTTGGACTGTGAGTCAGGTGGAACATGAACAATACACGTATGGCACTGTCAGGCATAGGTGTGTGTGTGTGTGTGTGTGTGTGTGTGTGTGTGTGTGTGTGTGTGTGTGTGTGTGTGTGTGTTTGTTTGTTTGTGTAGTTGTATAAAACCAATTTTTACACACACACACAGACACACACAGACACACACACACACACACACACACACACACACACACACACACACACACACACAGCGGCGTCGAAAACGACAAAAACACAACCACCCTTCGAGTACAGTACAATTATTACTACAGATTCACTTACACTACAGTGACTTATGGCAGAATCACTTTCAGCAGTCCTTCATAAAATTCCTGACTCGGATCTTACCACCTGTCACCGTTAATCCTGCACTCCCTCCTCTGTCACCATAGCGGCGCGACAACTGCCTACTTCACCACAATTTCAGTTTGTCATTATCGGCACTGAAACTCTCCACAGAGAGATCTTTCAATCCATAAATAGAATGCAAAAGCGTCCAGTCTTCACTACTTGAAGACGAAAACATTGGCAATCTCAGCGGCAGTGGTCCACCCACAATCCTGACAGCAATGCTGGTTGTAGTGCCGCCTGCCTGCTTGCTTGCATGCTCGCTGCAGGCTGTGGGTCGATCGAACAACGAACGAAGAAAGCTGATTGATTTGGAGCCAAGGGCACGTTAAACAGCTAGGCTAACTGTCGCCATTCACCCGAATCCGCCAGCATTGCTGCAAGGCTTAACGTACAGTGTACTGTGTAGTGTAGATCTGTCTGCTTTACACCCAGGCCCGCAGTACTTTACAACCATGGTCTTTTGTGCCTAGACAAAAGCAGTGTGCCACTACGTCAAGGAGGCTGTCCATGCATTTTGCTGACTATACACTCCTGTTTCCACAATCTTGGTTAGTGTGATAGGCATATCCACAACTGCACCACATAAGAGCCTTGTGCATGTATATTCCATAACTGGGCAAACTTTACATCTGCAACTGCACAACCAAAATACCTTTTACTTTGATAACTGCATAACCCAAGGGCCTCACACGAGCAATAGCACAGTTTAAGGACCTTACATCTGCAGTTGGATAACCTAAGAACTTTACTTTCCAGAACTGCACATCCTAAGGGCCTTACATCTACAACTACACACGCTAAGGAACCATTTTCCATCTACAACTGCACAAGCTAAAGATCGTACATCAACAGCTGCACAACATAAGGACTCTCCACCACAACCACATCACTTGAGGACATAACATCCACAACTGCCGAACCTATGGACCTGACACCCACAACTGCACAACATAAGTAGCTTACATCCACAACCTACCACTTAAAGGTCACACTTCATCTGCATAACCAAAAGACCAAATGTCTGAGGCATGCCCCGTAAATCTCCACTCTCCTGATAAAACCACTATGTCTTTGTAACTAAACAATTGTGGGGTAGACTCTAAGAAGCTAATCGTACCAACAACAAAGATTGACTACTTTCTTGTGCTTATCAGCTAATGCACTGAAAAACAGTGGCACGAATCAGACTGTGAACAAGTCTGCCTTTACTTTCGATGGTATCATTTCATATAACCCGATCCTCACACAACAGAGAATGTTCGAAACGTTTATCAACGTGGCAGAAACTAGTTCACTTAAAACAACAGCAATGGCAACTACCACAACCCATGCCTAACGTAGGAAAGGCATGGATCGCGTTTAAAAGCCGACAACCACATTGAGGGTTTTCTCAAGCCCAAGATATACAGTTTCACAATATATCATACACCTGTGCACTTACACACAAAAAACGCAGCACATGTTACATGCCATGTCACAACTGTTACTTTTTTCGCAGATAAGAATAAAACGATCGTGGGGAGTGAAGAGATGAAATAATTATTTCAACACGACGGCCTGAAACGGATTAGTTCATGTAATGGACCAACACAAAGAAAGGCACGTTCAGGAATTTTCGTGCACTGAAGATCAACAACACAAGCAGATGAGAAAGAAAACTGTACACAACTTTATGGATGCACAATCCAGATCTACAGCTATGCCCTTCTCTTCGGTTTGCTGATCAGCACTTTTTGCCTTCCATTCATCTTTCCAAATAATAAAAAAATTCTTTCCCCCACCCTCGCCCATCTCCATAACCCACATTATTGACAAGTTGACTTGTTAGCCTTAAGACATTTTGCTAAGAAATATGTGCCAGTGCCTGCCTCTGTGTGTATGTGAGCGTGCGTGCGTGTGTGTGTGTGTGTGAGCGTGTGTGTGTGTGTGAGCGTGTGTGTGTTGTGACGTGTGTGTGTGTGTGAGCGTGTGTGTGTGTGTGTGTGTGCGTGTTGTGTGTGTGTGCGTGCACGCGCGCGTGAGAGAGAGAGAGAGAGAGAGAGAGAGAGAGAGAGAGAGAGAGAAGAGAGAGAGAGAGAGAGAGAGAGAGAGAGAGTGTGTGTGTGTGTGTTTATGTGTGTGTTGACACCGTTAACTGCCTACATACCATCTTATAAGCAAGCAGACTGCTAGGACTAGTACGTCAGACACAGTATCAAATTGCCAGCAGGTAGTCCGCAAACACCAATAGCTGAGAAGGGAAAGTCGGTAACTAAGGATAGTGTACCGTATACTATAACACACACACACACACACACACACACACACACCACACACACACACACACACACACACACACACACACAGGGGGATGATATAACCCATGTATTATCTTTTGATAAGATCAAATATCGTAATTTACATGAATATAGAAATGTTGCATCTCTTATCTACAGGTTTAAGCTCAATGCCTTTATAACTAAATTTTCAAAAAAAGCAACATGTATCTGTGGTGAAAATCTTACCAATGATCACATTCTTTTACGATGCAGAGATCTGAAAAACATCTTACCTGCTTTACCAGTTCGTAGCTACAGCAAATTCTAAGAGACATTCCATTAATGAAAGGAATTGTATTGTCTTTGAGTCATACTCCTATTTTCAAACTTCTTTAACATAAGCATAGCTTCAAGTTCTATGAATTGGAAAGTCAGTATTTTAGCTGTTTGATGTTTATTTTTATCAGAATTCTTGTTTATGCTTCTTTCATAATAGTTTATTGTGATTGATTAGTTATGTGCATACCCCTCCCCCCTACACACACACACACACACACACACACACACACACACACACACACACACACACACACACACACACACACACTTTCCCGCCTGATATCACTATTTAGTGGAAGGACGTTAAACTGAAGAACTACTATACAGGGGGAGATGAATGGGGGTGAGGGTGGGGGTTGGGAGGGGCACATGGAAGAAGAATAGGAAGAGGAAGAAGAAGAAACACGGCGACAACAACAGGGGAGATCGAAACGGGATCGCAAACAGTGTTTAAACACCATATTCCTGGTACGAATACACGCAAAACATTGTTTACGCGCATCAGACCCAATCACTATCATTTCTTAGAAGAAAATCAAGCATGGCTGAGGGTATGGATAACGGAATACGCCATAGCATGCAGTATATATGCACTTTTTATGCTCTGCATGAAGACTGTGAGTTCCGGATGGATGAAATGTCTCTCTCAGAAGAAAAGGACAGGATCTGGGAAAGGAAAGAAAAAAGCAAGAAAAGAAGAAACACTTTGTCATTTGAAGTTTCTACGTCAAAGAGGCATTTTCAAACATACATCCTTGTCAAAGGCTGTCTACACTAAGATGAATCTTTTCCTTTGTTTGAAAAAGTAAGGGTGTGCAAGCTAAGGATTGATCGGTATGCAGTATGTGTAATTCAACAATTACTTTTTTCCCCCCATCTAAAGGCGAAGAATGCAAATCTGCCATGTTTACCCGGATTCAAAGTTATTCAACAATTACTTTTTTCCCCCCATCTAAAGGCGAAGAATGCAAATCTGCCATGTTTACCCGGATTCAAAGTTCGGACAAGTGTACTTTAAACACAGCTTAAAACAAAACTAAAAAAGTTAGCACACAAAAATCAATTCCCTAGTTAAAAAAACAAACAAAAACAAAAACCCAAACCAAACCAACAAAAACCGAAGGCTGGAATCTTTAACATACGCTGGCTTGGAACCCCTGCTAGTGAATGTAATCATGCAAATCAAAACATGCCTGCCTATCGGAACTTCAAGCCGTCTTTTGCGTGTACAGCCATTGTTTGCTTGCTTAAATGCTTTTTGTTTGTTTTGTTGATGGTCTTTTAACTTAAAAGACAGCCATGCTCCATTTTGGAAGAAAGGCTGCAACCAAAGTTGGTAAATAAGCTGTATACCTGCACTGTGCGGGAGCATAAGACCGTAACAATATGTTGTTTAAAGCAAATTTGTTTTGCGTTTTACCAAACTAATACATTGTGGTGGTGGTGAAGGTGGTGGTGGTGATGGTGGTGGTGGGTGGTGGCGGCGGCGGCAGCAGCAGCAGCAGTATCACTAGAAGTAGTGGAAGTGGTAGCAGTAGAAGTAGTGGTAGTGGTAGTAGGCGTTGTGGTAGTAGTGGTAGAACTGACAGTAGTAGTAGTAGTAGTAGTAGTAGTAGTAGTAGTAGTAGTAGTAGTATTGTATCTTTGGCACTGCTAATGCAATTAATTGACTGATTAATTACCGAACACTCCTTATGGACTTAAACGAAAGATCTCAGATACACATACTCAACACCTTGACAAAACCACTTTTAGGTAACTAGCCGCCAGAATATCTTCACTATTTCTTCTTCATTGTGGGAGTCTGATGACAAGATCATTGACAT
>CM054135.1:51906206-51946206 GCA_028751875.1 Rapana venosa
CACACACACCACACTACACACACACACTCAATTCTGCATCTAAAGTGCTAAAGAGCGCTAAACAAGAAGCCTGTCGTTTTCCTAGTGCGGACATTGTCACAGCTTGTTTTACGACATTGTTGCATGGTCGTACTTGTCTTGATACAATGTTTTCTTCCCCCTTGTATTGATTTTGCTTTGTTTTGAAAGCCTATTTGCCATTAACCGGAGCAGTCATTGCTTCCCGCGTCAGCGGCCTACACTGATCACTGAGTGACTTACTACTATATGCCATTAAGCTTGAATTAAATAAAGCCCCTAAATCAGTTAGTTTCGTTGGGACTTTGATTCAATAAAGTTTCTTAGTTATCTATGCTGGGACTGATACAATCAAACTTACCTAACCAGAGCAATGAGGTTTGCAACAGATGAAATGAAAATCTCAAATATTGAAGAGGAAAAAACGGCAGTGTGTAGGCAACATTCTGTGTAATTCTTTTTAAAACGGTAGATTTTGTGAAAGAAGGAGCAGCTTAGCAGCGTTTTCAGTGCAGTGTAAATTAAGCTAGAGAACTGGTCATGTACTACTTGGGCACACACACACACACCACTGAAAAGATAAGGGGTTTTTAGTACATAAACTAAAGCCACTGCCCACACAGCCAGTGTTGGTGACACGTGACATACATGACCATTGGCATGGGCAAGCTCTCAAACTCGCCTTACTTTTCCACAGTAAAAGCTTGTTTGCCATCCCCAGCCAAACAAGCTATCAAAGGCTGACTAGCTGAAAAGCTGCACGTGTTCTAAACGGGTAAGCTATTCAAATAAAGTTCAAAATGATATTCCAGCAACCAAAAAGAAAAAGAAGTAAAGAGATAGATAGATAGATAGATAGAGAGAGAGAGAGAGAGAGAGAGAGAGGAGAGAGAGAGAGAGAGAGAGAGAGAGAGAGAGAGAGAGAGAGAGAGAGACCTATTCACTCTTCAGATCAAGCTTACAGGGCCCTTTGTTGCGCTGTGCATGGCATTTCAATAAAACTTGGTAAAACCAATGAACCCAAAACCGGTTTTGCTATTGTCACTTTGCACCCCAACTTCTTTTTTCTTTTTATCCCCCGGCAAAGGTCCACAAAGCTTACAAGGCCTTGTGCTATAAATCTCACGTGCTTCCTAGTTTTCTACAGATTTCGAAGTTATGGTCTGATCATATTTTATGGGATCAAACGGTCTGACGTCGGCCTCTACACAAATGATGGCGATTATTTTTGGTCATCTTGACTAACCAGAAAACAGTCACAGAGCCCAAGTTTTACCTTTAATATGAATCATTCACCTCTATTCCGATTTTTCTATTTCTTTCCGCGCAAACAGAAGAGGAAAAACGTACAGGGCAACTCTAATTTTTGGGGGAAACACCCTCATTCTTCTGTTGCTGAGGCCAGGCAGAAGGCATAACTTTGAATAACATTCTCTACCCCAGTGACTGTTGAGGAACACGTGATGAAAATTAATCTCACTGCTGTGTCGTCACTGTCAAGAGTTTGACGCCAGTAACATCTTCACAGCAAAGGAATCCTCAGCAAGCACCATGGTTCGTCCCCCCACCCCCTCCATCCTAATCAAAAGGTGATGAGGAGGTCGCATAGCAGAGTTTCTCCACTACTCCAACCCAGTAACAAATGCGGTTATCAACAAGAACAGCTAAATTTTATTTTTTTAAAAGAAAGAAGAAAAGCACTGACAGCACTTTACAGAAGGCCATTATCAAAACACTGATCAAGGCATACCTATTTCACCAGGCATCCTCACTTCCTAAGGGTAAGAAGGTGCTGTCAAGAATTGGAACAGCCAAGACCTTTCCATCAGTTTGTCAGTTGATACAAGGCATGACGAGTTGATGGACGTTTCCTTACGTAAGGGTAAGAAAGTCAACGGCATGAGTCAGGGTCAGCACTCAAGGGCTTAAAAAGGAAAGAGCTCTAAATAGCGAAGTCGAATTGGGAAAGGAAAGGACCCAATATATGGACGCAACTTACTAACAGGGACGGGATAGCTTAGTGGTTAGAACATGGCGCTCGCAATCTGGTGACCCGGGTTGATTCCCGTTCAAGGGGATATTTTCCCCTGGAGTCAACATCAGTGCAGACTCCACTCTTCCCAAAAGTCTTTCGGATGAGACTATAAACCGAGGCCCCGTGTGCGAACGCACGCAGAACATCTTGCGCACACGTTAAATCCTGTTCCGCTTTTCGTAAGAGTAGGCCATTAGGTGCCAGTGGGAACGGATGACAAAATTTACAAAACCGCATACACACGGGGACTGGATGTAAAAAAAACCCATATAAGTGCTTATTCCATTATCCTCGATATAAAAGAATAAATAAATAGCTTTTTTTTTGGGGGGGGGGGGGGGGGGGGGTAAACCCACAAACACACCCAAATAAAATCTTTCCTATACAAGAGAGAGAGAGAGAGAGAGAGAGAGAGAGAGAGAGAGAGGAAGAGAAGAGAGAGAGAGAGAGAGAGAGAAGTTTAGAGAGTTGCAATTTTCTCTTCTTGTACCTGCTCACAGAGAATAATATGATAATAAAAATCAACACAAACAGGCGTTTCCCTCGAGCAAAACTCCATTTTTTAAATGAAATATTGACAATGACAATCAGTGTTAAAATAGGGGGGGGGGGGGGGGGGGTACCACACGGCATACAGAACTTATTCAATTGTTTCCGATGATTGGTAATTTGTTCTGCTTGGTCTTGGTGAATGCTTGCTTACTCTGCAAATGTCTTCTTCAATGATTTTGCACTGTTCCGAAATCCAACTGTTTTTCGCCTCCTTCATATTCTGCTTGATTTTATTGGCTCATATTCAGTAGTTGTTTCCTGCTTTTCTACCTGTTAACCAAGTAAATTTGTTTTCTTCTTTCATCACAAAGGTCTAAGATGCTGTCAATGATCCATGGCTGTACCTTCTTTCTGTCATCTCAGCACCGCTTCTACTATTTCTATTATGACGTTTTCACTAGCAAGTGTGTTGATGCTGTCGTCCACAATATTCAGCGCTGCGAATTTTCCTCCTATCACAACTTGAAAGGCTGAAGACAATGGTACACCCTCTCAAAACAATAGTGCTTTGTTCTATCCAGTGAGCTTGTGTTCTGGCTATGTTTCGAGTGTGTGTGTATGTGTGAAGATATGGGAAGGAGAAGCATGCTACATCTAACACAGTCCTGCCCCGAATGGCTACGCCGATGAATGGACATAGTCTACGTTGTCTACATTGAGTTACGCTAAAGTAGCTTACATGGCTTGCAGTCTTGTAAAGAGTTGAAACCTGCTATAAGAACATTTGCTACTGGCAAATACTGCCCTTTTTTTCAAGATAGTAGCATTCTGGTATACATATCTTTACATACCCATTGATTTAAAGATCGTGAGGCAAGTGATGTAAAATAAAACTGGCAGCTTGCGGCAATTTTATACATGTATATCGTGTACATGTGTAAGTTCAAACACTACATGGCTATGACAAGGATATGGAACAGCAAATATATAAACATGTCTGAGTCCTGAAGGTAAAGTCTGTGTCGCATGTTTAACACGGAACACTTCAAAGCTAAGGTACTCTGCCGATCTTTAAACCAAAAGCCTAGACACGTGTAAATGGATGGGCGTGTTTTTGAGAGAGAGAGAGAGAGAGAGAGAGAGAGAGAGAGAGAGAGAGAGAGAGAAGAGACTCTGTTGAAAAAACATGTCAAGCATACCATTAAGAAATGGGAATGCTAAAAAATGCATTTCATCCATATTTAAATGATACATACACCCCCAAAAACAAACAAACAACAACAAACAACAACCCAAAACAAAACAAACAACAACAAAAAAACCCAAACAAAACCAAACCAAACACAACCCAACCCTCACAAAAACCAAAACAAACAAACAAAACAACCTCAAACCCACAACACCACCCCCCCCCCCCCCCCCCCCCCCCCCAACAAAAACGCGTTAGTTCTTTTTTTTCATTCCAAAATGTTTTGTTTCATTTATGATCATTAAGTTTTGCTTATTCCGCCTTTAGTCTAGATCGCCATAATTCCACCTTTCTTCGCTTCTTTCGGTCTTTTCTTCTAACCTCTTACCTTTTTTTGTCCCTACTTTGAGTCTGCGTTTCTTTTAATCCATTTCTTTGTCGTTCTATTGTTTATTTCATTCTTTCACCCATACTTGTTTTGAATTTTCAATTCCTTTTTAACGATGCTCCTCCCCTCCTCTTTTTGTACGAGCACAGTCAAGTGTGTATCATATGGGTGTGTGTTAAAAAAAAAAATTTATTCATTGTTATGTTTTCATTTCGAGGATAATGGAACAAGCAGTCCTGTGTGTTTTAAATTTTTTTTCTATTTAAATCATTTTTAAAGATCTAATACCCGTTTGCACGCAGTTTTGTAAATGTTGTCATCACACTGTGTGTGTGCGCCACGCGACATTCTATTAAAGTGTTAGGGTAGTACTCGTTTGGGCCAACGATCTTTTGTAACCTTCTGCTTGCGTAACCTTCTGCTTGCTAGACCTGTTGTCTCCATTTGAAGGAAGTTTCGAGACTTTCAAACTTTTCCACACCAACTTTTGCAACTTCACTGACACAGTGACAGGGATTTAGGCCATTCTTTAGAGTCTGAAGGAAAAGAAAAATCGTACTTCCCAATATCCTAAGATACGTATGCCTACTGATCCCGGGGAAAAGAAAATAAACTCACTGAAAAAAAGTGAGTGACGGAGGAAAATAAGAATGCACAACAACACTTCCCCAGCCCCAAACTCACGCTAACACACACACATGCAAATACACACACGCAAACACACACACGCAAAACACACACACAAACACGCACACAAACAACACACACACACACACACACACACACGCAGTGGTAACTTGCTTGGCGAGTGGAGACCTGTTATTATTTTTTTTTTTTTACAAGTAGTATCATAGAAATTAAAACCGCATGAAACGGACAGCTCTCTCTCTCTCTCCTCTCTCTCTCTCTTCTCTCTCACACACCACACACACAAATCAACTCACCCAAACCAAACGAATTTAGTTGACATTACATGGGTAACTTCTTAACTCTGCTTCAAGTATTGAACCCCCAAAATGTCCACTCAACAGTCACGTAACTGTGCACCTCTGTCCAGTTAGCATGTAGGCTAGGCCTAGGCTAGACTAGTACTAATCGTTAGGCTAGTTCACTAGCCTGCCTCCAGGGCTGTCATGAAGCCAAACTTACAGAGCTCTTCAAATGCAGACCTGTGCGTTCCATCACGTACGCCTTCACTTTGTACTGCATTCAGTCAGACCATACCCCATGAACCACGAAATTGACACACCTGGCCTGGGGCCATTCTTCCATCGACCAATTTTTGTACTGCTCCTTGTATAGCCTGCCTCTCTGTCTGCCTTTCTCTCCAACCTGACATCCCCCCCCCCCCCTCTACACACACACACACAAACTCCGACAAGAATGAGAACATATCACATACATGCAACAGTTAAAAATATGGTCATCAAATTTGAGGCTTGTTATTGGTAAATATTCTAGTAATGGTATTAATTGAAAAGTTCCATGTTTTCATTTTGTGCAAATTGGTCATCATTCTGGTTTCAAAACCTCTGAAGGAAGGCACTTAACTTTTGTCTGTTTTTATCAGGTAGTATGCTACTAGCATACACCTATCTGACCACTAGTCAACTGATAATTTTCATGTATTAAGGTCTACCACAGTACCAGTGTCATGCAGCACATCCTTGAAAACCACAACAGGACCTAAAGTAGTCTTTACGATGAGATCATTAGGCCTAGGTCTATGGTATAATGTACAATCAGCACACACTTTCAGAATTATAACGAAATAATGCCTCTGAGCAGTGAACAATGTGGTCATTGAAACAATTCTGATAGATTAATACAGAGAAAGAAATACACGCCATACCTCTTATATCTGCAATGTTCTAATTTCTTTGTTCTTTACTGTGCCACCCCCACCTCTCTCTCTCTCTCTCTCTCTCTCTCCACACACATACATACACACACACTGCAATTAACTCCCTCTTTTCTGATATCTACATTAACATACACTTGCACAGTTTTTTAAAATTTCTTTATCCACCTCTCTCATAAAGATTTTCTTGTTTTGGTTATTGTTCCTCGGCTACAGCTCTGAGGTTCACAAATGGCGAGACTTTTGCACACGTGACCACCCCCCCCCCCCCCCCCCACCAAAAAAAAAAAAGAAAAAAAGAAAAGAAAAACCTCCCCCCCCCCCACCATTTAGGTAGCTGCATTTTGACTTCAGGGATGGTGTCTAAACACAACACCTGTGTACAAGCGTTTAAAAAACCACAACTGTTGTCTGTTTCTACTGGCAAAATGGTAGACTCTTTGGAAAGGCGAAATGGGTTTTTAACCTGAGTGCAGTATGTTTTGCTTGCATTTGTACATAGTGCCTCTGTTTATAGTCTCACCCCAAGGGCTTTGACATTCAGTTTGATTTTCTTGTTAAACTGGGAAGAAAGGGCAAGGCTGGGAACCCAACTCAGAACCTTACCGTTTACTTGTTAGGCAAGTGAATGTCTTAATCATCCTGTGACCTTCCTTCTTTCATATTTATTAAGAATTTGATTTTGATCATGTCACATTTCATTGACTTTTTCTGTTTTAATTACCCCCAGTTTCTTCTAATGTACTGACAAACTATTAAGTCATTTTACATACTTTTGATGTGTAAAATATCAAGGTGATATGTCCTTGCATTATTCAATATTACTGTTTTTATGACTGTTATGTCTGACAAAGATTATAATATGGGATACCCACTGCACACAGTATTTAATGTTTTGAAAATGCTTGGTTTATGTGAGGGAGTGAGTGAGCGATCGAGCGAGTGAGTGAGTGAATGAGAGGGATTGAGTGAGAGGGAGCGAGTGAGTGAATGAGAGCGAGAGAGAGAGAGGAGAGAGAGAGAGTGTGTGTATATGTCATTCGACTCATTGTGTGTGTGTGTGTGCGTACATAGGCACATACAAGACTTTTGTGTGTATGTTTGAGTGCACAAAGCATGTACACACACATCTGTTACTAACTAATTATTCTGTGACTGGAAGCAAGAAAGAGCACAATCTATATCTCACCTTGTTTGTATTGAGTGAATCGTTATATTTTATGCATACACAGTTCTTGCTTCATAATTATCAATTCAATACAAAGCTTTTCTTTCGATTACTTAAAAAATACCGTAAAAAAACAAAAACATAAACAACAACACGCACCAAATGACATGTAACATGCATCTATCTGTCTCAACTCTTTTTCTTGCTTACATCCAACATTCAGAACAACACTCATGCTTTAGTTTTTAACAATTAGTGCAAGTAGAAAAAAAATGCATGTCATACTGTTAGTGTTAGTGATTTTATCTCAATCTCATATTTAGTAATATCAACCATTGCTTGAGAAAATGCATCTTTCTAAATTGTTACTCCTATTAGCTTAAAAAAAAACCCAACCCAACAACTTTATTTTACTTGTTTTTACGTTGTTTGTTTAGTTTGTTTGTTTTCTTCTAAAGTGATGGGAGCACTGTTTTAGCAAAGAAGCTTGTTTTTTCCCCTTCTAAACTGATGGGAGCACTGTTTTACAAAAGAGCCACAGATTCATGAAAAGTTCTCCTGAAAATCTAAACATTCTGATGTTCAATAGTTTTCTCTTGTGAAATGTAAGAAAAGAGCTTCTGAGGAACACCATTCATTGTAACCCAATACTACGTCAACATCTAGATTTTAAAAGTTTCCAAACAATCACTTAAAATATGTAAAATACAGAGATCTCTCTCTGAAACATCACTGCATCATAATTTATAAAATTAAAATACAACCTAACTCTAACTTGAATGGGTTCATTCCCAGCTGTGGTCCGAAAAAGTCAGTCTTATCTCATGTCACTTGTCAGGCCTAATGATTTTAATTTCAAGTATTCACATATCACGCCAGTCTCGTATGGAGAACAGCTCTAGCTAGAAACTCAATCAATATTTATCATCTTGCCAATCTGGGTAAGCTGCAAATTCAGATTATCATTTTCCATAAATGTCTTTCTCCCACAAGCATGAACACACAGGTCATGAAGTACTGTCATGGATAGATCAGGCACATACTTGTACAACGAACAAATTTCACTCAGAGAGCTCTGTACAGTATAGACACAGACATGGTGCATACAGACACATAGACACAGACATGTAATGACATATACATGTATGCCCATGTATATTTTTAGTTAATCTAGTATCACTTTAACGAAGTGGAACTCTGGTAAATTGTAGAATGACTCTCCTGAAACATCTCTCTCTATCAAGTCTATTCATGATCCATTTCTCTCTCTCTCTCTCTCTCTCTCTCTCTCTCCTCCTCTCTCTCTCTCTCTCTCTCTCTCTTCTCACACACACACTCTAATCAAAACACACAGACACAGACACACAGACACAGAGTCACACACACACATCTATTTTGAAAAGTTTCTGAAGGGTACAAATCCATTTCTGAAAATGAAAGTATCTCAGTATCTGGCAGGGAAGATTATGTGATGGACACACCTTAGGATGCATTTTATAATTTACTACACAATGAATCAGGAATGGTGCTCACACACAATAACATGACATAAGCATGGTAGAGAGACAGTCAGACAGATAGATAGACAGACAGATGGATGGACCAACAGACGGACAGACAGACAGACAGACAGACAGGAAAAGACATACACTGAGACAGACCTGGAGACAGATGGACAGCTAAAGAGACAGACAGACAGAGACACACAATGACAGAGGGTGAGACAATTATGGATAAACACAGGCACATGGTGGGGGGTAGGGGATTAAAGCAAGCCAAGTGTGAATGCACACATTCTTACTATGAGCCTTTTTTTTTTTATGTCTCTCTCCATGAAAGTATACATGTGTGCATACATATATGTATGCATGGGTGTGTTTGGCTACAGGAAGAAAAGGATTAAGTGTGTGTGTGTGAGAGTGTGTGAGAGTGTGTGTGCTGTTACATCAATAGTGGGCTTAAGACACTACACAAGGGCAAATTTGTCATCAAACTAAGCATTATAATATGCCAAATGTTACTTCCAAAAACCCATTTGATTATAAACAAGGATTGCAAAATAACAGAGAAAAAAATTGTCAGATTTTGTCCCTTTTGAAATCTAGATATCAATTGCTTTAATGAATGGGTTGCAAAATAAGTTGACATTGGTAACTTTTACAAGTCTGGCTATCTCAGATTTTAACTCAGGCATGTAATCACTCCTGCTGTACCTGTTTACCTACTCATTAACTGCTATTAAATCATCTGCTGATATACATATTTTATCTTTTAGGGAACACAGAAGAAGAAGATAGTATAATTTACATCTTTGTTTTTTTCTATAAGCTGGACCACTTGCTGAGTCACTTTTTTGTGTTGCGCGTTCTTGTTTTAATTTTTCTTGGATTTTTTGGTCTTCCTGTGCTGTTGTTTTGGGAAAGGGGCAGTCTACTTAGTAAACATGAATCCAGAAATACACATCCTAACAAATGGTTACTTTACAACTCAAGTCATGACCAATATACAATTTTGTGCGTCTTCTTTCTTGAAATCATGACTTCACAGGGGTGGTGTACCTTCTACGGAATAGTCTGCATGCAGTCAGGCCTTAAACTGAAAACTAAAACAGAAAGTTTACTGGAATTTCCCTGAATTATTCTGAGCTTTTTTTTGTTAATAAAAAGATAACATGATACATGCTCCTAATACTGAATTAGATGCTACGCAATGTACAAATTAATACTATGATTTTAAAAAATTAAATATTACAATGAATCTAACATCACCCATACACAGAACTAGGACTAGGAGAATTCTAAAACAAAGTTGACCCCAGATTGAAAAAACAATTTGCTTGGTAAACTCTGACCAGCTAAGCTGTACACGTTTTCAGATGGTTCTTGACAATTGTAACAGTATTGGCATGATTTTTTTATTTTTTTTTTTAGAGCCTAAATACCTTCACAGTATATTCAACTGACAATTTTGTATAAAATACACTACAACTGTAAAAGCACAATGCTTTACATGTAAAACTAAAACTAAAAGAATGAATACTATAAACAAGTTAGTGTAATTTACACACAACACACACAAGTGAAGGTATAAATCATAAATGGCTAGTGCGGCAAAGATAATTTGGTTTCTCCTCATGCAAGTCATATCACACAATCAGCACATGCACATCCATACAAAAAGTGAACACAGCATTCCAAAAAACAAACATATCATAGGATTACTCACTGCTTGAGGAAATTAGAGCTTCGTTGTTCAAGGACTGCTGCATGAATGAGAGCTGCAGATGACAATCACAGAAGTTTGTGGGCAGACTAGCAACTGAGACTGTTCACCTCACTTGCTACGTTTCTTTAACACAATCTATGCTGCCAAACAGTATGATCTCCACTTCTTTACCTTGCACCTCTCCAAGACAAGATCTGGAAAAAAAAGTAAAAGCTAATTTCAATCCTGTTCAGAACAAAATATCATAATATGATTATTCAATAAATAAAGCAATTACCAAATTCCTTAAATTAAGCTTACTTTCCCACCCACATCCATCTTAACCTCTGGTTAACTGCCATAATCACACTGACTGATAAAGTCTCTTTGTGTGTGTGGTCTTGAACTTCTTAGGAGGGAGTACTTTCATAAACTTGTGTGCAGACTGCATGCTGGGTATATTCGTGAAATCCACATCACCAGCCATAGCATGCCTGCTCTGTGTGTGTGTCAATGTGTGTGTATGTGCAGGCGTGTGTGCGTGTGCACACACGCGCATGAAATAAAATTCAAAACTGTTTTTGGGGAGAATAATGAATAAGCACTCATGTACTTTTTGTCCCCATCCAGTTCCCAGTGTATATGTGTGTGTGTGTGTGGGGGGGGGGGCAAGGTGGTGCATATATCATTGTATGTGTGCAGTGGTGTGTGTGTGTGTGGTGTGTGTGTGTGTGTGTGTGTGTATGTACTGTGGTTGTGTGTGTGTTGTGTGGTAGTGTGGTGTGTTTCTTGATCTTTTTGGGAGGAATTACCATGAAAAACATGCAGTGTACAATGGGCATAGTAAACTATAAGTGTCATCCATACTACCAGCCATAGCTGACCTGCTCCATGTGTGTGTGTGTGTGTGTGTGTGTGTGTGTGTGTGTGTGTGTGTGTGTGTGTGTGTGTGTGTGTTTGTGTATGTGTTTGAGTGTGTGTGTGTGTGTATGTGAGTGTGAAAGAGAGAAGAGAGAGAGAGAGAGAGAGAGAGAGAAGGAGAGAGAGAGAGAGAGAGAGAGAGAGAGAGAGAGAAGAGAGAGAGAGAGGGAGACTGAAAGAGAGTGTGTGTGTGTGTTATGCAATGATGGTGTATCATTGTATGTCTTTAAGTTTAACTTTAAGAAAGAGAGAGAGAGAGGGAGATGGTTATGGCAATGATGGCGCATGTCTTTAAAGCTAAAAAAGAGAAAAAAAATTCCTCTAAAGTAAGAGTATGGCTGCCTTTTAGCATAACAACCTGCACTCTCCTTGAAAGGAGAAAAAAATCTTCTGAAGTCAGAGTATGGCTACACATGTGATGATGTGGTGAGGTACTTTAAAATTGTGGTATGTACACAGACTTCTCACTCAGTCAGTGTGTACAAGTTTACAAACTTGCTGTGATTTGCAGGTGGCGTGTGGCAGAAGGTACTAATGGGCCCTGATTCCATGTGACCCCCCAAAGTATTAAGCTGTGGAATGTGTGGTGCTTGTTGTGTTAACCCTCTTGTCCCCGATCCGGCCGCAGCCGACAGTAATGGAGGCTGCCGTTAGATTCCAATACAACCACAGCCGACAGTTGGTGCTTCCCATGTGGGCAGTACTTTTCCATCACACACAGATTCTCGTGGTTTTCACACTATGTGTCTGAAAATTGGTGGGGCGATGCAGGGAGGGTGTCAGAGGATGCCAGTGATAAATTTAGACCACTAACATGTGTGTAGTGGGGAGGGAAGGAAGAAATAACAGCCAGCGCCTCGAACACTTTTCAATGGTGCAGCGTGGCGGAAAAAAATGGCGTTTTCTTTAGTAGCAGACGATTCATCTGATTAGCGAGACGATAAATTGAATGTTATTGTCTTGGAAGTAGAAATATTTGAATGAGAATTGTTAATTAAGTGAGTCCGATATTAAACGATTACGAGGAAGAGGCGGAAGGAAATGCTGCAGTTAGGGAGAAGAGTGAGCCAGAAACTAACGTGTTACACGGCACATTCCTGACCTGTGCTACACACACCGACTTCGGAGAAATTTGACCTCCAGGCCGGTCCGCGGCATAGACGCCTGAAAGCGTGATGCCTTTCGACTGTTTTCTCATTATTACCACACTTTTGCTTTGAAACTGCAATGGCAGAAACGAACAGATATGCTGATAATGAAAATAGCAAGAAGGAAAATAAAATAGGTCTCTGTCTGCCAAGGTTCGACAGGGGAGAGCAACCCCCTCCCACACACACATCCATAATTTGTGCTTTTGTGATGTGATGTGACCCTGTGCCACCACTACGACTACTTTAGAGACTACCAACATTAAAATTTTGTAGAGTTACATAAGTTCTGTGTTGTTTCGAATTTGTCACACCTGTGCTGTGACAATGGTGACAGTGTGACAGTCATGTACAATAATACACTTCTGTACACTTAACAAACATGTGGTAGCACACGCAGATATGAACTGCAGTATAAAGGTCACATGTTGATTGAATATGACTTGTTTTCAAAAGAAAAAATAGTTAAACAAAACTTCTGTCTCCTCGAGACATACCATAAAACAACAGGTGCTATGGGGACATTGTGTGACACATCCTTGAAGTACTTTTGCACATAACTATTGGTAAACACATCAGCTGAGTATCACTTCCTTATTCGACACTAATATGGTTGAACTATTGTCAAATCCATGCAAGATTTGCTGTTTTATCATATATACCATATTTTTTCCTGTGATTGGTGACAAATAAGGTGACAATGACAAAACATCTGGTGACCAGACACATAAACTTGCGCCTAAATGCAAGTACAAAGACATACCTAGCTTGTGACAAAATTTCAGCTTGATAACTTGTCATGCACACACACAATTGCCTTAGGAGTAAAGTAAGTCAGATGGAGGTAGAAAACCTGCAAAGAATTCAAAATCTACAGGCAGTTTAGCTCTGTAGAATCCAACAACAAGAGGGTTAAATGCTTATTGTCATAAGGTGGACATGCTTAACAGAGGTAAGAACTCGTCCCTTGGTCTGGAAACTTGCTGTGCAGAAAAATCTTTCCTTTATGAGGAGGGCTTCCAATCCATGCTGTAGTGTAAATGTATATATACTAAATTAGTAAATAGCAAGACAAACAAAATTTTCCAAATCTGATAATTCCTATTGTCTTTTCGAATCATTTGAGCCTGCAAATGGGATTTAAAGAAGTGATAGCCTAGTTGTTAAGACCATTTATTTTGACTTTGATCACATGGGTCATGAACTGATGAACTGATGAAGTTGTGGGTTGAATCTGGGTGGCATCTGGTGAATTAAGCCTTTTATTAGTTTTAAGGGTGGGGATTTTTAAGATCTCCCAGGTCAACTGCAAGTGCAGTCCCACCATTGCCTTAATTCCCTTTGTGTATGTATACATACAGATCAAATATAGACAATAAAGATCCAGTCACTCATGTCAGCGTTTGATAGGTTAAGGAAACACAACACCTATAGACCCTGAAGTCTAGTGTTACTAGTGTATAATCTTCACAATGTTGAAGATGGTTGAGAAATGAAAGAACAACATATTTTCCCAGGATAGTTACTAAGTTAGGCTGTAAGCTTACCTGTTTTATGTTCGCAGTCTCGATTGAAATGTTGGCTTAAAGTTAAATATTAATTTTCATTTTGGGTCGTGTTTTCATGTTGGTTGATAGAAAACGATAGGCTATGTTGTTGTTGCACGTTAACCGTAGTTTCTGGCTACTTTTTGACCAGATTAACACAGTTAAACACAGTTAGCGACAAGGAATCCCTTTCACGAGACCATAAACGTGCAACAACAACAACAAGGGGACCGATCTGTACACTATTTTTTTATAATATTAATTCTTATATGATAGTTGTATCGCTCATCACAATCATGTAGGCCTCAAGGCTTCACTTGTGGCTTGTTTGATAAAAGATTTCATGAACTGCCAAAGATCTCATGAAGTGTTGAATTGACAGACCATAACTGATCTTCAATAAATTGAATAATGGTTACTTAAAACGTTTACGGAATAGTGATGATATTAGTTTTCACAATACCTGCCTGAGGCGATAATCCAAGGTTCCTTTCCTAAAGATGACATTGTCTGGAGGCCATTTTGGATTCTTCCACAATGCGTGTGTGTCGTACGATTTCATTGGACAACGTCTACATTTAGACCAATAAAGAGAGGTTAAATAGAGACCGGAAAAGCATCTATTGTCGTCTGCTTGTAGGCCTACCCCCCCCCCCCCCCCCCCCCCCCCCCCCCCCCCCCCCCCATACAATTTATCCTTAACTTATGCTTGTAGGCTAGTTAGAAATGTATAAATATGGTCTTAGCTTTTTCTCCCTACATTGCTACTCAGAAGTCTTCTCCCTGATTTGTCAGCAACTCAGAGGTGTTTTTCCCCCTTGTTATTTGTCAGTTTCTGTGTGCTTTATGAATTTGCTCAATTTTTCTGTAACCTATATTCAGGTTAAGTGCTGCATAAAAGAAAGTTAAGAAAAAACCCCACAACAAACATTTTCAGGACAGCTTTTGTTTGCAGCTGCAAACATGCTGGTGGTTATTATTGTTTGCAGACATATCTTTCTAAAATCCTTGATAGAGTGCTATAAACAATGTTTTAAAACTTTTGTTTGCAGCTGGAAAAAATGCTGAAATGGTGATAATTTATCATCGTTTGCAGAGAAATCTTTCTCAAATCACTGGTAGATTGTTAGTTTAAATTATCCATTGCATTCTGTGGCAAAACTCTTTAATTTGGTTTTTGAAGTCACCTGCTATGAAATCTGTCTGAGATTAAGGTGGAGCAGTGGTCAAGCAGTAATACACTCCTTGAGAAAGTGAGAGATCAAAGGTTAAGTCCTGCTTAAAACAGGACCCCATCCACTAGACCATGGGTAGTAATCTGGAGTGGTAGTCTGGAAAAGGTGTGTTAAAACTTAGGCCTACTTCTTACCCTGGCCAAGAAATAAAGCAGGTTGTCATCATCATCATCAATCTTTCTCTCTCCTCAGGCAGATTTCTTAGCATGGACTTTGGGCTGACCTCTTAGGCGACAGTATACTACCACTGTGCAGAGTTACTTTTGTTTTTGGTTCTGATTTCCTCTCTTTGTGTATATTTATTTCCCTATGACAGTGGTTTCCCACAGATTTTGGCCAGGGGTAAATTGTCTTGTAGCCATAGGTTTCTTTGCATGATTATAATTAAATGCTTGCTGCATACAAAACTTTTTTGTTTTTTCATCCCAGAAGTCAGAATAAATTTCAGCTACCTTAATGGTGGGAAAAATCTGTTGCATAATCTCACCATTGGTGAACCTCAGAGCTCTGCCTGAGGAACAATAATTCTTTTTTTTAATTAAAGAGGTGTAACACATTTATTGAAAAGATCAAATCTATTATTGTTTTTATTTTATTTTGCTTGCTTTTTTCAGGAGGAGGAAGGAGGTGTGTGTGTGTGGTGTGTGTGTGTGTGTGTGTGTGTGTGTGTGTGACTGTGTGTGTGTTTGTGTGTGTGTGTTGGGGGGTGGGGGGATGAGAGTTTTTGGGGAGAGAGAGAGAGGGAGAAAGAAAGAGAAAGAGAGAGAGAGAGAGAGAGAGAGAGAGAGAGAGAGAGAGAGAGAGAGAGAGAGCAAGCAACAACTGCTCCAAAACTGGAAGATCAGGTGGAAATATCAACACACTAAGAGGTGGTGCATTTATTTCAGAATGGACTAAATGAAGTGGGGACAGGACAACTTTGTGGTTACATCAAAACTCATGATCTGACTGTACTTAAGTGCATGGGTTTGAGCCTTTGCTGGGGGGTGTGTTTGAAGAAATTTTCCCCCTTCAATTAACACTTATTCCATTCCCCTGAAAGTCGTTCATTTAAGACTACAAACTAAGGTCCAATACGCAAATGCATGGATACCCATCATGCGCACATGTCAATACCACATCCACTTTGACGTTAAAGAGTCGGTCAGCAATAGCTGGCTGATGGCATGGATGATACCCAGGATCAAACTGCCAAAGAACACTGCTTGATAATTTAGTGTAGTGCAGTGTACCAACAACTCTTCAAGGAGTTAGGGGAGAAGTTAAGTGAAGTCAAATTAAGTTCTGAGGAGCTGAAAAGCAAACACAGCAATAAAAGATTAAACAACCCAATGCTTTCAATACTTCTGAGTTTATTTGCATAATTATAATCATTGACAGACAGCAACAAAATGCATCAAATGACTTTACCTAGCAGCACCAAAAGCACTCTGAACATTTTGTTCAATTTTCACCCCCCCAAAATTAACAAAGTTATGTATTATCCAGTACCTCAAAGATATACATGATGGATGCACAACTTATTTTGAAGACTGCTCAATCAAAGAATGGTCAATCCTTATTCATGATAATATTTACAATTGACTTAGTGATTGCTGAAATAAATGTCTAAAAAAAATGAATAAAAAATATGTGAAGGACTGTAAAAAAAAGAAAAAGTGAGTACCTCATGGAAAAGAGAGGTGAACACACAGCATATAAAAACAGACTTTGAAAAAGACACGTAAATGAGAGCAGATAGAGAAGATGATGTCCGTAGTATACCACAAACAAAAACCATCCCTGAATCAATTGAAAATATTCTTTGAAAATATGCCATACCCTACAAACTTGTAATAATTTGACACTATAAACTGCTCTATCCTAAAAGAAAAAGAGAAAAAAAAAAGAGAGAGAGAACAAGAACCCCCCCCCCTGCACACACACACACACACACACACACACACACACACACACACACACACACACACACACACACACACACACACACACAACACACAGAATCATGTTCACTTTTGATGATGTGCAGTGTTCACAATGAAACTTTCACTATTGTTAGCAATCATTTCAGCTTACCAAAAATCATGATTTGGAGAAAAAACAAGTAAAGCAAGGAAAAGAGTGGCAAGAATAAACAATAAATGTCTTTTACTGCTAAAGATAAAATTTTATGTAGCATTGTCAAAGCACCAATTAGGCACCTATTCCTCCAAACAGCATGCCTATCTGTTGAGAAAACCTGAGATCTATAACTGTTCACAGTTTCTTACATGTAGACACCTGTACATTCATCACATCAACACCAAGTCCTTCTGTTTCCCTAAAATAAACATATAAAAAAATCCTGGTATATATTTTAAAATCATTGCTGAATGTGTGATGACAGAATATTCACTGATTGTGGAAGAATTATCACTGCACTCTTTGAAGTTAGAATATGGCTGCTTTTATGATGGAATAAAAACACTCCCAAGCACAAAAACTCATCCAAACATCAGATAATAATTTAAGTCAAGTAGTAAGACCAAGTGTACACTCATTTTGAAGAAAAGTAAAAATGTATGCATTTCCTTGTAGAATTAACCAAAACAACATACTGAACAAATATAATCTGACTTACCAGTGTCAAACTGGACTTAGTGCTTCTTTTTGACAAGATAAAAAAACAACATCCCTCTTATGAAGCTGAACATTAGTTTCAGCAGCTAATGAATAATCTGGTTCAACATTATCAGACAATTCTGTACTATAAGAATGTAAACATGATAACAAAAATAAACAACATCCAGCATGCCAAAACAAAGGATTGGACATGGTGATATTGACTGACTGTTCCATCCCATCCAAGAATGAGGAAAATAAGTCCAATATCATTCCAGCAATTTGAAGAGAATGATTTGTGCCTTATGAGAATACGAATACGCAAATTAATCAAAAGCAATTCTTTAATCTGAAACATAATAATAAATGATGCAGAGATATTCTCATTCACATTGTTTGAAAGGTGATCACAGATATGAATAAAAACTGCTGTTCCACTTCTGATAAGGGTACACGTCTATTATTTCCTGAAGAATGATATCATCGTTGTTATGAAATAATGTTTAGAATCTTTTAACTGAAAAATAACCTTCCTTTCATATCATTATTATTATCATATTTTTTTATAAAAAAGGCAAATGGTACAGGATGAAAATTCTTAGTAGTACATTTCTTGCTTTTAATATAACTTAAGCCCAAAGCATTTACAATAAACCATACATCCACAAACGTGTGTGGCATATATATACACATAATGCTTCTCACAGTGTGTGTGTGTGTATGTGTGTGTGCATGCATGTGTGTGTATGCTCTTGGCAGTTTCTGGTGTTCAATTTCAATGTAGATATGCATCTGCACAATCAGAATCCGAGTAAAAACCAATAAATTGCGTTAAAAATAACCAGTAAAAAATAAAGTGGTTTACACCATCTCCACAAAGCAAATTGTCAGTATTAGCACTGAAGTGTATCTTTTGTGGATTGACGAGATCTTTGAACACATTTGCATGCACACAATACACACTCTTTCTCTTCACTGTTTCAACTGCATGAGTGTATCCACTTTATGTACATATATAAACAAACACACTGAACAACAAAACGTCAAAAGTTAATACATTCACAATCTCCTCAAAATAAATTACATCAGCAAGGTACTCACGTCATCATCTTTTACCTAAACAGTTATCACAGTATCACAGGCAAGATAAAAAAACAGAGAGAGAAACACGGTTCTCACTATTCTCTCTTTTCTCCTGATTTCAGACTATGAGAGTTTTGTGAAGGTTCATGTTTTTCAGCTGAAGCAAGAGTGTCTGTTTTAACCTGAGGCACTTGCGGAAACAACACTTCTCCAAAATTTCTCAGCAGACCTCTGTTATAAAAGCTGCGGCAGTGTGTTAATATCTTTTTAACATTGCCAGCGTTGTTGTTGCTGTTGCTGGTGAGCTGCTGTTGTAGGTTACCAAGCTTGACATCCTCGTTGGTGGTGAGGTTGATGGCCACCAGATACAGGTGGTACAGCAGGAAGGGGACCACCAGCAGCAGCACAACTACCAGTGACCCCAGCAGAACCACGATACGAGGGACCTGGAAAAACAGATGCTGCAACAAAGAAAGCACAAAAGCTGATCCAGGTTTCCTTTTAGACAGATCTCAACCTGAAAAAAAAGCTCAATATACGAATCACCATTGATTATCACTGGAAACAATGGCAACTTCAAATCTGCAAAATCATTATGTACTTTCATCAGCAGGTTTGTCTTTCCCTTTTATGTCACAAATCTTTCTCCAAACAGAGCAGATGAAACTAGTCTTAACAACTTTATTTAGCTTTGGGAGGAAAGGAACTGTGTAGGGAGAAAGAAAAAGTAATGAGAATCTGTTTCGGTGACAATAATAATCCACTTTGAGGCAAAAAGTCACTTCAGGCTGTCAGAAGCTCAGCTGGATGTCTGAGCTAGGGAAGTGTTTCTTTAAAGTGAACACAAGTATCATCTCTGTGTGGAGATTTTAAAACCATTACGCAAATTTCGATCCCAGGGATTGAGTTATACAGAAAGGAATGTTATCAGAGATTCTAGCATATCAAAATTCTCCTACAAACTGCTTCACACTTTCATGTTGTTAACTCATAAAACATGGTCTATATGCACAGACAGAAATGTATAATCAAAGGTAGTATCAATAAGACAAAAATTTACAAGTATAAACATCACAAATAACTGATGTGTACGTTAACCTTGGCCGAGTCCCCAAGCTATGCATTGAGCCTGGTTGCCTCACAGATAGGTGACCGATCGTACACCTTGTCCTTGGCTTCAGTACAGTCCCCAAATTCGCCCAGCTGTAAATGGGTACCTGCCCTCTTTAGGGGCATGGACAGGAGATGAGCACCAACATCAATACCATGGACCCTGGAAAAGCTGAGGTCTTTGACACCTCACTCCCCAATGACTACATAGGTTACGGGCCATCTTTACCTTTACCTATGTCATACTACTATGACATTTCATCTACTGCTTCAGTTTCATTAATCCAAAGGACAATAAAGGCCTGATTTTTCTACTGTACCTGCACAAGCACTGCATATGTCATGGGATGTGCCTCGCCAGTCACAGCATCTTCATAAGAAGCCTCCATCAGCTTCAGGTTGGTTACCAGCAACACAAGACAGTGTGTGGTGAGCAGCACACCATTGGCACACATTACCACCAAAGACAGCAGGAAAAGGAGGAAATAACGCAGGTTAAAGACTCCTACACAGTTGTTGGTCCACACACAGTGATGATCAAATCGATGCACACAGCGGTTGCACAATCCTGAAACAGTAACAGATGATTCAGTACAAAATGTATGACTATCAGGGATAAAAACATGAACATCTCACTGGCAAAGATAAAACAAAAAAAAACCATTAGCACATAACACAAAGGTTTGGAGATGAAAATGTTGGAAACATGGTTTTACACAAATGCAAACACACACCTTGCCAATATGGCAGATCATAGCCCCACACCCACACTTCACTGGTGCTAAAGGCTAAAGTGTCAATGTCAAACTAGTTGAAGAAACTAGAAAAAAGAAATCACACAACCAAAACACACCAAAACATTTCAAATACATTTAATTTTCATATCAATAACATGTCCATATAAGTAATCTTTTTTTCTTAATCTAAAAAAAAAGAAGCAATATTGAAATGAAAAAAGTTATGAAAATGAGACGCATAAAAAAAAATTCCCAGAAATAATGTATAAACCCACATTTCTTGTGGTGTATACATTTTGTTTTTTGAAATTTCCCTGAAAATGTCTGATGTTTTGAAAGTTGTCACAGATCTGCATTAAAGAAAAACATAAAAATCCAAGTCTACAAATTCTTTCAAATTTTGGGGTCAGAAATTGAAAGAAATTTACAGTGGATGCCTTCATGACTACATCATTTAAATTTATGAATACTATGGGTCAGAAAACTACAAAATCAAAGTATTTAGCAATCATTAAAAAGCAGATTAAACGTACACATGCAGCACTATGAAGTTCAGGAATGAAAAACCCAAAATAAATCAATCATTACAAAGTTAGAGAAACTCTCTTACTGCAGTGTTTGGAGCGTGCTGGTTTGACAAATCCACAGGTACTGCACAGTGTGTCAGCTTTGTACATAACACCATCATACTTGTACACCCTCAGAAAAGCGTCTACATTACGTTTGTTGATTCGCCCAGGGTCACTCAGGCAGCTAAGCTGGTAAAAAGCCAGATTGGTGAAGAGGAAGGTGATGGGTAGAAATGAATGGCTGCCCTCAGGTTCAAATCTGGTCAGCACTGGCAGCATGTCAATAATCAGCACCATGTGGCCCAGTATGACCAGAGTACCAAATACCACCTGCAGGACTTCATTCCTGCAATGTAACATCATTCTCATTACACATACTAAATTATTAATATATCATCTTTGTTAACAAACAAGATGCCTTGAAAGAAATGGCTTGAAACTAAGCCTTTGTCTATTCAGCAAAATGTTGAACAAAAGTTGACTTTTTCTTTTCTACACACACACACACACACACACACACACACACACACACACACACACACACACACACACACACACACACACCCCACCCCCTAGACACTAGACAGGTGACATACCTTGTGTGAAAAATAAAATGACTTATTTTGTCAAAGCTTCTGGTCAAAACAGCTGGAATCACAAAGTAATGTCCCATCTGAAAAAGAAAATATTGACATGTCATAAATGGTCTCCTGTTATCTTTTTCTATCATTATTATTATATCAATGCATGACGATACATGTTCATATAATAATTTGAATGTTTTATTTTATATATAACATTATAACCTGAACGCAAGAATCTCTTTACACCTTTACAATTCTTGCTGTAAAATTGGAATCTGGGAAATAAAAATGAGAAAAATGTGTACACTTTTCCCCCTAGTATACATTGTCATACAGTTTTAGTGTCATACACCGTTACACTCTTCTACTATTATTAGTATTAATGTTATCCATTCTCTTTTTTTTAACATCATATTTTTATTTCCCCTTTCTTTGCTGTTTCCCCTTCTGTGACACTCCTGTCAAGCTATTCCCACACTGCTCCTTTTGATTTCTTGCCCCAGTCATACAGGTCTAAGATTATAAGAGTAAGATCATCATGTTGCAACCTCAGGGTCAGAAGTCCACACAAAACTTAACAATGTTAGGCTGTCCTAAGACCACCAGCCAGAGGGGTCCTGCACTACTGCAGGGTCACTTAAGTAGTATTCAGTGGTGCCTGTTCTGGGCCAACATACACAGGACACTACCAACTAAGCCCCCTACTGATGACCGTAATAGCTAGTCATAGAACCAGACTAAGTCAGTAAGTGAGACACCCCCTGTGGTGTTAGCAACCACAACATCCCTCCAAGGACCTTCTCCATTGAACATTCAACTCTCTCTCTGTCTGAGTGTCTCTCTCACACACACACACACAAACTCACATACACACTTACCTGTGATAGTCTATTTCCAGGCATACCCAAGAATCCTGAGGCAAAAGCTGAAAGATCAAAGCAAAAGCACATGTTACAGCCAATGAATCGACTGATGAATAAAAAGAGTATGCACACCACAACTGCAGTCATAAAAACTATTGTAAAACTCATGGACAACCTGATAAATAGGTTTTGGTGTTGGATTTCTGCATGGAAACGTTCATTTCTTAAATTGTACTCAATTATCAGATAATTGCAAGGTCTTTTTTCGCTTGTATTTTGAAAGTTCTACTGTTCAATTCTTCATAATGGAGAAGTAACTTGGCTGTGAACTGAGAATGCAGTCAACTCTCTCTCACACACAGTGACACACACACACAGTAACACACACACACATACTGCTTCCATAGTGCCTCAAAGAGCAGTGGGACTTGCCACTTGGTTTTGCTGCCTGGCTGTGTGAGGGGATCGTGTTTTTTCCCCAATACCATAGTCCCTTAATCAGATTCAGATATCTATCTTTAAGATCTATCTTAGTATCTATATTATATATATCTGCTACTGTGCTAGGAACACTTACAATATCCTCATCTACAACAATAACACATCTGAGAAATATTGAGAAACTGAGCAGTTGCTGGCATAGTATCCATGGTGTTGTTTATGAAGATGAATATATCAATAATAATAAAAATTTACACTTAGCGATGCACATGTGTGTTGTGTGTGTGTGAGTGTGTGTGTGTGTGTGAGGGAGTGTGTGTGTCACTGTATGTGCGTGTGCGCGCGTGCATGTGTGCCACTTTTGTGAATCAACGTAATAATCTTTGTTTTTAAAATGTATACACCATTTCCATCTTTCCTTTTACCCACTCACTCTCTGTCATAGAAACTCTTGAATTTTGGTCACACGTGATTTACAAGCCAACGCTCGGTATCACAAACCGGATGTTTACACCAAGACTGACTATATGAATGGAAGAATGGTGAGGGTTTCGAGATAGACTTATTACAGAATTTACTACAAATTAGTAGTCTTCGGAACCCAGCAGTTGGAAGGGTCATTGTGTGTGCAGTATTCAGACACACACGCGCGCGCGCGCGCGCGCGCACACACACACACACACACACACACGCACGCTCTCATTGCTGTGGGAACACAACCTGTATTTATTTATTTATTTGGGGAGAGTGGAGTATGCACTGATGCTAACTCCAGGGGAAAATATCCCCTTGAACGGGAATCGAACCCGGGTCGTCAAATTGCGAGCGCAATGCTAGGCTATATGGGATAGCCCCAGTGTGTGTGTGTGTGTGTAGATCTAGTAGTGTATGCATGCACACATAGGCTTACTTGTGCCAGCGATCGTTTCAGTGTGTGTGTTTTCTATCAGTTTGAGAATAATGGAATAAACACAAAATTAATGTGCTTTTGTTACATCCAGTCACCGTGTGCATGCAGTTTTGTACATTTTGTTACACATTTCCGTGTGTGTGTGTGTGTGTTCACAGCAATGCCGTCTAGGGTTGGTGTTGAAGGAGCAAACAACCGATAGTAGTGAGGACAGTCATGTTTCTTCTCAGTATTCTCCCTTGGACTGACTCTCTCTCTCTCTCTCTCTCCCTCTCTCTCTCTCTTTGTCTCTCTCTCTCTCTCTCTCTCTCTCTCTCTCTTCTGTCTGTCTGTCTGTCGTGTGTTCAAATCAAGTTAAAAAGGATCTTTATTGAGGGTAAAAGATTAAGCCTACAAATTTGTTCATCCTGTCCTTACCAACCGCCCCCCCCAAAAAAACAACAACAAAACAACAAAAACAAAACAAACACACAAACACCCTAACAAAACAAACAACAACAACAACAACAACAACAACAACAATAAAGAGACGAACAAACGACATCAAGAAAATTGACTTTTAAAAGCAAACAAAAGACTTAATTTTTGTTGAAAAAAACAACAACCTGAAGATTTTGTAAAAAGAGAACAAGCCCAGAGCTCACAATAAATAAAACAACAACAACAGTACCACACATGCTCAATTCAGACAGACGAGTAATGAAAACAACAAGAACAACAAGGGTATTAATAACAATTTTCAAAGCAAACCATATGTAAAGTAATTTCGGGCATAAGAAGTGGTCTTAATTTGTCCATTAGATGTTTCTTCAAAAGTTTCACGTTTGTTTTGCAGGACCTATACTTTAAAAAAAAGGCTATATATAGACTATTCCACAATGTTCCTCCTGAATAAGCAAGGCTTAACTTAGAGAGGTTATCAAAGGGCCAGACCCCCCCCCCCCCCCCCTCTCTCTCTCGTGCGCGCGTGTGTAAACTAATCAGGATAGACATATGCATAGCCTTTTTGTATTTGTAACTCGCTTTGTCGATACATAGGTTACTCTGTGTGTGTGTGTGTGTGTGTGTGTGGACTAAAAACATGTCAACACTCGTGATTCTATTCTAGGAAAAGAGTTTGGTTTTAGAACATGTAAAGTCATATTGTCGATGGGGGCAGTAGCCGTTTGCATTATTAGACCTTGAGTGTGACAATCACAGCAGGATTAATAGCAACCCAGAGAAGAAGAAAAAAACCAACAACGGCCAAGACACAGCCCTGAATAAGATTGATCAACTGCACTTTGAAGGGATATGAAAGATATTGCATGATTGTAGAGGACATAATTATTTAACCCCCCCCCCCCCCCTTTCCCATCCCTCAAGAAAAAAAGTTCTCTGTCCACAAGCAGATTTGGCATCTCCTGCTTTCTAAATATTGCGGTTTGTTATACATGAACAAGACGTGAAAGTTTGGTACAATTCAAATCATTAACAACTCTGTCAAGTTAATAAAGAAGATAATCATTAAATTTTCTGGTTAAATCTGGCCTCTGCTTCATGATCATCATTTAGAAACGAAGTAAAGAAAGAGATTTATAACAATGAAGATCATGCAGTAGTCATTGTAGAGAAACATGGCTCAGAGAATGGTAATTCTAAACTTGTTAGACAAAACAATCTGAGATTCAATTTAAGATATTTTGTTCACTAGAGGGAGGGAAACTGAATGTTGCTTACACATTGATAGCAGTGAAGAAGAGAAAAAAAAACCCCACATCAATAAGATATAATAGATCAGCACATAAAGTACAAGGTACAATGGAGGCAAAGTGTTTAGTTGAAAACAACAGAGAGAGAGAGAGAGAGGAGAGAGAGAGAGAGAGAGAGAGGAGAGAGAAGAGAGAGAGAGAGAGAGAGAATGACAATGACAAATTCTTTTATTTCGAGGATAATGAATAAGCACTCATGTGCTTTTTTACATCCAGTCCCCGCCCGTAGGGATACATCTTAATAATAACCCAACACTTATACAGTCTCACAGTAGAAACATGGGGAAATAACCCTTTTCAAAACAGCCCCCCCCAACAAACATCCCCCCCCCCCCCCCCGAAAGTAAACTAATAAAAGAAAACCCTAAAAACACCCCCCCCTCAAAAAAACCCAAACCACAACCAAAACAAACAAACAAACAAAAGAGAAAGAAAAACCAAACCAACAACAGAAGAAAAAAAGAAAAAAAGGGAAAAAGAAACAATAACAACAAAACCAAGAAGAATAACAACCAAACTTAATAAGTCATAAAGATAAACATCTACACATTGTCAAATGGTACATATACTTGTTACACATAACAATAAAATATTGAAATAGGGTACTCATTAAGACTTAAGTACAGAGGACAAGTCCAATAAGTATTGAAAATATAAAATATGAATCCTTCATCAGGATACACCATAACTATAAGCAAAACGAGAGAGAGAGAGAGAGAGGAGAGAGAGAGGAGAGAGAGAGAGAGAGAGAGAGAGGAGAGAGAGAGAGACAGAGAGAGACAGAGAGAGACAGAGACAGAGACAGAGACAGAGAGTGTGTGTGTGTATTTCAAAGATAATATCCAATATATAATTCCCCAAACAGTACACGATCACCATCAACACTCATTTTTTATTATACTCGTTTCAAATTATATGCCATGATAATGAACTAAACTCAATACCCATATATTCACACAATAAAAACGAGAGAGAGAGAGAGAGAGAGAGAGAGAGAGAGAGAGAGAGAGAGAGAGGACATTTGCTTTGCTAATTTTCATTTGACTTATGTAAATTTTGATTTAAAAGTAGTTTTGATAAATGTTTGTGATCCTGAGATGAACGTTTTGAAAAGCTGGGAGTTAGAAAAACAACTGAACTACACCACAAGGCTAACTTCAAAACACTGTCAGACATAGCCTACACGAAAGCCCCCACACTTGATTTTCATTTATTTCATTTTTCAGTCGTCACTACAATCGCTGAGGCGAAGCATAAATCCTTCCATGTGGGTTATGACCACAGATATTGAGGAGTAACCTCGTGTCTGGTTACAATGCTTTCCTATGACCTTGACTGCGTGCAGACAGGCATAGGATTCAGGTCGGAACGCAAGTACCGAACAATCGTGTCATAATAATGCCCCAATAAAAGCCGGAACACAGGCCACAACCGTGACAAAGGCGCACAGGGGGGTATTTGTGCAGGCAGCAGATGTTATTGCAAGACAAGCCATCGTTTGTTGTGGGTACTCTCTGGGAAAGCGGAAAAGGAAGCGCATGCTCGCAGGCGGCCTAGCAGCGTTCAGTGTTAAGCATTGACAGCTGACATTTGCCGTTCGTAACTGAAACGAGCTATACTGCTCACTCAGCGAAAAGTCCTTTCTTGTCATTTTTCTTTTTGTTCCTCGGCTGGAACTCCAAGGTTCACCTCTGGTGAAATTTTTGCGTATGCGACCGGTTGTGGAAAACATTTATGGCATCCCTGTGTTTGATCTACTTGAAACGGGAGCGGAGGAAGAGGGTGATCCCATTTACTAAAACAGTTGTGCCAGCAACTAGCATCTCCTGCAAATCAGCCATGTACACCTCTACAAGACCCTTACTCCCTCCTTCCCCTCCCCCTCCCCCCCCCCCCCAACACACACACACACACACACACGCATATGCATACACTGTTTAACCCCTTCCCTCCTCTGTCCCCAGATGACCTACAAAACTGGGCCCCCTGTGCCCCACAGCCTATATATATATATATACCAAAACCAGCTGGCTTCTGATCTAGGCCTATACTAGATGTAGTCTCCCTGCACTTTGCGCACTCCTTGACCTACGCACAGGTTGTCGTCCACTATGTCCACTGGTCCGGCAGGAGCGGTCAGCCAACTAACTGACTGCTGACTTAGCAGCTTTTTGCCTATAGTGTAGATCCATCACTGCCCAAGGTGAACTGAATCTGATTTAGGAGGTATCTTCGTCGTTTTGCTCATGTAATCTGGTTCAGTTACCTGCTTTCTGTAGTGGAAGGAAATGGTTGTGGTGTTTATGTGTGATTTATTACTTTCCAAGTGGGTTTATTTTACTTTCTGATATGCAAATTCGAATTTTTTTGGTCCATAAATAACTCTCAGACATCTCCAGTTCCTCCCCCCCCCCCTCCTCACATCCACCTCCCAAACCTCACAACCTCAAACGAAAAAATTGAGAGACCTACATTAAAGTCAAAGCAACAACAACAACAACAAAACCCCTTACATCACACCCCCTTCAAAACAACAACGATCACTGACTTAATTTCTTCCCTACCCCCAATCCCCCCAAACAACAACAACAAACTCCACCACATCCTCTGCACACACACACACACACACACACACACACACACACACACACACACACACACACACACACCCACACACACACACACACACACACACACACCACACCCAACCAACTCCTCACCCCCTTCCCTCAAGAAAAAAATCCACACCAAAACTCCAACCCCAAACCAAACAATAACTGACTAGACTTCTTCCTGGGCTTCACGAAGTGGTTGGGGATCTGCACTGGAATATTCAGGTCACTATGTTATGGGTGGAGCCCATCACTTCGGGTCAGGGTGCATTAGGGTGTGTTCCTGTTCTCCATTCCATTAGCCATAGTCAGCCAATTCTTTTAGGAAAGCACGATGAGGCTTTTAAAGTGTACACAAGCTGTTCTGCATGTGTCTGCTACAGGGGAGGTCCCGTTTTATATTCTCATCTGAAGAACGTTCAGAGAGGTGGGAATCAGTGTCACTGATAACTCTAGAGGTGAAATAAAAATCCCAGGAAAGTTTCAAGCAACCAAGAACGTTTTGTAAAGCAAAGTAACAAAGCAGCAGACACCTTCAAAAGAGCAATTCACGGGCAAAGTTTAAAGACCGACAATTCTACTGGACACCTTAGCCAATACTCGAACCCATGCTTTTACTTACTGTCAGATCTTACAACTAGGCCATTGCATCATACCTCCTTTAACTAACAACAATAAGGAAATACACCTCAAACATACAAACTATAGATCTAAAGTTTATTTTTCTTGATTACCTTCTTTGCTTACACATTTTTTTTCCTGTACTGAAACATCAGTCTTGTAAAACTGGGTGGTTTGTACTCAAGACAACACACAAAAATGTTGATAGTTTAAAAATTGAAAATGAGTATGGTAACCATAGCCATGTCAGTTTTCTGCAGTGTGTGTATATAAGCCAAGGAGCCATTTTCTTATTCCTTAAAAAAAAACCCAAACAACAACACCCAAACCCCACAAAATTTTGTCATTCTTTTATCTCCATGTTTCAAACATTGTTTACATGTGTCTGAGGAGCCATTTTACTTTGAGGGAAAACTCCAACACGTCCACTTTTAACATTACACTTAACTGTGGGAGAAGATTGACAATGCAAGTGGCACCAAGATAGTCTTGAAGAAAGAGAAGGATGGGAGCGCACGTCCGCATGTGTGTGTATGTGTCTGTGCGCGCGCGCATGCGTGTGCACGTGCACGTGATGGATGTGTGTGTGTGTGTGTGTGTGTGCGCGCGCGCCCGCGCGCGCGCGTGTGTGTAAAGAGACACTTGAGAGAATGTATTGACTAGCGGTTAGGTCAACATAGCGAGATGAGATGCCTATGTCAAGTGTTAAGTCACTGAACTGCTTTCAAAGTGTGTTGAGAGAAAACCCCCGATAAGAGATGGGATATACCATTTGGGTGATAAATAGTAACAGAACTATAAAACTACTACTACTGCCTCTACTACTACTACTACTACTACAACAATAATGATAGTACTACTACAATAATGATACTACTACTACTACTACAACAATAATGATAGTACTACTACTACTACTACTACAATAATGATACTACTACTACTACTACTACTACTACTACTACTACTACTACTACTACACTACAACAATAATGATACTACCACTACTACTTATGAGCAAGAAAAGTAACAGGAAGGGTTCACAAATTACAAAAAAAGAAGGAAAACATCCACCCATGACAAAACCTATAGCCTCCACCCCCAAAGGCCACACCAGGGGCTGTCCCCTTCTGAGCAAAGGCTGCCATTAAAGTCACCACTTTGAAACTCAAGATTAACCAACCCCACCCATTCACAATTCCTTTTTTTTATAAATTAAAAAAAAAAGAAAAACCGACACTGGGGAGGAAAAAAGAAAGACAGAAGAAATGACACAGAGAGTGAGGTAAAAGGTAAAGGTGTCCCATAACCTATAAGGTCGTAGGGCTGTGAGAGCATCAGAGACCTCAACTTCTCTAGGGGCCAGCATACTGAGGGCGGCTCCCATCTCCGCTCCCTCGCTGCTTTACCTTCCCTGAAGAGGCAGGTACCCATTTACAGTTGGGTGAACTGGGGGACTTTACTGAAGCCAAGTCACCCATCCAAGAGGTAGCAACACTCAATGCACCTTAACCTTAGCTGGGGAAAGCGAGTGACAGAGACTGAAAGAAACAGAAACAAAGAGAGCCCCCCAAAAAAAAAAGCTTTGGGAAGGAATAATGGACAGACCTGCAGGAGAAAAAGAGCAAACGCAAAGAATTAAAACGGAAAATGGGGGAAAAAGGAAATGAAAAGGGCACAAAACCAATGCACCAGGAACAAAAACAAACACCCCCAAAAAAAAACCACCCAAAGCAAAACAACCCCCCCCCCCCCTGGCGAATTAGAGTGCAGTACACAAGTCAAAACATGGTGATGAGCTTTTACTGTATCCCTGCCTGGGGTTAGTCTGCTTGTAAATTGCCCTTGTGCTGATAATAACGTTGGTATTTGCATTCTTTCAGATTTATGTTACTGCTGCTGCTGCTGCTGCTGCTTCTCATCGCTGGTGGTCTCCGGCTGCTTGTGATGAAGTAAAACTTTCTCCTTAGGGATAAAGTTACCCCCACCCCTGTCCTTTTTTTTGCGATGATACAGTTGTCTTTTCTTGCTGGTGTCTCCTTTTCTCTAACTGGTAATGGTGACCCTTTGTCACTATTGGTATTTGAGTGGTGGACTCTTCTCTCTGGTGATTAGTTACCCTTTTCTCACTGGTGATTGTGTTACCCTGTTCTCACTGGTGATTGAGTTACCCTTTTCTTACTGGCGATTTTGTTACCCTTTTCTTACTGGCGATTTTGTTACCCTTTTCTTACAGGTGATTGTGTTACCCTTTTCTAACTGGTGATTGAGTTACCCTTTCTTGGTGATAATACAGTCGTCTTTTCTTATTGGTGCTGTAGCTTTTTCTAGCTGGTAGCATATAGCTATAATTTTCTAGCTGATGACATATAGCTATAATTTTCTAGCTGGTGACATATAGGTATAATTTTCTAGCTGATGACAAATAGCTATAATTTTCAAGCTGGTGACATATAGCTATAATTTTCAAGCTGATGACAAATAGCTATAATTTTCAAGCTGGTGACATATAGCTATAATTTTCAAGCTGATGACAAATAGCTATAGTTTTCAAGCTGGTGATATATAGCTATCTTTTTCTAGCTGGCGACATATAGTTATTTTTTTCTAGCTGGCGACATATAATTATCTGTATTTTCTAGCTGGTGACAAAAAATATATAACTATATTTATCTAGATGGTGATATTATAGGTATATTCTCTAGCTGGTTACACAGAGCTATCTTTTTCTAGCTGATGACAAATAGCTATTATTTTCTAGCTGATGACAAATAGCTATAATTTTCAAGCTGGTGACATATAGCTGTAATTTTCTAGATGATGACAAATAGCTATAATTTTCAAGCTGGTGATATAAAGCTATAATTCTCTAGCTGATGACATACAGATGCGTTTTCTAGCTGGTGACATATAGCTATCTTTTTCTAGCTGAGGACATATAGCTGTGTTTTCTAGCTGGTGATATAAAAAAAATCATAGCTATATTTATCTGGCTGGTGACATATAGGTATATATTCTAGCTGGAGACATATAGGTATATTTTCTAGCTGGTGACATATAGCTAGCTTTTTCTAGCTGGTGATATATAGCTATCTTTTTCTAGCTGGTGACATATAGCTATATTTTTGTAGCTGGTGACATATAGCTATATTTTTGTAGCTGGTGACATATAAAAAAAAAAAATAAAAAAAAAGAAAAAAAAAGGGTGAAAGGGTGGCGCAGCGCTAAGTGGCGACGCGTTCTCCCGCTCTCCCCGGGGAGAGCAGCCCGAATTTCACGGAGAGAAATCTGCCGTGACTTAAAGTGGTATGAAATAAAATCTGAGCGCTTTGATTTGTTGCTTTACAAGATTCAGCGCTATATAAATTCCATACATTATTATTATTATTATATAGGTATATTTTCTTGCTGGTGACATAGAACTATCTTTTTCTAGCTGGTGACAGTTATATTTTTGTAGCTGGTGACATATAGCTATATTTTCTAGCTGTGACGTGTAGCTATCTTTTTCTAGCAG
Source organism: Rapana venosa (assembly GCA_028751875.1). Taxonomy (NCBI): domain Eukaryota; kingdom Metazoa; phylum Mollusca; class Gastropoda; order Neogastropoda; family Muricidae; genus Rapana; species Rapana venosa. The sequence continues at coordinate 51,938,812 of CM054135.1, forward strand.
GTGCTAGTGACATATAACTATCTTTTTCTAGCAGGTGATAGTGATAAATAGCTATCGTTTTCTTGCTGGTGCTAGGGACATAATTATAGCTATTTTTGTTCTAGTTGGTGACATATAGCTATCTTTTCTAGCTGGTGACATACAGATATTCTAGCTGATGACATATAGTTATCTGTTTGTTTTTAGCTTCAAAGAATGAAACTCTCTTTCCTACTTCCGCCCTCACAATGTTCGTCTCTAAGAGCCAGACAGGACACTTTTTGGATAAGGAAGCATCTGCACAGTTCAGGCAATGAGGGGCCTCGTGGCATTCACCTCCATGTACTGCTTTCGCACAGGTCCCACACCCCTCCAGTCCAGGACATCTGTCTCACATAGTGGCCAAACCTCTGACACTGAATACACCTAAGCGGGGAAGGAACATCAGTAGAAGCCTCCACATTGAGGTATCCAACCGTAATGGATTGCAGCAGAACCATCGAACAGATGGTGAGGGAAAAGGTGTGTGTGTGGGTGTGGGTGTATGTTGGGGGGGGGGGGGGGGGGGGGTGTCTTCCCCCATCCCTAAGCTGAATTAGATAAACATCTGCTATTGCTTGAGACGAAAGTTTGGGATTCTTTCTACAGCTTCTGACACACCCTGAATGTCCCTACCTCCAGTGACCCCTTTACTGTTGTTTAGGGCTTTGGTGTGTGGGGGGGGGGGGGGGGGGGGGGGGGGGGGGGGAGGGGACCTAACGAGCATGTGGTTACTTGAGTAGACTTAATTAAGCATGTCGTTTTTGATGGTTAATGATGCATGAGTGGACTTTAATAGATGTCCGCTTTTGGTTATGTATCTTTGGTTGACTTTAATTAATATAGCATGTCCGCTTTATGGGGTGTGACAATGATGGACTTTAATAGCATGTTGTTTTTGGTGTCCATTATAGCTATGTCATCCCACTATGAAGACTATTGACCATGGTGACATAAGTAGGAAATCAGACTGTTGGGCAGTAATACGCTCAGAAGGACTTGCAAGATCCATCTTGCATGTGACAGTCCAGGGGAGTAAACGGCAGACAGAGCTGAACAAGGTGACAAGAGAAATCGTGATTGGAATGGGAGTGACTTCGTGTCACGAGGCACTCGCCCACGCAGGCTAAGTGGAGACAAGGGCGTCCAACGTAGTGCCCCGACGACGCCTATGACGGCGGGTTATGGGACCCAGCACTCGACCAGAACTCTTTGTGGTGTGATTACTTGGTAGTACGTTACATGCATGTCGTACTCTTGGTGGTGTAGAGTAATGAGTAGACTTTATGAGTAGTCTTTGATTGGGTGTATACTTGTAGACTTTAGATGTCCAGCTTTTTGGGTGTCATACTTGGGTAGATGTTAATTAGCATGTGTGTACTCTTTGGTAGTTATAATTGAGCAATCTTTATATAGCATGTGTACTCTTTGGATGGTGACTAACTGAGTAGACGTTAATAGCATGTCTGCTTTTTGATGGTGTGACTACTTCTTATCTTAATCTTAATTTTCTCTGTGCCAGGAGGGCGGATAGCTCAGGTCGGAGCACTCGCTTTCACCAGACCAGTTTAAGGCGTCGAGCGTGGTCTTTCACTTGGCATGTGTACCGTTTGGCGCCTTGTCTTAGCAGTTCACCCAATTACAACCTGAAATGGGTAAACGACTCATGTTAGGGCAGGAAGGTAGAAGGAGCGAAAGACATCGTGCGGACGCCAGACAAACGGGGCGACCTAGAGAAATGAGTTGGGCGACGAAATCCGCTCTGACGAGACTTAATGTTCACAGGGCACCTCCTTTTCGACCGGAAAGGAGCCAACGGTAACCATTCGTCCACCAGTTCGGCTGCCTACGACGTGCCGCTTACGGTACCATTCAGTACTCTATTGTTGTTTTGGATCTTACTTTTCTACTGTACTCTTGGTGTCCTATGGGAAGCACTCGTCACTACTGCTCTTATCTGATTGATCATTACTGATAGCTTTAATACATGCTATACTCTTTGATGGTGTGACTACTTGAGTAGACTTTAATAGCGTGTACTCTTTGGTGGTATGACTTATTGAGTAGACGTTCATAGCATGTCCGCTTTTTCATGATGTGGTGCACTCCACTAGAAGGGAGCTGTTTCTCAATTTTCGTACATTCTTTGTGTCTTCAGCGAGACCTTTCAAACCTTTGGCAATGGCAAAAAACCCTGAGCTTTTAGCAAAGGTCGCTGCACATCCTTCCTGGCCTTCAACTAGCAGCCATCTGGGTTATACCCGCTCCTCTGGCCTGTGGACCTCTTGTCTCTGAGTCGCTGGACTCTTCGTCAGCAGAGTCAGATTCTTTCACCCATCTCTTTCTTTTGCTGTTGTATTGTAGTGTAGTGCATTGTATTGTGTTGTATTGCATTGTATTGTGTTGTATTGCATACCATTTTAAGTCACAGCAGATTTCTCAGCGAGAAATTCGGGCTGCTCTCCTGGGAAGAGCGTGCCGCCACAAGAGCAGCGCCACCCATTATTTTTTTTCCTTTCTTTCCCTGTCTACCTGTGTATTTCGAGTGACTTTTTCCTACAGAATTTTGCCAGGGACAATTCTCTTCTTGCCGCGGGTTCCTTTACGTGCGATTGAACGCGAATTGCACACGGGACCTCGGTTTTATCGTCTCATTCGAAAGACTAGCACCCAGACATCAATTACCGGTCTAGTGGATGGCGGAAAAGTTTCGGGCTCAAACGGGGATCGAGCCACACACACTTTGAGCCTGGACTTTTGCTTTCTAGGTAGGTAAGTTACCTCTAGACAGCGATCTACCACCGAAAGCCGTAGGTTCAACAATGGCAGAGCTAACCCGGCAGAGTTGCTTTACCAAGGAAAGGACCATGGACAGCATATGACCAGTGGGACCACCACTACCCATGATCTCCGGTAACCCGCGAAGAAGCCGTCCAGCATAAATCCAGACAGGGGACAAAGCTTGTGACTGACACACCTACAGCCAGTCATCTCTTGGCCACGTAGCTCCAGAGTGGGATTACGGGCTGCTTGCAGCAACCACTCAGTTGCAGAGACATCAAAAATGAAGAGAAAAAGAAGGCTTGGTAAGGAACCCACGATAGAAGAAAAATCCCGTTGACAGAAGAGGACAATTCAAAGGGGAAAAAAAAAGGGTAGGTGAGAATGGAGAAGGGAAAGGAGATGAATTTGAAGATGTGAACAGGAAAGACATGAGATAGGACCGAAAAGGGTGATGATAGACAAGAAGGAGGTGACAGAAAGAAAAGGAAACAAACAGAAACAGAGGGAGGAGATAAGAAAGAAGGAAACATAGCAACATAGATTCTAGATGGAGATGACGAAAAATAGAAAAAGCGAACAGAGCATCTCCGGGAGTGCCAGAGCAGGCAAAACAACACAGAAACACAGACAGCAACAATGTACAGAACAAAAAAACAAGAGAGAAAAAGGAGAGAGAGAGAGAAATGGAAACTTTGATATAAGTTTTTAAGGGGGTGCTAAACTTCACTGATAGGCCACTGGCATTGGTGCGCACGCGCGTCGGAACAAACAAAACACAGACGAATACAAACACACTGCATGTGCCAAATACTAGATAAGAAAGAGATGGGTATACACTGGGGTTGATATACAGCTGTGGAAGGCGAGGTGGTAAGAAGCTTGTCCAAGTAAGTTAGAGCGTCATAAACTCACATTTTTTAATGAAAAAAACAGACGATATTGTAAAGTCACGTTTGCCTGTATGTAAGCAAAGATGTACACTGCGGATGTAGTATCGGAACTTAGTGTAAGAAAGTTTCAGTAGCTTAGAGCTGCATATACTTTTCTCTCATTGAAACATACAGAACGCTATCCATTGGAAGGAGTTTTCGTTGCTCTGCTCATGTAACAATACAATTATATCAATTGTGAAGCTGAAGTTTTTGCATAACTGGCATACTTGTCTCTTACCCAAAAGTTGAGAAGGAGAGCTCTCAATACTCGTAACTTCACACCCACACACACACGCCCGCGCGCGCGCGCGCACACACACGCATGTACGCAAGCACTCACGCACACAGAGATGCGTGCACGTGCACACGTGTGCGAATAATCTTATATAATATATTAAGGAGAACAGTTGCTGTAAAAAAGAAAAACAATAGTAGGAAAGAGTTGACATTCTTGAAAAGTCGAAACAAGTACTTCGTGTTAATTGAAAAGACCTGACATATGGTCACACACAGGATAACATCTTTATCTCCTCATTACTGTATAACAATAACCAGAAGACCTGTATGAAATGTTCTGAGACAACGAAATTTGAACAAACCAACAAAAAAGTTTACAAAATGTTGATGGGTTTTAACTGAATACAGTCATACACGTAAGCATCTCATTCAGTGTGTACTGGGCCAGCCAAACAGTCATTCCCAGGTGGGATGACTGAGGCAGAGTGCATAGTCTGGGTGATCCCTAGGGTGTTAGGGAATGCGTAACAACAACAGAAGCAGCAGCAGCAACAGCAACAGCAATAAGAACAACAGCAATAACATAAAAACATCAAGATCACCACAGCCATGACAAACCATGTCAACATCACCACCACTGTGATTACCATACCATACCATACCATACCATACCACAATACAACACTAAACAATACAGCACGACATAATAAATGCACTTATGTTACGTCATGCTCAGACCATCCTTCATGGCTTATAGCTTTCAAATTATTAACGGAATACATATTGCTTTAAAAAAAATCCCAGGCTTAAGGTGTGAAATGTTTACACCGTGTAAACCCGGTCTTGGCAGTGAACAAACTGCCTTCGTGAGGAACTAGCTGATAAAATTAGCTAACATGACAGAGAATTGGCGGGGAGCTTGATCTATAGGGCACACTTGCTAATCGACTTGGCCTGACTTCAGGAAAGATAAGGGGACATATCCGAACAGCTAACTTGAAATGGTATGCAGGCATTATTTGATTGTTATATGTTGTAGTTTGCACCTGACATGAAACTTTGAAGCAGTGGATCTGTTTAATTCTTAAGGTCACATATTTCTGTTAAGGACTTTTGTACTCTTAGGGTGGAGGATTGGGTGCACAATTGTTTCAAGTTAAAATGTTCTTCCTTATACCGCAAATTAAACGATCTACTCTTATGAAGCCTAAACCTGTACACATTATTTTGATATCATGACTCCTTGCCATGACAACTATAAGTAACAAAAAATGTTAATAGGTTCTAACTACATACAGTCATACACACAAACATCTCATACAGTGTGTACTTAGGCCAACAGCCGCAATTATCAATTTGTACTGGGTCTCACTCCTTCCAGCTGGGAATCACTGTTGTTGTTTAATTGAAGAAAGAACTTAGCAAAAAGTTGTTAAGTTTTGATGGGCTGGTTACCAGCAGGCAATAGAGGGTTTGTTGTTGTTGTTTTTTCTTTGATACACGGCCTCTTGATTATTGAGTCTGGCTATGTTTGGGTTGCAAGTTCACTGTTGTTCCCCGCCCACCCTCACGTTTCTATAACGTCGTGGAATGTCGATGTTCAGCACTAGTATCATGGGCCAAAAGCCCTTACACAATTGGCTCCAGTCCATTGTAGCCAATCTGACACTTCTTTCTCCTCCTGCAGTAATGGGTTTGATATGTCCCTGTTAATGCTGCACAATGGGGTTGATCTATTTGGAGACACTTTTGACACCATTTGGTTTAAACAACTGTTTATTCAGAAAAGAAAAACAGCGTGAAACCATTTGTAGTAACAGTCACAGTTATAGGTCTATAGGGATGTATGATTATGTCATCAATATCAGCGTCCTCTTCGTTATTGTTGTTGTTGTCATCTTTGACGTTCTTGTCATCAGTCCTTATTGTTTGATCTGTCTTCTTTGTGTACAGTTTAACATTAATGATTTAATGATATATGTAGCAAAACTCTCTCTCTCTCTAATCTAGCTCTGTAAAGGGCTTGATAGTTCCTGTTTAATGTTTTGTGTGCGTACAAACGCACGCAACGCGTGCGTGCGTACGTACACGCGTGCAAGCTTGTGTGTGCGTGTGCGTGCGCATGCGTACGTGCATGCATGCGTGTGCGTGTGTGTATACTTACCATTCACGTTCGTATGGGTAACATGCGTACATGTGCTTGTGATGTTACCTGTTTGTCCCTACACGCGTGCACGTACACATACATACTTCATGTTGCCTGTGAACAAGGACCGTCAATAAACAGAGGAAGACAAGGAAGACAAGGAACGCCCTTTACCACCATCCACATCCAGTACTACAGGGCCACAACAACTACATACTACGTCGGAGGGTGTGACAAGGGCCAGAGATCTCTCTGACAGAGGGCAACAACACCGAGACTGCTTTGAGCAGCTTGGAGGAGGAAGCTGCAAATTCCGGGCCCCCATGGTCAGAGACCCAACCCCCTTCAGCCCTCCTCTCCTCCCTACAGCGACGGCGAACAGTGGTGTTGTATAGGCTATAGTACAGTAGGCCTCAGTCCCCTCCCTACCAGCGCTGTACTGTCCCTGTTTTTTTGGCTGTCGGGCGCTGAGGGACGGAAGGGCTGGGTTGCCGGTCCTGCATGCTGTCGGCTGTTTGGAGTGCAAAACAGCTAAAAGAGACTGTGGTGGTAGTGGTGGTGGTGGTGGTGGGACAACCGGAACAGGTTAGGACACTGTCGTTGACACGTAACTTGACTTTTTGGGGTTTGTTTCTTTCTGGAGGTTTTTTGTTGCCTCCCTTCTCCGTTCCTGGATTTCTTCCAAAAAGAAAGAAAAAAGTTTGGTGGAAAGAATCGTAGAGCGTTGTTACTTCATTAGGTGCGAGGAAAAATTGAGGTAAGTTTGTTTTTTGTTGTTGAGTTTTTGTGTTGTTTTGAGTGTATGTTTTGTTTGAATTTGTTAATGTTGTTTTGGTGCTTTGTTTTGGTTTGTATGGTGGGTTTACTGTAAGTAAGTTGATTTTTAAATTTAAAAATGTCTTGTAGACTTGATCTTATTTCTGATTCCTATAAAACTTTAGAAATTGTGCTGAAAATTTTATTTATAAATTTTGAAATGAGCCAACAAAATCAATATTGGAATGAAAAAAAATGAGCAAGTGCATGTAAAAAGAAAAAAACCCAATAGGAAACAAACAAGCAAACAAACAAAAAAGAAACAAAAGAAAATCAACAACGCACAAGAACAAACGTATAGCGCGCACGCACAGACACACGCACGCACGCACGCACGCACGCACGCATGCACACACACACACACACTGCCAACGGATCACTCATGCATTCTCAGGTGATTGCCATTTTACATTTTCGCTTATAAACTGTCACAATTTTTTTTTCATGAGAAAACAACCTATT
>CM054135.1:51951206-51956206 GCA_028751875.1 Rapana venosa
AAGGGACTTGGAAAATGGAGAAGAGAAGTATACGCGTGTACTCGTACATGTGCGTGCATACGCACACTTTTTGTTTTTAAGCTGGACGAACTGGCACCTTTCTCTTTTCCTTCGTTCACCTTACAGAAAATAAAATAAATAAGGTGAAGGGGAGACAATGATGACATTTTTTTTCGAGGATAATGAATAAGCACCCATGTGCTTTCTTTTACATCTAGTCCCCGCCCGTAGAGATACATCATAATAAAACAAAAGGGGGTGGGAGGAGAGAGAGAGAGAGAGAGAGAGAGAGGAGAGGAGAGAGAGATGAGAGAGAGAGAGAGAGAGAGAGAACAGACAGACAGACAAAGAGAGAGAGAGAGAGAGAGAGAGAGAGAGAGAGAGACAGAGACAGAGAGACAGACAGCAGTGGTGTGGACAAAGGCAGTAGATGGGAAAGTGTTTGGGGGTTCTTTTGGAAAGAGTGTTTTAACACAGTGGGGCCAAAAGGAGGATAAGAAGCTGACTTCAGTGTAGCCAAAGTGCCTGCTATGACTTGAAACTAGCGTGAGAGTCTCTTCTTGGGGCAAAAACACTTTAGGAAGCTGCTGGGGGAAAAAAGGGGGAGATAAACCAGGGCTGGACTGTTCCTTGTCAGCTTCCGATACTTCAGGTAAGTGGAAAGCAGGCTGCCATAGATGGGCCCGACATGGTGCAGTGGTACACACCACCGCATAATTATATCTTCTGTCCTTCCACCCAAAGCAAAAAAAAAAAGAAAAAAAAAGGAAAAAAAAGAGCAGTCTTTAAAATGTTATTTTCATGTGCCCAATTCGTTGTTACTTTCTTTCATGGCTTCATTACTACTTACATGAATTGACATTGGCTTATTATTATTAATTTTTGTTGTTGCAGTTGTGTGCTTAATATTGCATATCTTTCTTTTCTTGACATGAATTAACATTGGTTTCTTCTTCTTCTTCTTCTTCTTCTTCTTCTTCTTCTTCTTCTTTTTCTTCTTCTTCTTCTTTTCTTCTATTCATCATTATTATTATTAATACTATTATTTTGCACTTGTGCGCTGTACATCGCCTAGTTTTCTGTTCTTGACAGTGTGTTGGAATAGTATTGTTCGAATATCAAGTAAAATGTTAAGGTTTGTTTTTTTTCGTTGATAAGTCAGTGTGAATTCCAAGTAACTGTCAGCGTATTTTCTTTCCTTACAGCATTACTATCCTCTTCTTTCCTTGTCTCTTTGTCATAGACGTATTTTTTATTATGTTTTCTCGTCTGGTAACTTGTGCCAAAATTACGCCTGTCTTAATAGCCAAGAGTGGATCTGTTTCCTGTATAAACATATTCACTGTGCCTTTGTTCACATGCATTGTCTGTCTGTTCTTATCGTTTTTTGGTTATTTTGGGGTTTTTAGACACTTCAAGAGGTCCTGACGCAATTCCTGACCTGCCTGCATGGTGTAATCACTGAGGTAGAAGTCCTGAAGATTGTTAAAAAAAAAAGAGTGTCAAGGTTTGGTTGGTTTAGCAGGAAAAGTAAGTTACCTAGAATCTTGATGGGGGTATTCAGGAGTGTTTCCATGGATTAAGGGATATCACAACCATCTGTCTGCTTGTGTGTGTGTGTGTGTGTGTGTGTGTGTGTGAACGTGTTGGTAGATGAGTCTATATGCCAGACAAAGATCACTGACCACCTACACAACACGCCATCTGTAGCAACCCCCCCTTTCCCCCTCGCCCCCCTCAAAAAAAAAGGGAAACAATTATTAGCCCTGCAGACCAGGCCCTGTCTTTTGCGTTCACTGCCAGAACACCTAAAGAACACCAGATGTTGTGTGAATCAGCTATGTTCGGACTGTGGCAGGAAAGTCGGCCCTGGTTTAGTAACAGCCACGGGACCTCTTTTTCTTTTTTTCTTTTTTCTGTTTTTTATTTTTAATGAGCCACCAGTCTTCTTTTTTTTCTTTTTTTTTTTTAGACGGCCACGAGCCTTCTCTCCTTCCGCATGAGTAGACAGACTTACAGATACCATCTGTACTGACCGTTAAATAGCCACTGACTTTTTCAGTGTCCGCCCAGTCTTCTTCTTTTTTTGTTTTTGTTTTAAATGCCAATAAATATGTGACTTGTCACTTATTGTATAGATTTTTTTGGTGGTCAACACATTCTGGTAAGAATCGTTTTTTTCCCACTAGTACTGGCAGCACTTGTTGGTACATTGAGGGTCATTCGTCCTACGACTTTTCCTTGAATGCAGATACACTTGCAAAATCTTCACTGATGCCCTCACGGCCACGGGACTACGGGATAGGTGAAGGTGAAGGTAAAGATACACTTGCACCAAACGTATGGTTCATGTTGCAACATTTTAAAGGGGCAATTTATTTCTCACACTTTCCGAACCTCTCACCACCACTTGATACAACAACAACAACAACAAAATCGCGGTGGTGATTTGCTTCCAATGCCAGTTCGCAGTTCGACTTCAATCTCATGGGTACGTCCATGAAGTCGTGGGTTCGAATCTCGGCGGTGTCTGGTGAATTAAGGGTGGGGATTTTTACGTATCTCCCAGATCAACTTCAAGTGAAGACCTAGCCGTGCCTTAATTCACTTCGTGTATATATATACACATGCAGAAGATTAAATATTCACGTTAAAGAACCCGTAATTCATATCAACACTCGGTAGGTTACGGAAACACGAACATACATACCCAGCACACATCCCCGAAGTTGGAATGCGGCTACCTTGATGGTGGGGGGCAAAAACGGTCGCACTGGTAAGCCAAAATCTCACCACTGGTGAACCTAGGTGCCTAGGCGAGAAACGAACACCCCCCAAAAAAAACCCCAACAACAACAATCAACAACAAAACCAACAACAAAAAAACCCCAACTCTACCAAAAAACAACAACAACAACAACCAAAAATCAAAACCAAAAACAAAAATCCCACCAACTTAAAGGAGCAGACGGATTTTCAGTCTTCATTATTCCCAGCGTTACCTAGAACCTTAAACTTCCCAGTAGTAACCCTCATATTAAGGCAGCAGGACTGAAAAGAACTTCTTCTTCTTCTTCTTCAAGTGTCCGGTCTGGTCCTGCAGACATCGACGATCATGGCTCTCCATTCTTCCCTGTTCTCGGTCCCTCTCATGAGCTCATTGTTAGTGCCCTCTTTATTCGTTGCGAATTTGTTTAAGCTGTCTGTGAATTTTGTGCGTTGTCTTCCTCTGCTCTTGTTTCCACAGATTTTGCCACTCCATAACAGTTTCTCTAGTCCGTCAGCCCTGATTATATGGCCGAAAAATTTGAGCTGTCTTTCTCTGATGTGTTGAGAAGGATCTCTTGTACCCAGCATTTCCATTACTTCTGCATTAGTTTTTCTTTTTGTCCATGAGATTTTCATGATTCTCCGGATGAACCACATTTCCACTGCTTCTAGTCGCTGTTCTGTGTCTTTGGCTAGGGTCCAGCACTCACATCCGTACAGAAGAATGGACCATACGTAGGCTCTCAAAACATGGATCTTTGTCTGAGGCTTATCTTACTGTTGGTAAAAATGCATTTCATGTTGTTAAAGTTGCCTTAGATTGACGATTCTCGTCTTGTTTCTGTGTCACACTTGCCGTCCGGGTGATAGTACAACCAAGGTATTTAAGGTGTTTACTTGTCTGATTCTCTCTCCTTTACAGGCTATGTGCATTGTGGTATAACAGCTTTTTTCGAGATCACCATGCATTCTGTCTTCTTTGCATTGAGCTGTAATCCTTTCTTTTCGCTTTCGTTGTTACTGTTGTTAAAATCTTTTGCAGTTTTTCTTCAGAGTCGGCGATAAGGACTGTGTCATCTGCATATCTCAGGTTGTTGATGTTATGGCCACCTACACTAATTCCTCATGATTCTCAATATTTCGTAGAATTATTTCACTATATACATTAAATAAATCAGGCGAGAACACGCAGCCCTGCCTCACACCCCTGCAGATGGTCTATATTGACTGATGTTATTGTCGACTCTAATGGCTGCCTCCTGTTCCCAATATATGTTTCTGAGACTCGCCCCCCCTCCTCTCGCTGTCTTCTTTCGTTTTTTGGGTATTTTGGGTTTTTAACACTTCAGAGTCCACGCAATTCCGACCTCCCCCCCGGTGTAACACTGAGGTAGAAGTCCTGAAGATTGTTAAAAAAAAAAGAGTGTCAAGGTTTGGTTGGTTTATCAGGAAAAGTAAGTTACCTAGAATCTTGATGGGGGTATTCGGGAGTGTTTCCATGGATTAAGGGATATCACAACCATCTGTCTGCTTGCGTGCGTGCGTGCGTGCGTGTGTGTGTGTGTGTGAACGTGTTGGTGGATGAGTCTATATGCCAGGCAAAGATCACTGACCACCTACACAAGGTGGTGCCTCCTAGCCAACACACCATCTGTAGCAACCCCCCTCCCCCCCCCCCAAAAAAAAAAAAAAAAAAGGGAAACAATTATTGGTCCTGCAGACCAGGCCCTGTCTTTTGCGTTCACTGCCAGAACACCTAAAGAACACCAGATGTTGTGTGAATCAGCTATGTTCGGACTGTGGCAGGAAAGTCCGCCCTGATTTAGTAACAGCCAGAGACCTCTTTTTCTTTCTTTCTTTTTTTCTGTTTTTTTAATTTTTAATGAGCCACCAGTCTTTTTTTTTTTCTTTTTTTTTTTTAGACGGCCACGAGCCTTCTCTCCTTCCGCATGAGTAGACAGACTTACAGATACCATCTGTACTGACCGTTAAATAGCCACTGACCTTTTTAGTGTCCGCCCAGTCTTCTTTTTTTGTTTTTGAGTTTTTTTGTTTTTAAATGCCAATAAATATGTGACTTATCACTTGTAGTATAGATTTTTTGGGGTGGTTAACACATTCTGGTAAGAATAGTTTTTTTTTCACTAGTACTGGCAGCACTTGTTGATACATTGAGGGTCATTCGCCCTACGACTTTTCCTTGAATGCAGATACACTTGCAAAATCTTTAT
>CM054135.1:51963706-51993706 GCA_028751875.1 Rapana venosa
CACACACACACACACACACACACACACACACACACACACGCACGAACGCCCACACTAAGACACGTGAGCAACCAAGCATTCATCCACACCTGGGAAATCGGCAAAGACATTAATTACCTCTTTAGAGACAAAGAAAAGAGGTATGTACAACTGGAATTACCTCCCAGTACTTTAGGGGGCGCAGGAGAAACGTGGTTAGAACCCTGGCCTAAGGCGTTTTGAGATTCTCAAGTCAAATCTCGGCTGGGTTAACTTGGCTACGGCTAGAGAGATTTTCACAGTCTCCTAATGACTGATATTGATATGCACAGACTTGAGATACGTTGGTCATGCAAACAGAAGCACACAGACAACGCTGATGACCACAGTTCTCCAAGGTAAGAAGGAGAGCAGAAGGAAAAGAGGCAGACCACAAACATTCTACATTGTCAACATCACTTAGATCAGTGGTCTGGGAGGAGGGCCACAGGAGATTGTAATACTCAGCAGAGACAGAGAAAGATGGCGAACCCTGCTGGCATTACGTGGAGCTCCTACCGACGACAGCCGCGATGGAGACACATGACCTGGCCTAACCTACGCCATCATGGACGTTAGTTGCTATTATATTCTTAGCACGGTAGTTGAGATTAAAATTTTTTTATACCAAAGACCTGTTAAAATGCCTTAAAGAGGATGGAAAGCTAGCACATGTTTTTGAGATTGCAATGAGGCAACTAAACAGAGTCGTGCATTAACGTGTAGACCTACATATGTAAAATTCTATCCAGAGTAGTAGCCATTCACACCGTTGACGTCGCGCTTCATGTCAGTATAGTGGCGGACTTGATCTCGAGATTTAACTGTTTAAAACTGTTTTCTCCGCAGACTGGCTTTGCTTACTCTGTCCATTGAAAGCATACCAACAATATCCGAAATATGTTTTGGAGTTTGTACATAGGTGGGCGGGGAAGGGATAGCTCAGTGGTTAGAGCACTCGCTTTCACCAAGCTAAGGTTATGCAGTATTGAGCGTGGTTACCAAGTGGATGGATGACCGTTTGCGCGCCTTGGCTTCAGTACAGTCCCCCAAGTTCACCCATCTGTAAATAGGTACCTGCCTCTTTAGGGTCAGGAGATGGACGCCGTCCCCAAAATTCTGGCCTTTGGAGAAGCTGAGGTCTCTGACACCTTGCTCGTCAACGACCTCATAGGTTATGGGAACACCTCTACCTTTAACCTTACATAACTGGACCGTTTAATCTCAAATTTAACATTTGACATCGACAGGGTGAAATCCATGATATGGGTTTTGGGGTTGGCAGAGCTATAAACAGTAATGACTGGGTTGGATCTGGGAAGCTCATAGCCAGTGTGTCTCAGGTCCCCTTACAGGCGAACTTGGGAGCCAAGCAAAAGGGGTTTGACTGAATCCAGCCATGGATGCATAATGCGAAAATAATGATAATGATGGCAAAGAGTATAGGGAAATTTGTTCGCACAATATGAACATGCATGTGGGGCTACAGAACTGCTCTGTGAAATCGGAGAACACACACCAGACAGCCGCTATTCAGTGTCGCCTTGCAGTGGGTGAAGACGATGCAGCCATCCATTCTCTTCGTTCCTCCAACTAGAAAAAGAACGCCAGCATACTGCGTCAATGGATGGCTCACCTGCTGGGAGGCACACTAGCGCCCATCGTTATGCACTTCTTTGAAGTGCCGCTGATTGCTATGCAAATGTTGGTGTGAAGCCGAGCGTGGAGAACTCGGTGCCCTGTGCCTTTGATATGCATCAGGTCCGTTGACTTGCCGGGCACTTGATTATCGACATCACGAATCGGGTGGCTGGCTCCCCTTCAGTTGAGGCCAATACAAAGCAGTAGGTTCTTTGCAGCGTTGTACACAGCAATGAGGCTGGAGTTTACCGCTGTCTGTGACGACCGCCAGAGAGGGTTTCGACTTCAGATCTTGACAGAAGGGGTTATTCATATGAATATGAGGATAAAACAGAATGGCCGGATTGTAACAAAAGTTGTGATTTTTGTGGGTTGTAATAGAGAACTACTGCATAACGTGGCTGTCAACTGAGTGCTTTCAGCTGTAAATCTGGAGAACTGCAAAATCAGCCAGAAAGAAACATCGTAGAAAATAGGATTGAAAAGGTCGACGTTATCTCAACTTTAACTCGGCAAAAATATGTATATATCTCTGTCTTAGTTTTTATTAAAAGGTTTTTCTTCAAATCTTGTTCTTGGCATTTTCTTAAATGTCATCTTTGCTGATGAAATGACATAGATTTTTGGTGAAGGGTTTTGCTTGAACTTCTGAATGTACAGACAAGTTAAGTGGGAGATCAAAAGTAGTGCCAGAAAGAGAGGTCACAAGATGAAGCAGAAAAGGAAAATGCGTACAGAAAATTAACCTCAACTACACTTTCTGCTCTACACTCAATGCCATCCTATCTGTGTCAGTAAAAGCTGGGTACATGAAGCCCTGATCCGTCAGAGGTCAAAACTATTGTTAAATAATTCCGTTTTCAAGTCTGCTGACGATCAACAATGTGCAGCAACCGTGGAATATCACATTCCTTCTTTAAAAGATGAAATTTGAAATTCAGTCTTTCAAATACTGACAAGGGCCAAGATATTCCCCAAGGAAGATATGTTTTTGTAGCCTGTGGGATCATCAACCAGCTTAGCCTTTGTAAAAAAGATGGTATATTATTGACATTTCTGTTCTGCAACATTTTTTATGAACAACATAGACATTTTTATTTCGTAAATAAAAGTGCAGAATGAAAGACTGATTTGAAAGACTGATTTGAGAGCCGTTAGAGGCATCCTTTTACTGTAGTGAAGCGCAAAAAGTCCTGACAGATTTTGTTATTATCATGGCTGTGAATACCATCCAGAGGACCAAAATTCCTTTAGGGATATAAGCACCCAACATTTTAGAAATACAAAATCGGGGTGAGGATAAGCAAGTCAGTATTTCATATCCTGGCGAATCAATGAAATCAGAAACTACCACAGGTAACGGGATATGTTTTGCACCCAACGACAGATGTAAAAAATATGTTCGCGCCAACCAGCTGACATCGCGTGGCAAATTGTCTGTCTGGATTCAGCGCAAAACAGGAGTAGCCAGAACTAAAGCCTCTCCCACCAGAGTACAGGTCTGAGTGATATACACGCTTGTTATCTTCTATGCCAACACTGACATCCGAGACTGGCACCCTGCTGTTGAAGATCTTGCCCTCACACTTAATGAATAACATAGTATTATGACAATATTTAGCACTCGCTTTCCTCCAGCCAAGTTAAGCAGCGTCGAGCATGGTTACTACTTGGATGGGTGATCGTTTGCGCGCCTTGGCTTCAAGACAGTTCCCCAGTTCAACCAGCTGTAAAGAGGGTACGTGCCTCTTTAGGGTCAGGGAAGGTATAGCAGTGAGTGAGAGAGAGAGAGAGAGAGAGAGAGAGAGAGAGAGAGAGAGAGAGAGAGAGAGAGAGAAGAGAGAGAGAGGAAAAGAGAGAGAGAGAGAGGAGATGGGCGCCGCCCTCAATATGCTAGCCCCTAGAGAAGTGATGTCTCTGACGCCTCGCTCCCCTACGACCTTATAGGTTATGGGACACATTTACCTTTACTTTATGAAAATATATGCGTGACCCGCTGCGCATGAAAGAAAAACACTGATGATAGTGGATCTTGATAGTTGACAAGGTGCACGCTCTGCACCTACCGATTTAGCACAGAGAGCACAAGCAAAGCTTGTTTTCAACCAGCTGCCCCGCTGCCTTTGTTGGGAAGATCGGAGATGAGTTTACCGGTCGATGGGTTTACAACCTATATTTATTTACTGGAGAATGGAACTAACTTTGTGAAGATGTGATTTAAACAACAATAACAATAGCAGCAGCAGCAGCAACGACAACAAAAGAAGAAGAAGAATTCTGAAGAAGAAGGAGAACGAGGAGGAGAAAGAGGAGGAGGAGAAACAGAAGAAGAAGAGTTGTGAAGAAGAATTGCAAGGAAGAAGAAGAACCCCGACTTAAACAATTAAATGCAAAGCAAAACAAAATAAAGCCAGCAAATCAAGCAACCCCTAGAATAATAGTTAATAAACAAACAAACAAACAAACAAACAAACAAACAAGCAAACAAGCGACCATCCAGCCAACCTAGAAAGTCAATATGGATATATGAATGTTAACAGATAGATGAATACGTGAATGGATAGACACACAATTATCCGCAAAAGCCCCGCCCCAAAAACAACAACAATAACAACAAAACAACCCGAAACAAAAATCATATCTTAATGAAAGAAGATGAAAAGTATTTAAAAAAAAAAAGTCCCTGTCAACAACAACAACAACAAGAACATTACTATCATCATCATCGTCGTCATCGTCGTCGTCATAATCATCATCATCATCATCATCATCATCATCATCTTCTTCTTCTCTTCTTCTTCTTCTTCTTCGATACTATCAACAGGAGTGACTATGTCGTACTTGAGGGGGTGGGGTGGGGAGGGGAGGGGTGGTAAGAAAGATTTGTGTCATGATGACTTTGTTTCGTCTCTTGGCGTTAACCTCGAAGAAAAAGTGTTACGCTTATGTCTCAGCTACTATTGATGGTTTTTTTTTAAATTGATTTATTTATTTGATTCATGATTGATGTTGAATAACCTGTGTTGAAATCTGTTTGTGCCAGTCTGTGTCTTTCTGTTTTTTCCCCTGGGGTCTTCTCGACATCGAAAAAGATGCCAGAAGACACAGTGTTACCATTTATCAGGGGTTATGACTTCGCTTCGGATGTCAATATTAGCAGTATTGAAAACAAAAAGTATAATGAATCAAAGGTCAGGATCACAACTGCATTCTCTCTCTCTCTCTCTCTCTCCTCTCTCCTCTCTCCTCTCCCTCTCTCTCTCTCCTTCTCTCCTCTCTCTCTCTCTCTCTCTCTCTCTCTCTCTCCTCCTCTCTCTCTCTCTTCCTCTCTCTCCCTCTTCCTCTTCTTCCTCTCTCTCTCTCTCTCTCTCTCCTCTCTCTCTCTCTCTCTCTCTCTCTCTCCTCTCTCTCTCTCTCTATCTATCTATCTATCTGCCTGCACGCACGACATCTTGCACAGGCGTTAAAACCTGTTCCGCTTTTCGGAAGAGTAGGCCATCGTGTGCCGGATGACAAAAATTGACAAAACTGCATACACACGGGGACTGGATGTAAAAACAAGCACATGGGTGCTTATTCCATTATTCTCCATATAGAAGAAATCTCCTCTTCTCTCTCTCTCTCTCTCTCTCTCTCTCTCTCCCCCCCCCCCCTTTTCCAGTGGGTTTTCTCTCTTTTAAGATAGGTGAAAAGTCCGAGTGTGCCAATGTGTCAAATAATCAATGATGCAGAAAAAAACTGTCCACACAAGCTGTGGGCCAAGTCATTGGTCAGCGTGACCCTGACCTTGGGGGTCAAAAACAGTAGGGCTGGACCAACTTTGCCTAGGAGGGTGTCGGTGATCCTGTTGTGCTCATTAGGAGAGAGTATAAAAGTGTTTTTTTCGCTGTTTGAAAAGCAGGAGGTGGAGACTTAAGGGATTAAGATGTGCCTGCGGTAGAGAGGTGAGGAATAGGTCAAGCGCGCAAAATAATAGTCGTGTTAGAAAAAACCGAAAAAACCCCCAAGCCATTTGGAAGTCTCACATAGGATAACACACTGAAGGTCCCCCCCACCCCCACTCTCCTCTCCCTCTGAGTTGTAGCTTGTTTATGGTGAGACAAGACCTGAAGATTGACAAGATATATGTGTATGTATACGCATTACTATTCAAGTGAACTATATGCAATAAACATCTGGCAATGGCAAAGACTAGCTTTAAATTTTCAAATACATTTTCCAGAGACTGTTCAGAAAATGTAGGTAAAAAAGGTGTTACAATAGGGCACTCAAATATGATATGATATATCCACTTGATATGATATGATATATCCATAGTCCAATTGAATATTTATTGTGGTTACATTATTGTTATTTCATGTTTCCACATTGTTGAGTTTATATTTTGCTCTTGTTTAAAAGTATTATAATTACTTTTCTTTTTTTCTCTCACAAAAATACCAACACTGATGCTATTTCTTAACCTTTTCTCCTTCCACTCCTTCCTCTCCCTTCTTTAACTTCCACTACACTTTCTATTTCCCTCGTCTAATATGACTTAGAGTGAACAGACGTTAAATTGAGGACAACAACAACGCATTATAGACAGTTCTGCAGTAATCTGTTGTGGGTTTTTTTGTTTGTTATTTTGCTGCTATGACAGTGCACATACCCCCTCCCCCCCACTTCTCTCTCTCACACACAGACACACTCACACAACCCCCAGTGCCTTTAATCTGCTCGTGTTTATTCACCCGCAGAAAATAGGCACGTTAAAATTCGTATCAGCGTCCGGTGGGTTACGGAAACACGAGCATACCCAGCATACATCCCCGAAGTTAAAATGCGGCTACCTTCATGGTGGGCAAAAACCTGTCGCATATGCAAAACCTCACCATTGGTGAACCTTGGAGCTCTAGCCGAGGTACGAAAGCGCGCGCGCGCGCACACACACACACACACACACACACACACACACACACACACACACACACACACACACACACACACACACACACACACACACACACACACACACACACACACACCATTCCTTTCTACTCCTTGTATTTTACTTTCGGAGTAATTTTGCCTTTAAATGGTGAAACAAAAATTGTACCAAGATTTTTTATTTGTTTGTTTACCTGTCATAGTTTGAAGCGTTTCTATAGAAGGGAAAATTTATTTATCTATTTATTTATTTCGAGGATAATGGAATAAACACTCATGTGCTATTTTACATGCAGTCCCCGTGTGTATGTAGTTTAAAAAAAATTGTCAACTGTTCCCAACGGCACACAATGGCCTACTCTTCTGAAAAGCGGAGCGGGTTTTAACGTGTGCCTCTGTTTATAGTCTCATCGAAAGGACTTTCAAAAAATGGACGATGCTGTCAGCTATGGCGAATTGGAAAGTCACGCTGACAGAACACGCTGCAAGTGCATCATCAATGACGTTTTCCCTAGTTTCAGCTCTCTGGGGTTAAAAGGTAGCGTTGACAAGTAATGAATAGCTGATGTGTGTGTTGTGTGTGTGTGTGTGTGTGTGTGTGTGTGTGTGGTGTGCGTGCGCGCGCGCACGCGCGTTTGTACGTGCGTGCGTGCGCGTGTGTGTGTGTGCGTGCGTGCGTGTGTGTGTGCGTGTATGCGTGCATGCTTGTGCGTGCGTGTATGTGTGTGTGTGTGTGTGTGTGTGTGTGTGTTTCACATTTCTCCCAGGTCTATTGAAGCATTTGTGTAAGGTATTCATATAACACAAAATATCAAACCAATAACCTGTGGACAATTTTTCTTTTTCTGGGTTTGTTTTTGGTTGGCTATATTCAGGTATGTTGCGGCGTACCCCCTGTCTACACTATGTTTTCTTTTTCTGCTTTTCCCCACTTCTTTTTTCAGGTCTGTTGAACCATATTATGTGTAAGCTGTTTCATTGTCTTAACCCCCCCCCCCCCCTCAAACTATGCACAATCTGTTTTCTAATTTTGTATTTTTTCCAGATTTTTTTTTCAAGAATATTGAACCATATGTATAAGCTATATAAAAAAAGACTATGCACAATTCGTTTGTGATTTTTTTCCATACTTTTTTTCACGGCCATCGAAGCTTATATATGAGCTATAATTTAAAAGACAACAACCAACTATGCTCAATACGTTTTCTTTTTCTGATTTTCTTCCAAGTTAATGCAGCATTTGTGCAAGCCATTTATAACCCCCCCCCAAAAAAAAAAAAACCCTACCAAAAACCACCAAACAACCCCCACACCCCACAAAACAAACAAAACAAACAGACCCCTCAACCCCCACCCCCCAACAAACAAACAACAAAAAAACCTCCAAAACAAAAATAACAAAATCCTCCTATGCACAATACATTACCCTCCCAACCTTTCTTTAGTGCCCCAGCATTTAAAATACAAAAACCAACCCACCCCAAACAAACCGAAGGATTGCAAAATACTGTACTAAAAACCAATTGCAATTAGATGGCCACCATGACCTTACGCAGACTCGATCATGTAGACCACTTCTTGTGGGTATCGCTAGTGAGTGATTCACAGCTGTGGGGCTGACCTGAAGAGCGCAGACTAGCCTGATTTATCACAGGACGGTTTCAAAGCTCTCAATGTGGGTGGTGGGTGGTGGATGGTGATGAGATGGAAGCACCCCAATTCAGCGGCTCATCCATCGCCTGTCAGCCGTGACAGGTCTTGATGCCCCTGGAGAGCTGTACTCTTGCCCCATTCTCCCCCTCCCCCCACCCCCTTCATTGTGGTAACAACCACTTAGTGCCCTCCTTCAAGATTTGTTTTGTGAATCGCATATCCTCCTCCACTCCCATAGACGAGAATATCCTTTTGTGGTGGGGAGTCCTCAGCGGAGAGCAGTCTTCATTCATGAACCCAGTGTCAGAAGAATAGGAGGGTGAGGAGTGGGGAGGGTGAGGGTGGGGAGGGGAGGGGAGGCTGGTTCATGAGGAGGACTATGCCCTGGTCGTTTCCCACCAGCTGAACAGAGAGGGTCAGTCTTTTGTTTCCACGTGGAGGTTGTTGTTTTTTTTGTCAGGGGTAAGCTGCTCTTGTCATGTCAGGGTCCCTTGCTCTGCTGGGCGTTGAAACATCAGGTGCCCTTAACCCTTACTATCATTACTTTACCATTCAGTCAGGAGCCTCCCCTCCCCTCCTCTCATTCCATGATCAGGTGGCCTTAACCCTTACCATTCATTCAGGATCCTCCCCCCCCCCTTCCCTCCTCCCTTGTCATTCCAAGATCAGGTGCCTCTAACCCTTACCATTCAGTTAAGACCACTTAGGTTACACTCAACCTTTAGTTTCCGGATCATGGTAGTATGTATAAAGTGCTTGTCGGAAATTTTTGTGTGCTGATTTTCTTAGATGTATTTTTTAAGAATGTAGAAAATGCACTGTGTACTTGTTTTTGGGGTTGAGGACATGGAGCAATACCAGGTAGTGATGAGAAAGTTGAAAATGATCAACAAATGAGGATTGCTTGTGTTCCTACAGTGCTTATCCTGTACACGCATATTGTGGTTAGGAAGCTAGCAAAACACAAAGGACTAAGGGGGTACTATGTTTTCTGATAGATAATTAAAAAAAAAAATCAAAACCAACCAAATTTGTGCAAAATCACTCTTTTGAGTCAGAGGCTAGCCTTTCACAAAAATGTGAATTTTTTATAGAAAAAATATGTGGATGGCTTAGTACGTGCAGTATGCCTGCAAGAGTAATTAATATAAGAAAACATAAGTGAAAATGGCAAACAGTAA
Organism: Rapana venosa; assembly: GCA_028751875.1. NCBI lineage: Eukaryota > Metazoa > Mollusca > Gastropoda > Neogastropoda > Muricidae > Rapana > Rapana venosa. The sequence goes on from CM054135.1 coordinate 51,973,129, forward strand.
TGGTGGAGTGTAGCCTTAACTCCATCACACCTTAGCCCTCTACCTGCTGGTTGTTTTTCTCTGGCAGTTATTCAGCATGTAGGCCAGGCCAGGTCAGGCCAGCTCTTCTATTCACTGTGGAGTAGAGCCCATCCATCAACTGGTGTAGTAAGTAGTCTGCCCGCCTTTCACACCATTTTCATTGGGCGCTAAATTCAATTCATAGTCGACCATTCCAAAACTGTAAAAGGAGAGATACAGCTGAAAACATGCTATGCCTCCATAAAGAGTAGATACCCCCCAAAAATGTTGTATAACACCAAAACAATGACCGGGGATTTGAATTTAAAAAAACCAACCAAACAACCAATTGCAGCAGAAAAGGATTCCAGATTAATTATTGTGTGTTATGTAAAGATGGAATTGTTCTTCTGGTGATAGGTCAATGTGGTTTAGTTCATTTTGTCTTCACTTTTGTTAACAATCCTACCGAAATAGGCCTCTTAAAGAAAAAACCTCTGATATATATATATATATATATATTATATATATATATATATATAGATTTAAAATAGTTTAAAATCTTTGTTCTTTTGGTGAAAATAAGGATGAAGTCTTGATCACAACACATCTTTTTAAATATGCTTTATGAAACCGTTTGAAGCAGTGAAAATAATTGTTGGGACTAAAAAGTCTGAATATAATAAGGCAGGGCAGGGAAAAAAATTCTACCCTGACCACAAACTTTGCGTTTATGTCTGTTTATCTTCAAAGGGAATTCCACATACAGTTAACTGACAAAACTAGTCTTTATCTGCTTTTTGGCTGTCCCAGGCCTGTTTGTTTGTTTGTGTGTTTGTTTTCAAACTCGAATGCAACAGAATGTAGTTTAAGCATGCAGAAATTTACCACAGACAGCAGCCATAACCCACAAGGGACAATAAGTGTGTAATTGTTTTTTTGCCAGGGAAAACAGAAAAAGACAACAGTGACGTCATTGGCTGACTGCCAGGGGCACAACCTAGGGCAGTGCACAGTTTTTGAAGAAGCAAAGTGAGGTCTGAGTGTTGACAAGAAAAGGTGCTTTGTTTTTGTATAGAACTTATCATGCATAGCTAAATATTTTTAAAACGCAAAAAGACGCCACAGAAAACAACAGCATAACAATAAGACACCACATAAAACCCACAACAAGAAGACTCCACAAAACAGACCAGTGCTCAAGCCAATATTGGGCTTGCTCACTCACCCTGATATAGGAAGAGTGATTTTTGTTGCTCTCAGTAAAGTTCCAGTGATTTTTTTATTCAGTATTTTATTTTTGCAACTCTATCTCTGAATGATCGATTTCGAAGTTGCACACAATCACTTTCAAATCCACACGGTTAAATGATGCGCAGTCTACATTTGTCTGAATGTCTGCAAAACGACAGCAAAGGGAACAAGAGCCTCGTTTTGATTATACTTCCCACTTAATTATTTATGTAAAAAAACCCATGGCAGTTCCATTGATCTTCCTTTTGGAAATATATTAACAGATTCTTACCAATAAATGAGATTTAAAAGTTGACCAGGTGACAGCCCTGATATGGCCTCTGTGGTCCGCGGGGCTATAAACAACAGGATTGGGTTGGATTGAAATTCCACACCTTTAGTTAGGTTTTTGCCACAGAGGGTGACAAGTCTTGTCTGTTTGTTGTTAGACTATCAGTCATTGAAATACTACTTCTTCATTGTCAAACGCTCAGTCAGCAACCCCTGCGGCCCTCACAAATGCTATTGTACGCTGAAGGCCCTCCAGGGGTCCGAAGAGCTTGTCCCTCAATGGCAGGTCAGTAGACCAGATATCGGCCCTCAGGGTTTGGTGTGTTGGTCAGGGCATTGAATACAATCACCATTTCAATGCTTATCGGGCTGCGAAGCCAAACGAAAACGTCTTTGATCCAGAAATTCATACCCTTGACCAGCCAGTTTGGCGTTAAGTAAATGGTTTTGCGTTTTATAGTTTCTGACCTGTAATTGCTTAGTTATTGACCTTTTTTTGGGGGGGGGGATGTGGGGGTGGGGGTGGGGGGTTGGGAAGCGTGGGCGAGGGAGGGTGGGTAGTGGTAGCCCAGAGGTGGTGGTACATACCAGTTGATACAAATCAGCTGACAAAAGCTTCTCCTCACAGACAGGGAACTGGAGACCTGCCAAAGGCCATCGTTAGTTTCAGGAGGAACAGAAAGAGCTTGCTGACCTTTCCAAGGAAGAGCTTTCTGACATTTCCAAGGAAGAGCTTTCTGACATTTGCAATGAAGAGCTTTCTGACATTTGCAATGAGGAGCTTTCTGACATTTGCAATGAAGAGCTTTCTGACATTTGCAATGAAGAGCTTTCTGACATTTCCAAGAGCTTTCTGACATTTCTAAGGAAGAGCTTTCTGACATTTCCAAGGAAGAGCTTTCTGACATTTCCAAGGAAGAGCTTTCTGACATTTCCGAGGTGAGCACGTGCTCATATCTACAGATTTTTGTACTGTGTACACTTTGAGAGAACATGAAAATAACTGCAGGAAAAATCTGCGTTCTTTCTGGCGCCAGCTTTGGTTGTAAAATTATCCATGTAGGCCTACTCTTCTAGCATGCAGAGCTACTGAAAATAGAAGGATCTGTTTACAGTTACTGGCTAGTTTTCTTTCTCAACACAAAGCGTTGCTTTAAATCTGTAAGGAAACACTCTGTAGACCACTACTGTTGTTGTTCTACTGTTTGCTCCATTCATTTGAACTCCTTTCTCTGAGACACTGGGGATCATTCCTCCATGACCTACTCCCCCAGATAATTTTGGTCTGCAGTTAACATGTCTCTGGTGGAAAGGTCTAAATTTTAAAAAAGTTAAAAAAAGAATCCTCACATTTCTGCCTTAAGATTTTGCAATTGAGTACTGTGGATACTGTTTAACTGGTTGGTTTTAACAGTACATTAAAAACAAAAACAAAGAAAAAGTAGCTGTGGTCTACGGATCTTTGTTTTTTTTAATTGAGAGACAGAGGTTTATTGCGATTTAAGCTTTACGCCCATTCACAAGGGGACAGAGGGACAGGGAATAGGCAAAACACACATATCTTGAAAAAATGAACTCAGTCAGTGATAACCCATATGAATAGCACGGCATGGAAATCCACAACATGGGTTCGCAATAGTTACATAGTATGAATAATATGACTGTGGAATAAATCACACACATGCATGCACACATTACCATACATTCAGTCTATGGTATGACATGATTGGGATTCGGATTCAGATTCAGAATATTTTACTGCCATTTAAGTCATGTAGACTTATTTGACACAACAAAAAAATCAATTATAATGTGTGGAGAGGAGAGAGAGAGAGAGAGAGAGAGAGAGAGAGAGAGAGAGAGAGAGAGAGAGAGAGAGAGAGAGAGAGAGAGAGAGAGAGAGAGAGAGAGAGAGAGCGAGAGAGAGAGAGAGAGAGAGAGATAGAGAGCGGAGAGAGCGAGAGAGAGCGAGAGAGAGAGCAATCTACGCTTACAAGTCAAATGTGTCTTCTTGACCTGAAAACCCCCCCCCCCCCCCAATGTCTCAGGTTAAAGATCTTATTACTGTACCCAACACAAGCCTCTTGCAGATGTTCTCTCCAGACTATACCAGGCTCGTTCGTGTACTCAGTCTTCTCCGCGTGACGCTAGTCTCTGACCACATGGACAGCACTGAAGAGAACACATTCTTCTTCATCTTCTTCATCCAACGCTCAGACAGCAACTATTGTTATCTGTCATATGAGTGAAAAACGCGTTGCGCTGCCGTTAAGCGCCTGGCAAGTCAGGCCCAGCACATCCGACTTCGGCATGGGAGAGAACATCTCTTAAGTCTTTCTGGGGGAAAAAAAAGGCAGGAGAATGGACCAAGAAGGCAGGAATTTGACGAGAAGGAAGTGACGAGAAGAAAAAGGAACAAGGCAGAAACAAAGAGAGGGATAGAAAAGAGGGAATTCCAACACAGAATTCCCAGAAGGTGGGGAAACTATTTAAACTGTCAGCGCCCCCGCCTCCCCCCCTGTCCCCACTCCCGGCATTCTCACGGGGAAAGATAACACATAGCCTACCAATCGAAAATCAACACCCCATGTACTGTCATTCTGAAACCAGTCAGGACCACACTAGCAGTAGCAGCAGCAGCAGCAGCACGAACAAATTGGCCAGGCGGTCGTTTAATGATGGAACCATGTCTGGCCTGGTGGCTGCTTGTATTGGTACAGTTTCTTGTAGCGTGAAATACCGGGCGGTACTGGACAGACAGACAGACCTATAGGGCCTACCTAACCTGTACCTGTACTGGCCTGTGGGAGGCAGCAGACACGGTTATCAAGGAGAAGCACTCAGACGCGGTGATTGGACTGGCTTGTTCACTGATGGGGGAGACTGATAGTTCTGGGTCACGGAGACCCACCCCAGGACACAGACGTACATGGACGGCACAGGTAGATAGATAACAGTTGTGTAGAGAGTGTTTTTTTTGTGTAAAACAATACATTTTCAAGTCGGTGACTAAAATACCTGAAGATCAAATCTGTTCATAGAAGAAGAGATGCTTTTGTTCCCTTTTTGGTTTTTCTGATGTTGACGTAAAACTTATTTATTTGATTCCTTATTTCGAGGATAATGGAATAAACACTCATGTGCTTTTTTGTTTACATCCAGTCCCCGTGTGTATGCAGTTTTGTCAATTTTGTCATCCGTTCCCACCGGCATACAGTGGCCTATTCTTCCGAAAAGCGGAACGGGTTTTAACATGTGCGCAAGATACTCTGCGTGCGTTCGCACACGGGGCCTCGGTTTATAGTCTCACCCGAAGGACTTTTGGGGGGGAGAGTGGAGTCGGCACTGATGTTAACTCTAGAGGAAAAATCCTCTTGAACGAAATTCGAACCCTGGTCAACACAGATCACGAGCGCAATGCGCTTCATTCTAACCACCAGGCCACTCGTCCCCTGGGCCCTGTATAGCCCGGCCGACCGTGAAGGCCACGTCCAGGCTGATGCCTCGTTAACGAAGTAACGAACTGATGTCAGTAACAGACAAGCTGATACCAGTCAGGATGGCCGCAGGGCGAGATGTCAGCAGCCAGCAATATCCATGCCTCCCCCATGCCTCATTTCCATGCCTCATTCCCATGCCTCATTTCCATGCCTCATTCCCATGCCTCATTTCCTAAAGTATGGCTCCATTTAGTCCACCCACCCGTGAAATACAGCCAAGCGAAGCAGAGTATTTTTGTTTTTTTTCGTGTTTTACCAAACAGTCATCGGCCCTCTTGTGTGTTGACCATTCTTTTTTACACTTGCCCTGAACTGACTGATTGACTGACTGACTGACTGACATGACCCTAGGCATTTCAAGTCAACGTCAAGTCAAGTCAAAAACACTTTAATCATCACATGAAGGGCATTTACAATACTGACAGGCACATTGATACCTATTAATTATCTCACAAGACACAAGAAAATACATTTCAGATTGTTATAAACATTCCAAGATTGCTGTGGCTGTATGTACAGTAGACTAGCACCCCAGCCGACCACTTGAAGCTTGACGGAATGGGGAAGAAAACTACAGAATCACATCAGATTCAAACCACATACCTCTCTCGCTTTTTAGAATAGGTTGCCTCTAGATCACAGGCATTGGCTGTGTGTATGTATGTAAAGTAGTGATGATGACACTTTATAAATGTGTACAGTGTTGACGTGATGAAGAGATTGTCCGCTGCTTTGTAGATCTTGGCGATCATGACAACTGCCAGTTGTTTCCTCTGGTCTGTTGAAGGAAACATATTTGGCAGCAGCAATTTGATGGATGACGGTGGTGGTGGTGGTGGTGAGGAGGGGGTGGGGGGTGGGAGAGAGTTGTTAGTCATCAGCACTTGCATTTGGTGAAGAAATAGTTAATTGGCAGACAGTATTTTTAATATTTTGTAGTGGAAGATGGTGGGTATTTTTTTTTTTGGTTCAGAAAAATTTTCGGAAGGAATATTACCACGTATATTTAGGTGCACATCATGACTCAGTGATTTAGAACCAACCTATTCTAAAAAGCGGGAGAGGTATATGGTTTGAATCTGATGCGAAGCTATATTTTTCTATCCCATTCCATCGAGCTTCAAGTGGTCGGCCGGGTGCTAGTCTTTCAAATGAGACGATAAATCGACATCTAATGTGCAGTACGTATTTAGCGCAATATGAATAGAGAAAGACATAAAAGGAGGTGCGTGGGTGGTTGTGTTGGGTGGGGGTGGGGGTGGGGAGGGTTGGGGAGTGCCTGTTTTGTGGCGAGACGCTTTGCAGGTAATCGTTTGTTCAAAGAAAGATCTTGTGAGGAGAAAAGGATTCAAAAAGTATGAGTCAGCAAGTTTTGTTGTTTCTTTTCAAAACAGTTTATAAGGTAGGAGTAAACTGCATGCGTGCGCGCGGGCGCGCGCGCGCACACACACACACACACGCACGCACGCAGACACACACACATTGCACTACACTACACTTCGCCCGCGCGCACGCACGCACGCACACATACACACACACACACGCGCGCGCGCGCGCGCGCGTGCGCGCACGCACGCAGACACAGACACTACACTACACTACACTACACTACACACACACACACACACATACACACACACACACACACACAGACACACACACACACACACACACACACACACACACACACACACAACACACACACACACACACACACACACACACACTCACACACACCTACCTCTGCTGCGAAGTACATCTTCGCAGCCTAATCATTATTCTGCAGGAAGGCAGGTTACCTTCAGTTCACCTGCCAATCAAGTTGATGGCATTCATAATGCTTCCTAGCTTCTCCTCAGAGGGGGACCCCCCAAATCACCCCCCCCCCCCAAAAAAAAAAAACAACCCAACCAAACAAACAAACATCAACACCCAACCAACAACAACAACCAACAACAACAAAACAACACCAACAAAAACTCCCAAACAAACGCAGATCATTTTTCAAGATCTGTCATCCGTTGTCATTATGCATTAGCTAACCTTAAACTAGGAGGCACCGTGGTCGAGTGGTTTAGGCGGTCAACTCGTGATCCAGAGGTCGCGGGTTCGATCCCCGCTCGGCTCGGTGTTGTGTCCTTGGGAAAGACACTTTACTCCTATTTTCCTCACTCCACCCAGGTGTACAAGTGGGTACCAGCTCTGCTGGGGAAGTATCTGGCGACAGACTAGCGTCCTGTCACAGGGGTGGTGAAAAACCATCAGTTCGCTTAACGCTACAGAAACCGGGATAAGCTCCGGATCTATGGGCCTTCTGGCTCGAAAGAACATACTAACCTTAAACTAGGTTTCGCTTACTAGCCAAACGCGGGACTTGAGAACTTGCGACTTCGAAACTCGTCTACAGGTTAACGTTTCATTTTTTTTCTTCTTCTTCTCATTTTCTTACCACTTTTAAGTCACGGCAGATTTATCTGCGTGAAATTCGAGCTGCTTCCCCCCCCCCCCCCCCGAGGGGAGAGCGCGTCGCCATAAGAGCAGCGCCACTCATGTCCTCGCTAATTCAAAAGAGAATTCAGGAATCTTTCCTCAGAGTAAGACAGGATCCTCCCCTGTAGGGGATGCAAGGGGGCCTGCCTGTCTGTGTAGATAACATCCCCACCTTCTGGGAATTCCGTGCTAGGAATTCCCTCTTTTCTATCCCTCTCTTTGTTTCTTCCTTTTTTTCATTTTATTCCTGTCACCTGCTTTACTTCTTGTCTGTTTTTTCTGCCTTCTTCCTTTATTCTCCTGCCCTTTTTCCTAGAAAGACTTAACAGAGAAAAAAATCTCCCACGCCAAAGTCGGATGCTCTGAGCCTGCCTAGTCCGCCTTGTATTGTCAGGCGCTTAACACGGCAGCGCAACATATTTTCACTCATGATATGACAGACAATATTAAATTTTGCTGTCTGAACATTCAACGAAGAAGAAGAAGGAGAAGAAGAAGAAGAAAATTAAGAAGAAGAATGAGAAGGAGAGGAAGAAGAAGAAGAAGAAGAAGAAGAAGAAGAAGAAGAAGAAGAAGAAGAAGAAGAAGAAAATTAAGAAGATTAAGAAGAAGAAGGAGAAGGAGAAGAAGGAGTTGAAGAAGAAGGAGTAGGAAAAGAATAAGGAGAAGAAGACGAAGAAGGAGAAGAAGAAGAAGGAGGAGGAGGAGAAGAAGACGAAGAAGAAAAAGAAAAAGGAGAAGAAGAAGAAGGAGAAGAAGGAGAAGAAGGAGAAGAAGAAGAAGATTAAGAAGAAAATGAAGAAGAAGAAGAACAAGAAGGAGAAGAAGAAAATTAAGAAGAAGAAGAAGAAGAAGAAGGAGGAGGAGGAGGAGGAGAGGAGGAGGAGGAGGAGAAGGAGAAAAAGAAGGAGGAGAAGAAGAAAATTAAGAAGAAGAAGAATGAATGAATCTTTGAATGAATCTTTATTTTTCAAGGGTAACAGATTAAGCATGCGCATACTTTTTTTTTTCCATCCGGCCATTGCCCTGATAAGGGACTATCAACAAAAGAAGAAGAAAATTAAGAAGAAGAAGAAGAAGAAAAAGAAGAAAATAATTAAGAAGAAGAAGAAGGAGAAGGGAATAAGAAGAAGAAGAAGAAGAAGAAGAAGAAGAAGAAGAAGGAGGAAGAGGAGGAAGAGGAGAAGAAGAAGAAACAAAGAGTGGGGATCAGTCACCTGCTCTCTCACGTAAACAAAGCGTCAAGTGGCTTCACAGTCAGAGAAAGAATCGGGAGAAACGGCCGCCACACACGTTCAAAATTCCCCGACAAGTGAAGCCTCGAAGGCAGTGCGAGTAACTCGGAGTTGACTGAGGTATAGAGGGGAAGATCAGATGAAGCCGTTTGGAAACTGGAGACGACGTCAATTTACAGGAGGGGGTAGTAGCGTTGTTGGTGATATCTCAGAGCTCTCTAACAGGACGTTTCAGGTCATAGGACTGAGAGAGAGAAAGAGAGAGAGAGAGAGAGAGAGAGAGAGAGAGAGAGAGAGAGAGAGAGAGAGAGGCAGACAGACAGACAGGCAGAGAGACAATCAGACAGGAAGACAGACAGATACAGAGACAGAGAAACAGACAAACACAGAGAGAAAGCAGTGTGGTTCAGAGAGAGAGAGAGAGAGAGAGAGAGAGAGAGAGAGAGAGAGAGAGAGAGAGAGAGAGAGAGAGAGAGAGAGAGAGACAGAGAGAGAGAGAGAGAGAGAGACAGAGAGACAAAAACAGAGACAGAGAAATAGAGACAGAGAAAGTGTGGTTCAGAGAGAGAGAGACACACACACAGACACAGAGAGACAGACAGAGACAGAGAGAGACAGCGATAGACAGAGAGAGACAGACAGAAAGACATAGACAGACAGACACAGACAGACAAACAGACAGAGAGAGAGAGACGAAGAGAGAGAGATATATATATATAGAGAGAGATGTGGTTAGGAGGATGTCCCCTGACACTAGCCATGTTTCAATATCCTCCCAGCTCTGTCTGACTCGTTAAGTTCAAGGATTATAAGGATTGTCGTCTGCTTAGAACACTCCTGTGCTGCCTTGTGAAAGACCTCTCTCTCTCTCTCTCTCTCTCTCTCTCTCTCTCTCTCTCTCTCTCTCTCTCTCTCTCTCTCTCTCTCTCCCTCCCTCTCCTCCTCCTCCTCCCATATTTGTCACCCCACCCGAGCAATCAACCAAAAGAAAGCTGGCAACTTGACTTTTTTGGTTTTGGCTTTGTTTGGGGACGGGATAGCTCAGTGGTTGGAGCACTCGCTTTCCCCCAGCCAAGTTAAGCAGCGTCGAGCGTGGTTACCAGTTGGATGGGTGACCGTTTGCGCGCCTTGGCTTCAGTACAGTTCCCCCAGTTCACCCAGCTGTAAATGGGTACCTGCCCTCTTTAGGGTCAGGGAAGGTAAAGCAGCGAGGGAGAGGAGATGGGCGCCGCCCTCAATATGCTGGCCCTAGAGAAGCGAGGTCTCTGACGCCTCGCTCCCCTACGACCTTATAGGTTATGGGACTCCTTTACCTCCTTTACCTTTTACCTTTGTTTGTTCGTTTGTTTCTTTGTTGTTTTGTGACCTGGTGTTGAACTCACCTTTTAGGATTGTTTGTGAGGTGTTTTGTTGTTGTTGTTGTTGTTTTTGTACTTGTTTTTCAAAATTTTGTAAAGTTGTTGTCGTTGTTGTTGTTGTTGTTGCTGCTGTTGTTGATGTTCTTCTTCTTCTACTTCAGAATTTTGTGAGGTTGTTGTTGTTGTTGTTCTTCTTCTTCAGAATTTTGTGAGGTTGTTGTTGTTGTTGTTGTTGTTCTTCTTCTTCTTCCTCGTCGTCGTCGTCGTCGTCATCGTCGTCGTCGACGTTGTCGAATGCTCAGACAGCAACTAGTGTCTGCCATAGGAGCGAAAGTGCGTTGCGCTGCCTTTAAGCGCCTGACAAGTCAGACCCAGCGCAACCGACTTCTGTGAGATTGAATCCAACTAGGCTCTAGTGTGGTCAAGCTAGAAGTTCGGGTCGCTCCGCTGGGACTATAATATAATCAAGCAAAAAGCAACAAAATCGACACAGAACGGCACTTGTCTCTTCGTTCCACCTCTTTCTGTATGTCCTCATAAGTCTCTACCTTCCCACAACATCTTTGTGACTCCGCTTCTCTACTTCTCTCTTTTTTTCTCTCTGTCAACCTTGGTTCCGCTTTTCGTAAGAGTAGGCCATCGTGTGCCGGTGGGAACGGATGAACAAATTGACAAAACTGCATACACACGGAGATTGGGTGTAATAAAGCACATGAGTGCTTATTCCATTATCCTCGAAATCAAAGAATATCTCTCTCTCTCTCTCTCTCTCTCTCTCTCTCTCTCTCTCTCTCTCTCTCTCTCTCTCTTCTCTCTCTCTCTCTCTCTCTCTCTCTCCTCTCCCAGTGTGCGTAAGATGGGTAAGCCTTCTACCCTTGAACTGCATCTGTAAGTAAATGACGAGTTGAATAAAAGGCCACAGAGTGTTACATAAAGCAGCCGTTCACGAGAGCGGTGTCAGCCAGCCACATCACTCGTCTTTCAGTTTCTTACTCTACTAACAAACCCTGGCTGTCTTTCCAGCTCTTGCCTGTGTGGTGGTGTTGTGGGGATGTGCAAAGTCAACAAAGCCCTTGAGTTGTTTGTTCAGTTATTATGGCTTGAAGAAAGAGAGGAGAGAGGGGAAGACAAAGGAAATTGAGAGAGAGAGAGAGAGAGAGAGAGAGAGAGAGAGAGACAGAGACAGAGACAGAGAGAGACAGAGAGAGAGCCAGGTGAAAAGTCTGTAACACAGATGTCTTTTCTTGCATTTAGTTGGAGTTGATTGTGATGGTAGGGTGCCGACAGCTGTACGTACCACTGATAGTCAACAAAGCGGTAGCAGAAATGGAAACGGGGTGGCTCGCGCGCGCGCGCACACACACGCACATACACACACACACACACGCACACACACAGACACATACACACACCCACGCATGCACACACACAGACATACACACAGACATACACATACACACACACACACACACACACACACACACGCACGCACGCACAGACAGACAGACACACATTTATCAACACTTACACACATCCGTGTGCATGCCCTCATAACGATTGACTACAAAGTGTATGCACAATGGAAGGAGACTTTAACGTGCTTTGTTTTGTTTTCAATGTCTCCTCATAGGCCTATTTGTCCCACAGTTTCTGTATCCCTCCCCCTTTCCAGCCCTCTCCTTCTCTGTTTTCTAAGTAAACTAGGTATTCGACAGGAGCGTAAGTGAATAATGAATTTCCTAATGTTTTGAGCGTTATGTAAACCACCTGCTCGCTAATAGACTAGTGTCAGCTACATTAGTCTTTTCCCCCTCCTAACAAACCTTGGCATTATTCCCAGCCAGCCCTTCTGTCTGGTGGGGTGTGTGAATCCCTTGTATTTGTGGGGGGATTTTTTGTTCCTGCTGAGGGATGAACAGCTAGCTCGGTCTCTGTGATGAAGGCAGCAGTGCACTTGACTTGACTTATGCTTCTTGGTTCCTTGGGGAACATAGGGCTGCAACAACACCCCTCCAACGAACTCGGTTTTGGGAGATCTTCTTCAGCTCGGCCCATGTCATTCCGGCTGCCTTCGTTTCTTCGTCAACACTTCTGCGCCAGGTCTGTTTAGGTCGACCAACTTTCCTTGTGGATTTCGTGCGCTGCAGGTCCTGAAAGTCTCTGTAGAGCTTCTTGGGTCACTGGGGTGGGGGTCAGGTGAGCTTTTCTTTCGGAGTGCCTGGTGTAGCGGGCAGGACTGCAGTGCATTGTGTCTGTCTGTCTGTCTTGTCTTGCAAGGACGCTGCTCTGTATGTGGCCTCTGTGAAGTTTACCGTTACTTCTCTCTTTCTGTCTGTTTCTGACTCTGTCTGTTTGTTTGTCTGTCCTAATGTCTGTCAGTCTCTCTGTCAGTCTCTCTGTCAGTCTCTCTGTCAGTCTCTCTCTCTCTCTCCTCTGTCATGTTCTATCTGTCCAGTCTCTCTGTGTCAGTTTTGTCAGTTCTTCTCTTCTCTCTCTACTCTTCTCTTCTCTCTCTCTCTCTCCATCACTCCTCGGATGTGAGGTAACACTCTGGTCTTCTCCATGCTTGTCATTTTGCAGGAGATCTGCCGCTGGCTTCAGTCGACACATTCCGACTTCAGAGCAGCTCATTTCAGTGTACATGTTGCATGCTGGGTATGTTTAGCTTTTAGTAACCACACAAATTACGAGGTCTCTAACGCGCATATTTCATCTTTCATATGTGTATATGTACAAAAAGGAATTAAGGCACTGGCAGATCTGCACTTGAAGTTGACCTGGAAGATCGTATAAAAAAAAAATCCCCATCCTTAATACACCAGACGCTGCCGAGATTCGAACCCACGACTTCATGGACCCAAGAGACTGCACTGAAGTCGAACGGTCTTAACCACTCGGCTATAGCGTCCTTCAGTTTACTGTTCCATGTGGAAGTGTTGAGGGAACTATGATAGGTTGGATTGGTGGGCGGGAGGGGAGGGGGGGTGTAGGGTGATGGTGAAGAAGAAACAAGGTATGGTGAAAAAAACAGATGGACAGCTCTAGGAAGTGATGTATGTATGTATTATCTGTGGTCTGTTTGCTTTGTTGGCAGTGAGTGGGTTTTGTGGCTGCACCACTAATTGGCAGCAAACTAGAAGAATTTAGAATAAATACGAGTGTGTGTGTGTGTGTGTGTGTGTGTGTGTGTGTGTGTGTGTGGTGTGTGTGTATGTGTGTGTGTGTGTGGTGTTGTGGCTGGCTTTAAAGAGCTTTAAGAGATAAGTGTGTTTTGGTGTGGGAAGTGAGTGTGTGAATGTGTGTGTGAATGTGTTGTGTGTGTGCGTCCGTGCGTCCGTGTGTGTGTGTGTGTGTGTGTGTGTGTGTGTGTACGCGCGCGCAGGAGTTTTTACACAAGCGAACTGTCACCTCTCATTACACTATTTCAGCAGTGAGGAACATGAACGGTGCAGGAAGCTGGTTTCAAAATCTTCAGGGGTCAGCCAGACTACGGGATAGGTAACAGGTAACAGGTAACAGGCTGCAGATAACAGGTAACCATGCAGTTTCCATCCCGGTGCATGCAGTGCAGCGTGACATGTAGCATGACATATAACAAACTGCTTGAAACACAGCTTGAGAACTTGAAGCCTGGGAAAAGGGTATGCTGGCAACACTGCTATTGGGAGAGGTCGAGGCGGTGGTGGACACTGTCTGTGTCTTACCTAGCTGACGCGTGAAGGCAGTTAGTTGTTGTTGCTGTGATCTCCCTGACAGCACAGACACACGTGACATAAGGCCCTCGACAGCCTGATACAGAGACAGAGAGAGAGAGAGAGGGACACGCACGCACGCACACACACACACACACACACACACACACACACACACACTGGTACACACTTAATATAGCAGTGTGCAGAACGGAGAGAGAGGTCTTAGCATCTTTTTTTCTCTTATGTCCCCAAATTCTGTGCTTCCATCCTTACTGTGTTTGTCTGTCTGGCTCTTTGTCTTTGCCTCTGTCTATTTGTCTGTCTGTCCGTCTGTCTCTTTCCCTGTTTGTCTCTCTGTCTCTACCTGTCTGTCTGTCTATCTCTGTCTATGCCTGCCTATCTGTCTCTCTATTTTGAATGAAATTGGCCCTTGTCAGCCGTGTAAGTCAACAATAGATTTAATCACGTTCAGAGTGTTGCACAAACCACCTGTTATACCTGAACAGCATCATATCAGCCACAACAGTCCGCTACCTCTTATTTTGTACCTGACATAACAAGCCTGGGCTGTCTTCCTAGCCTCCGTGGTGCAGTAAGGAGAGGAGAGGATGGTTGGGGCCCTTGTGATGTAGTGTGGAGGGAAAGTTAGGATGGCTAGGGACAAAGGTGGGGGGGATGGGGGCAGCGGACAAGGTGGGGGGGGGGGGGGGGGGGGAGGAGAGGTTGGAACAGGGGAAACCAAAAGAGGGTGAGATGATCTACCCAATGGACAGGTTTTGTGCAGGGATTTTGTGTCTTGGTTGTCGTTGTTTCTTTGTTGTGAGTGTTGTCGGTTTTTGTTGTTGTTGTTGTTTGTTGTTGTTGGTTATTGTTGTTTTTAAATGTAGAGTTTACCGTTAATTTTTTACAGCTAACAGAGAGCTGAAGATATAGAATTAAAAAATGCTTCTGAAGAGATTGATAAATCTCTTTGTCTCTCTCTGTCTGTCTGTATTTGTGTCTGTCTGACTGTCTGTCTGTCTATCTCTCACTTTTTCTCTTTCTGTCTGTCCCTCCGTCTCTCTCTTACCACACACACACACACACACACACACACACACACACACAATCACACACACACACACACACACACACACACACACACACACCACACACACACACACACACACACACACACACACACACGTACCACACACTCACACACACTAATGACACACCCTATCCTTATGCACTATCAATTTTAAGGTCTTGGGGGGAAAAAAGTTGAAAGAAGCTCTGTCTATACGAAATTCTTTCTGTTGATGTCAAATAAAGGAGTTGTGTACGTAAATGCCTGGATTTCTTCAGTTCAGTGGTGTACATACAAACCAGAAGATACGGAGCGGGATAGCCCAGTAGTCAGAGCACTCGCTTTCCCCCAGTCAAAGTTAAGTAGCATCGAGCGCTGCGTGGTTACCACTTGGATGGAGGACCGTTTGCGTGCATTGGCTTCAGTACAGTCCCCCAGTTCACCCAGCTGTAAATGGGTACCTGCCTCTTTAGGGTCAGGGAAGGTAAAGTAGCGAGAGAGAGAGGAGATGGGCGCCGCCCTCTATATGCTGGCTCCTGGAGAAGCTGAGGTCTCTGATACCTCGCTCCACTACGACCACATAGGTTATGGGACAATTTTTACCTTTACCTACGTGTCCACGTTCGTCTTCTTTTCTTCATTTTTTTATGCGTTCCCTAAGATTCTCCTACCTTGCTCCCTGAGTATGGCAAGGTGTATTTGTGGGTGTAACTAGACTGGTGTGTACTGGGGCTGAGAGACAGGTGTTGTGTCATTAAGTTATCTTTATCTTAAAGTGGAGAGGCTCAGCTGAGATAAGAATTTTTCCTCTGGGTTGGAAACTTTCTGAGGAAACTGACCTTTTTTCTTGCCGATACACAGACTACAATTTGCATGAGAAACGATTCCAAATCTGACAATTCCTGTTGTCTCTTTGAGCGTAAAAATGGGTAAATGAACAGATTATCTCTGGGAAAGTTAGAGAGTCCTCGTTTTAAGTTTGCATTCTTGATTCTTTGTATTTGATTCATATCTTTTTTAAATTGCATTTATAATCGCTCATGTGTGTGTGTGTGTCTCTCTCTCTCTCTGTGTATATACATATAATATATATATTATATATACCTCTATCTATCTATCTATCTATCTATCTATCTATCTATCTATCTATCTATCTATCTATCTATCTATCTATCTATCTATCTATCTATCTATCTATCTATCTATCTATCTATCTATCTGTCTATCTATCTACCTATTTACCTATCTATCTATCTATCTATCTATCTATCTATCTATCTATCTATCTATCTATCTATCTATCTATCTATCTATCTATCTATCTATCTATCTATCTATCTATCTATGTGTTCATATAAAAGGACGTGCCCTGCAGTTTGAAAATAGTTTCCACTTAATTTTTTTGGGACCAGGTTCACTCAGTTGAACGTCTTAATCCATTTAACGACAGTTAAACCACACAAGGACACCATAGACAGGGGGACAGAAGAAAAGAAAGGAAAGGAGGATGAGGACAAAAGAAGGAAGGATACGGAGGAAGAACAGAGAACCATTTTTTCAAAAAGAAAATTATGGTTGGTATGTTTGAGTTAGATGGCGGGTGGCTTTTGTTCTGTTGCGCCTATTGTCAATAGTTAGCTGCGGGGGCGGCGGACTGGCGTGTTTGAGTTTTCCAGAGGTGATAAGTAAGTGTGTGTGTGTAGTGTGTGTGTGTGTGTGTGAATGTAGTGTGTGTATGTGTGTAATGTGTGTAGTGTGTAGTGTGTATGTGTGTGTGTGTGTGTGTGTGTGTGTGTGTGTGTGTGTGAGTGTGGTTTTAAATTTTTTAAACAAAAATTCTTATTCTTTTCTTTCGAGAATAATGGGGTAATGTGAGTGAATGTTTGTGTGTGTGTGAGTGTTGTTTTGTGTGTTGTGTGTGTGTGTGTGTATTGTGTGTGTGCGTGCGTTGTGTGTGTGTTGTGTGTGTATTGTGTGTGTGAAGATAAGAAATAGGTTAAGGTATGTGCTAAGCAAACTTCATCACCACAAATACTTGAGAGATAGAGAAGAGAGAGAGATACAAGTTAAAACATTCACTACATACGCAGAGAGAGAGAGAGAGAGAGAGAGAGAGAGGAGGGGGGGGGAGGAGAGAGAGAGTGAGTGGATGTGAGAGAGAGAGAGAGAGAGGAGAGAGAGAGAGAGAGAGAGAGAGATCTGAACGAATATATCGAATTGTGTCAGAGCTGGGAATATAATCCTCTGTTCTGACAGACGCTATAGCCGAGTGGTTAAGACCGGCCAACCACAATTCCTGGGTCCATGAAGTCGTGGGTTCGAATCTCGCCCACGGCATCTGGAGAATTAAGGGTGGGGGGCTGTCACGATCTCCCAGGTCAACTTCAAGTGCAGACCTACCAGTGCCTTAATTTCCTTCGTGTGTATTATACACATGCAAGAGACCAAATATACACGTTAAAGATCCCGTGATTCGTACCAGCGTTCGGTGGGTTACGGCAACACGACCATACCCAGCATACATCCCTTAAGCCTTAAGTCGGAATTCGGAATGCGGCTATCTTCATGGTGGACAAAAAACCGGTTGCATACGCAAAATTACATCCCTGAAGTCGGAATGCGGCTATCTTTTTGTTAGGCAATAAACGGTTGCAAACGCAAAATCGCACCATTGAGGAACCTCAGAGCGAGGGAAGAGAAAAAAGTGACGTGTGATTGTTGTACGGATTTCAAAAGCTGTTTTTGTTTTTTAAAGCGCTGCGCTAGCGTCAAGCAGTCTGTTGGTTACTGCTGCTGATTTAGTTGGCTTCAGTCCAAGGTCTCTGACACTGGGCCTGTGTAGTAGAAAACTGGTGAGGGCCTCCTGTCACTGACAGAGCCATGTCAACACTCCCATTCATGCAGGCTACTTGCTTTTCCTCATTCTTAACGAAGACACACAGACACAAATGGACAAACAGACAGACAGACAGGCAGAATACAGTGATGCAGACATCTGTAAACACGCAAGTGTGCATACACATGCACAAATTCACGTAAGCACACGCACATGCGCCTGCGGCACACACACACACACACACACACACCACACACACACACACACCACACACACACACACACACGCACCACCACACACACACACACACAGAGTTATTTTTTAAAAAAACAGTCCTTGATGGCAACAGTGTCCGAGGCGGTGGACACTGCCTGTGTCCTACCTAGCTGACGTGTGAAGGCAGTTAGTTGTTGTTGCTGTGATCTCCCTGACAGCACAGACACACGTGACATAAGGCCCTGACAGCCTGATACAGACACACAGAGAGGGGGACATAGAGGGGCCACAGAGAGGGGGGCACAATCAGGGGCCACAGAGAGGGGGACATAGAGAGAGGGGGACATAGAGGGCCACAGAGAAGGGGGACATAAGGGGCCACAGAGCAACAAGAGGTCACACAGGTCGGGGGCTGGACTCTGGGGGTTCATTGTGGTCCCTGAAGGACAATTTCTGATATCTCTCTAGTGGAGGGTCGATGGGGGCCACATAGGGACACAAGGCACAAAACATAAGGCACGAGCACGCACATAGAGGGCACAAAGGCGACATAAGGCACGACGAGGGCACGAGGCACGCAGGGGGGCACGCAGCACCACGCAGATGACGCTGAGGCGCCACGGCGGCGACAACACAAAACACACCACAGAAGGCTAGCAGTGTCCAGGGGAATGGGCAAAAAATAGAGGAACAATTAGTGTTCCTTTGTGGTATAATCTCGGTGGGGCTGGGCCATGTAGCACAGTCACCGGTCGTCTTCTTCCTACATCTCTCCTCTGTCCTCCCCCCCGCACCCCCACACCCACACCCACCCTCCCCACTACCCCACTCCCTCTCCTATAGGACATTATTTTCTTCTATATATATCTTCTCTCTCTTCTTTTCTCCCCCTCTCTCCAATCTCTCTCCTTCTCTCTGTCCCTTCTCTCCCACCCCTCTCTCCCTACTCTCTCTCTCTCCATCTTCCCGTGCTTTCAAACTACCATCCAATAGAGTTACGCCCTCGCCCCCCACCCCCCCCACCCCCCGTCCCCTCCCTCCCTCCTGTTCTTTCTCAGTGTCTTTGCGTTCTGCTGACCCTGGTAACTTTCAAAGTAAATAATGATTTTAATAATGCTCTGAGTGTTTAATAAACAAGCTGTTCATGTGGGGATTCTGCCATTTCAGTCAGCACCCTCCATCCCCCCCCCCCCGTCCTCCCCCCCCCCAGCCTCTCCTGTGCCCCTCCCCCCTCCCTGCCACCCCTGCGCCCCACTCACCCTCACCCCCCTCCCACCTCCTCGCCACCCCCTTAAAACAAGTCCTGGGTGTCTTCTCCAGCTTCCATGAAAATATGATGGGGAGGGGGGGGGGGGGGGCGGTGGGGGGGGGGGGGGGAGGAGGAGGGAAGGGGGAAGGTGTGTGCGTGGTCTGTTGGGAAAGTTATGGTGGCTGGAAAGAAGGGAGGGGGAGGGTGGTGGTGGTGGGGTAGTGTGGTGGTAGTGGTGGTGGTGGTGTGTTGGTGGTGATAGTGGTGGTGGTGGTGATGGTGGCGGTGGTGTGGTGGTAGTGTGTGGTGGTGGTGGTGGTGGTGTGTGTGTGTGTGGTGTGTGTGAGTGTGGTGTGGTGGTGTGGTGTGTGGTGATGTGTGTGTGAGTCGTGTGTGTCGTGTGTGTGTGTTGTGTGTTGTGTGTTGTGTGTGTTGTGTGTGTTGTGTTGTGTCGTTTGGTGTGTTGTGTGTGTGTGTGTGTTTGTTGTGTGTGTTGTTGTGTGTGTGCTTCGTTTTAACGTCTATCACTAAAAACTGATATTGGACAGATGTGTGCATGTGTGTGCGTGCGTGCGTGCATGCGTGCACGCGTGCGTGCGTGTGTGTGTGTGTGTGAGCAAACAAGGGAGGGAGACATGATTTAATTGCTATTAATTATTTCAGACATATATACTTTACCTTGAGAGAGTTTGAATTGGCAATGAGCAATACTTGGAGGAGGTGTGCTACTTGTTGAGAACAGACAGCCATTGAAAAGTAAAAAACAAGCAAACACAAATAAAAACAAACAAAATTTTTGCACAAATTCTGTTCCAACCAAAAAAAGCAAATACACACAGAACAATGGTGGATTGATTTGGAAAGGGGATTTGCTCTTCTGTGTTGTTTTTGAGAGATGGAGAAAGATAAAGTGTGTGTGTGTGTTGTGTGTATGTGTGTGTTGTGTGTTGTAGGTGTGTGTGTATGTGTTGTGTGATTTAATGTTGTGTGTTAATGTTGTTGTTGTTGCCTTCAATTTAACGTCTGTTCACTCTCAGTGGTATTAGTGTGTTAGTGTGTGTGTATGTGTGTGTGTGTAGGTGTGGGTGTGTGCGTTCGTTCGTTAATTCTTTGGTTTAAAGTCTGTTCACCTTAAGTGATATTAGAATACTGCTATATTAGTGTGTGTATGTGTGTGTATGTGCGCGCTTGCGCGTGCGTACGTGCGCGCCCATGTGTGTATATACATGTGTGTGTTATTCCCTCTCCCCACACGCTCAACCCCCCTCCCCCCCTTCTAACCCCCACCTCACCCCACACCTACTCTGCACGTTCATTCAAGCCAACACCAGTGAAGTTTCGGTAGCTGGATGTTTTACAAAAAAACAACCATTTTGTCTGACGTTCGTGTAACCGCCACATCAATG
>CM054135.1:52001206-52003706 GCA_028751875.1 Rapana venosa
AAGAAGTAAGACATGATGCACAAGGGAAAAATAAGAAGTAAGATATGATGCACAAGGGCAAAAAATAAGAAGTAAGATATGATGCACAAGGGAAAAATAAGAAGTAAGATATGATGCACAGAGAAAAAATAAGAAAATAAGATATGATGCACAAGGAAAAAAATAAGAAGTAAGATATCATACACAAGGAAAGAGATAAGACAGTAAGATATCATACACAAGGAAAGAGATAAGACAGTAAGATATCATACACAAGGAAAGAGATAAGAAAGTAAGACATGATGCGCAAGGAAAGAGATATTAAGGAATTAAGACGTGATGCACAAAGGAAAAAAATGTAAGATTATAACGCACAAAGAAAAAAAAGTATAACACACACTGGGAAAATATATAGAAAAATGATGCACAAAGGGAAAACTTAAGATACAACACACAAGGAATAACAAATAACATAAAAATAATGTTAGTGCACGTATACCCTCAAATGAGGCGGAACCTCCAACCCCGCCTAACAGTCCCATCCCCACCCCGCTCCCCACCTCCCCCCACCACACCACCACTCCCCTCCCCCCACCACCGCCCCAACACACACCCCTTTTGCACATTTTATGACTTTGTCCACCTTTCCCTTACCTACCCCCACCCCACCCACCCTCCCCTCCCTGCCCTCCATTTCCGGACAATTTTCTTTTGACGTAGACTTACATAGTTGCTCTACCCCCTCCTCCTCTCTGTGCTCCCCCACCCCACCTCCTCCTCCTCCCCACCCCCACCCCTTCTCTCCTCAAACTTTCCGACAGTCGTCGCACCCAGTGGCAGGTGGGCTTGTGAAGGTTTTGACAGCAAAGTGGAGGTTGGCTCGGGCATTTTCATCTGTATTCCTCCCTTTTTTTCTTTCTCTCTCTTCCTCCCTCTCTTCCTCCTTTTTCTCCCCCCCCCCTCCTGCCTTGTCGGTTCTCGTCTGCGTGTCTGTGTCTTGTTTCTTTTTGTTGTTGTTGTCATTTCGCTTTTTAAAATTTTATTTTGATGAAATCATCGTCATCGTTATCATCGTTGTTGTGATTATTGTTTTTGTTATTGTTGTTATTGTCATCATCATCATCATCGTCGTCATCATCATCATCATAGTAGTCGTCATCATCATCACCACCACCACCACCACCACCACCACCACCATCATCATCATCATCATCAGCATCAGCATCAGCATCATTTTTATTATGATGACTACTACTACTACTACTACTACTACTACTACTACTACTACTACTACTACTACTACTTCTACTACTATTACTACTACTGTTGCTGTTGCTGCTGCTGCTGCTGCTCATACTGCTGCTGCTACTGCTACTACTACTACTACTACTACTACTACTACTACTACTACTGCTACTACTACTGTATGGAATTTATATAGCGCTGAATCTTGTAAAGCAACAAATCAAAGCGCTCAGATGACTTTTTTTTTACATCTAGTCCCCGTGTGTATGCGGTTTTGTAAATTTTGTCATCTGTTCCCACCGGCACACAATGGCCTACTCTTTCGAAAAGCGGAACAGGATTTAACGTGTGCGCAAGATGTTCTGCATGCATTCGCACACGGGGCCTCGGTTTATAGTCTCATCCGAAGGACTTACTACTACTACTACTACTACTACTACTACTACTACTACTACTACTACTACTACTACTACTACTATTGCTGCTGTTGCTGCTACTACTACTACTATTGCTGCTGTTGCTGCTGCTGCTGCTACTACTACTACTACTACTACTACTACTACTACTACTACTTCTACTACTACTACTACTACTACTACTACTACTACTACTACTACTGACATTTGATATCTCCCGCTACACCCCCACCCCTCCTTTTTTGTGTGTGTTTTAGTTGAGATAGCCGAGGAGATAAAGGATTGCTTCTAACCACCATTATGGTTCTGAAGTTCTGAGTCGTGGGTTCGAGTCTTGTCGGTCTTTGGAAAAGAGACGGGTGGGGATTTTTAATTTTGACGATTTCGGTTTGAATTTTTTTATATTTTTATAGACATGCTCTAGATCTCCACTGGGTAATAAAATATGCAGCTGTTGGTTTGAAGAGGTATTTATTCAGCAAAAGAACAACAACAAAACTGCGTGGTTACAAAACATTAAAATTTAATATTGTGTGCAATGACAAGCCAGCGGCTTATAGTCTACTCCCCAAAAACGAAAGCTGACAGGTTGGTTTGGCGGCGTGTTTACCTAGCATTTACTTTAAAACTAAGGTAGACCTTTTAAGTTCAGTTTCGCTTTGACAGTTCAAAAGTAACACGCAGCTGTTCTTTGTAAGATATGCTTGGGTTTTTGTTTTTTTTAGCAGTAGATGCAAAGAGAGAAGTAAAACTTTAAAATTTGTTTTATTTTTTTGGTTTGTTTTGGGTTTTTTCTTTGTTCCTGGGCTAAAGCTCCGAGGTTCACCAATGGTGAAATTTTGCGTATGCCACCATTTTTG
>CM054135.1:52006206-52028706 GCA_028751875.1 Rapana venosa
CACACACACACACACACACACACACACACACACACACACACACACACACACACAACACACAGAGCAGGTGTTGTTATGTCATGCTAGCTCAGTTTTGTGTTTCTGACCCCTTTTCCCGCAGCTGGTGTAGTTTTTCTGATCTATCTCACATCATCGGCCTGTGCTAACCCCCCCCCCCCCCCCCCCTCCTCACCCCCCCCCCTCCCTTCCTCGATTTGCTTCCCCTTTGTTTCTGATTGTTATTTCTGCGTCTCGTGATCGTTTCCCTAGATTTCTGCCTCCCTGAAATAGGTTTGTTAAACCAAAAAACAACAACACCGACTTGAAATGACAATGGTTTTTATAAATTTGTGTATGGCTGTTTTAATGACAATAGTTTATCAATTTCTGTATTGCTGTTTCAGTTTTTGATTATATAGTTTCAAATTTCCCTAAAAAGGTATCATTTCACGCGGAATAATATACTGATAAAGTCACTGTACATCTGCCCAGATGGCCACGAAGCGTTGTCAGCTGCAAACCTACAGCTCTCTGTTACACGCTGCGTTGCCTATGTTTGTTTTACCGCAGTCCTGTGGACGCTGTCACAGTGCACAGTCCTGATCTCTTTACGTGCTTGCGTGATCTTCCGCATGCCTCCTGCAGTATACACCAAGGGAGGGAAGGTTGTGTGGCAGGTGTACTCGAAAACTAACTTTAAAAATCATACACATTCCAAACCCCCTTACCCCCCCCCCCTCCCCCAAATAGGAAGCAAAAAATGGGGATGGATGACCACTTACAAGCTGGTTCCTGATAAGGTGCTAGAAGGCGAGCAAGTTATTCACAGCACTGTCCCCGAAGTCGGAATGCGGCTACCTTCATGATGGGCAAAAAACCGGTGGCATGGCAATATCTCACCATTGATGAACTTCGGAGCTGTAGCCGAGGAACGAAAAGAAAATCCACAGCAGTACTGAGGTGCACTAGGATATTAAGAAACAATACGGCAAATGGGAGAGAAAAAACAAACAAACGAACAAAAAAGTCTTTTAAAGTGCAGCTGAAACTTGCTTTTGAAATGCTAAGACTAAGCTGACACCAACATGCACACTGCATTGTTGATGCAATTCCCCCCCCCCCCCCCCACCTCCAAACAAACACAGTTTTGTTAGGGTCATTCCGAGACAGTTTCTTTTTGCCCATTTCAGTGGGGGAAAAAACCATGTTACTTTTTGTTTCCATAATGAGTCCGAGAGCATAAAAGTTGACCTTTAATTGTTGCTTTGGTTTAACATCTTGATTCTAAGCTACTTGCATTTTTAGCTATGATAAAATGATGGTAATATGTGTATGATGAATATCCTTCATTTCTTTTCACTTCTTCTCTTCTTCATTGTTTATACTGTGTGAAATGAAGTTTGAAAAGGGTTGCTCAAATGCTCCACACTTCATTATTCCTCAGACATACAGACTTTGAAATAGCAACAGTGATTGAAACATCTATCTCCATCCACGTCAGGCTGCCATGACTGCTACAGTACATATAGGTAGTTTCAACGGCTGATTTGGAAGCTAATGAAACAGGAGACAAATTCAATACACTGCTCTGCTCCTGTAAGAGATGGATCAGAGACACACAACTGTATGCCAGTGATTCTGGCATTACTTATCAGCTTGGAAACGGAAGAAGTCTTACTCGTATGAGAAGTTCACCATAATTATGTTTCATCGCCAGCATCATCATCAATTCTTGTTCTTGTTCTTCATCCTCCTCCTCCCCCTCCTCCTCCTCCTGTTGTCGTTGTTATCATTTTTGTTGTTGTTGTTCTTCTTCCTCCTCCTCTTCTTCCTCCTCCTCTTCCTCCTCTTCTTCTGTTGCGATGCCATGATTTTGTTGGCCTATAGGCACTCCTGAGTACATCATCTCAGGGAGATTGTAGTTCATTATTCATTTCATTTATCATTTTAAAAAATTGAATTTTGTTGAAATACGACACCAACATACTACTGCTATCTAATAAACACCGCTTGGTTTCCTGCTCAGACAACTTTGTATCAGTTGATACCGACATTCACTTTTAACGTTGTGTGTTGTTCGTAATGCTTCTTTTAAGAAACGAAGAAGAAGAAGAAGAAGAAGAAGAAGAAGACGAAGACGAAGAGAAGAAGAAGAAGAAGCTGAAGAAGAAGAAGAAGAAGAAGAAGAAGAAGAAGAAGGAGAAGAAGAAGAAGAAGAAGAGAAGAAGAAGAAGAAGAAGCAGCTGAAGAAGAAGGAGAAGAAGAAGCTGAAGAAGGAGAAGAAGAAGCTGAAGAAGAAGGAGAAGGAGAAGGAGAAGAAGAAGAAGAAGAAGAAGAAGATGATGATGAAGAAGAAGAAGAAGAAAGACGAGGAGAAGAGGAAGAAGAAGAAGAAGAAGAAAAAAGGAGAAGAAGAAGAGGAAGGAGGAGAAGAAGAAGAAGAAGAAGACGAAGAAGGAGGAGGAGAAGAAGGAGGAGGAGGAGGGAGGAGAAAAAGAGAGAAGAAGAAGAAGAAGAAGAAGAAGAAGAAGGAGGAGGACGACAAGAAAAAAGAGCAAGAGGAACAAGAAGTAACGCTTCTTTTAAAAAAAACAAACACCCAACAACAACAACCCTTGCTTTTAAAAACTACGTCTCTAGGCCCTATCGGACGGACTCAAAGGACAGCAGCAGCAACAAGAGGGGGTGACCCTGAATGTATGGACAAGTAAAGTGATGTGCCAGACAAGGTAGAGACCGCCTGTGTTTCTCATCATCATCATCATCATCATCATCATCATCATCATCATCATCATCATCATCATCATCATCATCAATCCCGTGACCTTGGCGGTCGTGGAGGAGACACGAAAGACGATGCCGTGGTAAGCCTCCTCCATCCATCTCGGTCCTAGGCTCTGCGCAGTAGTGCCGAGTCATTCATCCTGGTCCATTCTCTGATGTTGTCCATCCATGACTTGCTCTGTCTTCCCCTCTTTCTGCCACCTTCGAGTGTTCCCTGCAGTACTGTTTTTGGCAGAGTGTTGTGGCGGGTGACGTGGCCGAACCATGTCAGCTTTTTCTTCTTGACGATGGTGAGAAGGGGTTCCTGTGGACCTGCCAGCTGTGTTTCTAGGCGCCCCCTATAGTGAGTGGGCCATGGTTTGCAGATGGTTGAAGTCATCAGTGTTCCCCACACCCAGTGATGTTGGGACAGCCTGCTACCGTGATCTGCTGGAGCAACCTTTGCCCTTCCCTGTGTGTGGAGCAGTGGGGGAGGGGGTGGGGGCGGGTGGGGTAGGGGGGTGGGGGGTGGAGGGGGTGGAGGAAACAGTCTGCTTTCTTCATCCCACTTCTCCCTGCCGCCTGCTTTTATTTGCTTGCGCAGATGGAGGTTGTATCTGTTCCGTTCTAAGGGGGATGGATGAGTCTGTCTGTCTGTCTGTCTGTCTCTGTCTGTCTGTCTGTCTGTCTTTGTCTCTGTATATGTGTCTGTATCTGTCTGTCTGTCTTGGTCTGTCTCTGTTTGTCTCTGTTGTCTATCTGTCTGTCTCTCTCTCCATGTGTGTGTGTGTGTGTGTGTGTGTGGTGTTGTGTGTGTGTGTGTGTGTGTGTGTGTGTGTGTGTGTGTGTGGTGTGTGTGTGTGTGTGTGTGGTGTGTGTGTGTGTGCCTAATCATTAAACAATTCAGATTTCAGAGTTCTGTCTGTCTCTGTCTATCTGTCTGTCTGTGTCTGTGTCACTTCGTCTCATTCTCTCTCTCTCCATCTCTCTCACCCCGTGTGTGTATGTATGTATATGTTATATATATATATGTTGTTGTGTGTTGTTGTTGTGTGTGTGTGTGTGTGTGTGTGTGCGCGCGCGCGCGTGTCTGTTAAAAAAAAAAGAGGCTGCTATACTTACTTTATGCCAAAATAATCTGAAGAATAATTCAAATGAGTTGTTTATTTCTATTTTGATAAAAACAAATTTGACATCCAGTTCAGGGTGTATAGAAAAACGGAACATGAAGGAGAGAAACAGGTGACGTCAACCGTTTAAGAGGGACAGAGCCCCCCCCCCCCCCCCCCCCCCCCCAAGACATATCTAAACATCTGGACAAAACGAACAAATAAACAACAAAAAGAAAACGATACACAAAAACAAACAAGTACAAAAATACTGTAAGAGCGCGATGCTAATGTGAACAGACTGTAACGTCTCTCTCCCCTAAATGACGAGAACTCTCTTCTTCTTCTTCTTCTTCTTCTTCTTTCTCTTCTTCTTCTTCTTCTTTCCCTTAGTGGCTGGGATAGGATGTGTGGTGCCTGGTCTGCTCCTGTCCTTCCTTGTAGCTCTGCAGGAAGTCTGCCCACTGGTCTAAGCCGACACATGCTGATTGCAGAGCAGCTTTTTTTTTTTTTTAGGTGCAGGATGCATACTGGGTACGTTCGTGTTTCCGTAACCTGCCCGACACCTGACATGAATTACTGGGTCTTTCACGTGCATATTTGATCTTCTGAATGCGTCTATACACGAAGAAAACTAAGGCACTGGCAGGTCTGCATTTTAAGTTGAGCTGGGAGGTTGTGATAATCTCCATCCTTAATTTACCAGACGCCGCTACCGATATTCGAACCCACAAATTCATGAGCTCACAGGATTGAACTCTAAACAGTCTTAACCACGCGGCTCTAGTGTCCGTCACGAGAACCAGTTTTGGTCATTTGGTATTCGGTAATATTCGTAACCTGCACAAATGCTGTGCAGTCGTGTCTACATTCAATCTTCCTCAAGTCTTAAGGGTGTCAGTCTGTATCTGCCCTACGTTCATGTTGAGGAGTGCTGTTGAGGTGATGTTGTTGGGGTCCGCCACTGAGGACAATTCTTACCCCACTAAGTCTTTGTGATGAGATTCTTTGAAATTTATTTCTTCTCTGTAAGTCTGTTGGTGTTGTCCTTCATTCCAATCCCCCCCTGAACAGAAAACAAATGGCAGTTTTGTTGATTTCATGTGTAGACTCTGAGCTAATATTTGTCAATACTGAACACGCTAAGTGGCAAGCAAAGCAGCAGTCTCCCATGTTTTGTACAGGATTGGTTATTTCAATGGTCTCCTAGTCGTTCTTTCTCAGACACAGACCAGACGTACTTCCTGTAGTGCAGAATGTACACCCTCTGTTTCAAAATGGCGTAAGTCTGATAGTCTCTCTCTTCAATTCCGAAACTGCTACATTGGCTTCCTGTTTTCTAAGACTCCGCACTGGGCACAACAGGCTAAATCACCGCATGTCCACAAAGCTGAAACTCGTTCCCTCTCCCCTGTGTGCCTGTTGCAAAGAAAACCAGGCCGAGGAGCACATCCTTCAGAGGAGCACGCTATATATACAGCGACCTGAGGAAGGCTGTGTGGCCGACGGAGATAACCCTGCAAACTAAGCTGTACGACCCACGAGAGGAGCTGGGAAAGACTTGCCACTATTCCTCCCAAACACATCTGATGGTGCAAAAAGCGAACGAGAGGAGGAGGAGGAGGAGGAGGAGGAGGAGGAGAGAGAAGAAGAAGAAGAAGAAGAAGAAGAAGAAGAAGAAAGCGTCCTGTTTGTGAAGGTGTTAGATACAATGTTCTGTCAACATTCCATGCTGCTAAAGAAAACTTCATGACCTCTCCACCTTGTTCAGGGGTACTTACACTGGACATCCTCCCCACTGGCTGAGCGGCTTTTCTGCTGGGTCTGGCCCATGTGTCATCAAAGCTGAACACAGTATAGCCATCGGGGGTATCCAATACATCACCGCCATCATGTGGAAGGCACTACCAGGGTACATAGAAAGGATAAATCAACCCAGCATGCCTGTTTTGCAAATACGGGAAAGCCGGGTGTTTTCAACCTAATAGTCTGGGCGTCCACTTACTATGTTCATCTGGCTTGTCTATTCATTTTGCGTTTCTTGTGTGTGTGTGTGTTGTGTGTGTGTGTGTGTGTGTGTGTGTGGGGTGTGTGTGTGTGTGTGTGTGTGTGTGTGTGTGAGTGGGAGGTTGTCGTTATGTGTTTATGTTGTAATGAGGAGGATAATACACTTCAATGCTCTTTCAATCATCATTCAGGCAGCAATACATATCACTTAACACACACACACAGAACATATACATTTTTGCCTATAGCACTGGGAAGAACAAGGATAGTTCTGTCAATGTCGTTCATCTTTCTACAGAGATTTACATGGGAAAAAAAGCATGCTGTAGGGACTAGCTGGCATGCAAGCAGACGCTCACTTGTATAAATCATACAGCCATCAGGAAAACCTTCAGGCTAATGCAGACGATAATTCAAGGTAAACGTGTTTACTGCTTCTTCAAGACACAATAATTATTATATTATTGGCTGGCAACGGAGGAGGATGAGAAGGAAATTCCGAACACAGATAACCAAGCATTGGAAAGCGAGGCAGTTAAGTTGACATGTAGTGAAGACAGACAGACAGACCAAACTAAAAAAGAAAAGAGAAAAAAAAGAAAAAACCCCCCCCCCACAACATACCACCCCCCACCCCCAAAAAAAACCAACAACAACAACAAAAACTCCCAAAAATGCCAGTGCTGAGACAAATATTATATGAAAAGTAAAAGGGGAAACAGTTGCCACTCGTAAAGACTACTTGAAAAAAAAAGGAGGGGGGGGGGGGGGGGGTGGTTGTTATAACTTAAAGCACAGACTCTTTCCCGCCGTGTTTTTTGTTCTTTGTTTATGTGTTTGTTTTTGTTTTGACAAAATGCAATTCAGCGACCCAAACCACAGGCTATCATCAGGGCATCTAAAGAAAAACTTAAATCACAAGTAAAACGCTTTCATCTCTGACATTCCCTGCTTAAAAAGAAAGAAAGAAAGAAAGAAAGAAAGAAAAAAGGGTGGCGGTGGCGGTGGTGGTGGTGGTGGTGGTGTTGGTGTTGGTGTGTGTGTGTGTGTGCGCGCGCGCGTGTGTGTGTGTGTTGTGAGTGTGTGTGTGTGTGTGTGTGTGTGTGTGTGTGTGTGTGTGTGTGTGTGTGTGTGTGAGTGAGGGGGATTCGTGCAAAGAGAAAAAAAGCTAGTGCATATCAATAATTCATAAGCTCAATAAATATTCTAGCTAGTAGTTTAGAGTTTCTGAGATGTGTGGCAGTTAGTGCTGTCTTGATCACATCAGTACGAAGTATTTCGGAGATTGCAAAAGGGATTTGCACTCTGTTTGTGATTCAGTGTGACGAACAAACCTAACAAAGTCAAAGAATATATATCTATATATATATATATATATATATATAATTATATATATCTATTTCATCACAAAGACCTCCTTTTGAAGAAATCGGTCAAGTCCACGACACATATTAAATACAAACAACAGAAGAACAGCGTATGCTCAAAAACAGAACACAAACTGCATTGTTGGTTGGCGGCTTCTCAATACGTACGAGAACAAAATAATTATTCTTTCTTTTTTCCGCGCATTTCTTTTCAAGTCTGTATGTATACTTCGAGCTGTAACAGTGGTCCTGTCATTTTTGTCAGCACACACCACAGCCGGTCTCTGTCCTCGGGCAATTAGAGTCCTGTGACAAAGTGTGAACTAGCCTGACGGTTGACGCAGACATGGCGCTTTGACTGTGAATGGGGATCTGTCAGGGTGATGTTTATCAGCCACAGGATCTGTCTGTACCGGAATCTGAGGAACGGTCTGCTTTTCCGACAATTCTTATGTGGTGTCGGGGAAACTGGTACAGAACATGGAAGTGTGCAGTCAGACAGCTCCACAATGGTCACAGTTGTTGTTAGGTTTTTTTACGTTCCTCGGCTAGAGCTCCAAAGGTCATGAAATGGTGAGATTTCTGCGCGTGCAACTTGTTTTAGCTCACCGCTAAGGTAGCCACATTCCGACTTTAGGGAGGGATGTCGAAACACCACACCAGGTGCATGGTTTGTTCTTTCCAGAATTCGTTCATACTGGTAAAAATGGCCTGCTCTTCTGAAAAGCAGAAGGGGTTTTAACGTATGTGCAAGATGTTCTGCGTACGTTTTTACATCAGGCCTGGGTTTACAATTGTACCACCCGAAGGACTTTCGGGGGGAGTGGAGTTAGTAGTGATGTTAACTCCTGGGGAAAAATCCACTTGAACGGGTGTCTCAGTGGTGGTTCGAACCCGGGCTCAATCTGGGCCGGCAAATCGGGAGCGTTGCTCTAACCACCAGGCTCCATCCACCTCCCTCCTCCACCTCCCCTCCTGCCCATCAGATTAAAACAGAGTATTTTCCTTCAATTCTCAAAACAGTCTCAGGCTATTATTGTCTGAAATGGTGTAAGCTGTTTTTTGTTGTACGCATAAGAAATTTAAGCTGAATGCTGCATTTTCTGGTAAGTCCCCCCTCCCTCTCCTCCCTCCGCTAATATATATATATATATATATAAATATATATATACATATATATATATATATATGTATATATATATGCTTTTTCTTAATGCTACAAAACAAAAGAAGAAAAAGAATGATTTGCACAAGCCATTATTTTGACAAGACCGTAGAATACAAAAAAACCCAACAACAACAAAACAACCCAACAGTAACCAGAAAACAAATTTGAAAAAAACCCAAACCCACAACCACCATCACCACTCCTAAAAAAAAAAAAGAAAGAAGGAAGGGGGGGGGGGGGGTAGGGGTAAGGGGAAGAAGGATGCCAGCATTATTATTATTTTTTTTTTATTGCAGAACCATTGACAGTGAGTGTGTCTGGGAGAAGAATTTGGAGCGCCATACAAACATACATACATACATACAGACAAACAGATAAACAGACATACATACAGACAGACAGACAGACATCAGGCATGCGTGAGTGCTCTTTTCCGTTTCTTTTGCATTCGACTTCCTGTCACTGTGACTGGGGCGTTGTGGTCTGTTTGAGAGTCCTTCTCTGACAGAAAAAAGCAATAGACAGACAGACAAACAAACAAAAAAGTATTGAGGGTTGAGAGAGGGCTCAATGGTCTTTCCCTGTCACCGCTTTGCTGTGTGCCTAAACTAGGCAAGGCCAGGCCTCTATGGGAAATAGTTTCCCAGGGTGTGGTGTAAACCCCCTGCTTATGTGAGTGTGTGTGTTGTGGTTGTGGAGTGTGTGTGTGAGAGAGAGAGAGAGAGGGGAGAGAGAGAGATAGAGAGAGAGAGTGAGTTTGTGTGTGTTGTGTGGGTGAGAGTGTGTGTGGTGTGTGTGTGTGTGTGTGTGTGTGTGTGAGAGAGAGAGAGAGAGAGAGAGAGAGAGAGAGAGAGGAGAGGAGGAGAGAGAGAGAGAGAGGAGGAGAGAGAGAGGAGAGAGTGTTCACTGCAACTGCACTGGTACATCAATGTCAGTCATCCCTTCTTATCGCTTGCTGCCTTTAAAGAGATGAGAGCTGGGCAGCCGCCTTCCGTGTTCAGAGACTGTGGATGGCGAAGAGCCGTACAAGGTGCTGACATTAGCCTTACGTCATGTCTGTTTTTGTCACTAAGCAAAAAATACATTGCTTAAATAGCGGTGGTGGAAGGTAAGGTTGAAACAGGGGATGGAAATTGCGACTGCTCGCTTCCTTTGCTTTGCTAGATCACAAGTCCACTGTTGTCCTTTGATCTCCCAGAGCCCCAGAAAGAAAAGGGAATATTGTTTCCTTCCTCGGCTAGAAGTCTGAGGTTCACCGATGGTAAACTTTTGCGTATGCGAACCTTTTTTTGTCCACCATGAAGGTAGCTGCATTCCGACATCGGGGATGTCTGCTGGGTATGTTCGTGTTTCCCTAACCCACCAAACGCTCACACGAACGACGGGGATCTTTGACGTGTCTATTTGATCTTCTGCATGTGTATATATTACACGATAAGGAATTAATTAATGTACTGGCAGGTTCACACTTGAAGTTGACTTTGGGAGATGGTAAAAAAAAAAATTCCCACCTTTTAATTCACCAGACGCCGCCGAGATTCGAACCCACGACATAATGGGGCCCCCGTGGGGTTTTAACCACTCGGCTATAGCGTGTCCGTGGAAAGGGAATGAAGTCACTTGAAGTGGAGTGGTTGAAGCTGAAGTGAATAATGACATACATTTCCCCGCTGAAGTGAGCATGCATGTGTATTAATTGCCCCCTCTGTTCTCCTCTGCCCATCTTCCTGCCCACTTCATTAAAACAACCATACAGAGAGAGAGAGAGGGAGAGAGAGAGAATTTTTAAATGGTAGGAGTTAGAGACCACACACACACACACACACACACACACACACACAACGTCTTCTTTTCGCAGAGCATCTTGCACACAGTTAAATCCTGTTCCGCTTTTCGTAAGAGTAGGCCATTGTGTGTCGATGGGAACAGATGACAAAATTTGCAAAACCGCATATACACGGAGACTGGATGTAAAAAAAGCACATAAGTGCTTATTCCATTATCCTCGATATAAAAGAATAAAAAAACAACAACAAAGAAACAAACAACACACGCACGCACGCACGCACATACATAATTTATACATATGCACACATGCACACGCATGCGAGTGGGCGAGAGGGCGTGCACACACACACACACACACACACACACAACACACACACACACACACACACACACACACACACACGCGCGCGCGCGCGCACACACACACACACACACACACACAACACACGCACGCACACACGCACACACGCACACACACACACACACCTACACACACACATACACACAAACACACACAAGAGACACATACACACACAAACACACACAGACACACACACACACACACCTACACACATATACACACAAACACACACAGACACATACACACACAAACACACACACATGTGCGCACGTGTACTCACACAGAGAGAAAAGATGTTATTTATTTGATTTATTTATTTTATTTTATTCTTTTATATCGAGGATACTGGACTAAGCACTTATGTGCTTTTTTTTAACATTCAGTCCCCGTGTGTATACGGTTTTGTAAATTTTGTCATCTGTTCCCACCGGCACACAATAGCCTACTCTTACGAAAAGCGGAACAGGATTTAACGTGTGCGCAAGATGTTCTGCATGTGTTCGCACAAGGAGCCTCGGTTTATAGTCTCATCCGAAGAGACACAGAGACAGACAGAGAGACAATGACAAATTCTTTTATTTAGAGGATAATGAATAAACACCCATGTGCTTTTTTACATCCAGTCCCCGCCCTTAGGGATATATATGATAATAAATCCCATACCAATACACTCACACAGTATACGGGAAAAATATAGACAGGCAGAGCATTTATAACTTTTATCTATCAAAACAATAAATAAAACGCTTAGCTCCACAACACAAACAATCAACCATAAACTTTCTTCTTCTCCGGACACGAACATACCAAACCAGCACCTTACCACTAACCCCCCCCCCCCCTCCCTACCCCCCCTTCCCCCCCTCCACCCCGCAAAACCCTGATATTAAGTACGCATGTACGTACACATTTCAACATGTCCATACAATAACAAGAAGCCCTATGTCACACTGATCCTATATCATATAATACCTAGCAAAAAGTAGATCAGCCAACAGCTGAATAGACAGTGAGAGGAGTGAGAGAGAGAGAGAGAGAGAGAGAGAAGAGAGAGAGAGAAGAGAGAGAGAGCAACTGACCGAGTGAATGTTTGGAGCGTGTTAGTGGGGTTGTTGTGGTGAGACAGAGAGAGAGAGAGAGAGAGAGAGAGAAGAGAGAGAGAGAGGAGGAGAGAGAGAGAAGAGAGAGAGAGAGACAGAGAGAGAAGAGACGGAGAGAGAGAGTGAGAAGAAGACAGACGAGAGGAGAGATGTGAGAAGAGAGAGGAGAGAGAGAGGCTAGACGATGAGAGTTAGAGGAGAGGAGAGATGGGAGATGAGACAGACAGACAGAAGAGAGAGAGAGAGAGAGGAGAAGAGAGAGAGAGAGAGACGAAGAGAGAGAGAGAGAGAAGACAGAGAGAGAGTGACATACGGAGAGAGAGAGAGACAGACGGATAGAGAGAGTGTGAGAGAGAAGATTTTTCATAGCCATCTCACAGTCAGCACCACTCTCATTTGTTTTCTTCTCTATGCCATCAACAACAATAATGTTGTTTCGCCGTGATCGTTCTTCTGCATCGTCTGCCCTCTTTTCTAGCTAGCTTATCCCCTCTGTCCGTCAGTTCTGTATTTGCCAGTACTGCGTAGTTCTATGTTTTCAGTTCTGAGATTGTCCATGTCTCTTCTAAGGTCACTCATTTTCTTCTGAGAGTGAGAGAAAGAAAGAAAGAAAGAAGGAGAGAGAGAGAGAGAGAGAGAGAGAGAGAGAGAGAGAGAGAGAGAGAGAGAGAGAGAGAGAGACAGACGACGACAGACAGACAGACAGACAGACAGACAGACAAGCAGACAGGCAGGCAAGCAGACAGACAAGTGTGGGCACATGTCCCTGCATATCACTCTCCAACATGACAGGTCAGCTGCAAGTGCTTGACCTGAGCACTTACGGTGCTGCACGGTCATTTCCTTCACACGTCCCTCACACTGATGATTGACATTCCCTCCCTCAGACCGGTGCAGCCTGCACAAACACTCACCCCCCCCCCCCCCATGCACCATTTTTTTTTATCCCCCCAAGAGTGCAAGAGACAAGAGTAGCTGTTTTCCTTTACTAGAACCAGAATAACTATGATAAAGTGCTGGTTTCAGATTTCTGAGAGGTTACCAAGCCAAAGTCAAATGCGCTGGGCCAGACTTGTCAGGCGCTTAACGGCAGCGCAACGCAATTTTTGCTGTTGTTGCTCACATGACAGACAACAATTACAGTTGCTGTCTGAGAGTTGGGTGGAGAGAGAAGATATTATGTTTGAACCTTATTGATGGCTGTATATCTATGTTATGATTGATCGATGGATGATCTGACATTTTTTACACATGTTGAGAGTGCGTGTGTGTGTCAAGTCAAATTTTTATTTCCAGATGGTACATTGAATAAGCATATGTACCCGATAATTTTTTTTATTTTTATCCCGACATAAAGTTGGAGGGGTAACACTTACATACAGGTAGATATCCTGTACCCCTAGTAATAAACAAAGAAAGGTGTCAGGAGTTGGCAGCGGGTACCGTGCACACTGGAATTCAGCGCGGGTCATTTTGTCAGTACTGCACTGCACCTTCCACCTCCACTTTGTTGGTGACCTATGTGGTATACTAGTATATGTATCTGTCTTCGGGAAAAAGCCCTTTCACGCGTTGATGACTTGCTTTGCTTTTCTTTCCTTTTGTAACGAGGGTATCCTCTACCGTTGCTGTCTAAGCGTTCGCGCTGTTTTCTTTATAGATATTTGCCTGGTAGGCTTTGTGTAATAGAGGCATTTTATCGGCCATATGACATGGCTAAAGAGGTATGAAACCGTGTCGCTGTCGGTCGTCCTATTTGTCTTGCCCTCTTCCACACCCTACCCCCCTCCGAACTCGAGCTGAAGGCGGCGGGTCATTGAATGTAGCAGTTAAACATTGGGATGTGACTTTCTGCAGCTTCATGTTTATTCATTAGCGTTTCTGTGCGGAGCTGATGGGCCCTTTCAGAATGCACTGCTTTTTGGTGGGGGTTGGTTTTGAAGATTTTTGTTGTTGTTGAAAAATCGATCGTTAGTCTCTGCTCTGCACTCCTTTACCAAATAATGTTATTATAGGTCTTTTATTAAACAGCTTTTTTTTAAAAATTCACATCGTTTTGTGCTTTTTCTTTCTTTTGTTGTTCTCTGGCTGGAGTTCCAAAGTTTACCAACAGTGAGAGTTTGGCGTATGCGACCGTCCACCCCCCCCCCATCCCCCCCCTCCCTCATTAAGGTAGCTGCATTCAGACTTCGGGGATATCTTTATGCTTACAAAGGGGGGGGGGGGGGGAGGGGGCACCAAGTTAAAAGGACGTCTGTTGTATACACGTCTATTGTGGGTCAAAATAATTTGTTGTAACTTTAATTTCAAGAGTTCTTTAGGTGAAAGCCAGCTCTGTGTGTGTGTGTGTGTGTGTGTGTGTGTGCGTGTGTGTGTGTTCTTCTTCGTCGAACGCTCAGACAGCAACCCTGAGGCCCTGACAAATGCTGCCATGCACTAAAGGCCCTCCAGGGGTCCGAAAGTTTGTTCCTCATGGGCAGGTCAGTAGGCCAGATATTGGCCCTCAGGTTTTGGAGTGTTGGACAGGTCTGGAGGAAGTGAAAGGAGAAGTGCCACAGGGGCACGCCTCAGAATCACCAGTGTGGAACTTGGTAAACATGTGATGTCTGAGTCTGCAGTGTCCAGTCCTCAGTCTCACAATGGTCACTTGGTATTCTATAGGAAGTGGGTAGTAATCATCCGTACTTTTGAAATTAGGGTGCTGCTGAAGCCATCTTCTCTTTTGCTTTTCCTTCACACTTGTCTTTGCTACTTCACACGTCACCTCCTGCTTCTCTTTAGGCATCTGACTTCCTATCTTTGTGTATGTCTTCATGACTGTCTGCTGATACTGCTTCACCCACTGACCAAATCACGCACTGAAAGTGGATGTTGACGTTAAACTTGAATGAAATATATATGCACCAACCTATTTGTTGCTATGCTGTTCTCACTAATGCTTTCTGAAACCAAGGATTGTAAGAAGAAAATATTCCTCATCAGATCCAGTAAACCAAGTTTTGAGCACAATGTATGTTTTTTGTTGGTGGTGGTTTGTGTGTGTGTGTGTGTGTGTCAAAAATGGACATTTTACTGACTTTAAAGTGGAAGTTGTTTTCATAGCGAATGAAAATGGTGATAAACGTTGTTTTCTAGTATAAAGTTCCACAGTTTTAATCTGAGATTTAAAATTTGACGAGGTGACAGCCCTGATATGGCCTCAGTGGTCGGTGGGGCTATAAACAACAGGATTGGATTGGATCGTTGTTTCCTTCGTGTTTCACTAAAATGTGCTGAAGAGTTTTAAACCCAGTGATTGTTTGGCATAGTTTAAAAAACCAGACACACCCACAGGGTCGGGTGCGTGTTTACTTCAAATTATAATCTGATGCTGTGACCTTTTTGAGTAATGCAGCCTTTTGGCTGAATTCTTAGCTAACAAATGTCACAGCTTTGCATAACCTCCTGTCGGCATGGGGTCAGTGCAGTGAACAGGATCTGAGACTACAGTTACCAGGCCGTTCCGTATCACTGCCCCTCTACGTTCTTTTTCCTGAATTAAATTGCTGTCTCCCTCCCCTTCCATCCTCTCGCTTTTTGTCTGTCTGTCTGCCTGTTTCTCTGTTTGTCTGTCTGTCTCGTCTGTCTGTCTCTGTGTCTGTCTGTCTCTGTCTCTGTCTTTGTCTGTCTCTGTGTCTGTCTGTCTCTGTCTGTTCTGTCTGTCTGTCTGTCTCTGTCTGTCTGTCTGTCTTGTTGTCTCGTGTCTGTCTCTCGGTCTGTCTCTGTCTCTGTTTCTCTGTCTGCCTCTTTCTGTTTTTCCCTGTCTCTCCATCTCTCTCTGTCTCTGTGTCTCATAAACTTTGAACGGTTGAAATCTAGCTCCTGAAGATGTATAGCTCTAAGATGTCTTTGGTAATCATTTAGCAGCATTTTCACACACCCCAAAGTCCCTACAGTTTTGACTTCCACACTATCATGAATCAGAGACATGTCCTTACAGAGCGGTACCATGTAGCACTTTCCCTTCAGAAGTCTCTGCTGTAGCTACAACTACCTCAGGCAATCTGAACGTGTGCTTTCAAAAACGACTTTCAGCTGGGTGACAGAGCTGGAAATTGCCCCTCACTTGTGTTCCATGGTCAGTGATTTTCCATGACCAAGATGTCTTTAAAAAAAACCCAACAACAACCCCAAACCTGCCATTCCCGTCAATATTATGGCAAAAACAAGAACTGCGTGTTATCTTTAGCTACGGAATTCACCCTTAAACTCCTCTTTGCTGATAAAATCTGACGAAGTTAACCTGAATTAATCTTGGCTGCGCAACTCGTTTTGAGAAGAACATTTCGGCTCTAAAGTGTTCACCATGTACAGCAGCTTCAGCGCATTTCATGTTCATTTTATTCCAACTTAGCACCCGCACTCAAAGGGAGATAAGGAAGTTGAAGTCTGCGTGTATTGTGATCAGGATCTAGCATTCGAGCAAGCCAGCATACTCTATAAAGAAACCTGGGTGAGTACCTCAATCAATCGATCGATCAATCAATCAATCAATCAATCAATCAATCAATCAATCAAGATGGTTGTCAGGGGGGACTCGAGAGAGTCGTCAGTCGACAGTTTTTCTTCAGGCTGGTCTGCCTTCAGCCTTATGCAGCATCACAGCCATGTCATGATCGGTCCGGTCTTTGATGTTCTGCATCATCCAGTTTTTCATCTGTCTGCCCCTGCATCTTTCTCCCTCAAGTGTTCTCTGCAGGATAGTCTGGGCAAGAGAGGAGTGTCGTGTGACGTGGCCAAAACCACACCAGCTTCCTCCTCTTTACGAAACAGCCAGAAGAAGGGGTTTGTTCCTGTGGCCCAGCTTTCATGACTATCACCTCTTGCCACACTGACTCCTTGGTTCTGTGGTCCTGCCAGTATGTAAGGAGATTTGCAGGCTTTCATGCCCGCAGAATGATATAGCAAAAAACACCCAACCCGACTCACCCTGAAAACTACGCACAAACACACACACACACACACACACACACACACACACACACACACACACACACACACACACACACACACACACACACACACACACACACATACACAACATACACACACACACACACACACACACACACACACACACACAACACACACACACACACACACACACACACACACAACCAAGCAAACCAACTAACGGTATAACACTGAGGGCTAGGACTTCTTCCTTCAGATAAAGGAAGCTGTGGTACTTACAGCATGGAGTTGGGGTTGGATGAAAGTCAAGAGTACTTACTTACACCAGTTCCCCTTATTGCCAGACCAATTCTGTTTATGTAGCGCTTTTTGGTTGAACGCAAACTGGTCGACCTTGAAATGGACCACTGCATACATCGTTTGACAACACCACACACACAGAGAGATGAACGAGCACAGACACAAGAGACACGACAGCAGAGCGATGGTTCGAGAGATAGATTCTTCAGAGAGCAGAGAGTAGAGAGATGAGAGTCAGAGATAGAGACACCAAGCACAATACATGACATTAACCTAAAACTGATTTGATGGGAAAGACAGTACCAAAAACACAAACACAGAACACACTAACAGAAAAGCAGAAGAGAGAGAGAGAGCGAGAGAGAGAGGACGAGGAACGAGAGATGGATGAGATGAAGGAATTAAGAGTATATGCGAATGTTGTGATAGAGAGAAAGAGAGAGTGAGAATGAAGAAAGGAAAGAAGAGAGAGAAGACAGAGAGAGAGAAGCAGACAGAGAGCACACATGAGAGAAGAACTGAAGGAATGTGAGGAGGAGAGAGAGAAGAGAAGAACAAAAGAGAGGAAAGACAAAGAGAAGACAAGAATGAGAGGAGAAGAGAGAGAGGATGAGACTGAGAGGAGAGGATGGGAGAGAGCGAGACACAATGAATGAATGAACTAAGAATGTTTGTGTGTTGTGGGGATGAGAGAGAGATGAGTGAGAGAGAGAGGAGAGAGGAGAGAGGAGAGAGAGAGAGAGAGAAATGAAATGAATGAGACTAAGAATGTAGTGTGTTGTGGGAGAGAGAGAGGAGAGAGAGAGAGAGAGAGAGAGGAGGAGAGAGAGAGACAATGAAAATGAAAGAATGAGAGGGAGAGAGAGGAGGAGAGAGGAGAGAGAGAGAGAGAGAGGAGAGAGGAGGAAAAGGAGTGTGGAGAGAGGAGAGAGAGAGAGAGGAGGAGAGGAGAGAGGGAGAGAGAGGAGAGAGAGAGAGAGAGCAAGCAAATGAATGAATGAACTAAGAATGTATGTGTGTTGTGGAGAGGAGAGAGGAGAGAGAGGAGAGAAGAGTGAGTAAAGAATGGTGTAGGATGAGGAGAGAGAGAGAGAGAGGAGAGAGAGAGAGGAGAGGAGAGAGAGAGAGAGAGAGCAAATGAATGAATGAACTAAAGAATGTATGTGTGTTGTGGGAGAGAGGAAGGTGAGGAGGAGAGAGAGAGAGAGAGAGCAAATGAATGAAATGAACTAAAGAATGTAGTTGTGTTTGTGGAGAGAGAGAGAGAGAGAAGAATAAATGAACTAAAGAATGTTGTGTTGTGACAGAAGAGAAGAGAGAGAGAGAGAGAGAGAGAGAGAGAGACAGTGAGAGCAGAGAGAGAGAGAGAAACAGACAGACAGAGACAGAGACAGACAGACAAAGGGACAGAGACAGAGAGACAGCACACGCGAATGTAT
Source organism: Rapana venosa (assembly GCA_028751875.1). NCBI lineage: Eukaryota > Metazoa > Mollusca > Gastropoda > Neogastropoda > Muricidae > Rapana > Rapana venosa. The sequence continues at coordinate 52,024,562 of CM054135.1, forward strand.
ACATACGTGCGCACGTATGACGTATTCGTCACGTGCCTGTACACATGCACGCGTACGTGCTCGTGTACATACTAAGCACACACAGGCTTGCGAACGGTGAGAGTTTTCCAAAGCAAACTAAGCCCAGGTTTCAAGAGTCCTGTAGGAAGGAGGAAACAATTGAATACTGACTTTCCGGCCAAGGCTTCCGAAGCCTTTCAAGAGTGACCCTCGGGCGGTCAACAATGCTGCGGCTGCCCGTCCCTTCAGACCGTGTCAAGGCTGGACAATACAACTACCCCCTCCCTCCCTCCTCCTCCTCCTCCTCCTCATGGTCAGTCAGTGCTGAGGTCACTTTCGATCGTCTGGGCGTCGGCTAGGCTGGGCTGGGCTGGGCTGGGCGGTAGTGCTTCGCTGACTCGACACTCCACACGTCCCGGTAGCGTAATTAGTGCTCGTTCCGGGACGTACAGCGTTTTCTGATTGTTATCTGGGAATTGGGGCTCAGACTATTGTGACTGAGTCAGCAGAACAGACATCACTGAGCTATGAGAGAATCAGGCTTTAAAAAAAAAAATTCCCCTTGTCTGATAATTATGTCAACTGGTGCACCGTTTTTCACTGCAGCAGTGTCCCTAAGACCCACCGGAGGGGGAGATGAGATGAAATGACGTTTGATGTGAGTGAAGATGTCATAGTTAGTTACTTAAAAACAAAGCCGAGTTTTTTTGGTAAAGGAATCTGTTTAAAAAAAATCTTATTTATTTATTTTTTTCTTTTATATCGAGGATAATGGAATAAGCACTTATGTGCTTTTTTACATCCAGTCCCCGTGTGTATGCGGTTTTGTAAATTTGTCATCCGTTCCCACCGGCACACAATGGCCTACTCTTACGAAAAGCGGAACAGGAGTTAACGTGTGCGCAAGATGTTCTGCGTGCGTTCGCACACGGGGCCTCGGTTTATAGTCTCATCCGAAGGACTTTTGGGGAGAGTGGAGTCTACACTGATGTTAACTCCAGGGGAAAATATCCCCTTGAACGGTAATCGAACCCGGGTCGTCAGATTGCGAGCGCAGTGTTCTAACCACTAGGCTATCCCGTCCCCTGAATCTCGTTTTATGTGTGGTTAATGTGGTTTGTTTCTTCTACAACGTGATGACTGACCGTCCTGGGTTGACCCTGATGGTGTGCCCAGGGCGTTGATACAAGGAACGATGGTAGAGTTGTTTTGATAAAAAAGAAAGGTAAGAGGTACAGGTGTCCCATAACCTACGTGGTCGTAGGAAAGCAAGACATCAAAGATCCAGGGGCCCATCTCCTCTCCCTCGCTGCGTTGCCTTCTCTGACCCTACAGAGAACAGGTACCCAATTACAGCTGGGTGGTTTGGGGGACTGTACTGAAGCCAGGGCGCGCAAACGGTCACCCATTCACTTAGTAACCACACTCGATGCTGCTTAACATTGGTCTTGGGGAAAAGCAAGTGCTCTGACCACTGTGCTATCACGATTCTATACCATGTTGTGATCTGAATTATATTTGCACAGTTTTAATCTGTGATTTAAAATTCTGCGAGGTGACAGCCCTGATATGGTCTCTGTGGTCGGCGGGGCTGTAAACAGCAAGAAAGGGTTGGACTAGATTAGAATGGAGAGCAGACATGGTTGTGGATGTCAATGCGGTGGTGCTGGGGTATGAACTTCTGCACTGACGTCTCACTGTTCTGCCTCACAGGTGCTACCATTTGCAGCCGATTCTCTGGCTTTGGGGAAAGCCAGTCATCCATGATCGGCTGAGAAAAGTGAGTGTCAATAGTCAATAGGCTTTTGATGTCTCTCCATGGGAGGTAGTGTCCTGCCATGCTCCCATGAACCCGCACACCCCTACACACACACACACACACACACACACACACACACACACACACACACACACACACACACACACACACACACACACACACAAAACACACACACACACACACACACACACACACACACACACACACACACACACACACACTACCACTACACACACACACACACACTACACACACACTACACACACTACACACACACACACACACACACACACACACACACACACACACACACACACACACACATCTTCAAGCACTTTGCAGTCAGTCATCTGATCAACGGCTCAACGTCAGTGAAAAGATCAGACTTCATCGGAGGGGATGGGGTGGGATGTCAATGTCAACCCAGCAAGGTTTTTTTCCATGGCAGGATCTGTCAGTAACACAAAAATATATCACTTTAAATGAAGTCCATTTCCAGTTGCAGTGTATTCAAAGTACTTTTTACTCTGTTAAACCATGTCTGACCCCAACCAAACACGTTAAAGTAAATGAAATGATATACATTTATCCCCCCCCCTCCCCCGAAATCGAAATGCGGCTACCTTCATGGTAGGCAAAAACCGGTCGCATACACGAAATCTCAGCATTGGTGAACTTTGGTGCTCTAGCCTAGGAACGGAAACAAGTATAGAATTAGTGAATGATAACCGTGGACTAACAGATTCAAAAGCAGTCACCATTATCATGCTGAATCACGATGGAAAAAGTGGGCGCATCCAGAAAAGTACAGGACAGCCTGACTCTGGATGGATGTACATGATAGATAAGCATTCACCTGAGGAGTCCCTGAGCATTGCCACAGGTAGTCATCCCCGTTCAAGGTTTCTTTGGCAAGCGTGAATCGCAGAGTGAAACACAAGCCCTCATTGCTGTCATATTTTCCTTATCATTTTTTAAACATGATATTTTTACTGTGAAAAATCCCTTTCCTTTGGGTAAAGTTGTGTCTGTTAACATGTGGTGGAAGGCAGTTTCTACAAGTCTGTCAAGTCCCCAGGGACAGAATGTTTCTGTCTCTCTCGCTTCTGGATCTGTCCTTAACTTTGTAAATGGACGATCTAAAGTGAAGCAGTGAAAAGTACATGTCATAATCATCAAGTATCATATAAAGGTAAGGTAAACGTAAAGGTATCCCATAACCTATAAGGTCGTAGGGGAGCGAGGCGTCAGAGATCTCACTTCTCTAGGGCCAGCATATTGAGGGCGGCGCCCATCTCCTCTCCCTCGCTGCTTTACCTTCCCTGACCCTAAAGAGGACAGGTGCCCATTTACAGCTGGGTGAACTGGGGGAACTGTACTGAAGCCAAGGCGCGCAAACGGTCACCCATCCAACTGGTAACCACGCTCGACACTGCTTAACTTGGCTGGGGGAAAGCGAGTGCTCCGACCACTGAGCTATCCCGTAAAGAAATGTATTAAAAGCCAACAAATCCATCACACATTAACTGTTGCAATAACTCGTGATTGCGCCCCCTGAATCAGACTGGCTGAAAAGGTTCCATGACGGAAATACCAGCTGTGCATGAGAGTATTTCCCCGTTATCTTACATCATTGTTGTAGGATCGTTATCCTATTGCGAAGGACACCCTTTTTTCACGAGGAGTGAAAGCAAGCGCTTTAAGCAGTAGACTGAGGCCAGGCTCAACGTTCATCAGGTACAGTCTCCATCCCCCATCAGTGTTATGTGTCCAAGGGTTTACGGCTCATATACCCAGAGTTAGGTGGTTAAATGGGAGGACTGTGGCCACAGAGCTGAGTGTTATTATTGGTTAAGATTGCAAACCTGTCACGGTGACCCTGCTTATCACCTGACCACCAACAAAGTTTACACTGTCTTTGGGACCGATTGTTGCCAGAATGCTTAATGATACGAAGCTAGAGGACACAGTCTTTGGCATTAACTGTCTCCTTTTCATCGTGATCATGATCATCATCATCATCATCGTCGTCGTCGTCGTCGTCGTCATCATCATCATCATCATCGTCGTCGTCGTCGTCGTCGTCAACATCCGTGTCTTGTCATCCATGAAATAAAAAAACAGTGTCTCAGGTCTCATGGTAATTTCAGTTTTTAGCTATTCCTCATATAATTATACCCGTGTCAAAATGTTCAAAGTCTGCAGATATGATAAGAAAAGATTGCGGTCAGCGGAACGTGAGGACAGTCACTGTTCCAGCACACAGGTTGCTAGAGTACAGCAAGGGGTAAATAGTGTCCATCCCCCGAAGTCGGAATGTGGCTACCTTCATGAAGGGAAAAATACGAAAAATCTCACCCTTGGT
>CM054135.1:52033706-52051206 GCA_028751875.1 Rapana venosa
AGAGAGAGAGGGAGAGAGAGAGAGGAAAAAATCACCAGCGCTTTGTTTGTCAACTTTCGTTCCCCAATTGGCACTCGCTCAACTCCATTGTTACCGACTGTCGTGTTCTGTTTTTCACGTCGTTTGCAAACAGTTGTGTCACTTAAAGCACCCCCCCCCCCCCCCCCTCCTCATTCTGTGCACCCTGGAGAACAATGTCATTCTTCTCCTCCTTCATTCCTAACGTCTGCACGTCTTTATTCCGCTGAATGGTAGACAGACAGAGATAGACAGACGGACAGACGGAAGGAGAAGGAGGTCGCGGTCGTTAAAAAAAATCGGATTTACCACCCATGCATGAACACAGTTAGGATAGTCCATGGAGTGCATTTTAGTCTATGGCTGTTACGGGGTGCGCCAATGCACCCATTGTTGAAGTTCTCTATCTGTGAAAAAGGCCATAGCTTAAGCTGAGTCATGGGTGGCCAAGGCGGCAGGCCTCAATTCCTCATGATCTGGAGGTTGCTGGTTCGAATCCTGGCAGCGCCTTATGAATTTGTTTATTTGAGAATAGGGTTTTTAGGAGCTTTAAGATTATCTTTGGCTGGGAACAGCCTAGTGGTTGAGGTGTCAAACTCGTGATATGACAGGAACTGAAGGTGCGGGTGTGAATCTCCTCAGAGGTGTCCTCTCAAGGGGTTTATTTCCCCTGGAGTTAACATCGGCGCTGACGCTTCTTCCTCAAAAGTCCCTGAGTTTACATAGACTTCAAATTAATGTAGGTCTTGTGTACAAACACACGCAGGGCACCTGGCACAGACGGTAAAACCTCCAGATGGTAATGATAATAATAATAATAATATATGGAATTTATTTAGCGCTGAATTTTGTAAAAAGCAAACAAATCGAAGCTAGAGTAGGCCAGGCAGGTGTGTACGGTGGTGTGGATGACACGAACAAGATAGCCAACCATGCACTGTGCTACCTGGAGAGGGATAGCTTCTTACACGCAAGCAGAAGATCAAATATATACGTTTAAGATCCCATGGTTCATGTCAAGCACACACACGCGGACACACACAGACACAGACACACACACACACACACAGACACACACACACACACACACACACACAGACACACACAGACACACAGACAGACAGACAGACACACTCACACACACACACACACTATCTCTCCAGCATGTATGCATCACGAAACTTGACCAGGGTACAGAGTATGTATGAAGCTGATCCAGCATCTGCCGCGTGGATTGTTTGGCAGATAATGATGGTGCCATGTTTATGGACCTTCGCTGCACACCATGACGCCATGTCTGAAAGCTTCTTCTTCATCGTCGAACGCTCCAACATTTACTATCGCTGTCTGTCATATGAGCAAAAAATGCGTTGCGCTGCCGTAAAGCGCCTGACAAGTTAGGCCCAGCGCATCCGACTTGGGCGTGTTCTGAAATCTGAAAACGGAAGCATAAAACCCTGAAAAGTTATAGCAAAGTGATAGAAAAAAAAAAGACAACAGTAGAGGTGAGATGGTGAAATGGCAGCGTGGGTGGAGGGGGGAGGGGTGGGGGGGTGGGGGGGGGAGGGGCAGAATTTATTTTTAAATTTTTTTAATTTACCTATTTATTATTTTATATGGAGGATAAAGGAATAAGCACTCATGTGCTTTTTTACATCCAGTCCCCGTGTGTATGCGGTTTTGTAAATTTTGTCATCTGTTCCCACCGGCACACAATGGCCTACTCTTTCGAAAAGCGGAATAGGATTTAACGCGTGCGCAAGATGTTTTGCATGCGTTCGCACACGGGGCCTCGGTTTATAGTCTCATACGAAGGACTGGGAAAGGTTGTATTGAGGAGGAAGAGAGGAGGGGGGGGGGGGGGGGAGGGAGACAACTGGTAGAAGTTGAGGTACATGGGGACATTGCAGCACAGCAGTGTATGGCGCGGGATCACAAAAGCAGGGTATGCTTTTGTCAGCTGGCCTGCACTGCTGCCCTCCCCAGCTACCCAGTGTACATGCTGCTGTGGGCAGATAGATCAAGGAGCTTTGAGGAGTCTATTTAGGGATACAGAGAGAGAGGAGAGGAGAGATGAGAGGAGAGGAGAGGAGGAGAGAGAGAGAAGAGAGGAGATGAGAGAACGAGAGGAGAGTGAGAGAGAGAGAGAGAGGAGAGGAGGAGAGAGGAGAGTGAGAGAGAGAGAGAGAGAGGAGAAGAGAGGAGAGAGAGAGAGAGAGAGAGAGGAGAGAGGAGAGAGAGAGAGGAGAGAGAAGGAGAGAGAGAGAGAGAGAGAGATGAGAGAGAGAGAGAGAGAGAGAGAGAGAGAACAATAACGAAATTCCATTTTCAGAAGGTAAAAACAAGACTTTTTTTTACATCCAGCCCTGGGGGGGGGGGGGGGGGGGGGGGGAATAGAGAGAGAGAGAGAGAGGAGAGAGAGAGAGAGAGACAGACGACAGAGAGAGAGAGAGACAGACAGACAGACAGACAGAGAGAGAGACAGACAGACAGACAGACAGACAGACAGACAGACAGACAGACAGACAGATTCCCAGTGTTTACTGTTGAGAAGACTACATGCATGCAGTTCGTGATCAGAGGAATTCCCCAAGAACGGTTGTGGTGAACAGGAGCCAAAGGCCTACTTAGCTGGCATAGCGCTCGGCAGTCGTCATTTTACGATGGTGGTGGACAAGGCCAAAAGAACAGACAGAGTATGAAGGGATGGTTCTCAGTACTGTTGGTATTGTAGTGCGCATTTGGTCATTTTATGGGGATGGTGGTGAGTGATGGGCAGTTGGTCATTTTATGGGGATGGTGGTGAGTGATGGGCAGTTGGTCATTTTATGAGGATGGTGGTGAGTGATGGGCAGTTGGTCATTTTATGAGGATGGTGGTGGAGTGATGGGCAGTTGGTCATTTTATGAGGATGGTGGGGGAGTGATGGGCAGTTGGTCATTTTATTGGAGGATGGTGTGGGTGGTGGTGATGGGCAGTTGGTCATTTTATGAGGATGGTGGTGAGTGATGGGCAGTTGGTCATTTTATGAGGATGGTGGTGAGTGATGGGCAGTTGGTCATTTTATGGGGATGGTGGGTGAGTGATGGGCAGTTGGTCATTTTATGGAGGATGGTGGTGAGTGATGGGCAGTTGGTCATTTTATGAGGATGGTGGTGAGTGATGGGCAGTTGGTCATTTTATGGAGGATGGTGGTGAGTGATGGGCAGTTGGTCATTTTATGAGGATGGTGGTGAGTGATGGGCAGTTGGTCATTTTATGGGGATGGTGGTGAGTGGTGGGCAGTTGGTCATTTTATGAGGATGGTGGGGAGTGATGGGCAGTTGGTCATTTTATGGAGATGGTGGTGAGTGATGGGCAGTTGGTCATTTTATGGGATGTGTGGTGAGTGATGGGCAGTTGGTCATTTTATGGGATGGTGGGGAGTGATGGGCAGTTGGTCATTTTATGAGGATGGTGGTGAGTGATGGGCAGTTGGTCATTTTATGGAGATGGTGGGGAGTGATGGGCAGTTGGTCATTTTATGGGGATGGTGGGGAGTGATGGGCAGTTGGTCATTTTATGAGGATGGTGGTGAGTGATGGGCAGTTGGTCATTTTATGAGGATGGTGGTGAGTGATGGGCAGTTGGTCATTTTATGGGGATGGTGGTGAGTGATGGGCAGTTGGTCATTTTATGGGGATGGTGGTGAGTGATGGGCAGTTGGTCATTTTATGAGGATGGTGGTGAGTGATGGGCAGTTGGTCATTTTATGAGGATGGTGGGGAGTGATGGGCAGTTGGTCGTTTTATGAGGATGGTGGTGAGTGATGGGCAGTTGGTCATTTTATGAGGATGGTGGGGGATTTAGGTGTATGGGCAGTTGGTCATTTTATGAGGATGGTGGTGAGTGATGGGCAGTTGGTCATTTTATGAGGATGGTGGTGAGTGATGGGCAGTTGGTCATTTTATGAGGATGGTGGTGAGTGATGGGCAGTTGGTCATTTTATGAGGATGGTGGTGAGTGATGGGCAGTTGGTCATTTTATGAGGATGGTGGTGAGTGATGGGCAGTTGGTCATTTTATGAGGATGGTGGTGAGTGATGGGCAGTTGGTCATTTTATGAGGATGGTGGTGAGTGATGGGCAGTTGGTCATTTTATGGGATGGTGGTGAGTGATGGGCAGTTGGTCATTTTATGGGATGGTGGTGAGTGATGGGCAGTTGGTCATTTTATGAGGATGGTGGTGAGTGATGGGCAGTTGGTCATTTTATGGGGATGGTGGTGAGTGATGGGCAGTTGGTCATTTTATGAGGATGGTGGTGAGTGATGGGCAGTTGGTCATTTTATGGGATGGTGGTGAGTGATGGGTCAGTTGGTCATTTTATGGGGATGGTGGGGAGTGATGGGCAGTTGATCATTTTATGGGATGGTGGGGAGTGATGGGCAGTTGGTCATTTTATGAGGATGGTGGGGAGTGATGGGCAGTTGGTCATTTTATGAGGATGGTGGTGGAGTGATGGGCAGTTGGTCATTTTATGGGGATGGTGGTGAGTGATGGGCAGTTGGTCATTTTATGGGGATGGTGGGGAGTGATGGGCAGTTGGTCATTTTATGAGGATGGTGGTGAGTGATGGGCAGTTGGTCGTTTTATGAGGATGGTGGTGAGTGATGGGCAGTTGGTCATTTTATGAGGATGGTGGTGAGTGATGGGCAGTTGGTCATTTTATGAGGATGGTGGGGAGTGATGGGCAGTTGGTCATTTTATGAGGATGGTGGGGAGTGATGGGCAGTTGGTCATTTTATGAGGATGGTGGTGAGTGATGGGCAGTTGGTCATTTTATGAGGATGGTGGTGAGTGATGGGCAGTTGGTCATTTTATGGGATGGTGGTGAGTGATGGGCAGTTGGTCATTTTTAGGGTGGGAGTGATGGGCGTTGGTCATTAAGGAGGTGGATGATGGCAGTTGGTCATTTTTATGAGGATGGTGGTGAGTGATGGGCAGTTGGTCATTTTTATGAGGATGGTGGTGAGTGACGGGCAGTTGGTCATTTTTATGAGGATGGTGGTGAGTGATGGGCAGTTGGTCATTTTTATATTGTAGTGATGCGTTGGTTTTTTTTATGAGGGTGGTGGTGAGTCACGGGCAGTTGGTCATTTTTATGAAGATGGTGGTGAGTGATGGGCAGTTGGTCATTTTATGAAGATGGTGGTGAGTGATACCCACACTGCCTCTAGCCATGATATAATAATATGAAGGGGTCAAGTGATGAGAAGGGTATGGAGGTTGATGGTGGGGATGATTGTGTGGTCACTTTTTCTTTCCTTCTCTTTTATCTCTTGCAAAGAGGAGGAGTGTTTGCTTTTGTTATTGCTTGTTTTGTTATTGCTTGTTTTGTTATTGCTTGTTTTGTTATTGCTTGTTGCTTTTCTTTTGTCTTCTGTCACTCACCTCTTTTTGTCTTCTTCTTCTTCTCATATCCATTCACTTTATTCTTCTGCTCGTTCTTACTTTTTTTCTTTGCCTTTCCTTTGTCTCTTCTGTTTGGTTGCTCTCTTTCTGTCTTTGCTTCTTTTTTTTCTTTGTTTTCTTTTTTTCTTTGTTTTCTTTCTAATTTCTTTTCCTTTCTTTTCTTTCCTTTCGTTTTCTTTCTTTCTTTCCTTCCTTCCTTCCATCCATCCTTCCTTTCTATCTCTCTCTTCTATCTCTATCTATCTATCTATCTATCTATTATCTATCTATCTATCTATCTATCTATCTATCTTCTGTCTTCTGTCTGATCTGTCTTCTTCTTCTGTCTGTCTATCTTCTTCCTGTCTTCCGTCCGTTTCTCCTTCTCGTTCCGTCTGTCGTCTGTCGTCTTTTCTGTCTGCTGTCTGATTACCTATCTACTCTTAGTCCATCCTATCATTCAAACACTGTCTTCTACTAATTCATTCGCTTTTTCCTTCTTTTTTTGTTGTCTAAGTCTGTACTTTCTAGCTGGTGATTGACCCAATTACCCCCACCCCATCCCACCCCCGTCTCTACTCTTTTCCTCACTCTGTCCATCGTCCAATAACAGATATTGGGGACATAAGGTAGCACGTAGTCAGACCACAAACATCATTCAGCATCTTGGTTGCTTGTTGTTGGTGTTTTGTTTTGGTCTAATTGTTGCCCGTAAGGAACTCCTTGTAGATATTATCCATACTGCGCCAGCGCCATATCCCCACCCCAGTCTTCTACTCTTTATCCTCTGACTCCCTGTCCAAGGCTCGTTGTTCGTTCAATCAACATGACTGACATGACTGGCGAGGCTTTACAACCTCTATTGGCAGGTAGTTCAACGGTAGATACCAGCACAGCCCACACACACACACACACAGCCAGCTCTATGGATGGACCTACCTGGCCTCCTGTTTGTTTGTTTTGTTTTGGTTTTGTTGGTAAGGAACTCCTTGTGACACGGAATAGGGGACGGGATAGCCTGGATGGTTAGAGCGTTGCGCATTGCGCTCGTGATTAGATCTGCTGACCCGGGTTCGAATCCCGTTCATGGGGCTATTTTCCCCTGGAGTTAACATCAGTGCCGACTCCACTCCCTCCAAAAAAGTCCTTCGGATGAGACTATAAACCGAAGCCCCGTGTGCAAACACACGCAGAACATCTTGCAGGCACACGTTAAAACATGTTCCGCTTTTTTGTAAGAGTAAGCCATTGTGTGCCAGTGGGAACGGATGACAGAATTTTACAAAACAGCATGCACAAGGGTACAGGATGTAAAATAAAAGAAAGCACGTGAGTGCTTATTCCATTATCCTTAAAATAAAAGAGAAAAAAAAGGAATGTGACTGACCCTCAGTTAGGGAGGTCAGGGTGTTGTGTATTATAGAATGTAGGGTATGGTTCCACTGCATAATATGCAGACTGCCACGAGCAGCGGTTGCTTGGTTGGTTGGTTGCTTGCTTGGTTAGTAGGTGCTGGTACAGTGGAGAGCTCTCAAAGAGCACTTGAGGAAACCGGGAAACTGCCTGCCAACAAGGCGGGAAGACATCTCTTGTGACGGTTCTTCAGAGAAGAGGAAGAGGAAGAGGGGCGCGAGGCTGTGCAGGGCGTGGGGCGCGGGCGTGGGGCGTGGGGCGTAGCTCTGGCGTGTCCTGCTTTTTCTGTGCCCTCACTTCCTGCGTGCGTGGGCGTTTACACTTGTCTTGGCTGTTTGTGTCTGTCTCTTGCTGTCTGTCTGTCTGTCTGTCCTTTGCTGTATGTGTGTTTTGCCAGTCTGTCTGTGTCTGGGACTGTGTTTTTTTCTTGCTGTCTGTCTGTCTTTTGCTGTCTGTCTGTCTTTTGTTGTCTGTGTGTTTTTGTTTTGGTTGGTTCGTTGGTTGTTTTGTTGTTTTTGTGGGTTAAAAAAAGTTTTGGATGATCTCTACCTGTTCCTTTCTGCCACTCTTGTCAGTCTGTCCGTCTGTCTGCCTCTCTCTCTATGTATCTGTGTATTCCCTCCCCCCCCCCCCCCCCCCCCCAGCTTATTCACTCACTCACTCTTCCCTCTCCCTTGCACTCTCTCCTCTCCCTCCCCTTCATCCCCTCTTTCCCTTCCCTTCCCCTCCACCTTTCCTCCATTCTGTTTCTATTTCCTTCACCATGTTAATAGGTCAGTGGTTCCCTTTCCCTCACCTTCCTGTTGTTGTACTTTTCACTGCTAACCCCCCTCCCCCACCCCACCCCATTCTCCTCCTCCCCCCTCCCCTTCCCTTCTCTCCTCCCCTCCCCTTACCCTATTCTCCCCCATTCAGCACTTTTGTTTTCTTTGTCAGACCACAACTACAGTCAGGTGGTCGATGCTGGGTTCTAGCGGTATTATGTCAGCTAGCTCTAGTAGGGACAGGAACCCAGAACCCAGTATTGCAGACCCGCTGGGGCCATGAAAGCAGATCTGAGACTGCTCCATTACCCACTGTGGAAAGAAGTCTTTGACGAACAAGTAACTCAATCCTACTGACTTTTCTTGCCTTGGCTGCCTAGTACCTGCTTCTTGCCAGTGATGGGCTGGGGCACTTGGTTTTGTACTGGGGGGGAGAGAGAGACAGGTACGTGGCTGGCTGAAGGAGGTGGCTGAAGCATTGTTGTTGTCTTGTCTGTTGATAGATAAAATAAACTCTGGCAACGCCGCTGATATTATAAGGTGCCAAGCTGCAGGTTGATTATATGGGTAGGTCACTCTTTGTTTTTTTTTATGGGTATGTCAGTTTTGATCTATGGGTATGTCTTGTTTGTTCTATGGGAATGTCATTCTTGTTCAATGGGTATGCTTGTCTTTGTTCCATGGGTATATCATTCTTGTTCCATGGGTATGTCATCTTTGTTCCATGGGTATACCATTCTTGTTTTATGGGTATATCATTCTTGTTCCATGGGTATATCATTCTTTTTCCATGGGTATATCATTCTTGTTCCATGAGTAGAGATCCTCTTTATTCTATGCGTACATCATCCTTGTTCATGCTGCACCATTCAAGATGTACTTCCTTTCACCCCTCCTTGATTACAGAGATTGAGTTACAAACAATTTGCACTGTAGAACAAACCCCTACAGCAGTTCATATCAAAATATTGAGAATTTCAACATGAAAAGCAAATGATGTTATGCTACGAAAATAATTATAGAAGACATGAGTTTGTCCCACAGTTGTGGATTATTAAGAATTATTCCTCTGCAGTATCTCATTTTGTTCTCTTTTACTTCATTACAGAGAGAAAGAAATCGTTTTTGTATACAACCAAAACCAGTCAACCAGCTGCACAACCAAAGAGTAGTAGTAGTTGTAGTAGTAGTAGTAGTAGTAGTAACCGCAGTAGCAGCAGCAGCATCAACAACAGCAGCATTAACAATAGCAGCATTAACAACAGCAACAACAGTATTAAATCAACTTTCAGAAAACTTCTGAAATGTCCAGCCGAACACTTTTTATGCTCCTTTTGTGTAACAGAAGGTATGAAAAAATCCTCTCCTCCATACAGCTTTTGTGTTCAGATGTAAGAAGTGCTTTTTTCCTTTCACCTTCACCTTCTTCTTTACTTCACCTACTTTCGGAATCTCTTCAGAAGCCTGAAGTGGCCATTATATGATCAGCAAACTTCAAAGGCTCCTTTCATCCAACCAAAAAACAACAACCAGGGTCACAGTGTGGGGGTGGCGGTGTGGGGGTGGCGCACGTGCTATCCTTCTTGTGTCACGTGCCATCCTTCTTGTGTCACGTGAACACACCCTCTTCCTCAGCTCTGCAGGACCAACTTCATCTTGTGACCTAACAGCTGCCACACACCACGAACCTTTAGTGGAGGCCAGCCAGGAGTGGAAGGGGGGGGGGGGGGGGGGTCCTCTGTGTGTGTGTACTTGTGTGAATGACTGGTTTGTTTTGTCAAGGATTGCAAGCTTGCAGGCTTGCAGGAAGCCACAGTTAATCCTCAGAGCACAGAGAAGAGAGAGAGAGAGAGGAGGGGGGGGGGGGGGGGGGGACGACAGAGCAGCCAAGTGCAAGCCAGATGGAGGGGAAAAGATAATAGATAAGCAGCCAGGCAGTGAGGCCTAGTTTGGGGGTAGACCATTCTACCCTCCTACCCATAGTTTCCAGGTGCTTAGAGCTAATCCATACAAGGTCAGTGCCCATAGTACGCAAATGTTGGGGGCGGGAGGGATTTACAGGAAAAGACAGTGGAACATACAGAAAGATAATGTGTGTTAAGAAAGAAAAAGTGAGTGGGGGGGAAGGGAAGGCTGTTGATAGAAAATTCCTACAGTGATGGCCTAATTTCCCTTAAAAGTCAATAATCAGTGAACCAGCTGAACAACTGAAGAGGAGTAGTAGTAGTAACAGCAATAGCAACAACTTCTACAGCATTCAGAAAAAACAACCTTCTGAAGTGTCGAACCAAACACTTTTTGGGCACCTTTTGTGTAACAAAAGGAATGAAAAAAATCTCCTCCTACAGCTTTTTGTGTGTTCAGATATAACAAGTGCTTTTTTCCTTCTTTAACAACCTTCTCTTCTACTTCACCTACTTTCAGAATCTCTTCAGAAGCCCCAAGTGGCCATTATGATCAGCAAACTTCAAACATCTTCTTTCAGCCACCCACACACATTAAAAAAAACAACTCAAGGTCATGCATGGTGTGGGGGTGGCCCACGTGCTCTCTTGTGTCACGTGGACACACCCTCTTCCTCTCTGAAGGACCAACTTCATCCTGTGACCTAACGGCTGCCACCTACCACCGCACCTCCAGAAGTGGCGGGTCAGTGTCCTGAAGTGCACAGGACTAGGCTAACAGAGCGCCTTCTTCTGTTTTCCCCTGACTGCAATGACCCAGAAAAAAGAACTGCCCATGTACTGCCAGCTGTACTTCTTACTCTTTCCCTTCATTCAGAGGCACGGTAGCCTACACTACAGTGAAGAAGCACTTGGGTCCCTTCTGTGTGTTTGTGTGTGTGCTCTGTGTGTGTGTGTGCTCTGTGTGTGTGTGTGTATTGAGTGTGTGTGTATGTGTGTATGTGTGTGTGTGTGTGTGTGTGTGGGGGGGGGGGGTCATCTGTGTGTGCGTGTGCGTGTGTGTGTGTGTGGCGTACATGCATGCATGCGTGTGTGTGAGGGGGGGAGGGGGTCCTGTGTGTTTGTGTGAATGGCTGGTTTGTTTTGTCAAGGATTGCAGGCTGTGCAGGCAGCCACAGTTAATCCTCAGAGCAGAGAGAGAGAGAGAGGGGGGGGGGGAGGGGAAGGGTGCAGCTGAGTGCAAACCAGATGGAGGGGAAAAGATAATGATACACAGCCAGGCAGTGAGGCGTAGTTTAAGGGTAGACCATTCTACCCTCCTGCTCATAGTTTCCAGGTGGTTAAAGCTAATCCATATATGGTCAGTACAAGGTGGTAGGTAAAGGACGGGGTGGTGAGCTATGCAGGAAAAGGTCGGGAAAGACAGAAAGATAAGGTGTGTTCAGCAGTACAAAGTTAGGGGGGGGAAGGGGCTGTTGATAGACTACGAACACCCAGAGTGTTGGCCTTGTTTTCCATGCAGGGTCACTGACTAAGCGTTTCATTCCCATAAAAAAGGCATCAAGATTCGTGTTGAGAGTTAGTGCAAAACCAATCCAAAGCCCCCAATAGTACATATCATTGGGTTCAGTTTAAAGTCTGGAGCTTAAATTAAAAAAAAAATTCAAATGTAAACGCTGAGACAACATCAGCTTTAAGCTTGTTATTGCTACGCTGTTATTATTCTAGTTTCAGACTGCTCTGGTACTTTATATATGATCAAACTTTCGGAGAGAGAAAAAAAATCCCACTGACATTTTAATCCTATACTGCTCAACTCAGCATTTTTTTAACACAATAGCTCAAAACCATTCTTCACAGTTGCACTGTGTTGCCTCAGCTTGTGCAGATGGAAAGGAAACATCCCTGTAGTCATTATGAATCTGATTAAATCTTCCTACAAGAAATAAGTGCCATGTGATGACAGCCTGTCCTCATAACATGTTTTCTTTTTTAGAACAGAAATTTAAATGAATGGTTCCAGTGTTAAACAATAAACAGCTCCATCCTTTAAGATACACTTCCTTGATGTTTCAGCTGTGATCGTTTTAACAATACATCCATATATTTTGTTACTTTTCTTTTACTATTACAATGATGTGCAAAGCAAAAGTGTTAGTTGCTGATTGCGATTGCTTCAGTATGACTCTGGGCATGAAAATGGATTAATCGATTTCCAGCTTTTTTTCTCTCTCCCTTTTCTTAACCACATGTAAGAAAGTATATACCTCAGCAATATTAAACGCAATACGAATGGAACTGTTCCTCTTACAGTCGTCGTTTTTTTCTGAAAGAAGGTAACAGTATTCGTCTGATCTAATTACCATACCGATTTTAAAAAAAATCTACAACACAACATTTCATTGACACGAGTGTCAAAAACTTATGGCTGATGTAAATCCCTCCCATTCATCGACGTAGTTATCTCGAATCTCTCATTGAAACGGATACCTCCTGTTCACGTTTTAACAGCCTTTATCTTGCTTCAGCTGGGTTATTACAAAACAGCATGAAATTGTTCAAGTGGCTTTCTACTTGCGTAACAACATTCGCTGCAACATCCTTGAAAAAAGAGAAAAGAAGAGAGAAGTGCAGAGAAGAGAAGAGCAAGAGGAGAAGACAAGAGCAGAGAAGAGCAGAGAAGAGAAGAGCAGAGAAGAAAAGAGCAGAGAAGAGAAGAGAAGAACAGAGAAGAGAAGAGAAGAGCAGAGAAGACAAGAGCAGAGAAGAGCAGAGAAGAGAAGAGCAGAGAAGAAAAGAGCAGAGAAGAGAAGAGAAGAACAGAGAAGAGAAGAGAAGAGCAGAGCAAAGCAGAGAAGAGAGAGAAGTGCAGAGAAGAGCAGAGAAGAGAAGAGAAGAGCAGAGAAGAGCAGAGCAGAGAAGAGCAGAGAAGAACAGAGAAGAGAAGAACAGAGAAGAGAAGAGAAGAGCAGAGCAGAGAAGAGCAGAGAAGAACAGAGAAGAGTAGAGCAGAACAGAGAAGAGAAGAACAGAGAAGAGAAGAACAGAGAGAGAGAGAGAGAGAGAGAGAGAGAGAGAGAGGGAGGAGAGAGAGAGAGACAGAGACAGAGAGAGAGAGCGAGAAAGAAAGAAGAGGGGGGGGGGGGAAGCAGGGGTCAGAGTTGTCTTCATTTATCACAGAACGACTTGAGAGGTGCATGCAGACCAAGAGGCAGGCAGTTGAGTTAAGTTGCAGGGGAGGTCGTAATGTAATGGGATGTGATGTGCCCGCTATCTATCAGTTCACCTTCTGAAAGCCACTCTGCCCCAAACAAGATAGAGTAGCTCTACTGCCGCTCACGTGACGGGACGTGACGTCAACTTCCTGCATGCTACTGGAGAGGAAAAAAAAAAAGTACCATCCTGTATACTTTGTATTTCGTCTTGCTTTGACTAGGCTAGGCTAGGTTTGTTTCTTTGTTGTTGTTGTTGTTGTGTTTTTGCTTCTCTTTTTCTTTCTTTTTCAGATGGTGTGCGTGCTTGGTTATTGTTACTGTTATTTTTTTAAAAACATAATTATCATGTATTCAATGTGTTAAAAGAAAAAAATCGTCACACACACACACCTGCATGCACATGCACACATATATACAGACACACAAACCACACTCGTACATCATATCACACTAAACACACACACACACACACACACACACCACTTTGTTTCATAGCCTTATGCGCCCTTCGCCTACCATGCTCCCCCACCCCAATATACTATAGTCACTATAATAATAATAATAATAATAATAATAAATGAAATTTGTATAGCGCTATATCTTGCAAAGACAAATCAGAGCGCTTGCATTCAACATATTCTTACAGAGTCATGCAGCCAATAAATATCAAAAGCTTAAACGAAATTCAAATGTACACACACACACACTCACACACACACACACACACACACACAGGTTGTAGGCTTTGGCAGGGTAATGGGATTTGGGCTGTTGAAGGCAGGGGCAGTTTTGAGATGAAAGAGGGAAAAAATTAGGTTTGAAACAAATATGTCTTGAGGCTGGATTTATATGTGTCATATGTAGGCCTCTGTCGAAGAGAGAGAGGAAGGTTGTTCCAGATGGATGGACCAGAAATAGAGAAAGAACGACGACCAACTGTGGACTGGTTGAATCTAGGTATTCGTAAGTACAAGGTATCTGCAGCAGAGCGGAGGGAAGGAGAAGGAGTGTATAGGTGAAGACATTCATAGAGGTAGGAGGGTGCTGTTTGGTGGAGACATTTGTAACAGAGGGTATAACCGAGTATACATGGTCGGTCTGTCTCTATGTCTCCGTCTCTGTCTGTCTGTCTGCCTGCCTGCCTTCCTGTCTGTCTGTATCTCTCTCTGGCTGTCTGGCTGTCTCTCTCTAGCTCTCTATCTCTCTGGGTTCAGTTTAAAGTCTCTCTCTCTCTCTCTCTCTCTCTCTCTCTGGTGATTTTTGTAGGGGCTTTTGTGTAGATATCCCCCCCTCCCCGTATACTGTGTGAGTGCATTGGTATGAGCTTTATTTTATTTTATTATCATATATATCCCTAAGGGCGGGGACTGGATGTAAAAAAGCACATGGGTGCTTAGTCATTATCCTCGAAATAAAAGAATTTGTCACTGTCATCATTGTTCTCTTCTCTCTCTCTCTCTCTCTCTCTCTCTCTCTCTCTCTCCTCTCTCTCTCTCCCCTCTCTCTCTCTGTCTCTCTCTCTCTCTCCCCTCTCTCTCCCTCCCTCCCCCCCCCCCCCTCTCTCTCTCTCTCTCTCTTCTCTCTCTCTCTCTCTCTCTCTCTCTCTCTCTCTCTCTCTTCTCTCTCTCTGTGAACGTAAAAGTGGATTTTCAACAAAACTGAATTAAAACCGAACTCGTCATCCGTACATGAAACAACAAAAAAACCCATCTAAATATGTCACCGTGGCCCTTTTTCTGTAAATACATATATAAAATATACAGCATACGTACGTCAGCCGGGCCCATTTCATTATTCCTCATCTTCAAACAATCAGCACATTGTGACAGACGGAAAAGGAGGGGATGGGGGGAGGGGATGGGGAGATTTTGTTTATTATTTTTTTGCAGCTGGAGACTGGAACTCAAGACTTGCAGTTCTCTTGGAGGTTCTGGTATTCTGAGACTGTCACCCAGTTACCTAGATCTCTCTGACGTATTTGTGGTTGGGAGGAAACATCTCTGTCTCTGTCTCTGTCTCTGTCTGTCTGTCTCTTTCTCTCTCTCTCTCTCTCTCTCTCTCTCTCTCTCTCTCTTTCTCTCTCTCTCTCTTCTCTCTTTCTCTCTCTCTCTCTCTCTCTCTCTCGTCTGACTGTCTGTCTGTCTCTGTCCGTCTGTTGCTGTCTCTCTGTCTGTCTGTCTGTCTGTCTGTCTCTTTCTCTCTCACTCTCTCTTTCTCTCTCTCTCACTCTCTCTATTTCTGTCTCTCTGTCTGTCCGTCTGTTACTGCCTCTGTCTCTGTCTATCTCTTTCTGTATCTCTGTCTCTCTCTCTCTGGCTCTATAGGCGCGCGCGCGCGCGCGTGTGTGTGTGTGTGTTTTGGGGGAAGGGGATGCGCGCGCACACACACGCATACAGGCAAGCGTACGTATGTGCTTGCGTGTGCGTACGTGCTTCTTTGCGTGTCTAGAGTAGAGGGTGTGAGGTGGGGGGGGGGGGGGGGGGGGGGGTGAACTTAAGTACGCGTGGCTACACAAATACAGATGTGCATGCAACTTACCCTCCATCCATCATCCTCCATCCATCCATCCCTCCACTCACTCACTGCCCAGTAAATTCTCCAAGAGGCTGACAGGAGATAAGGGGAACGTGGCAGTGAGGAAGGCTGTAAAGGGCGCTCTGTGGAACGATCGCTTTAAAGAAATAACAAGCGCGTGTCAGCATCACCGTCTGCAGTGCGGCAGCATCCTCGCTGAAGGATGAACATGAATGAAGGTTGAAATCCCTGGCCACGGTGTGTACAGTCCGCGGCTGTCTTCAACTTCAATGAAGGATAAAATGATGTCCCCTCCACCCCACCCCCCCTCCCCAGCTACCCCCCGGAGGGGGGGGGGGGGGGGCGGGGGGAGGGGGGGGGAGAGGGGGGGGACCAAACGAGATAAATAAACTCAGACTCTGCAGTCAAACAGATTACTGATTTTAAAAAAAGAAATCCTTTCCTGCCTGTATCTGAGAGACTGCAGTGTTGTAACTTGAAAGTTGTAAGTTGGTTTTGCGTGCTGTGTTGTGTTGTGTTGTGTTGTGTTGTGTGTGTGTTGTGGTGGTGTGTGTGTGTGTGTGTGTGTGTGTGGGTGTGTGTGTGGTGTGTGTGTGTGTGTGTGTGTGTGTGTGTGTTGTGTTGTGTTGTGTTGTGTGTGTTTGTTTATATAAGAGTCGCTGATTGTGGCATACTAGGAGTTTATATCCCTTGGTTTTCTTATTCTTTTCTTTTTTTAATAGATTATCACAGAAACGATAACAACAACAAAAAAAGAGAAGAAATTCCACCTACTGGTACATATCAAAAGAAGGAAAAAAGAAAACAAAAATGACGGCAGTTGCTTTTATTTGCAAACGTTATGAATACATTGGTTTGAGGTTCTAATGCAAAATTTGGTTTTGTTTTCAAAAACATTTACAAACACATTTTCCTCTCTCTAACCAGCGGCCTGTGCTTCTTCTTCTGCTTTTTTTTTTTATCCCCAAAACGTTGTACACAGATTTGGTCTGCTTCAAATTCAGCTTTCATGTGTTTAGATCGTGCAAAAAAAGGTCCCTGGTGAAGAAATCTCTGAGAAGAAGAAGAAGAAGAAGATGAAGATGAAGATGAAGAAGAAGAATAAAAAGAAGAAGAAGAAGAAGAAGAAGAAGAAGAAACCACAGCAACCCAAGAAAAGAAGAGAGATGAAAAAGAAAGGAGGAGGAGGAGGAGGAGGAGGAGAAGAAGAAAGAAGAAGAAGAGAAAGAAGAAGAAGAAGAAGAAGAAGAAGAAGAAAGGAAAAGAAGAAAGAAGTAAAAGCAAACCACAGCAAACCAACGATAAACTTTTCAGAGTTATCCTCAACTGCTGTAACTGTCTGGAGAAAAACCCTCACTATTTTTTTAACTGCCCATTCTCCTAATCTTAAAAGAGAAAAAAACGAAATCCTTGTGCGATCTGTGAACAATCTCTTTCTGTTCATTTCTGTTTCCAGCCTGCACTGGTATTTCCATGGCTGTCAAAATAAAAAGAAGTTGTGTCTGCCGTGTCATTGTAGGCCGACACTTAACGACATACAAATCTTATCTCAGCCAGTTTTATCACACTGTTTGTTGTTGTTGTTGGGTTTAAAAAAAAAATCTTTAACCTGATGCCTTTCCTATCCAGCGTCATCCCTCTCTTTCTCTCTTCTCCCCATACTCTTTCTTTCTCTCTTCTCCCCATACTCTTTCTTTCTCTCTTCTCCCCATACTCTCTCTTTCACTCTTCTCCCCATACTCTTTCTTTCTCTCTTCTCCCCATACTCTTCCCTCCACTCTTCTTCCCATCCTCTTTCTTTCACTCTTCTCCCCATACCCGTTCTTTCACTCTTCTCCCATACTCTTTCTTTCATCTTCTTCTCCCCATACCCGTTCTTTCACTCTTCCCCATACTCTTTCTTTCACTTTTCTCCCCATACACGTTCTTTCTCCCTTCTCCCATACCCGTTTTTGCACTCATCTCCCCATACCCGTTCTTTCTTTCTCCCTTCTCCCCATACATGTTCTCTCTTTCTCCCTTCTCCCCATACCCGTTCTTTCTTTCTCCCTTCTCCCCATATCCGTTCTCTCTTTCTCCCCATACCCGTTCTTTCTTTCTCCCTTCTCCCCATACCCGTTCTCTCTTTCTCCCTTCTCCTCATACCCGTTCTCTCTTTCTCCCCATACCCGTTCTTTCTTTCTCCCTTCTCCCCATACCCGTTCTCTCTTTCTCCCCATAC
>CM054135.1:52061206-52068706 GCA_028751875.1 Rapana venosa
GAGGCCACTGACCAGCAGAGGCTTAGCGTGGTCTCTTCAGCGCTGTTCGCTGGTGCCTGTTATGATCCAACATATACAGACACAACCGGCCTGCTCATCTCATTTTTTCTTACAACAACAACAACAACAACAGCCATCCAGCTGGATGAGCCGGACTCAGTGAGACACTGGTCTGGGATGGCGACGACTACCACAACGTCCTTCAAACTGCTGCCTCTCATAGACTGTGAAGTGAAGCCCTTTACACACCAAGTCACACAGACTCAGAAGTGGAGGAGATATCCAAACCGAAACCACCACAACACTAACCGAATCAGAGACATTTTTCTATTGTGTAGTGATCTGATCTGT
Organism: Rapana venosa; assembly: GCA_028751875.1. NCBI lineage: Eukaryota > Metazoa > Mollusca > Gastropoda > Neogastropoda > Muricidae > Rapana > Rapana venosa. The sequence goes on from CM054135.1 coordinate 52,061,558, forward strand.
AGTGATACGATAACATATGTTTTCTTTCGTTCCTCGGCTAGAGTTCCGAAGTTCGCCAATGGTGAGATTTTTGTGTATCGACCATTTTCACCCACCATTATTAAGGTAGCCGCATTTCGACTGCGGGGATTGGTTTCTATTGTATAGTAATCAGTGGTGATATAATAATTTTTTCGCTCCTTGGCTAGAGCCCCGAGGTTCACCAAACGGTGAGATTTTTAACCCACCCTTAAGGTATCCGCATTCCGACTTTCCGGGGCTAGTATGATACTAGTGACGAATATAATGGAAGTCTCGGAAAGTTTAAGACTTTGGGACAGGGTGATGCTCTACACTTTGCCTCATAACGTATGCTGGCATCCAAACCAGGCCACAGAGATATGATGCCCATACTTGTTATTTCTGTGGACAATTTTTTTATATTTTACCTTGGAGTCCCGTAAGGGGGACGGGATAGCCTAGTGGTTAGAACAATGCGCTCGCAATCTGACGACCCGGGTTCGATTCCCGTTCAAGGGGATATTTTTTACCCTGGAGTTAACATCAGTGCCGACTCCACTCTCACCAAAAGTCCTTCGGATGAGACTATAAACCGAGGCCCCGTGTGCGAACGCACGCAGAACATCTTGCGCACACGTTAAATCCTGTTCCGCTGTTCGTAAGAGTAGGCCATTGTGTGCCGGTGGGAACAGATGACAGAATTTACAAAACCGCATACAGACGGGGACTGGATGTAAAAAACGACATAAGCGCTTATTCCATTATACTCGCTATAAAAGAATGAAATAAAAGAAATAAGCTGTTGTCTCAAGTTAAGGTCACACGAGCTAAGAGCATGGCAGCTTCTGGTTCTTCTTTCTGTTGTTTTGCTTCGCTCACTTACCTCACAACAATATTGTCAGAAAAACGACCCCGTCAAGCCTAGATATTATACTCGCTCTCATCTTCTGCTTCTCATCTAGTCCTCGATCTAACATGCACTTCTGGTCTCTCTCTGCTCTTTCTCCTCATTCCTCACACATATTCTCAAATCGACTCCGTCACCTTTTATCTCTCTCTCTCTCTCTCTCTCTCTCTCTCTCTCTCTCTCTCTCTCTCTCTCTCTCTCTCTCCTCTCTCTCTCTCTCTCTCTCTCCTCTGTTTCTCCACCCCCCCTGCTCTGTCTGTCTATCTATATCTGTCTGTCTCTCTGTCTCTCTCTGTTTGTCTCTCTGTCTCTGTGTGTGTCTCTCTCTCTCTCTCTCTCTCCCCTCTCTCCTCCTTCTCTCCCCTCATCTCTCTCTCCCTCTTCCTCTCTTCTATTTCTCTCTCTCTCTCCCTCTCTCTTCCCCCTCTTCCCCCTCCCCCCTCTCTCTCTTTCCCCCTCTTCTCACTCTCTCTTCACCCCCCCCCCCCCCCCCTTTGCTTCTCTCTCCTCTCTCTCTCTCTCTCTCTCTCCTCCCTCTCCCCTCCCTCCCTATCTCTTTTCCCCCTCTCTTTTCCCTCTTCTCTCTCTATCTGTCTATCTATCTGCCTGTCTCTGCCTGTCTGTCTGTCTGTATCTCTGACGTCTGTCTATCTGTCTGTCTCTGTCTTTCACGCTCTGTGTCTCTGTCTCTATCTGCCTGTCTCCTTGTCTGTCTGTCTCACGCCCCCCCCCCCCCCTCCTCTCCCCTCTCTCTCTTTTCCTCCCACTCCCTCTCTCTCCCTCTCTCATTCCACAAAAACTCAGGTCCTTGTTCCTCCTCTTTCACCCCTACTACTACTACTAAAAATAATATAACACCCCCACCCCCACCAACCCCACACCCCCCCCCCCCTCCACACCCACCCACCCCAACCCCATCCTTTCTTTCTTTTCCTTTCTCTCTGGCGACAGTCTATCTGGCGGCTCTGCCTGCGCCCGTTGTTGACTTGCGTGATGCAGGTCAGGGCAGGTTATCCATCAGCTGACTGTACTGCACAGCTAGACCTAGGTTGCATGAGAAGCAGAGTCGGCAGCTGAAGCTAAGGAGCCAGCCCCCCCTACCCCCCTACCCCCCCCTTCTCCTCCCTGTCTGTTTTTCATGTGTCATTCTTACCTAGTACTTCTACTCCCCTAGCCCTGCTGCCTGCGCTAGCTGACTGTTTGCTGAAGTGCTGGCTGGCTTACTTACCTGACAAAGCAGAAAGCAATAAGTGCTTATTCCATTATCCTCGATATAAAAGAATAAAATAGAAAAAAAAAGAATAGACTGACTGACTGACTGTCAATGACAATGACAATGGCTTTTGTAGCTTAGTTGCTTACTGTTATACCGCTATAAATTCAAGATTCAAGATTTTTATTTCAAGAAAAACCCTACAAGGGGTACATGAAATTTAGATAATATAATATAGAGTTTCGGTGCAGGGTTTACAAAACTATATAATTATCTTCTGAAGTCGGAGGATGGCTGCCTTGCCGTGTTGAAATACTCGGAAAACAGCTTCAGTGCAGGGTTACACAAAAAAATATCTTTTGAAGACAGAGTATGGCTGCCTTGCGTGTTGAAATACTCGGAAAACCGACATGCACGTAAAAATTTCTCATTCAGTGTGCCAGTAATTCCCAGGTTGGATGTAGTGAGACAGAAGTCGGAGTATGACTGCCTACATGGAAAGATAACTGTTGAAAACTGTCAGACCATATCGTACACGCAAAATTTCTCATTCAGTGTGCCAGTAATTCCCAGGTGGGATGCAGTGAGACAAAGTGTCGTATTCTGGGTGTGTGAGCCACCCTGGGTGGTTAAGCTGGGAGAACCCACAGCAAGAACAATCAAAACTAAAAAGTGTGTGAATTTAAATCCATGGACTCTTCGTACCCCTGGAGGGCCTACATCGTGCCACAGCATTTGTCAGGGCCTCTGGGGTTGCTGTCTGAGTGTTCGACGACGTCGAGGACGAAGACGACGAAGAAGAAGACGGAGGAGGAGGAGGAGGCGGGGCGGGGGGGGGGGAGGGGGGGGTGAAGGAGGAGGAGGAGGGGGGGGGGGAGGAGGAGGAGGGGGGAGGAGGAGGAGGAGGAGAACAAGAACAAGAAGAAGAAATCCATGGTGATTTGATTTCCCTCCACTTCTCCCGTTGAAGAGTCGTGACTGCCCAGCACTGCGCTGATCTTCCAGGCAGACTGTCTTTGGGCAAGGCGAACCTGGCTGAGCCCTCATCCCTTACCAGGTGGCTGGGTGCGTGCTGGGGCATCTTCATGTCATCCATACCACCCGCCATCACTGGCCTGTTCTTAGAAAAGCGGATGGGTTCTTAACATCAACGCTATCCCCAAACAGCTTCCTTGTAAACCACACCCGATACCCCTGTAACATCTTGTAGGCAAGAATAATGTTCCCTGTAGTGTGCTCCATAAATCTACTACCATGCCACGAATACAGAACCTTTACTAAAATTCAAATAAACGGTAAACTGGTTTTAGTGTGGATTTTTGACAAAACTGCCCTTTTTTACCCCCGAGGGGTTAAGATTTTAGAAGTTGCAATTTTGATCTCGTTCGTCGGATAGAGCTCCGAAGTTCATCAATGGTGATATTGTTTGGGTATACGACCGGGTTTTTTTTTGCACACCATTAAGGTAGGTGCATTCCGACTTCCGGGATATCATCTAAACACGACACCAGTGTGTATGCGGTTAAAAAGAAAAAATTGTTATCCGTTTTTATTGGCACGAATGAGTTTTACCGTCAGTGCAAAATGTTCTGCGGGCGTTTGCACACAGGGCCTCCGTTTATAGTCTCATCCAAAAAAAAACTTACCGGATTGAATCCCGTTCAAGGGGATATTTTCTCCTGGAGTTAACATCAGTGCCTGTTCCGCTTTTCGAAAGAGTAGGCCAATGTGTGCCGGTGGGAACGGATGACAAAATTTACAAAACATAATACACACGGGGGACTGAATGTAAAATAAAAAAGCATATGAGGGGTTTTTCCATTATCCGCGAAATAAAATAATAATAAATGAATAAATGAAAAAGAAAAAAAACAACAAACCCGGGCTCGATCCTTAGGCCGTCAGTTCGTCCGCGCAGCGCTCTAACCACCTCCTCTGCTCCTCCCCTCCCCCCCCCCCCCCCCCCCCCCCCCCCCCCCTGTATTCCCCCACCTCCACACACAAGCTGTAATAAGATATAAGTTGTGTTACATATCTGGCAATTTGAAAGATAAAACGAATATGACATTATATATTCATGCACTAAGCTATTTACAGTCTTTGTTTGCTTAAAAAGATAATTTTTTTATCCCCCGGGCCCCACCCCCTACCTTGCAGATGTCATTTTTTTTGTGTGGTAAAGATAAAGACGCACTTAGTTATGTTGTTATCATGCAGGGTGATATTGTGTGGGGTTATTTAACCCAGCCTTTGCGCGCCAGTCGTGGCCTTCTGATAGTGAAGTATGAGGGCTCCTTGCACACCACCGCTACAAACCACGCCTCAATCCTTTGGAATGTTGTGTGTGTGCGTGTGTGTGCGCGCGCGCGCGCGCATGTGTGTGTGTGCGTGCGTGCGCGCGCATGTGTGTGTATTTTATTTATTTATTTATTTATTTTTTTCATTTCGAGGATAATGGAATAAGCACTCGTGCGCTTTTTTTTTTTTTTTACATCCACTCCCCGTGTGTATGCAGATTTGTCACTTTTGTCACCCGTTCCCACCAGCACACAAAGGCCTACTCTTCCGAAAAGCGGAAAGGGTTTTAACGTGTGGACATAACATCAGTACTGACTCCACTCCCCCGAGAATCTTTAAGATGAGACTATAAACCAATGTCTTGTGTACCAATGCGCTTAAAACATCTTGCACACACATTCAAAACTTGTTCCGCCTTTCAGAAGAGTAGATCATGGTGGGTTGGTAGGAACGGATGAAAAAGAAGATGGTGTTACATTTAGACATTATTCCCAATGTCGGAATGCGGATACCTTAAAAATGGGCAATGGGCTGCATATGTAAAATATCACTATTGGTGAACCTTGGAGCTGTATCCGAGGAACGAAAAAAACCCCAAACCAAACAAAACCACCCCCCAAAACAACAACAACAACAACAACAACAAACAAACAAACAAAAAACACCAACCAAAACAACCCCACAAAGAAACAACCAGCCTCAGTCCAATATGGATTCTCGTAACTTGTCTTCAGTTATCACTGTTATCTATGCCAGACTCCCCAAAGAGTACATATACCGCATGTTTGTGGAGACGACGTTTGCATGCGCTTTTTGGATTTTTTTCCGATTCCTTTTCAGGATGTTGTTGTTGTTGTTGTTGTTGTCTCCAACTGCGTCTGTTAAGTAAACAAGTTATACCGTGGAATGGTCTGGCTTGTGGATAAGTTAAAAGTTCGTAGTTTGGGTGAAAAAAGTTGTCGATACAAAACAGATTACAGCAGCAGCAGCAGCAGCAGTGTCGTCGTCGTCGTCATCGTCGTCGTCCTACTCCTCCTCCTCCTCATTTTCTTGTTTTTGTTCCTTTTGTTCTAGTTTTTGTCGTCGTCGTCGTTGTTGTTTGTTGTTGTTGTTCTTTGCATTCTTCTTCTTCGCATTCTTCGCATTCTTCTTCTTCGCATTCTTCTTCTCCTCCTCCCTCTTCTCCTCCTCCTCCACTTTTTTTCTTCTACATCCTCCTCTGTTCCTGTTCCACCTCTTCCTCCTTCTTCCCTTCTTTTTTTTCTTCTTTATCTCTTCCTCCTTCTTTCATCCTTTTTGTCTTCCTCCTCCTCTTCTTCTTCTTCTTCCTCTTCACCTATTCCTCTATACTAGCTCTTCTTTCTCCTGGTCCTTTTTTCTTTACTCAAGAAAGTTCTCTTACTTATAACTTATTTCATGGGACTTAACTTTATCTAACAAAACGTCGTTCCCAACGTTGCAATGCGGTTACCTTAAGGGTGAGAGCAAACGGTCACTTACTAAAAAATCTCTCCATTTGAGTGAATCTCAGAGGACTAGGCAGGAAACAACAACAACAACAATAACAACAAAACTACCACCACAAACATCATCAACATCAACAACAACAAAACCACCACCACCAACAACAACACAACAAAAACCAACAAGAACCCCCCCCCCCCCCCCCCCCCACCCTGTAAAAAGCGTCACTAAAAAGACCATCCCATAAAAGCCAAAGAATGTTTTAAGCACGGTGCATTCAGTTCAGATTTCTGCTTGATTTTAGTTTCTAATCCTCCATACTTCAGAGGGGATTACGTGATCATAGAGTCCATTTATTTTATTTTTTAAAATTTTATCACGGATGGGGAGTTGAATGAGGTACAAGGGGAGAAAATTGAGGATGAAAGGATCCGGGTACGGGTAAGTGGTTACCGTGTTATTTACTTCAGTGATGAATTGTCTGTCTTGACAGTTTCCGATGAGAAAGCTGATAGCGCGAGTGCATGTGCCTTCCTTCGTGCATCTGCTTGCGTAAGCTGAGTTCCACCCAAGCTTTGAGTGCATAGCTATAGTGAATCATCCTTCTTCAATCGTGGGCATGCACAACCACACCCACACCCACAAAACTGTCCCCCTTCCCTCCATCTACTCACACCCTCCCACCCCCGCCCTTCACCCACCTACACACACACACACACACACACAAACACACGCGCGCGCGCATGCACACACACACGCAAGCTTGCATGCACGCACACACGCACTCGCACACACACACGCACAGACACACACACACACACGCACGCACGCACACACACACGCACACACATACACACACGCACGCGCGCGTGCGCGCACGCACACACACATACATCCCGCTGCTGCAGATAAACGAATATAACCTCAGTCGTGCACTGCGTGTGTGCATACACACACACACACACACACACACACACACATCACACACACACAAACACACACACACACACACACACACACACACACACACACACACACACACACACACACACACACAGAATCTAAATGCTGCAGATAAACGAGCATGACCTTCCTTATGCTTCAGATTATCACAGAAGATGCCATGCCATGTGTCACTACAGGGAGAAAAGCCCTGCCTGTATTGCAGAGTGAAAAACACAACAATAGATAGAGATAGAGAGAGGGTGTGTCTCATTATTGCGCACATGTATTTGCAATGGCTGATGAAGGCTAGCGGTTAACAGAC
>CM054135.1:52081206-52101206 GCA_028751875.1 Rapana venosa
CCATCCGTCTTCAACGTCATTTTAAGAGGAAACTCGGTACATTGAACCGTTTCTCTCCAAATCCAGGTCCTTTACCATGTGTGTTGTGTATACACCCCAACTGCACACACACCACACTACTCACACACATACACACACACACACACACACACACTGTGCCTTTCGTATATGCGCACGTGTGCGCATTATTTCCTGTTGGGAAGTAGGGTGGAGCGGGAGGGCGGGCGAGCACACAGAGAGAGAGGAAGAGAGAGAGAGAGAGGGAGAGGGGAGAGGGAGAGAGGGAGGGAGGGGGAGAGAGGGAGGGGGAGGGGAGAGAGGAGGGGGAGAGGGAGGAGAGAGAGAGAGGAGAGAGAAAGAGAGAGGAGAGAGAGAGAGAGAGAGAGAGAGGTCAAGGATACACGCGAAGAAGAAAGAATGAGTAAGTAAAGTGAAAGCTATAGGCTTTTCTTTCAGCAGCCCATGAGTATATATAATAGTATCGGCCTCTCTTCTTCTTCTTCCTGATGATGCTATAAATCACGTCAGCACCTGAATGTTCCGAAACCTGCTCTGGTCATTATCAGCAGCCAGTGTTCAGCATTCAGTGCAATAAACTTTCAAGGTCTTCCTTCCTTCCTTCCTCCTTCCTTCCTGGCCCGTCTTTGGCTTGTACTTGGGTAGGCCCTATACTAGGCCTAGTCTGGTCTATTCTTTCCTGTTCCAGCAGAGCAGTGGGCAGGACAGGGAGAGAAGCATGTACTTATTAGTTAGACACGCCCAGCCTGCTGGAGTGTTTCTGTGAGTGGGGGTGGTGGAGTGGTGGTGGGGAGGGGGAGAGGGAGGAGGGAGGGAGGGGGGGGAGAGGGAGAGAGAGAGAGAGAGAGACAGACAGACAGAGGCAGACAGACAGGCAGACAGGCAGACAGACAGACAGAGACAGAAACAGAAAAACAGTCACAGAGGGAGACACAGAGAGAGAAACAGACAGACAGAGAGAGGGAGAGAACAGAATCAGAGAGAGAGACAGACAGACAGAATGAGAGAAACAGACAGACAGACAGAATCAGAGAGAGAGAGAGAAGGGGGGGGGGGGGGGCGGGGCGGGGGAGGTAAGTGCACATGATGTGCGGATATGACGCATATTTTTTGGCAGAGGAAGTGGAGAAAGCCAGCCTTACTTCACAAAACTATAATTATATATATCAGGTGAATCATACAGCGTTCTGAAGATGATGTAGCAGAGGAAGGGGTGGGAGAGGGGACGGGCGGGCGACTGCCCATCTGGAAGTGAGTCATGCTGATCTCACCTCACCTCTCTGTAACAGATCCTCAGCACAAGACGACTCCTAACTAACCAACCAACCAACCCTTCCTGACCCCTATTAGAGCACAGGCTAGACTCGCCACAATGATCTGGGGGGTCAATGACAGTTGCCTGACCAAAAGCAGTATTTTTTTGATTACAAAGCACTGTGATGCCATTTTGAACAAAAATATACAAGCAAATCCAACAAACATAAACACACACGCGCGCACACGCACGCACGCACTCACACACTCACTCACTGAAACACACACATACACACACACACACACAACCCACACACACACACACACACAAATTGGTGACCCTAATTTAACATGCTATGATTTACGATAGCGTCAATATTCCCCGAAGCAAACGATTTCTTTTTTATCTGACGGGCCAAAAAGATAGAAAAAAAAATCGCCCCCCCTCCCCCCCCATTCTAGAGTCCTTCTTCTTCCTTCCTTCCTTCCTTCCTTCTTCCCTCCCTCCCTTCCTTCCTTCTTTCCTTCCTTCCATACTCCCAAATGTCATGTAGATCTACTTCAACAGCCTCTACTGTACTGACAGAAATAAGACAAAAATAAATGAATGACATCGGGGACAGGAAGACAGTTACGCCCTTCCACACTAACAACAAACTCTTTCAGATCTACTCCCATCCCAAAGGATGCCAGCTTCAGGACTGTTGGAAACCGTTAATTAAGGAAACCCAGTACAGTTTTTCTCTGTCTCCTACAAGGTTCAGTGGCGCCAAAGTCGGGCGGTCAAAGCAGCGGGCTTCTAATCCTACTTGTCATGAAGTCGCAAGTTTGAATCTTGTGGAACATGGTGGAGTAAGGGTGGCGATTTTTTGTTGTTGTAAAGAGCTTTTATTTATTTTTTTATTTTTTTTATTTTTTATATCGCACGCTCTCAGATTACGTAATGTTCGGACCTGCCTATACATTTCTCCTGTTCGTTTATATTCCTCCCGCGTGGGGGTGCCAGGGGCCTGTCAGTATAAATAGCATTCCCACGTTCTTGGAAATTCTGTGCTAGGAGTTCCCTCTTTTCTATCCCTCTCTCTGTGTTTCTGCCTTGTTCCTATTCTGCCTGTTTTCTGCCCTCTTGATTCATTCCCTTGTCTTTTTTTCCAAAAAGACTTTAAAGATAGCAGTTATCTTCCATGCTGAAGTGGGATGCGCTGGGCCTGACTTATCAGGAGCTTAACGGCAGCACAACGCATTTTCGCTCATATGGCAGACAAGAATAGTTGCTGTACAAAAGATCACAAGCGTCCGTTAAAGATCCCTGATCCCTATGTCAACCTCCAGTCATTTGCGGAAATACCCGAGGCTTGAACAGCGCATTGTTTGATGTAGGGGGTACAGCATCTTCCGAGTTAATTTCTTGCTGCGTGTAGTGGTGTCTACACCACTGTCAACACGCCATGATGCCTCCTTGGGAATTCTGAAGGAGGGGGGAAGGGGTAGAGGGTCGCGTCGGTTTAAAACGATCATGATTCCTTTTTTTTTCAAATCGAAAAACAGACTTTTGCAGTCTGAATCTTTTTGTCGGATTTTGCCATTGTCGTGGAACCATAGGGAGATTAGATGTATGGTCTCTTGAGGAGCGCTGTGCTGTGCTGTGCTGTGCTGTGCTATGGTATGCTATGCTGTGTTGTGCTGTGCTGTGCTATGTTATGGTATGCTGTGCTGTACCATGTTATGGTGTGCTGTGCTGTGTTATGCTATGCTGTACTGTGTTAGGCTGCGCTGCACTGTGCTGTGCTGTGCTATGTTATGTTATGTTATGCTATGCTGCGCTATGCTGCGCTGTGGTGTGCTGTGCTATGTTATGTTATGTTATGCTGCGCTGTGCTGTGCTGTGCTATGTTGTGTTATGTTATGTTATGCTGCGCTGTGCTGTGCTGTGCTATGTTATGTTATGTTATGTTATGCTATGCTGTGCTGTGCTATGTTATGGTATGCTTTGCTGTGCTGTGCTATGTTATGGTATGCTGTGCTGTGCTGTGCTATGTTATGGTATGCTGTGCTGTTCTATGCTATGTTATGTAATGGTGTGCTGTGCTGTGCTGTGCTATGTTATGTTATGCTGTGCTGTGCTGTGCTATGCTGTGCTGTGCTATGCTGTGCTGTGCTATGCTGAGCTGTGCTGTGCTGTGCTGTGCTGTGCTGTGCTGTGTTATGCTGCGCTGTGCTGCGCTGTGCTGTGCTGTGCTGTGCTGTGCTGAAGTGCTGACTGCCTCCTTCCTCATCACAGCAAGGAAGCAGCCTGAAGAGGGCACAGAAATAACTCTGCCTGTGGGGAATGTCCTTCCTCGCTCGCCATATGACACACACACACTCATATACGCGCACGTGCGTTCCACGCACGCACGCACACACGGAAGCACGCACAAAGCACACACACCACGCTCGCACGCATATGCACACATACACACTCGCACGCGCGCACACTCATACACAACACACATACACACGCACACGCACGCACACACGCACATACATACATACCTACATACAGACCTACATACAAACATACATACATACATACAGACCTACATACATATATACATACATACACTTCTCTGGCAGATAGAAAATAAAAGTGTCACATTCTTTGGTTTTCGTTTTTGGGTTTTTAAATTAAAAAATAATATTTTAGTTATTTTGGGGTGCGTTGACTGGAGCGTTGTTTTTTTCTTTCGTTTATATATATATATATATATATATATATATATATATATATATATATAATATATATATATATATATAATTATATAATAACCAGCAACGGCAAGAACGTTGACGATGATTATTTTGATTACATACAAGCACGACCGTAATGTTCCATGCACTCACACATGCAGGCTGGCATGCATGCAGTTTCCCGCGCGCCCACTCGCGCAACACACACACACACACACACACACACACTGTCGTGAACATCTGCAAGAATGTCATGGTTGGGTGTAAAACCTAGAGACATTCTGCATATCATAAACAGCAATTGAATCTGCATGCAAACGCTCGCTCTCTCTCCTCCCTCCCCCCTCCCTCTCTCTCCCTCCCTCCCTCCACCCTCTCACCCAGTCAATTCATCACTCTCCCTCGCCCTTACTAAGCCCCCACCCCCCTCTCCGTCCCTCCACCCAACCTATTACATTAACACCCCCCCCCCCCCCTCTCTCTCTCTCTTCTTCGTCCTTCCTTCCGTCCACACTCTCTCTCTCTTCTAAACTCCTTCTTTCTCCCCCTCCCTCCCTCAACTTTCCTCTTTTTTTTTGGTTTTGTCTCCTCTTCTCTCTCTATGCACGTGCGCGTTGTGTGTGTGTGTGTGTGTGTCTGCATGTCTGTCTGTCTGTGTGTTCGTGTGTCGGTGTGTGTGCTTGTGCGTGTATGTGTGTGTGCGTGCATGTGTGTGTGTGTGTGTGTGTGTGTGTGTGTGTGTGTGTTTATGCAGTTCATAAGATTGTAATCTGCTGGTGGATGCAGGATAGTGACATAACTTGACGGTAAAGCAAAGTAGACCATAGTCCTGAAGGATGCAGCACTGCAGTACTATACAATGCAGTGTGCCATATGCTCGGTGTGGCAAATGCTATTTACATACGACGCAGTACTAGAGAATGTAGTGTGCCAAATGCTATTTACAGGGCAATGGCCTCGGCTGTGTGTTGCTATTCAAGTATTGCTATACTGCACTGCATTGCACTGCAAGACACAACACGGCACGATACTACATGACATGACATGACACGACACGATATGACGCTGTACGACACACAAAAAGACACAACACGACAACACACAGGACACGACACAACACGACACGACACAGAACGACACGACACGACACGGTACGATATGACACTTCATGACATGATACCATACACACAACACGACATGACACTGCAGTGCACTGCACTTAATTGCACTACACTACACTACAAAATTCTCCACTCCACTCCACTACAACATACTACACTTCATCACACTACACTACACTACGCTACACTACACTACACAACACTACACTATACTACACCACACTCCACTCCACTACAGTACAATACCATACACTACCGCTACAAATGAAGGAATTTTAGGAGGTTAAAATTCAAGCTTGAGGTAACGTCTGACCTTCAGAGTTCCAAAAGTCAGTTTTGAGCCTTAGCAACACTATGGATTTTAAAAAGCACTACCCCCCCCCCCCCCCCCCACCACCCCACCCCACCCACCCACTCCTCTACTCCCTACCCCCTCCAGAAGACCCACGTGCAGATCTCTGAGAGTGCTGGAATATATTGCCAAGATGTCAGAGAAATGTTTTTATAGAAAAAAGTGCTGCCACTTCATCACTGTGACTCCAGCAGAGTGTTTGTAGGTGTGGCAGAGGAAAGAAGCGAGTGTCAACTCGGAAGTGGGTCATTCGGATCTCTGAAACGGGTCACAAGTTCAGGGCGACATCTGCCATGACCTTATCCAAAGGTGTCAAAGGTCATTGTTCTCCTGCTAGGATGTATGGTATACATTCTTGTTGCCCAAAAGATGATGGCGGCGTTTGATGAATTTTGTTTAAGGAGAGTTTGTGGCTCGGTAGTCTGGAGGTGATGAGAGCGAGATGTCGCAGGTTCGATTCTCGTGTTTTCTTCTTCGTCGTCGTCGAACGCTCAGACAGAAACTACTGTTATCTGTCACATGAGCGAAAATGCGTTGCGCTGTCGTTAAGTGCCTGACATATCAGGCCCAGTGTAACCGACTTCGGCATGGGAGAGAATGGCTATTTTATAAGTCTTTCTGGAATAAAAGGCAGGAGGATGGACCAAGAAGGCAGGAAATAAAACAAGAAGGAGGTGACAGGAAAAAAGAAAAGGAACAAGGCAGAAACAAAGCGAGGGATAGAAAAGAGGGAATTGGTAGCACAGAATTTCCAGAAGGTGGAGATGCTATTTTATACTGACAGGCCCCCCGGCATTCCCACGGGGGTGATGGCATCTCTTTAAGAACGAGGGTTTGTGGGTTGGTGGTCTGGAGATAACGAGAGCAACAAGCCGCGGGTTCGATTCTCCTTTCTTTTATTTCAACACGTTTCAACTATTGTTGTCTGTCATATGAGCGAAAATGCATATCACTGCCGTTAAACGCCTGACAAGTCAGGTAGGTCCAGCGCATCCAACTTCGGCGTGGAAGAGAAATTGTTCTCTTTTGAAAGTAAACTTTTTACCCCTTCACTAGATCTTGAATGGCGGTCTGGAGGCTATTTTTTTTCCAGATGAGATGATAAACTGTGGTCCCGTGTGCAACCCATTTAACGCACGTAAAAGAACAGACGTGAACCAGAGGATTGTCCTTGGAAAACTAAGTAGAACAAGCCACTCTCATAGGGAAACAAATACGCAGGCAAACTCGGAAAAATGGATGGCGTTGCTCTTAAAGGGAGCACTCTACCTGAGGAGAGCAGCCCGAATTTCACACTGAGAAATCCGCCGTGACTGAAAGTGGTGCACACTACAATGTAACACAATACAACTGAATGAATAAACTGTTGAACTTCAAACATACCCAGCATGCATCTTAAACTTCACCGGCATACCTAGCCAGCCATTACACTTTGGTCAAGCATGTCTCGGGGAAGGGGGTTTCTGGGCAGACTGTGTGGTGTAGAAGTATTTACGTGTATGTGCACGCAGTCTCTCTGAGGTTTGCCAAAAGTGAGATTTTTTAAGGTATGCGACCATTAATTACCCACCCTCTTGATTAAACCATTGACGCTGGGGGCAACAGCAAAGTGAGAGGCTGTATGACCAGTGGCTTTCCCATTCATGGATTTCCACTTTACAGCTTAGTCTTTAGTGATCGACTATGACTCTCTGACTAGGAGGCTTGACTTGGCACAGTCCTTATGTGCTGCAGCCCTGGGGGCTGGTTGGCCTTTGGAGAACATCTCCAACGCTGACTGTCCTTAAGCCCACTTGGCCGAGAGAGTGGGGGTGTACTGTGGGCAAGGCATCTCCACTTTAATCAAATTTCTGCCCAATTTCCGAAACAGCAGCTGCCTCCTCTGCTGTTTTGGAGGTCATCGTCGAACAAACGGACGGACAAACATACAGAAGGTAGCTGCACTCCGATTTCGGGGAAAGGTGCGCACTCTGTGACATGAAACCTCCCTGGGAGCTGAGAAGTAGGCACAAAACATTAAACATAAAGCAGGCAGGACTGTGACAGCATCAGTTATGTTGTGGCGGCGATAAACAGCTGGGAAAGGGGTACCTTAGCGATAACTCTGTGAATGACTGGCCTTAAAACAACACAGAAGCCATGTCGGTCCTTTGTAAACCCCCCTACCCCAGGTTTATCTTCTCACAGATTCAACAATTTTGTTTGGGAGGTAATTTGGTGCTTGTTTTCTTGCTTTCAGTCTTCCTGGGGTTGTTTGGTTTTGGTGTTTTGTTTTATTGTCTTTTCTTTCTATTTTTTTCTGTGGCTATAATGGCTTTTGCTTTACTCTCTCTCTCTCTCTCTCTCTGGAGTAAACATCAGTGCCGACTCAACTCTCCCCAAAAGTCCGCATAAGACAATAAAGCAAGGTTCCATGTGCGAACGCACGAAGAATACCTTGCGCACACGTTATATCCTGTTACACTTTATGGGAAGAGTAGGCGATTGTGTGCCGGTGGGAACGGATGACAGAATTGACAAAACTGCAAACACACGGGGATTGGATGTAGAAAAAGCACATGAGTGCTTAGTCTATTATCCTCGAAATAAAAGCATAAATCAATAAGTAATCACTCTTCTCTCTTTCACATTTCCTTCCTTTCTAATTGAAAAAAAACCCAACCATATAGCTATAAATTACCACTTCACATAGTCTTCTTGGTCTGTTTTATGTGCTTAACAACGTTAGGCCTACTTGGTGGATTCGTTTTTCTTATAGTATTGTCTTTGTCTTCCTTCTTGTTTTGTTTTTGTTGGGTTTTTTTTCTTGCTTTCTTTTCTTTCTTGTCTTGTTTTTCACAGTCTTTCCTAGATTTGTTCTCGTTTGTTCTCTCTTCCATAACAAACAGGGGCACCCCAAAAGAATCGTCATTTACTAGACCTTTAATCTTTGCGTTTTATTTAGTAGGTTAATGGATGTGTCAGGAAGTGCATACTGGTAAATTGATTTCTTATTAATGACGTTTTTATTTTGCACACGATTTTTCTACTGTGTTGTTTACTATTTTTACCATCAACGGGAAACCCAAAACTCAGAAAAACAGCAGCTGCACTACCACCACCTTTTTTACACACAACACACTTTCCCCAAATTTCACACATATTCCCCAACCCCCACACACACACTGCCTCCTGTTTTCTGCTGTCCGCTCTCTCCAACACAACATCTCTCTCTCTCTCTCTCTCCTCTCTTCGTGTCTCTCTGTCTTCTGCTTTCCCCTTCTCTTTCAAAACACCACCAACCCCCCCCCCCCCTCCCCCCCAATAACCCACCCCCACACACCACACACACCACACCACCCACACACACCTCAAGGTCTCCTTTCTTTTATTTTCTTCTCTTTTTAGTTTTATTTTTAAAAACATTGTTCGTCAAAGAGCTGAGCTCAGCGCTAAAGGCAGAAGTAAAACGACCTTCCTCACTCTCTCTCTTCTCTCCTCTCTCTCTCTCTCCTCTCTCTCCACCTTCACCATCTTGGGTTGCAATGGTCCGCTTCCGTGTATGTGAGAACATGCAGATGGGGGGGGGGGGGGGGGGGGGGGGGGGGGGGTAAGGGGGGGGGGGGGATGGGATTGGGGGGGGGGGGGAGTCTTTATCTTTTGACATCTTAAGGCGGGGGGGCCGTTTGACCAGAAACATGGAGGGGGTTGGAAGGGTAGGGTTAGGATAGATGAGTGGAGGGGGGGGGGGGGGGGGCGAATGTTCAAACCTCCTGAAGTTTTGTTTCTACGGTGTCGTTGTCACTAACTGTACTCAGATGGTGAACTGCGCGAACCCGATCTAATGTAAAGGTAAAGGTGTCCCATAACCTGTGTGGTCGTAGGGGAGTGAGCTGAAGCGTCAGAGACCTCAACTTCTCAAGGGGCCAGCATATAGAGGGTGGCCCCCATCTCCTCTCACTCGCTGATTTACCTTCCCTGACCCTAAAGAAGCAGGTACCCATTTACATCGGGGTGAACTGGGGGACTGTACAGAAGCCAAGGCGCGCAAACGATCACCCACCCAAGTGGTAACCACGCTCGATGCTGCTTAACCTTGGCTGGGGGAAAGCGTGTGCTCTGACCACTGAGCTATCCCGGACCTGGTCTAAAGTAGCTGGGATTTATTTTTAAAATTGCTTAGTACATTGCATTGTATCAACGCAGATGAAAACGTGATCCATTATAACGTCAATGAAAAAGATATGAAATGAATAAATAAAAACTCAATCCAGACTGCAAACGTAGAACGAGTGCCCCCTTACCAAAATACCGTGCGCAGCGTTCCACAAGTAAGATAGGAGTTCTAATCTCCGTTGAGCCTTTCCACTTTACGACTACTTCCACTTAAGGACACCACAGAGGTCACCTGCAATGCCTACCCCCCAAAAAAACCCCCCCCCCACCCCCCCCCCCCCCCCCCCCCCCCCCTCCCCCCCCCCCCCCCCAAACAAACAGAAAACATTTTTTTAAAATTTCCTTGTCCATGGGGAAAAAAGGTTAACTACTGAATAGGTGAAAAATACATACTTCATGTGAATGAAACATGAATTCATTTTGCCCTTGAAATAAAATCGTTTGGGGATGCAGGTGACGCCACCCCCCCCCCCCCCCTCCCCCCCCGGAAAACCCCCCCCACACCTCCCACCCCCACCCCATCCCCCCACCCCACTGCATTTCAGGAGGATTGAACGCACTCTCTTGCAATGGGAATGTTTAGAAGAAGGCGCAGCGGAGATGAGATAGCAAGAATGGGGGAGGGCGGAGGGGCTGGGGGTAGAGGGGAGATAATTATGTGAAGTCCTGAGAAAAAAAGACGAAGGATGTCTGGCAGAGTCATTATGTGAAACAGCGTTGAAATGCGGGGCTGCTTCAAGGACACGGTTTGCTCTACTTTCCTCTTGACAGTCAAGTGTTCCCCTGTCGTGTTTTCCTCTCAGCCAATCAGGTATCTTGGCGCGAAGATTCAAACTTAAGAGGCATCGTCAGACAATCCTTCATGGAAAGCGAGGTGCACGGAGACTACTGTCATGTGCGTGTGTGTGTGTGTGTGAATGTTCGCTGGGTTGCAGAAAGGCAGATGCATGTAGCATGAACCTGAGACCTTTACTGGTTTACAGGGTTGTGTATGTGACAAGCATGTTTTATGCAGATGGGGGGGTGTTGTGAATATATATACACAGCGTATTCTGCATGGAGTATCACTTCCGTGGGAATACAAAACAGGAACAAAACACCCACAAAAATAACAGCAAAAAACCCACAAAAAACCCAAATTGTATGGTGAACTTTGTAATTTTCATGTTTAACTTTTTTATTTTAAAAACCCAAATTGTATGGTGAACTTTGTAATTTTCATGTTTAACTTTTTTATTTTATAATAATCGCCCCTTGACCAACTGGCCTACTAACAACTTCACCAAGCACACAAACACCTCTCCTCCTCCTCCCCGATATGTTTGCCATCACCCAAACTTGATGTTTTTGGTTAGGCCTAACTGCTTTTGTTATATTGCTTTTGCTTATTGTTCTGTCTTTCCTTCCTCGTGTTTTGTTTTTCTTGCCTTTTTATCACTGTTTCCTCTCTGTTATTGCTGTCTTCTTCCATTCTTTTTTCCTTTTTCTCCCCGCAATGGCCTATTCTCTGTTTATCTTATCTTTACGGTGTCGTTACTCTTTCTTCTCTGGTTTTTTGTTTTGTTTTATTTTTTCCTTTCCTTCTGTCTTTTTTCCCCCTACCTTGACTCTGTGAGATGTTGTTTGTGCCTTCGCACACAAGATCTGGGATTTATAGGGTCATCCAAAGGTTTTGCAGGCGGATGAGGTCAAGATCAATGTTTTTACTCCAGAAAAAGCATCCTCTCAAATGGACAGCCAAAAGAAGGACTCTTATTGTTCCCCCTGTTTCTCCGCTAGAGTTCCAAGGTTCACCAATGGTGAGATTTTTGTGTATGCGACAGTTTTTAAACCCCCCCCCCCCCCCCCCACAAGGTGGCCGTTTCCGACTTCGGGCTGTATGTGGGTATTTTTCGTGTTTCCGTAACCACTAACACTGACGGATTTCGAGTATTTTTAAGGATTTTTAAAATACTTCTGCGTGCGTGTTATACACACGAAGGGAATTCGGCTTGGGGAGGGGAAAAGAGAAGAGGGGGAGAGAGAAAGAGAAGAGAGAGAGGGGGAGAGAGAGGGGAGAGGGGGGGTTTTGGGGGGTTTTATGAAAAACTACAATCTTTATACAGATTAGTTTAACTAACAGAAATTTTCTTACAGGAAATGCAACATGATTTCACCCAAATTGACGTTTTTTTACATGAAAAGTTTAAAAGTAGCGTTCTTTGGGGAAATTCTTTTAATCCTAATTCGCCAACCCCCCTCCTCTTCTTTGATAGACCATTTTTATCCCGAGAAGGGGAAGCAATCAATCCAACGTGGAGGGTGGACTAAAAAAGGGTTTTCAGATTGAAGGACCCCACCAAAAAAACAAAATATTTTTGGGCAGACATGGCCCCTGTGGTAGGGATGGATGACATGAATGACAGACAGGCATGGCATAAGCAGGGCATGAGATAAATGACATGAGCATGGCAGGCATGGCAGGCGTGGCATGGCGGGGCGTGGCGTGGGGGGGCAGGGCGGGGGGATGGTTTTTTTCGGCATTGGGATTCTCTGCCTCTAGTCCTTGGGACACGTCCACCACGGATTTCCGGGTATCAACTGGGGGGAAACCAATTCTACTGTTTTTTTGGGAGGAAATTTTTGTGAAACAAACAGCCCTATACCAGAACCGAAGCATGGGGCAGTATTGCCGCTGGCCTCTCAAGGCTGCCAAAAAAACCCAAAAGAGACCAGCTCGCTCATAAACCCAAAACGGGAAAAAAACAAAAAAACCCAGGGACACCGTTTGCACCCCAGCAAACGGTTAAAGATCCGGGCTTTTGGGACTTACAGCGGCGTCACTTTACCATCTGCCGGGGAGCCCCAATTGGATCTAAAGTTTAATAATAATTATGCGAACGCTTAAAAAACTAGAAAAAACGGTATGTAAAAAAAGATACCATCGAAAAGTGTTATGTCAACAAAAAAGGACACCGGACTTAAAAGCGGGAAAATTTGCCCTAAAAAAAGCAAAAAGTCTCCCCCTGCTCTTTTGCTGATCCGTAAAAAAAAAAAAACCAGGCATCTCTCGCCCCTCCCCAAAACTTGGGGCATATGAGAGCAGGGGGGGGGTGTGAAAGAAGAAGAAAAAAAAAACAGAAAAAAGCAAAATAGACCAAAAAGTCAAAGGTGTTAAAGTAAATCGATAAAATGACGCAAATGGGGAAAAAAGGGGGAAATCGCCTTCCATCGGGCCCCGCCCAGACAAAGGAACCGCCAGACTCCCTGTGTTTATCTTGCCGATTCCACAATGAACAAAAAAAAACCCCAAACCCAGATTAGCTTTGTCATATGGCCCCCAAGTAGATGAAAAAAGCCTATATATCAACAAATCAAAAAAGGGCGGAAGAAGTAGCAGGAGCTAAACCCCCCCCAGACTGTTCGTGCTGCATAGGGGCAAGACACAAAGGGAAGGACCCTGCAATGTGGCAAACCCATGGCAAGGGCGAAAAGGCTGTTAAAAATTTTTCCCCGAAGTACATGTTGTATCGCGGGCCCCCAGTCAAGCAACAATCCTTAAGAAGAGGGTGCTTTTTCAACGCCATGATTCTCGGAAATCGTGAAAGAAAAAAAAAAAACGTTTCTCACTTGGCTCATAGAACTTGCCCTTTTAAAAACACCAAGATGACATTCATTTAAATTATCATGGTGCTGGCAATGTTCCCGAACCTTGGGCGTTACCTGAGTCAGCGTTTTGGGAAGGGCCCGAAGAAAAAAGAGACGCGGAGGGTTTGGTGCCAGCAAACTGGCCGTTCTTTAAGGGCAATCTTTGGTCGACAGACCTCCCCCTGCGCCACCTAGTGTACCTCCACCCCCTCCATGGGCGTTCCCCTTTTAATAACAAAAAGTTTCTCAATGTACACATTACAGCAGCATGCACTCACCACGCACATTCTGGAAGCCCTGATTTTAAGCCGGGGTTTGGTTTGGTTTTTGGGGGTTAATTATTTATTTTTTTTCCCTTTGTTAACACCAAGATTCACTGTCTTATTCTCCGTTGACTTCCGTTTTTTATTTTTTGCAATACTGGTTATCGTTTGTTTTTATATAAAAGTCACTGATTTTCCCACGCTATTTTTAAATTTGTTTTAGTATGCGTATTATTAAAAAAATAAATTGACAGAAACCATTGTGTTTAAAGTTCTATCCCATGGAGGAAAAAAAACCCACAAAAACTTGGTCTGTCATTAAAACTTTCAAGGGGTTAAAATCTTGGTGGAATGCCGCAGCTTAGCCCAACTTTTTGGGGTTTACACTTTTTTAATACGAAAAATTACTCAATATTAGACTTAAATCCCTAAAATGTGGAAAAAAAAGAAAAAACCCTTTAAATTAAAAAATTATTTTTACCCACCACAGTGTACTGTGAAAAAATTTCTAAGAAAACACCCCAATTGTCAGGGCAGGCTTAGATGAAAAATTTTGGTTTTCTCCTATTATGCAAATACAGAAATAATATCATTGGGGGACGTAAAATTTTAACAAAGTGACTTTTTAAATATAGTCCTGATTTTTTCCCTCAAGGTCCAAAAAATGAAAAACCTGAGGTTAAAAAACACGACTTCAAAAAAACATAAAGGATTATTTGGGCGATTTAAATTTTCATGCCCCTTTTTGGGGATTCGGGGTGCTTACTATCACCGCAACGTTTGGTGAAAAATTGTGGATTAAAGCTTTCTTTTTGATATGGTAGAGTAACCAGAATTCCTGATGTTTCTAGTCAAAAACCCAAGTGCTATTGTTTAACATTATATCCCCAGGTTTAGCTATAAATTTTTTTGGGAATTTTGGGGAAAGGATTGTTTTGGAAAGGATCATTGCCTTTTCGTTGTCATTTGAGGCCTTGCATATCAACCAACACATTTTGGGATTAAATTCCTAAATTTCGAAAATTGGTGACGGGAGTTCTTTTCAATCATTCCTTCAGGCATAAATTTTAAAACGTCAAAAGGGGGAGGGTTTTTGAGCATTTTTTCCAATTTTGTGGAAAAGTCATACATGCAGCTGAGTTTTCTATTCCCAAAAACAAAAAACAACAAGAATGGAAAGCTACGGGGAATAGATGGTGGGGCTAAAAAAATGTGAGGATGCAGTAAACCCTAAAAAAAAACGATTCAAAATATGGGGTTTAAAAAATCAATCAGAAAAACTTTAATTTTTTTGAATATGCAAAAAACCCAAAGAAAAAAAATAATGCTCAGGGGAAAAAAACAATATTGGAAAAAATTCTGTATAAATGAAGTATCGAATCCCAAAGGGTTTACATAAAGTTTGGGAAAAAAGTTAGTGAAATGAAAAAAGGATTTCGCTTCCCCCAAAATCCAATCAAATTTGAAAATAATAGATTTCCAGCTAAATTTAAAAAGCAGAATTTTTTTTAAGCAGAACTTTTGTTTAATGTTTTTGATAAAAGTTCATCAGTAGAATACAATCAAAATCGAATTTAGAAAAAGCAAATAAATTTAAAAAAATTGGGCGTTTTTTAAAGGTTTTTTTAAACCCCCCTTAATTGGAATTTATAAATTTAGTTTTTCAATAACAAGACGGCTGTTTTGGGGGTGATGGGATATCTTATCAAATGCGGCTCTAGCCTTTTAAAATGGAAAAGGCTCTCTTTTCTTTTTTTCCGAAATGTTGGTAAAAGGCGCTCCCTAAAATCGGAGGCAGTCGATTTAGTCCAATCCGAAGAAAGGTAAACTGCGGGCATCGATAGATAGCTACGGCCAATTTCTCTTACGTTCATGTGGGTTTAAAAATAATGGAAAAAATTATACATAAGGTTTTTTCATTTTTGTGAAAAGAAAAATTGATCCAACAAATCAGGCTGGTTTCGAAAGGGAAAAGTACTTCTGACCCCTTAGTTAAATGACCATCAAATTAAAAAGCAATTTTTTTAACGAAAAAGTGTTGTTACCACATTTTTTGATGTAAAAAAAGCCTATGATAGAGTTTGTCATGTCAATTGTACTAAAAAAAAAAATTGGGATTTAATGGCATATTATATAAAATCTGCAAAATTTCTTGTGGAAATCAATTTGCACAAATTAGGTTCCGTGTACTCATTTTTAAAGTTTTCGACTTGGGGATAACAAGGGATCAGTATTGACCTATCTTGTTTTTATTCTTGTACATGATTCCCCAGTCTTTGTCCCCTAAAACTAAGTTGTTCAGTATGCAGTGATATTGCTATTTTAAATACGTCGTTAGGAAAAACACGAAAAAGAGAGGATCAATTATGTTAAAAAAAATTTTCAGGAAGAATTAGTAAATTCTGTAGTTTTATGAAAGAAAACAGATTGATTATCAGCAGAAAAAAAGGTCTTTTGCTTTTTTTAAAAACGGGGCAAAAGCATTAAAAATTTCCTACTGAAATTAGAAGGAAAAGGGGTTCAAAACAAACAAGTGTCAAATTCTTAGGGGTATTTTTAACTGAAAGTTGAATTGGAAGATCACACAACCAAAGATAATGAAAACTAGGAAAAGACTTTTAATTTCCTAAAAAAAAGTTTCAGGCATGGATAAAAACACTAAAGACTCTGACTCTGGGTCTGTCCTTGGTACTTCAAAATTAATTACCCGGGCAAGAAATTATTTTTTGCTGCAGATTATTACTTAAAAAATTACAAAGTCTGACAGTAAAACAGTAAAGATAGCCTTGGGTTTTCCCGGGTCATGCAAAAAACAGCAATACTTATAAAGAAGCTCATTTACTATCTCTTTTTGATCACGAAAAACTGGGAGTATAAATATGTGGTTCGTAGTTCTCTATTCCAATTTAGTAAAAAGGAAAATTTTTAATCAAGACATGTTTTCCAAACGGGCCGCAATATTTCTTTCTGCAGCCAAAAAAAATTTACGACACATTTTGAAAAGAAAAAGACATCGATTTAAACAAAAAAAATTTCCCAATTTTACCGATTGTTCCACAATTACCCCCTTGGGGAAAATATTTCACTAAATTTGACTTGATACACGGGAAAAAAAAAAAAAATGAAGATCAAATCTTCTCCCCGTTGATGTAAAAGTCACTTAGAAAAAATTATTTTAAAACACTTTAAAAAAGTATACTACGGGTCTGTTTTTGAAAAAGGCAAAAGTGGTGCTGATATGTGATTCGACTTTAAAATCAAAAATCTTTATTTTTGGGCAACATTTTTTTTTTTTACTTCTGAATTTTTTGCAATTCTTTGGTTTGAATTTTTTGTCTGATATGTATGATGTTTGCCCAAAATTTTGTTTTTTCGTTTTACCAAAGGCAGGTTTAAAGGCATTAAAGTCATGGCATGGTAAAAAAAGGGAAAGATATTTTATTTGAGATAAAAATTCTGATACATTTATTGCAGCGAGGCATCGCATAACTTTTGCTGGATCCCCCCTCATTGTGGAATTTATTCGTGAGCTGGTTGATTTTTGGGAAAACAAGGTGCCCTTTAATACAGTACGAAGTGTTTGATTTAACTTTCTTGTGTCTTATGAAATTCATTCTAAATTTAAAGAAATGCAAATTCAAAGATTTTAGAAAAAAAATTATCAGCAGTTTCCCCTTTCCCACGGAAATTTAAAATTCTAAAAAAAAAACGAGATTAAATGTTTGGAATACAAATATTTAAAAAAGTAACATGTTGTTGTTCTATTCCACTTTCAGTCCACCATTTGTTGTTTGATTGCCCAATTCTTCTTGACATGTATAAAAGGAGAGGTTTAGATATTCATAAGAAATATGCCACTAGTCAAGAAGTTTTATATGACTCTCAGCAATTCATAGTGTCAGTTGCTGAAGTCATATATTCTTCACCTGTAAAACCTTTACTGTAATTACATATATATATATATATATATAATATATATATATATTTATATTTTATGTATATATATATATATATATATATACATATAATATATATTATATATAAAATATATATATATATATAAAATAATATATATATAATGTATATATTTATAAAACTATGTGTGTGTGGATGTGGGTGCGTGTAGGGGAGAGAAAAGAGAGAGAGAGAGAGAGAGAGAGAGGGGAGAGAGAGAGAGAGAGAGAGAGAGAGAGAGAGAGAGAGATGCCGTGTGTTAATAATAGGTACTTTGGTATGAATGCGGGTGTGTCTAAATCACCATGTAGTGAATAGACATTAAACAAAACAAAACAAAACATCACGTCTTGGGGAAAAGGGAGAAAGAAACCGGATCAAGACAAGGATGCTTTCTGCGATGTTCTCACAATGAACAGCTGAAAAACATCTTAAGTTTTTCACTTTCCCCCTTTTTCCCCCCACTGCCCTATAAACAACGCACATCCCACTTCACAATAAACCAACCTCATCCCTTATCCACCCCCACCCCCACCCCACCTCCAGACCCCCCCTCCCTTCCTGCCCCTCTCCCTCCCTCCCCTCCTACCCCCTCTAATGTTTATCTTCCAGATTTAACGTGTTTATAGAGTTTGTGTTGTGTTTTGTTTGTTGTTTTGTGTTGTGTTTTATTTTGTTTCTCTCTCTCTCTCTCTCTCTCTCTCTCTCTCTCTTCTCTCTCTCTCTCTCTCTCTCTCTCTCTCTCTCTTCTCTCTCTCTCTCTCTCTCTCTCTCTTTGGTTCCTATTTGCTTTCTTACTTGCTTTCATACTTTTGCATCCTTCCTGCTATTCCGGGACGGGATAGCCTGGTGGTTACAGTGATGTATTCGTGATCTGCTGACCCGGGTTCGATTCTCGTTCGAGAGGATTTTCCTCTGGGGTTAACATCAGTGCCGACACCTTACTTTACTTTTACTTTTTCCTTCCGCTTGTACTCTGTGGCGTCGCGGGGAGATATAAATGTCTGTCTGCTGCAAGGCGGGTAGCTTGGAGGAGGGACAATCCATGGACTTCCATGGACACCACTCTGTCCGAAAAGTATTTCGATGAGACTATAAATCGAGGTCCCGTGTGTGAACGCACGCAGAACATCTTGCGCACGCGTTAAAACCCGTTCCGCTTTTCGGAAGAATGGGTCATTGTGTGCTGGTGGGAATGGATGACAAAATTTACGAAACTGCATACACACAGGGACTAGATTGAAAATCCCACATGAGTGCTTATTCCATTATCGTTGAAATGAAAAAAAATGTTGAATACATTTTTCCCTTTTCTTTTTTTCTTAACTTTCTTTTTAAAAAAATCTATTTCCTATTCTGTCATTTTCCCACTCTGTTTCCTTTACTTTAAAATACAACCAATCACTGAACGTGGTCATTTATTAATATGCCACTCTTTTCATCAAGGTATTGCTGAGTTTACCTGTTGGGTTTTTTCTTCTTTAATCTAGTCGATTGCTCTATTACACTTTTATTCAGTTAAACACTAATCTAGCTACTAAGCTAAAGCATGGATATATATTTTTAGCTGGTTTACAGTCTGCCCACCCCTGGACTCCAGTACATGATACTCCCCTCAAGAAAACACCACACACACAAAAAACACACACACACCTAAAATCCCTCCCCTCCCCCCACCCCAAACCAAACCCGCCCAAAAAAACATAACACAAAAAAACCAACCCCCCCAAAATGATCCCGAAAAAACTGAACATAGCAATCAACAAAAGCCAAGGGCCCTTCCAGTCTTATCACGTAACCATCTTTTTTTGGTTTTGCCCTTTTTCCTTTGAAAAGGAGAGAGAGAGAGAGAGAGAGAGAGAGAGAGGACAAAAAGTTTTTTTTACATCTTACACTTTTTTCGGAGACGACAAGCCCGCAGAATGGGGGGAGGGGGGGGGAGATGGTTTTAGAGGAAGGAAATGAAGGAGGGGAACAGCAGTGGGGGTGGGGGGGGGGGTCTTTTAGGATTTGAAACAAGGGGTCTGGGTGTTGCGGTATGTGTGGGTGTGCCAACAGCCAGCCACAAACTGCCATGGCATTTTTTAAATATCAGCAAACACTTAAGGCGACAAAGACAGTATGGGCACATCCATAGAAATGTTCACAGCGTGATATCAGGCTCAATGCTGGGTTGATTGTGGAAATGTAAACAGATTTTGCAACGAACGTAATGCGTCATCAGCTAACTGGGCTAGGCTCCGATTTTAATTAAGTTATCTATTCACTGAATTACCTGCTAGATGGGGCTGGAGAAAGCAAATCTGCACAGTGCTGTAGCGTATGAAAATTTCTGCTCTGTAATGTAGCATATGAACATTTCTGCTCTGTAGTGTGTGTAGCATATGAAAAATTCTGGTATGAAGTGTAGCATATGAACAAATTTGCTCTGTAATGTAGCATATAAAAATTCTGGTCTGTAGTGTAGCATATGAATAATTTTGCTCTGATGTGTTGCATATGAAATTTCTGCTCTGGTGGTGTAGC
>CM054135.1:52106206-52116206 GCA_028751875.1 Rapana venosa
TGTTACCAAGCCGAAGACAACCCCCCAAAAAAAAAAAAAAAAAAAAAAGAAAGAAAAGAAAACGGAGGGTGGTGATGGGGTGGAGGGAGGGAGGGTGGGGGGAGGGGAGGGTCGTGTGTCTGTCACAGTGGTCAACTTGAGCTACCATTGACCTTACCACTGCCGCTGCTGCTGTTTGTAGACCTTGCCGCCCGCCGCTGTCAGTTTCCCGCTGACCGATTGCCGTTGTTTCTCGTTGTTGTCCACGGTCAGAGTGGACACAGGTCAGTGGCCTGCCTGCCTGCTGCTAGCATGTGCCCAGCAAGGGGGAAAAAATGGTGTTGAACAACGTTAGGTAGTGTAGGGTGAGGGGATGAAGTCCGCTAGTGTATAGGGCCTCAGGGAGGGTCCGGCTGAATCCTGCAAACCCTTCACAGGTTTCGCTTTTTTTCCCCCTGTCGTTTATTTAGCTAACTCACTCAGCTGTGTATTAACAGCCTGTGTTCTTACCTGGAATAGGTCCTCGACACGTGTTTGTCTTTCTTTGATTAGTGTGTGAAGAGGGTAAGGGTGTGGGAGGGGGAGGGGGGAGGTAGAACGTGGTTTTTTTCTCTTGCGAATTTTTTTTAAAGCCTTGCACTTCCTCTGTAACTTATTACCTAACCCGTAGTGTGGTTACGGATTTCTCTGTTTGTTGATATGATCAAGCGTTCGAACTCACAGTCGGGATGGAAGTCAAATAGTCTCAACCTCACGTACAGCTATATAGTGTCTGGCAGAAAGGTGTATAGGAAGACTGTTGAGTGCTGGGAAAGTACACCTACTCCAACTGCGCAATCACGACCAAGAATATTTCTGTCCAACATAGAAGGGCTCTGAAAGGATATATCGTGATAAGGAACGATGACGTACATAGAGGTATTTCAGTAAAATCCAAAAGGGTTCTTTATATCGTTAAAATCAGATTTTGTCAGCTTTCCATCCTTAGTATTGCTGTTACACAGTTAATGCATTATATACACACACATCTATCCGTAACTTCAGATTTAAAGAATCCCCCCCCCCCCCCCCCCCCCCCCTGTTTGTGAGAGATGTAGAGAAAACGTTTCGAAGAGATGTCATTTCTCATAAAACAAAGAAAGGTGTAATTAAGGGAGATCATTTATTACAAAATAAGCTCGGTTTTATAGAGTTAGTTCCTCGATGTCTTTGTTTCCTGTGAATGTCTCTTACTGATTAAGAGACTGAGAGGTGGGGGGTGGGTGGGGGGGGGGGGGTGGGGGGTGGAGGAGCACTGGCAAGCTGAGTGCTAAAACACAAAACACAGAGACACAAAGTGAGCCATCGAACTTCATCGCATAAAAAGTACATCAAATAAGGCGCCTTCAAGCCACTAAATATAGCACACAGCTTTAGGAAATGGCAGTAAGGTTTCTTTATAAATACATACCATTTCTTACTATTCCGGTTTCACAAGCATATAAGCATTTCAAAAATACGTGAGAAAATTTCAAAAATGTTCTGAAGAAGCTCACACTGCCTCCACACTTTCCAAGTTTGGCTAAAGGCAGAAGGCATGTGCACTCACAAAATCTAGATACTGGCACTTCCATACTGGACAGAAACATACACAAAACAAGACAAAAAACAGTGCATCAAACTTACGCCAAAAAAGAGCACACACAAAACTAACTAGGTTTCCAACTGAACAAACGGAATGTTGTTTTCTGTTATTTTCATATATCATCTGCAAGAAGACTTTTGTGTGGGCATTCCAGAGGTAATGTTTGACAGGGGAAAAAAATCCCCCAGGAGTGCTTTATATTGTAGGAACAAGTGACATGCCAGTCTGTCATGTGTTGTTATGAGAGGATGTTGACCGAGCAGTTGCAGAAAGCGTGACTGTACCCCAGGTACTCGTACAGAGGAAAATGGAGAAGAAAGAAATTTATCTCACTTATTTATTTCATTTATTTAATTTATATCACTTTAAGTCACACAGATTTCTCTGCGTGAAATTCGGGCTGCTCTCCCCGGGGAGAGCACGTCGCCACAAGAGCAGCGCCACCCATTTTTTTTTCTTTTTTCCTGTCTGCAACAGTATTTGTTTTCCCTATCAGAGTGGCTTTTTTCTACATAATTTTGCCAGGGACAACTCTCTTGCTGCCGTGGGTTCTTTTACGTGCGCTAAATAATTATGTGCAACACACGGGACCTCGGTTTATCGTCTCATCCGAAAGACTAGCGCCCAGACCACCACTCATGATCTAATGGATGGGGAAAAAGTTTCGGGTCCAAACGGGATACGAACCACCGCACACTTCCGACACGGACTTTTCGCTTTCTAGACAGGCGCGTTACCTCTAGACCACCGATCCTCCATCTGAATGCAAGGCATTCAGATTGAGAGGGAGTCAGTCTTACAACAATCTACGTTCGCTTAAGCAAGCAGTGTGTGTGTGTGTGTGGTGTATTTGCTTAAAAAAATTACTAAGGTGTGCCCCCTCCCCCTCCACCTGAGCAACAGCACTCTCGGGGACACACACACACACACACACACACACACACAATGCCACATTTTCGTCATTCCAAACGACAAAACACCTGTGACTGATGTGGAAACTACTCTTTAAAAAATACTATGGTGTGGGTGTCAAGAACACAAAAAAAGGGTTGAAGAGTAGAAGAACCAGCCACTACTACTTCCTACTAAAGATAGAGTCGATCCCTCAAGCAAGCCGCTGGGCAAACCTAACCTAGCCACAAGTCATTAGTCACCTGAGGGGAGGGAAGTTACGTCACTTTAAATGCACTGCCCTGCCCAGCCAACTCCCTGTCCAGAAATGGCCCCTCTGCTACTCACACACACCTGTGTGTTTGACACGGTTCCTCCACTCCACTGCCCCCTGCCTGTCTGCCTGGCTGCCTGCCTGCCCCACCAGGTAAGGCTGCTGGTCAGTACAGGGGAGGGGGGGGGGGAGTGGGCAGGATGCCGGGTGGCCACAGAGACCATTTTCTGTCAGATCAGACAAGGCACCACTGCACTGAACCAAAGGCTAAGTGCCTTCCGCACGTGCAAGCAGGTTACACACCGCGGTTAAATTTTTGCCACTTTTCTTTCTGTTTTCCTATAGTATTACTCTTGCATTCATACCGCACGTACTAAGGTATCCACAGAAATATAAACCACTTTTTTGTGTGTGAAAGACTAGCCTCTGGCTCGAAACTCGTGTGATTTTGTAGAAATTGGGAAGGTTTGGATTTTTTTTAAAGGAAACACTGTACCCCCTTAGCCATTTGTCGTGTGCTAGCTTTCTAACTACTTGGTATTGCTCTGTCCTGAATCCCCAAAACAAGTACACGGTGCATTTTTTTCATATTTTTAAAAAAATCTGTGAAAAATCATCAAAACTTTTCCCACTTACACCCTATACAAGATACTACATGGCCCACAAGCTAGTACAGGAGTGTAACCTGAATAAAGGCTACACTCCACCTTTAGCTTCCGGGTCATGTAATGCTAGTCCAAAACTTTCTGCTGATTTCCACATATTTTTTAAAGTATGACAAAATGCACTGTCTAATTCTTTTTGGGGTTGAGAATAACAGGTCATCACGAGAAAGTTGGAAATTATCATCAAAATGAGGATTGCTTGTCTTCCTACAGTGATGAACCCACGCATACATATTATTGGGGTTAGGAAGCTACCAAATGACAAAGGATTGAGGGGGTACAGTGTTTGCTGAAAATGTTTTAAAAATTCAAAACTGCCAAATTTGTGCAAAATCACATGAGTTTTGAGCCAGAGGCTAGACTGTCACATTTTATTTTTTAAAATTTCTGTTGATGCCTTAGTAAGTGCAGTATGCATGCAAGAGTAATATAGGAAAACAGAAGAAAAAGTAACAAGAAGTAAAGCTGGTGTGTAGCCTGTATAGGTCTCCTCTGGGTGGTGGCCTCAACATCAATGCATCTGCCATTTATCCTGAAAGACTCAAGATTTTCTCTCTCTCTCTCTCTCTCTCTCTCTCTCTCTCTCTCTCTCTCTCTCTCTCTCTCCTCTCTCTCTCTCTCTCTGAAGTACGATGCTTATTCTTCTTCTTCTCCTTCTGCGTTCCTTTATTGGTAAAATGTGTAGTACCTAGTCTTCTCTTGTGCTTGTAACTCTGCAGGGAGTCTGCCCACTAGCCTCAGCCGACATTTTCGGACATCAGGGCTGCTCATCAGAAAGTTTATAATAATTTTTTTTTCAGATTTGCATTTTAAAAAAAGGATGGAGAATGGACTGGGTAGGCAGAAAATAAGCATGAGAGGGAGAGGATAGAGAGGTGAGGAGAAAGACAGAAACAACATTTATGGAGTGATAGAAAAGGATAAATTTTTAGCACAGAATTTCCAGAAAATGGGAATGTTGTTTATACTACTAAAGGAGTTAAAATGTGATTTTAAAAGGGTCATACTTAGTTTGACAGTTTTCTTCTGTTTGTTTGTTTTTTCTCAGAGGAAGAAAAGTAGGCACTATAACCTGTTTCTGTTGACCGCCAACAGGCGACTGGTCTGTGTGTTTGCTGTGCTTGCTAGTTTTCGAGTTAGTTTTCCCAGCTGGAAACTAAGTGACTGATATCTTTTCTCTGTGGATCTGACCGTTCCCTCTCTCTCCTCCTCCTCTTTCCTCTCTCTCTCTCTCTCTCTCTCTCTGCGTGTGGTGTCTCTTGCGTGTGTGTTCTCTCTCTATCTCTCTCTCTCTCTCTCTCCTCTCTCCTCCCTCCTCTCTCCTCCTCTCTTTCTCTTCTCCTCTTCTCCCTCTCTCCTCTCTCCCCCTCTCCTTCCCTCCCCCTTCCCTCCCTCCCCCCTCCTCCCCTCCACCTTCCTCCCCTCCCACCCTCCTTCACTCTTTCTTAACTCTCCCCCCCCCCACTCAACACTCATGCCGGACCAGCCATCAATCATGATATTCGTCCAGATTTGATCAACCAGCTCTTACCGACGTTTTTTCGCGGTTTCTAGCACTCAAAAATGGACTTTTTTCCATTCGCTTCATTTGGCGCGCTACTTTGAAGACAGGTTTGGGGGAGCGGTGAGAACGGTAGGGAGGAAACCTTGAAGGCACTTAAGGCTCTATGCTCCGTACAGCAAACCACCACTGGCTCTCTCTCTCTCACTCCTCTTACTACTCTCTTTGCTCTCTTCGTCTCTCTCTTCTTCGTTTTCTCTCTAACTCGTTCTCCTTTTGTGTTCTCACTACAATTTATCTTCTTTCTTTCTTTCTTCTGCTCTTCTTTCTTCTCTCTTTCCCGTTCTTCTTCTTTCTTCTTCTCTTCCTTCTCTCTCTTCTTACCTGTTCTCTTGCAGTACTTTGGGGGTCGACGGATTCTTGTATCGTCGTGCTAGCTCGTTGACTTGCGGAAGTTTTATTTCTGAACTCGATTCTCTGTCTTTTTGGTTTTCCTCATACAGAATGTTTTTCTTTGTCTTTCCTTCTTGTCTTTCTGTCTTGTCTTTGTCTTTCTTTTCCCCGTCTCTTCTTTCTTTCTTTCTTCTTCTCTCTTCTTTCTTCTTCCTTTCCTCTCTCTCTCTCTCTGTCTTTCTTTTTTTTTCTCTCTCTCATTTATGTTCTTTCTTTCCCTCTCTCTGTCTTTCTTTCTTTTTTTCTCTTTCTTTTTTCTTTCCCTCTCTCTGTCTTTCTTCCTTTCTCTCTGTTTTCTTTCTTTTCCCTCTCTCTCTTTTCTTTCCTCTCTCTCTCTCTCTCTCTCTCTCTCTCTCTCTCTCTCTCTCTCTCTCTCTCTCTCTCTCTCATTGTATGGTTACAGCAGGGTGTTGGAGATGTTGGAAAATTTATGCAGATTTTCAAACAAAGACTAATAGATTTGTTTATTCAGGAATGGCAAAGTGTTATTGGTGAACATGATAGATACTCCATTTACAGGTCATTTAAAACTGTATTTGAAAAAGAATTTTATATTAGTAGCATTGATGTATATTGCTTTAAAGTTGCCTTGTCACAAGCCAGATTAAATGTCCTACCGTTAAACAACAATCGTCACAGATACAGTCACAGCTTGCAAGACAAAATGTGTCCTTTTTGTAAGAACCTAAAGGAAGATGAACACCATTTGATTTATATTTGTCCTATGTATGCAGATCTCAGAGTAAAGTTTATTCATAATATTCTTCATCTACCGTTGTGTGCTGTTCTTCATGCTAATAACACATGTTTTTCTTTGCAGGTATCAAAGTACATCTTTTATGCTATGCGAAGAAGACAATGCTCGACAGATTTCTGCTAGAAAGCAAGATTCAGTTTAAATGTCATGCAATTAACAGCACTCAGCTTCGTCCTAGAGCTGAGGGAGCTGAGTAAAAATGGGATGTATTTATACATTGCTTTTTGGTTTTCATTTTGTTTCTGTTCTGTTGTGGGTTTGTTTGTTTGTTGGGTTTTGTTTTGTTGTTGTTGTTGTTTTGTTGTTGTTGTTGTTTTTAAATGAAAGCATGGTAGAGGCTTATAGCGGTGGTTATCTACCATCAAAACTACTTTTTTTCCTCTCTTCACCAACCAGTTTGCTCTAATTTTGTTTATTGCCCCTAATAACGACAGGTATAAAATTAGAAATAGAGGCGCAGCTGAAGACAGTTAACAATATTTAAATATAATCAATGTACGTATCTGTAACTTATCAGGAGGACATGCGGGCTGCTTATTTTATTATTGTAAAGCTTATGACGATAACAATTTTGAAATAGTAAGAATTGTAAAAATTATCTTCAACGTGAACAGTCTGCAAATATATTTGGATTCAATCAATGGAAGTAATGTATTTAAAAATCATGCTTATTGAAGATTGATGGTCTGCTTCAAATTGCTTTGTATCACTCAATGTCAATTGTTTTGTATAACAATGTCAGTCATTGCTGTTTTTTTACATGTTTTACTACACTGTCACAGTCAAATAGAAGTGAATGAGTGAGATGATTTTGTTTTGATGCACATTTGATGACACATTTTTGGCTACGTATGGAAACATAACTTGTGTGATGAAATTTTTTCTTTTTTCCCTCCTACTTGTGTATTGTGGCCCAGTGGCCGATGTACATTAAACAAGTTCCGAGTTCCGAGTTCTCTCTCTCTCTCTCTCTTCTCTCTCTCTCTCTCTCTCTCTCTCTCCTCTCTTTTCTTTCTTTCTTTCTTTCTTCTTTTTTTCCCTTTCGTTACACAAGACAGGTGCAGGCTTTAGCTAAGTGGTGTCGGGTTTCTGAGAGAATCAGTCTGGAGCTAGATGCTGTGTCACATCTTGGCACTGCCTGCAGGAGTGAGTCAGCAGCATCAGGAGTATGTTTACGATCTGCCAAGGCTCTGACGACCTGCCAGTGTCTTACGTCCCTCCTTCTGTATTTATATGCAACCATAATTATGCAGGTTAAATACCCCATACTTCTTTTTCAGGATGCAGTGGACTGTGGAAGCATTATCAAGACCTAGCATGCATCCGAAGCTTTGTTAGTGTGTGTAGGGTTATGCTGGGGGTCCAGTATTTGCTCTTCAAGTCTTTGACAGACGCAGTGTAAGATATAAGTATCATATTATGGGATATTCTGCACACGGACAAACGCAACCCAACCCGCCCCCAACCCATCCCTATTCTGTTTCATCTCTTAATTTAAAAAAAAACCACCCCAAAATATTTGCTTTTAAATCATATCTATTCCATTTAGCCTAAAACAAATGCTAAAATTTTGCAAAATTATGTTTTAGGATCAAAGAAAAACAGGATTATATCGAAACTTTAGCCAATGGAGTTACAGCGTTTTGCCCTGTTGAAAGAGAATCTCCCACACAGAGATAAGGATCAACTCTTGGCTTTTCTGTCAGCGTTCTACGTCCACTGGCGTGTACTCAAAAAAAAAAAGATCTTTCGTTTATCAAGAAAACGTTATATTGCTCTGAACTCATTCTGTGGATTATGAATTTTATTGATGAAACAACCCAATCTGTTGTCTGCCTGCCTGCGTATCTGTATTTCTGTGTGTCTCTGTCTGTTTGTCTGTCTGTTTGTCTGTCTGTCTGTCTGTCTGTGTCTGTCTCTGTCTCTGTCTCTCTCTCTTCCTCTCCTTGTCTTTATTTCTTTATCTCCTTTTCTCTTAATATATGTTCTTTTACCCCCTCCACCCTCCTCTCTCTCAATCTCTCTCTCCCCTACCCCCTCTCTCTCTCTCTCTCAATCTCTCTCTCTACCCTCCCTCCTTTCCTCACCCCTCTCCCTCTCTCTTTTCTCAGAAAGACAAAGATATATATCTAAAAAAATTATTTCTGTGTTGACAATGTCACGGAGAAGGTGAATAACCACCATGATGTTGGCCAAGGTTTTTGGGGGGGGGGGGGGGGGGGGGGTTACAGCAATGATGACAACAATAAGCCTGCACGTTACTCTATCGTGGCCGCCTTGGCAGTACCACTGCGACTTTTCCTGGGCTGAGTCATATCGCCGCCACCACAGCTTCAAAATATAACCCACCATGCATGCCCTCATTCCAAAGATAAAGGGGAAGGGAGGAGGGTGGAGTATAGAGAGAGAGGGGGGGAGATACACCCACGTGTTCACCTTCTGGCTACGGATACAACGAGGGCTGGTGGTGGAAAACAAAAAAGAAAGAAGGAAGAAAGAAGGAATGAAGAATGAAAGAGGATGGATATAGAAGGGCGGGAGATGTGCCAGTTCTATCGTTATCTCTGCATAAGTTTGGGGCGAGGTGGATAATTGATGGTAGGAGGAGAGGGAGGAAGGAGAGAAGAAAGAAGAAGAGTAAGAGGGGAGAGGAGTAGTATAGGGGAAGGATGGAGAAGAGAGAAGAGAAGAAGGAGGAGAAGAAGAAGAGAAGAAGAAGAAGAAGAAGAAGAGGAGGAGGAGGAGGAGGAGGAGGAGGAGGAGGAGGAGGAGAGGAGGAGGAGAGAAGAACGAAGAACGAAGAAGAAGAAAAGAAGAAGAAGAAGAATTGCAAGAAGAAGAAGAGAGAAGAAGAAGAGAAGAAGAGAAGAAGAAGAAGAAGAAAAGAAGAAGAAGAGATTGCAATAGATTAAGATAATTTTTTTTTTTTTTTAATATTTTTATTACTATTCATTTTTATTTATTCTTTTATATCGAGGATAATGCAATAAGCACTTATGTGCTTTTTTACATCCAATCCCCGTGTGTATGCGGTTTTGTAAATTCTGTCATCTGTTCCCACCGGCACACAATGGCCTACTCTTACGAAAAGCAAAACAGGATTTCACGTGTGCGCAAGGTGTTCTGCGTGCGTTCGCACACGGGTCCTCGGTTTATAGTCTCATCCGAAAGACTTTTGGGGAGAATGGAGTCTGCATTGATGTTAACTCCAGGGAAAATATCCCCTTGAACTGGAATCGAACCTGGGTCGTCAGATTGCGCGCGCAATGTTCTAACCACTAGGCTATCCCGTCCCAGAGAGAGAGAGAGAGAGGAGAGAGAGAGGAGAGAGAGAGAGAGAGAGAGAGAGAGAGACAGAGACAGAGACAGACAGACAGACAGAGGCAGAGACAGGACTTGACAGACAGCGATGAGTGATGAGATGGGTTATTGTGGGTGTGTGTGTGTAGTGTGTGTGTGTGGTGGTGTGTGTATTGGTGTGGTGTTGTGTGTGTGTGTGTGTGTGGTGTGTGTATGTGTGATGTGTGTGTGTGTGTGTGTTGTGTGTGTGTGTGTGTGTGTGTGTGTGTGTGTGTGTGTGTGTGTGTGTGTGTGTGTGTGATATCTTTGCCAAAGAAACATTGTCTTCCACTCGAGAAACAAAAGTGAGTAATGACATTCTTTGAAACACTGGAAATATCATCAGGTGAAAACTCCGGTATAAAGGAAGATAGGTATTTTGTGTATGTGTGTTGTTGTGCGCGCGCGGGTGCGTGCTGCGTGTGCGTTTGTGTGTGTGTGTGTGTGTGTAGTGTGTTCATGTTTGTGGCGGCTGTTTGTTTGTGCGTGTGTGCGCGTGTGTTTTATTTATGTATTT
>CM054135.1:52121206-52123706 GCA_028751875.1 Rapana venosa
GCTGGCTGTTTCAGAGGGGGATGAAGATGAGTCCAGGAGGGCAGAGAGCGGCCCCGCTGCTGCTGATGATGATGCTCTGCGTCCTCTCCTTCGGCACCGCCCAGGATGGTGAGTTGTCTTTTTTTACAGCTCAGGATGTGGGTTTTCTTTTTTCAGTTCAGGATGTGGGTGTTTTTTTTACAGTTCAGGATGTGTGTGGGTTGTTTTTTTACAGCTCAGGATGTGTTTTTTTACAGTTCAGGATGTGTTTTACAGTTCAGGATGTGTTTTACAGTTCAGGATGTGTTTTTTACAGTTCAGGATATGTTTTAAAAGTTCGGGATGTTGGTTTTTTACAGCTCAGGATGTGTTTTAAAGTTCAGGTGTGTTTTTACAGTTTAGGGTGTGTTTTAAAGTTCAGGATGTGTTTTTTACAGCTCAGGGTGTGTTTTTTACGGCTCAGAATGTGTTTTACAGTTCAGGATGTGTTTTACAGTTTAGGATGTGTTTTACAGTTCAGGGTGTGTTTTTTACAGCTCAGAATGTGTTTTACAGTTCAGGATTTGTTTTAAAGTTCAGGGTGTGTTTTTTTACAGCTCAGAATGTGTTTTACAGTTCAGGATGTGTTTTACAGTTCAGGATGTGTTTTAAAGTTCAGGGTGTGTTTTTTTTACAGCTCAGAATGTGTTTTAAAGTTCAGGATGTGTTTTACAGTTCAGGATAGTGAGTCTCATTATATTACAGCTCAGGGTGTTTTTTACAGCTCAAGATGTCTTTTACAGCTCAGGATAGTGAGTCTCATTATATTACAGCTCAGAATGTTTTATAGCTCATGATGTGTTTTACAGTTCAGAATGTGTTTTACAGTTCAGGATGGGGTTTTTTACAGCTCATGGTGTGTTTTACAGCTCAGGATGTGCTTTACACGCTCAGGATGTGTTTTACAGTTCAAGATGTTTTTTTACATCTTAGGATGTGCTTTACAGCTCAGGATGTGTTTTACAGTTCAAGATTCTTTTATAGCTCAGGAGAGTGAGCCTCTTTACAGCTAAGGATGTGTTTTACAGCTCAGGATGTGTTTTACAGTTCAGGTTGGTGAGTCTCTTTATAGCTCAGGATGTGTTTTACAGCTCGAGTCTGTTTACAGCTCAGGATTTGTTTACAGTTGGAGTCTTTTTACAGCTTAGGATTTGTTTACAGCCCATGTCGGTGAGACCGTTTATAACTCAGAATTTGTTTGCATCCCATATTGGTGAATCTGCTTACAGCTTAGGTCGGTGAGTCTGCTTACAGCTTAGGATTTGTTTTGCAGTTCAGGTTGGTGAGTCTGCTAAGCACTCAGGGTTTGTTTACAGCTCAAAATAGTGTGTTTGTTTACAGCTCCAGATTGTGAGTTTGTTTACAGTTCTGGATGATGACCCTTTGAACAATTCAGGTCGTAAGTCTCTTTAGGGCGAGTTTGTTTACAGCTCAGGGTAGTGAGTTTGTTTACAGTTCTGATGATGACTCTATGAACAATTCAGGTCGTAAGTCTCTTTACAGCTGAGGAGGGCGAGTTTGTTTACAGCTCAGGATAGTGAGTTAATGAGGATTCTCCTCTCTTCTCGTGATGATGGTAAAGTCCTTCTCTGGTCAAGAGGATGAAGTCCTTCTCTGGTCAGGATGATGGGGTCCTTCTCTGGTCAGGATGATGAAGTCCTTCTCTGGTCAGGATGATGAGGTCCTTCTCTGGTCAGGATGATGAGGTCCTTCTCTGGTCAGGATGATGAGATCCTTCTCTGGTCAGGATGATGAGGTCCTTCTCTGGTCAGGATGATGAGGTCCTTCTCTGGTCAGGATGATGAGGTCCTTCTCTGGTCAAGAGGTTGAGGTCCTTCTCTGGTCAGGATGATGAGGTCCTTCTCTGCTTAGGATGATGAGGTCCTTCTGTTCCCAGGATGATGAGGTCCTTCTGTTCCCAGGATGATGAAGTCCTTCTGCGCTTTAAAAAAAATAGATTTTTTAAAAATTTTATTTATTCTTTTATATCGAGGACAATGGAATAAACACTCATGTGCTTTTTTACATCCAGTCCCCGTGTGTATGCGGTTTTGTAAATTTTGTCATGTTTCCACCGGCACACAATGGCCTACTCTTCCGAAAAGCAGAACAGGATTTAACGTGTGCGCAAGATGTTCTGCATGCGTTCGAACACGGGGCCTCGGTTTACAATCTCATCCGAAGGACTTTGACATTCAGTTCGATTTTTTGGTCAAACTGGGAAGAAAGGGCGAGGCTGGGAATCAAACCCAGAACCTCACGGTTAACTTGTTGGCAGGCGAATGTCTTAACCATCCTGCCACCTTCCTTTTTAGGGTGACGAGTTCCTTCTCTGCTCAGGATGGAGAGTTTCAAGTCAGATCAGGATATTTACTTTTTGGCTTTCCGCCCAGAAAAAAAACCCCATGAGTTAGTCCTATCGTTCAGACTGGAGAGTTTTCTGTAAGTTAGAAAGAGACGTTCCCTTCCAGTTTAGAACCGT
>CM054135.1:52128706-52131206 GCA_028751875.1 Rapana venosa
TGTGTACCACACGGGACCTCGGTTTATCGTCTCATCCGAAAGACTAGCACCCAGACCACCACTCATGGTCTGATGGATGGTGGTGGGAGGGGAGAGGGGGGGGGGTAAGTTTTGTCCCAAACGGGGATCGAACCACCGCACACTTCCGACCCGGACTTTTCGCTTTCTAGGCAGGCGCGTTAACCTCTTGACCACCGATCCCCTGGGACAAAGAGATTCACACAAACAACTCGCTGGAGCCGATCTAACAGGTGCCTGGTGTCTCACCATGTTTACCATTCCTGCCCACACTCTGCATGTATCCTGCTCTTGCCATAATATAACAGACAGTGCGTACATAGACCTTTATAATGGTAAGCGCTGCGGTGTATGGAGCGCACGTGTGGGTGTGATGAACAATGTGCTTATGTCTCTATCTATACACAGCCACTGCTAAGCACTGGCTGTATGTAACAACGCCCCTATCACCGTATTATATTATTAGTCTGGCTGCAAACAAGCTGGGGAAATGAAGAGTTGTACATTATTATGTGGTTTGCTGGGGATAGGAAGTTTAGGCAGACCGTGTCTGAAAGTTGGTTTCTCTGTGAGGGAGGGAGAGAGGAAGAAGAGAGAGAGAGAGAGAAGGGAGAGAGGAGAGAGAGAGAGAGAAGAGAGAGAGAGAGAGAGAGAGAGAGAGAGAGAAGAGAGAAGAGAGAGAGAGACAGACAGACAGACAGACAGACAGACAGACAGACGACAGACAGACGACAGACAGAGACAGACAGCAGACGACAGCAGACAGACAGACAGAGACACAGAGAGACAGAAACAGAGACAGACAGACAGAGACAGAAAGACAGAGAAGACAGTTCGGCAAACGTATGTGTGTGTCTCTCTCTCTCTTTTAATTTGCCTTATTTGACGCGTAACTTAAGCGTTCAATGTCGTTTACTTTTCAGTAAGCTAACGTTGAATTTGAGGTTTTGTTGTTTGGGTTTTGTTGTTTGTTGTGTGGGGTGTTGTTTTTCTTGGGGGGGGGGGGGGGGGGGGGGGGGCGTAGGGGAGGGTTGTTTTGTTTTGTTTAGTCCAGCTCTTATCTAACTTTCCCAAAACCTCACGAAAAACCAAAAACACAAAATAATAATAACGAAAATTTCCCTACGCTTCAACCCACACTCTTAGCAGCTTTATAAAACCCAGCAGCGGAGAGTTCAGTCTGATGCACTGGCATTCCTTCATTGTTCCTTCGCTGGATGTGGGATCTTGCTGATAGTTAATTTCAGCATGTTCTGCCCGACTGGCTAGCAGACTGATAAGTGTAATTGCAGTGATAAAGGAGAAGAGAAGAGACGAGGAGAGAGGAGGAGGAGGAGGAAGAGGAGGAGGAGGAGGAGGACGGAGGATGAGGAGGATGCAGAGAGTCAGTTCTAGCTAGCTGCAGCGGCTGCATCACGGCTGTGGAGATAAGGATGGGGTTGGATGAGACAGGCTACTTTACTGACTGGCTTGCTTGAAAGCAAGGGAGGGTTGATGAGACTCTGGTGCTGAGAGCGAACAGGTCAACCACGAAGTGCACACACACACACACACACACACGCACACTTCTTCTGTCTTTGTGTGTGTGTGTGTGTGTGTGTGTGTGTGTGTGTGTGTGTGTGTGTGTGTGTGTGTGTGTGTGTGTGTGTGTGTGTGTGTGTGTGTGTGCGCGTGTGTGTTTGTGTGTGTGTGTGTGTTTGTTTGTGTGTTGTTTGTGTGTGTGTTGTGTATGTTGATTGTGTGTGTGTGTGTGTGTGTGTTGTGTGTGTGTGTGTGTGTGTGTGTGTGTGTTGTGTGGTGTTTGTTTGTGTGTGTGCGCGTGTGTGTTTATTTATTATTTATTTATTTATTTATTTATTCTTTTAGTTCGAGGATAATGGAATAAGCATTATTGCTTTTTTACACCCAGTCCCGTTGTGTATGCGGTTTTGTAAATTCTGTCATCTGTGTGCGTTTGTGTGTGTGTGTATGTGTGCGTTGTGTGTGTGTGTGTGTGTGTGTGTGCATGCGTGCGTGTGTGTATGTGTGCGTGTGCGTGTGTGAGTATGTGTGTGCGTGCGTGCGGTGTGCGTGTGTGTGTGGTGTGTGTGTGTGTGTGCGTGTGTGTTTGTGTGTGAGTGTGTTTGTTTGTGTATGTGAGTGCGCGTGTGTGTGTGTGTGTGCGTTTGTGTTTGTGTGTGTGTGTGCGTGTGTGTGCGGTGTGCGTGTGTGTGTGTGTGCGTTTGTGTGTGTGTGTGAGTGTGTGTGTGTGTGTAATTACTTGGGTGTCTGGTGTTTATTTTACAAGAAACAGTGTAGCCAGACACTCGCATGAGTGAGGAGTACAAACAAGCACGCATGCAAATATGAGAATAAGCTCGCGCGCGTACACATTCGCACGCACACACGCACGAGCGCGTACACACATATGTGCGCGCGCACGCACGCACGCGCGTGTACACACACACACACACACACACACAAGTGTGCGCACGCACGCACA
>CM054135.1:52136206-52138706 GCA_028751875.1 Rapana venosa
TGTGTGTGTTTTGTGTGTGTGTGTGTGTGTGTGTGTGTGTGTGTGTGTGTGTGTGTGTGTGTGTGTGTGTGTGTGTGTGTGTGTGTGTGTGTGTGTGTGTTGATCTTCAGTTTAACGTCTATTCACATTTAGTGATTTTAGACGGGAAAAGGTAATATAAACAAGAGAATGCAAACAATAAAAGAAAAATGTCAGATAACAGTACTTAATAAAAACTAACTTTAACTAACATACTACAAAAACTTAATTATCGGACTTCTTATCAATCCTAACACAATGTCCAACAGTAACGATGGTTCAGACAAAATCTGATCCAGTGACAAACTGGGTACAGCAGGTAAAAATGCTTTTAAATGCCCACAATCAAAAATAACATGACTGTTGGTAATCTTCTCCCCACAAATACAGTTTACATCTTTCACGTATTTTGTCCTGAAAGCATTTAATTTAAATCTGTACATAAGGGATAACATATTTCTACAATTATACCAACCACAGACTTTGTTTGAAATGAAAGCATTTCGAAAATCTATCAAATTGTTTGTACAGCCGTTATAAAGACAATAGCCAGAATCATATATTTTCTTTCTGAAGTGCTTTCAACTGTATCCCTCATGCAGAGATAAGGCAACGTTTATTTCACAAGAACTATTTTTATTTCTTGCTCCATATTTTGCAAGACTGTCAACTTTTTCATTAAAAAAGATACCAGTGTGTGAGGGAACCCAACAGAAAGTAACTGTACTACCTCTTAAAATCAAAAAGTGTACCAGATGCCTGATTTCAATGATTAGGTCTTTTCTTACTTTAAAGGTAGAATTTTTTTAAGCATCTAAACCGATTTAGAATCAACACACAAAAGTATGTTTGATATGTCTTTAGGGAAATCAAGTACATAGTAAAGTACCAACACTATAGCAGTTAGCTAAGCTGTAAATATAGATTTATTTTTGCCCAGGTTAACAGATCGTTCTACTTTTAATGATGGAATAATGAAAGCCGCACCAGCCTCATTAGTATTTAAAACGGACCCATCAGTATAGATTTTGAGATGGTCAGGATAAGTAGTTTGAAGATGTTCTTTTACTAGCGATGTAAGAATGTTAACATTTTCAGCTTTTCTAACAGAAGAATGATTAATGTCAAAATGAGCTTTAAAAAGTTCCCAAGGTGGGTAGGGAGCTGACTGTACTGATTTTGCTATTTCATTTAGATTAAGTTCTGAATGTTTAAAAAGGGGAGAAGTGTAAGTATTAATTGTAGTAAGCGAGCTGATACTTCTTGCTCTTTTCGGAAAGTGAATGTCAGACTTTATCTGGACTTCATTTTCAACGTTGCTGTCATTTGTTGTACTTCTTAAAACATATTTTGCCACAGCAAGCTGTCGATATTCATTTAAAGGTAGAACTCCTACTTCCTTATATGTGCCTAGAGATGAGGCGTGAGCTGGAACACCTAAAGCAAGTCGAAATGCGTGTGTGTGTGTGTGTGTGTTGTGTTGTGTATGTGTGTGTGTGCGCGCGCGCGTGCGTGTTGTGTGTGCGTGTTGTGTTGTGTGTGTGTGTGTTGTGTCTTTTTTTTTAATCAAGGATAATGGAATAGAACTCATGTGCCTTTTTACATTGTGTGTGTGTTGTATGTGTTGTGTGTGTTGTGTTTGTTGTGTTGTGTTGTGTTGTGTGTGTGTGTGTGGTAAGATTTATCTTTTAAGAGAGGGGGATAATTCTACTTTCTCCTTTCCTTTCAAAAACGGGTTGTAGTCGTTC
Source organism: Rapana venosa (assembly GCA_028751875.1). Classification (NCBI taxonomy): domain Eukaryota; kingdom Metazoa; phylum Mollusca; class Gastropoda; order Neogastropoda; family Muricidae; genus Rapana; species Rapana venosa. Next base: position 52,137,973 of record CM054135.1, read on the forward strand.
GTCTTCCTTCCTTCATTTTCCTTTATTTCTTTTTTTATTTCATTTCTTTTCATTCCCCTTATTTTATACCTTCATTATCTTTATCTCTCTTTTCTTCTGTTTTCTGATTCATATTGGTTCGGCATTGACGTACTTGTTGCATCTGTTTCAGGCTTGCAATCACGAAGCGCGGATCCTCTTCAAGGTAAGGACTGGCTTTTAAATATAGTACTGTTACAAAAATGTGTATGAGACAGGGGGGGGGGGGGGGGGGGGGGTAGGGATGGTGGTCACCTCAGAATGTTGCTAGGGACAACTCGCTGGCTGTCATGGGTTTTCCTACGGGCGTTCTGCAGACCTTTAAGATATACATAATCTACCATACTTTTTTCTCTTCAGTCTTCTTTCAGACTCCAAGTGTACAAACATAGCTGCAGATCTTTAGATATATATCTATAGATCATCTATTATGCTTTTCTTCTTATTCTTCTTTCGAACTTGAAGTGTGCAGACAGAGAGTGGACGCAGATCTTCAAGGTGGAAATAATCGAGTATAACTTTTCTTTTCCACTCATCTTCAGGACTCTTAGCGCGCCAACAATCTTCCATACTTTTTCTTCTTACTATTCTTTATGATTCTAAACATGCAGACGTGGCGACCGATCTTAAGATATAAATAATCTGCAACTGATCCTGAGATATGTAGAATCTACCCTTTTTTTGTTTTTGTTTGGTCACTCTTCCTAACAGACATG
>CM054135.1:52146206-52221206 GCA_028751875.1 Rapana venosa
ACCCAAGGGCTACCGGCGTTGGCTTTTACTAATCAGTTCAAATTTGAATTTCAGGTGGATGATTTGCAACGTTCATACGCTGTGGATTTTGCTTGCAGGCTGGCCGGGTTGTGTGTGAAATCGGCATTACTGTTTCTATACATTTGTTACGGTTTGTTTTGTCAGAAACATCGCTGCGAGGTTGGTTTCATTGTGCAGATCCAAGTTTTCTTTCAGATTAATTTGGCTTGTGCAGGGACACTCAAGTTTACTGCCATGACAGTGGGATGTGGGTTCTCCGTTTTTCTTATCATATTGTGATGTCTTTTATGGTTCTAAATCTTTTTTTTTCAGGGGCAGCTATAGAAGTGTTACAGTCAGTATTACGGTAACTCTTTTGTTACTTACATATGCTTATATATATATAATTATATATATATATATATATATATATATATATATATATATATTATATATATATATATATATATATATATATATATATATATAATTTTTATATATATATATATATATATATATTTGAAAGTACAAATTCCGAAAACTTGTTTAAAGAACTAAGCATCTGTCAGCCTCTTCCAAAAACGGGTGTTCATGGCCTGCAGCCAGTGATAAAGAAATTTTTTAATGTGCATTTAATGTCAAAGATAAAAATTACATGTACATCTGTAAAAAAAAATAAAAATCCCTACTGTACACATATCATTGTTTCTGACTCCACGACAATAAAGTTTCCTTATTCTGATTGCCACAGTTCTGGAAAGTAACTTAATCATCGATGTAGGGGATCTTGTTTGTTTAATTGTTTGGGGGGCTGTTGTAAAGGTTAAGGGAATTTGGGGTTTGTTGGGTGTTTTTTTTTTTGGGGGGGTGGGGGCATTGTTTTGTTTGTTTGTGTGGATTTTTGGGTGTGTTGTTGTTTATGGGGGGGAAAGGTTGGGGCGGGGAAACTAGAGATTAGTGTCTAAATACATTGTCATAATCACCAGACGCGTTTGCATCCAGACTCCAGACAGGTCACGTCATTCGAAACACTGACAATGCCCCCTGTATAATTAATTATACGCGTGTCGCTGACGCCGCGCCGCTGCTGTGTGAAACGCCTCGCGTCAGCCAGCCCTTTGCCTTGCAGAGTCTAGACAGGCTGACGTAGCGGTGATCCTTCAGGTCACCGCCGCCGCCAACGACAGAGTCAACACCCACATCAGGGCCTTCCTCTACAACCTCTTCACCGACTCGGAACTCGGCAGCGGGCGCGTGCACGTAGCTCTAGGCTACGTCGACGGCAGACTGAGGCTGCTCTCCCGCCTCAGGCAGCACTCCAGCTCGGCTGAGCTGGTCAGGCTCCTGTCTGGGGTGAGACCCACCGGGTCCAGCGGTCAGGGCAGCAGTGTCCGCGCCCTGAGGAGAGTGTCCAGCCGGGTGTTCCGGGAGGGGAGGGGGGACCGGCCAGAGGCCCAGAACGTGGTGGTGTTCCTCACGGACACCTCCTCCCCTTCCTCACCCCCCGGGGCCTTGAGGCGGCAGGCGGCCAGGTTACGGCAGCAGGCCGGCATCACAGTGCTGGCCGTGGGGGTGACCAGCGCCGGGGAGCAGGCGGTGAGGGAGCTGGGCACCCCGGGTATAAGCGGCGGCGGGGTGGAGCTGGTGGCCGACTATGACCGCCTGGTGGACGCCTCCCTCGTCCAGCGTCTGCGGTCAGCCGTGTTCCAGCGTGAGTGGGAGGAGGAGGAGAAGAGGAGGAGGAGGAGGAGAGGAGGAGGAGGAAGGGGGGTGGGGGCTGCCTCCAGTGTCGCCTGTCTAGCGTGTAGTGGTGTACTTTCCCCTTGTAGTCAAGCAAGGCTGTGCGGCGGTTCTCTGTCTGATATCCCTATAATTGTATGGTTTGTATTATGTATAATGATGGAAGCTTTAGTCGAGCGGTTAAAACCGTTCACTTACATATCCCATGGGTCCATGAAGTCGTGGGTTCACATCTCAGCGGGGGTGTGGTGACTTAAGAGTGGGGATTATGACTATCTCCCAGGTCTGCTTTAAGTGCAGACCTGCCAGTGCCTTCATTCTCTTCGTGTATATATATTCATGCAGAAGATCAAAAAATGTACGTTAAATGTCAGGTCAGCGTTCGGTGGGTTATGAAAACACGAACATACGTAGCATACATCTCCGAAGTCGGAATGCGGCTACCTTCATGGTGGGCAAAACCGGTCGCATACGCAACATCTCACTAGTGATGAACTTCAAGAGTTCTAGATGAGGAACGCAAAGAAAAGGAATTGAAGAAACAGTAGTGGAGGAAAACAAGCACAGATAACCAGTTACAACTACTCTGTTCTTTTTTTTAAAGTATTTATCAAAATTATTTTTTAACGATCAACAACAACAACAACAACAAAGCAAAAAAGTCTTTCAACGATAGCATTTGAAACAGTTTTTGAGTAAGGGCCATGCCTTTGGCCTGACCTGACTGGAGTTTCGGCTCCTGGATGAGCCTTCATCAGAGGTCCTGGTGGTGATTGAAGCTTCACCTGCTGTGGTACCTTACAGCAAGACACTTGCCATAATTCAGAAGTGCCAATCGCATTCACAAGAATATTTGATATGCTTGTGGCCTATCAAATCTGATGACATTTCGAATCCATCTCCTCTTTGCAATATCAGACTGTAATGATTTCATTTTATTTTGTTGTTTTTATTTCAGTTGTGAACTTAATGGGTATGCTATTAACAGAACAGAAATCATATTTTAACTGAAAGCACTTCTATCGTGACATGAAAGTTTCGTCAGGACATATTTACAAAGGACAATGACTGGTCATACTTTTGATAATATAGATTGTCTAGACATAGAAAATCTGTCAGTCTATCTGTCTACGGATTCTTGCAATGTTCATGTCCAGCTTTCTGATGTAGATTTCATTGTATTCTGTTTTGTGCATTATAGATAGATAGATAGATAGATAGATAGATAGACAGACAGACAGACAGACAGACAGACAGACAGACAGACAGACAGACGACAGATAGATAGATAGATAGATAGATAGATAGATAGATAGATAGATAGATAGATAGATAGATAGATAGATAGATAGATAGATAGATAGATAGATAGATAGAGTGTGCAAATTTGCATATGTATGGAGAAGAGAAGCAAAGGTACGCATATAGTAGATGTAAAAAGAATTGCGAAGAAGAAGAAGAAGGAGAAGGAGAAGAAGAAGAAGAAGGAAAAGAAGAAGAAGAATTGCGAAGAAGAATTGCGAAGAAGAAGAAGAAGAAGAAAGAAGAAGAAGAAGAAGAAGAAGAAGAAGAAGAAAGAAGAAGAAGAAAGAAGAAGATGAAGAAGAAGAAGAAGAAGGAGAAGAAGAAGAAGAAGAACAAGAACAAGAACAAGAACAAGAACAAGAGTAGAAAGAAGAAGAAGAAGAAGAAGAAGAAGAAGAAGAACAAGAACAAGAACAAGAACAAGATGATGATGATGATGATGATGATGATGATGATGATGATGATGATGAACAAGAACGAAACAGCAAGACTACTTTTGAACACTTTACTTGCTATGTGATGTAGGCTACATCTAGTTTCATACTTTACTTGCGTAACCTTCATGAATTTCTCTGGATTCAGAGAGTATAAAGTATTGGTATTCGTGAAGAGCACAAAACGCCCCAGGTAACCCCCCATGGTGTGTTTGGTCTTGGTTGTAGCGCAAGAGGCAGTCGTCAGAGAGGAAATTACCTCCGCGCCACCAGTCAGATCCCGGGGTGGGTTTGTCACTGTGGCCCTGACATAATAATGATTATAATATACCCTGTCACTATATCGTCAATATTGTGCTATCATGCATTTGTTGTACCTGTGGACATCATATCTTATAATCATGCATGAGGGCGTTGAAATTGGTTGGGTGGGTGGTGGTTTTGGTTCCTATGTTTTGTTGATTTGATGCCGTTTTCAGTTATGATGTACTGAAATATTGTCTGATTCGTGCTTTTATCGATGTGGTTGTGGTAATAATACTGGTGATGATAATTATGAAGATGGCGGAGGTGGTGTTGATGATGGCGGTGGGGATGATAGTGTTTATGATGATGATGATGGTTGTGGTGTTTCGCATAGCATGATTTTTATGTTTTGAGATTAACATGATCAACATGAAAATCCCTAATAATGTTGATACGAACATATACCGATTGTTGAATGGATGGTATTAATCTGGTTTTAATTCAGCATCTAATTAATACAGGAAACCTGGATATATGTATATTGATAATTTTTGTGCAGATATCATACATAAGATTGTACTAAATGACATGAGAAACTACCATGGAACTGTGGCGATTTATCCGTATATATGCTACGTGTTCTGTGTTCATTGTCTTAATGAAATTTGGGTTGTTGTATGTGACAATGTAATCATACCAATAATATTCTGTGTATTTTATATTTACTGTCTTAATGAAATTTGGGTTTTGTTGTATGTAGCAATATCATACCAAATAATAATCATGGAGAATGATGTATTGGGCTTAATGTTTTTGTGTAACGTATACATATTGATATCAATGTTGTGACTAACGGTTTTGAATTTATTTCCATAGCCCATGTAATCATACTTTTTTCGCCATATTTTAGAGAATTTTTCAGGGGATCCACCATTATCACATGGTTTTTTTCTCTAAACAGGGGCTTCTAAACCAACTTGCTTTGAGATTTTGTTTAAGAACAGGGTTTCTCTTTTTTTCTGAAACTATGAGCTGTCTCTTTTCTTGCGTGTTTGAATAAATGAAGATACAGTGATGTTTGTATGACATGTTTTCAAGTCAATTTTGCCATTTTCATTTCTTTCTTTTTTCAAAATGCTTAAAAAATCATTGATAATGTGTTATGTAGGTGAATTTTGTGTCAGAAAGTTTTCAATGAGAACTGTCTTTCAGTGTACTGGTTTTGGTTTTGAGCTGAGAAATGAGAAAATGTGTGATAACTGACGAAGGTGGATTGCTCTTTTGCAGGCTAAGCAGAGTAATAGGAGGCGGCCTGTCGTACAGACTTGAAGTGGTTTTCTTTATCATGTTCTGTTTCATGGTTTGGTACATGGGACAATGTGTGCATGGTCACTTGTGTGTGCGTGTGTGTTCATTTTAAAGTGATTCCTTGAAGGTAGACTATGTGTATGTGTGAGAGAGAGAGAGAGAGAGAGTAGAGAGAGAGTATTCGGGTGTGTGTGTGTGTGTGAGTGTATGTGTGTGTGTGTGTGTGAGAGAGAGAGAGAGAGAAGAGAGAGAGAGGGGGGGTGAGGGAGAGAGAGAGAGAGTCTATATTTGTGATTTGTTATTTTCTTGAAAACACAACAATGTAACCAGGTATATGGCCATAAGAAAAAGGACGAATGGCCTGTGTGATACAGAATGGTGCCATGTGATTGATGGCACTGACAGAGGGAAGAATGCACTGAAACACTATTTGCTGAAGGACATATAGTAGTCCTGTGGTATCACTGTGTAGGGGATGGAGGATTTTCTTCCTTCTGTACATCGTTCCCCTTCTTTAATCGTTATGTGAACAATAACGATAACGAAATTTCATTTTCTGAGAGTAATGGACTAAGTACAAGACTTTTTCACACCCCGCCCTCGGAACAGACAGAACACACTGCTAGTCATTCTTGTCGCTGTATAAGCTAAGGTTCTGTTAATATTCGTACAGTTTTGTTTTTTATTTGTTTTTCAAACGTTTCATGAAATGGTAGGCCCATATGCACACACAGATGGTCATGGTCTTCAGTAATGGGTTCTCCTCAAGGTAAACAGTCTGACAATTCATGTACATTAATCTGTAGGGTGGGATGAATTGAATGAACAAAAACATACTTACTTTGTAAACTTTCCACACACACAAAAAGTGCAGTATAATGCAATGCACAAGACTTACAAGACACTAATACAGTACAGATATGACACTGTACAGATTGATCCAGGACATACCAGTTTCTTCAATCCAAGATACTTCATCATACATTACAGTGTAGTATTACCAGCATATAGCTACTCTAAAAAAAAGGCAATGTCTGAAAATACAAACTGGCTGCTTCCATTTTTTGTTTCCTTACTGGGTGGAGCGTGTAGTGCCTGGTCTTGTAACTCTTTAGGAGGTCTGCCCGCGGGCCTCAGCCGACACATTCTGACATCAGGGGAGCTCATTGAAAAATTCATTTGAAAAATGCCAGAAAAAATCCTCAGATTTACTTGAAAGAAAAGACACCAGGAGAGTGGACTTGGATTGCAGAAAATAGCTTAAGAGACGACGGAGAAAGGTTAAAAAACAACAACAACAACAACAACACAGAAACAAAGAGAGAACAGAGAGAGAGAACAGGGGGAATTTTCTAGTACTTAGTTCTCAGAAGGTGGGGTGTGCTATTCATACTGAAAAAGTCCACGACATCTCCACAGAGGAATACAAACTTAACAATATAGTGAAACCCAGTAAGATGACACAAGCCCCCCCAAAAAAGCACGAGAGATGGCCTATTCTTCATTTAAGACCAGGATTACATTGCCTCACCTCAGCGCCCTGGCTAACCTAGAGCATCACTCGGGGGGGCTTTTGCAGACAGCAGACAGATCGACCTGGCCGTCACCGTCCACGTGCAGTCGAGCACTAAGGCCAAGGACATCAACACGGGGCTGAAGCCTTTCCTCAAGAACCTCTTCCGCTACGCCGACGTGGATGGCGGCAACGTGAGGGTGTCGCTCAGCTATTTCCGCAAGAAGCCCAAACTGCTGCTCAACGTGGGGCCCGGCCAGTCCAGGGCTGCCGTCATGCGAGGCATTGACGGCCTCACCGGCAAAATCCGTAGCAAAAGGTCTGTTGTGTTGGTTGGTGGTGATGGTAATAGTTTTGTGTGTGTGTGTGTGTGTGTGTGTGTGTGCAAAATCTGTAGCAAAAGGTCTGTTGTGCTGGTGGTGATGGTAATAGGTTTTTTTGTGTGTAAAATCCGTAGCAAAAGGTCTGTTGTGCTGGTGGTGATGGTAATAGTTGTTTTGTGTGTGTGCAAAATCTGTAGCAAAAGATCTGTTCTGTCCAGGCTTTGCGCTCTGGACTATAAACACCTTAGAGCGCAACTCCAGTCTTAGGAGACTGAGGGATGCCCACATGTACAAATCCGTAGCACAAGTTCTGTTGTGTTGGTGGTGATGGTAATAGTGTTATTTTTGGTGTGTGCAAAATCTGTAGCAAAAGATCTGTTCTGTTAGATTTACCCAGGCTTTGCGCTCTGGACTATAAACACTTTAGAGCGCAACTCCAGTCTTAGGAGACTGAGGGATGCCCACATGTACAAAATCCGTAGCAAAAGGTATGTTGTGTTATTGCTGATGTTAGTAGTTTTGTACAAACATTTTTTGCTGATGTTAGTAGTTTTGTACAAACATTTTTTGCTGATGTTAGAAGTTTTGTACAAACATTTTTTTTTAGCAAAAAGTCTGCTCTGTGACTACTGATGCTGTAGTTATTGTGCAAAATCCGTAGCAAAAAGTCTGTTCTGTGACTACTGATGCTGTAGTTATTGTACAAAAGCCTAGCACAAGGTCTGCTACTGATGAGGCTGAGAGAACCATTGTACAAAATCCGTTGCAAAAGGTCTGTTCTGTGACTACTGCTGCTGTAGTTATAGTACAAAATCCGTTGCAAAAGGTCTGTTCTATGACTACTGCTGCTGTAGTTATTGTACAAAATCCGTAGCAAAAAGTCTGTTCTGTGACTACTGCTGCTGTAGTTATTGTGCAAAATCCGTAGCAAAAGTCTGTTCTGTGACTACTGATGCTGTAGTTATTGTACAAAATCCGTAGCAAAAGTCTGTTCTGTGACTACTGATGCTGTAGTTGTTGTACAAATCCGTAGCAAAAAGTCTGTTCTGTGACTACTGATGCTGTAGTTATTGTACAAAATCCGTAGCAAAAAGTCTTCTGTGACTACTGATGCTGGTGATATCATTGTACCCACAGGCCCTCCTGCAGGCTTGGGCCCATAAATACGTGCATACACTCACGCATACACTCATGCGCATTCTCTCTCTCTCTCTCTCTCTCTCTCTCTCTCTCTCTCTCTCTCTCTCTCTCTCTCTCTCTCTCTCTCTCTCTCTCTCTCTCTCTCTCTCCTCTCTTCTCTCTCTCTCTCTCTCTCTCCAATGGACAACAACACAAGCACCTTTCCAATGTTCTGTCTTATTATCTCCCTCACCACCACCACCACCATCACCATCACCACCACCACCACCAACCAACCAATCAACAAAAAACAAAACAAAAACCACTGACAACAACACCAACACCACCATCCTCATAATCATCATCATCATCACCACCACCACCACCACCATCATCACCATCACCTCCACCAACACCATCCTCATCGCTACTATTGCTTACCCCCCACCCCCCACCCAACCCCACCCACCCCCAACCCCCCCCCCAACCCCCACACCCACACCCCTACACCCCTACACCCCACACCCCTACACCCCTACACCCCAACCCCACACCCCCCACTCTACAGAAACGACGCCGGGGCTGCCCTGAAAGAGATTCGAACCAAGGTGCTGGAAAGCCCTGGAGCCAGAGGCGACGTTCCAGACGCCGTCTTCTGATCACGGACAACAAGCCCAACGTCAAGCCCGCCGGGCTGGAGAGGGAGGCCCTCGCCCTCAAGGCCGCCGGGGTCAAGGTCATCACCGTGGGGATCGGGGCCGCCGACGCCAGGGTCTGAGGAGCGTGGCCTCGCCGCCCGCGGTGGAGAACTCCTTCTACTTCGATAGCTACGCTGCCTTGAGGAATGACGCCTCTGCCGCCGTCGTCAGGAATGGGATCTTCGCTCGTGAGTCCTTTCCGATTTTAAAAGTCTTTTCAGCCTTCGGATGAGACTGTAAACCGAGGCCCCGTGTGCGAACCGCACGCAGAACGTCTTGCGCACACGTTAAGTCCTCCTGTTCCGCTTTTCCGAAAGAGTAGGCCATTGTGTGCCGGTGGGAAGAGATGACAGAATTGACAAAAACCGCATACACACGGGGACTGAATGTTAAAAAAAGCACTTTTATATATATATATAACCCAGTTATCTGAGCGCTTTGATTTGTTGCTTTACAAGATTCAGCGCTATATAAAGTCCATACATTATTATTATGTGTGTGTGTGTGTGTTGTGTGTGTGTGTGTGTGTGTGTGTGTGTGTTGTGTGTGTAGTGTGTGTGTGTGGTGTTGTATGTGTGTTAGTGTGTGTGGTGTGTAGTGTGTGTGTGTAGTGGTGTGTGTGTGTAGTGGTGTGTGTGTGTGTTGTAGTGGTGTGTGTGTGTAGTGTGTGTGTGTGTGTAGTGTGTGTGTGTGTGTGTGTGGGTGTGTGTGTGTGTATGTGTGGTTGTGTGGTGTGTGTGTGTGTGTGTTGTTTTGGTGTGTGTGTGTGAATGGGATCTACGCTCGTGAGTCTCTTGTGTGTGTGTGTGTGTGTGTGTGTGTGTGTGTTGTGTGTGTGTGTGTGTGTGTTTTGTGTGTGTGTGTGTGTGTGTGTGTGTGTGTGTGTGTGTGTGTGTGTGTGTGTGTGTGTGTGTGTGTGTGTGTGTGTGGGGTAGGTGTGTGTGTAGTGTGTGTGTGTGTGTTGTTGTTGTTGTTGTTGTCTTCGATTTTACGTCTGTTCACTCTCAAGTGATCTTAGACGAGTTTTTGTATTGTATAGTGTGTGTAGTGTGTAGTCCTTCGGATGAGACTATAAACCGAGGCCCCGTGTGCGAACGCATGCAGAACATCTTGCGCACACGTTAAATCCTGTTTCGCTTTTCGAAAGAGTAGGCCATTGTATGCCGTGGGAATAGATGACAGAATTTACAAAACCGCATACACACGGGGACTGGATGTTAAAAAAGCACTTAAAAAAACAAAAACGAATCTGAACGCTTTGATTTGTTGCTTTACAAGATTCAGCGCTATATAAATTCCATACATTATTATTATTATTATTATTATTATTATTATTATTTATTATTATTATCATTATTATTATTATTATTAGTGTGTGTGTTGTTGTTGTTGTTCTTCTTCTTCTTGTTGTCTTCGATTTTACGTCTGTTCACTCTCAAGTGGTATTAGACGAGTTTTTGTAGTGTGTGTGTGTGTGTAGTGTGTGTTTTTGTGTGTGTGTGTGTGTGTGTGTGTGTGTGCTGTGTGTAGTGTGTGTGTGTGTGTAGTGTTTTGTGTTTTAGTGTGTGTTAGTGTGTGTGTGTGTGTAGTGTGTGTGTTGTGTGTGTGTGTGTGTGTGTGTGTGTGTGTGTGTTTTGTGTGTGTGTGTGTGTGTGTGTTGTGTGTGTGTGTTGCCGTTTGCCGTTTGTTGTTTGTTGTAGGGTGTTGTGGGGTTGTGTGGGGGGGACGGGAGGAGGTGGAGGGAGGAGGTGTAGGGGGGTGAGGGTGAGATGGGGGTGTTAGGGGGGGTGAGGGTGGAGGTATGGGTTGTGGGGGTTTGGTGGGGTGAAGGAGGGTAGGTGTGGTGTGTGTGTGTGGGCGGGGGGGGAGGGGGCAAGTTGGATGTGTGTGTGTGTGTGGGGGGGGGGGGGGGGGGTTAAATGGGGAGTGGGGATGTGTCGTGTTATGTTGTGGTGTGTGTGTGAAGACAAGTCAAGTCAACTGAAGTCAAATTTTTATTTTCAGATGGTGTGTGTCTGTGTGTGTCTGTCTGTGTTTCTGTCTCTGTGTGTCTCTGTCTGCTTGCTTCTGCGTGTGTGTGTGTGTGTGTGTGTGTGTGTGTGTGTGTGTGTGTGTGTGTGTGTGTGTGTGTGTGTGTGTGTGTGTGTGTGTGTGTGTGTCTTTCTGTTTGTGTATGTCTGTCTGCCTGCTGTGTGTGTGCGCATGCGCGCGCGCGCGCGTGTGTGTTTTGTGTGTGTGTGTGTGTGTGTGTGTGTGTGTGTGTGGTGTGTGTGTGTGTGTGTGTGTGTGTGTGTGTGTGTGTGTGTGTGTGCGCGCGCGTGTGTGTGTGTTGTGTTGTCTTGTGATTTCGGCAGTCTTTCTAGTCAAACTCAAAATAGTCATAATTATTATTTTAAAGACATCACTGGGGGAAAAACCCCAGAAAAACCCGCTGTGACTGCAATGACCTGACGATAATCATGTGCTTGTTCTTTCTCCAGTGCAAGATTTGCCGCAGACCACCCCGACCACCACACCTCCACCCACCCCGCCAACCAGACCACCCCGTACTCGGCCTACTCCACCACCCACCACCCCTGTCCCGCCACCCACCAGACGTAAAGAAGCTGCTGCTTTGTTGTGTCGCTTTAGGGTGGTGGAAAGAGAGTGAATGGTGGATGGATGGATGGATGGATGGATGGATGGATGGATGGATGGATGGATGGATGGAATGACTGGATGGATGGATGGATGGATGGATGGATGGATGGATGGATGGATGGAAGAATGAGTGAGTGAGTGAATGAATGGATGATTGAATGATTGACTGACTGACTGATTTATTGATTGATTGAGTGAGTGAGTGAGTGGTTGATTGATTGATTGATTGATTGATTGATTGATTGATTGATTGATTGATTGATTGATTGATTGATTGATTGATTGATTGAAATAATTACATTTTTCAAGGGTTACAGATAATTATTCACATACCTTTTTTTCATCCGGCCCTTGCCCTGATTAAGGACTATCAAAACAAAAAGTCCTTCGGATGAGACTATAAACCGCGGTCCCGTGTGCAAACGCATGCAGAACGTCTTGCGCACACGTTAAATCCTGTTCCGCTGTTTGAAAGAGTAGGCCATTGTGTGCCGTTGGGAACAGACGACAAAATTTACAAAACCGCATACACACGCATACTTTTTTTTAAAATCATCTCAGCGCTTTGATTTGTAGCTTTACAATATTCAGCGCTTATTATTATTATTAAAACATAACAATTTTGTTAACCCAAAACAAGAGAGAGAGACTGTGTGTGTATGTATGTGTGCGTGCGTGTGTGTGGTTGCGTGCGTGTGTGTGTGTACGCGTGTGTGCGTGTGTGTGTATGTGTGTGCGCGCGCGTGTATGTGTGTGCGTGCGCGCATGTATGCGTGTGTGCGTGCGTGCATGCGTGCGTGTGCGTGTGTGTGTGTGTGTGTGCGCGCGCGCACGCGTTACGATGTTGTGTGTATACACACGTGGATTCATACATATTTTTGTCTCTGTAATTGCGAGTACAAACGTACGTGTGTGTTGACATATCAACCCATGTTTATCTGACTCTTCTGCTTGTTCTTTTTTTTTTCAGCGGGAGGATTGGACCTATCAAGTAAGTACACTTGTAGTTTACGGTTTGCTCTGCACAGGTGGCAGAAACAAGCTTGTAGCTTGATGTCTTTTCCCTTGCTGTTGTAGTGCTGTTTGCTTAGGCTGTGTAGAGATGTTTAAACCAAAGAAGATACCGTATAAAACTGAAAAGTAAGGCAGTGAGAAAAGAAGAGAACTATGATAAATCATACTGGTAGATTGGCGGGAGGAGGATTGGGGGGTGGGGGTGGGGGGAGCGAAATCCTGCATGGTAAAGATATATAAGTTAGTAACAGACTGTGAGATCCGAGAATACATCAGCTGTTTACAGATTGTTTTGTTCTAAATCTGATTGTCATCACACTTTTCAATGCCAGTCTCTTGTATTGCTCTACAGCTAGTTTCATTGGAAAAACAGCAACATAGTCGCTTTAGGAACGTCTGTTTCAGTTTATGTGCCGAATAGATTTGATTAACTCACTTCAAACTGTTAGTACAAATGGCATGGTTTACTTTTCCAGTCGTGGAGACCAAAGAGCAGGCATAATGTCTGATTTGGGATGAGGAGAACAAAAGTATGCAAATACGTGCCACTATAAACTCCACAGAACCAAGTCATTTTAAAATGTGTCACAATCAAGTCCACATTGTTGGCAAACAGTTTTCTGTGCATCACTGCCTGTTTATTGGGAAACAGTTTGGACATGAATATTTTTTTTTATGTATTACACCCATGACAGGCAGATTTCCATAATCCGTGCATCATTATAGAGCAAACGTGGAAGAAAGGGAGGGGAGGGGGTGTCATTTCCATGCTTAGTTGCCATCACCATCATCACAATCGTCATCATCGTTGTTCTGGTTCTCTCCATCATCACCATCATCATCATCACCATCATCATCATTAACAGGATAATCATCATCTTCACAGACAGCGACCGGGCGGATCTGGTGTTCGCCATCCATTTTGACCCCACGCGGAGTGAGGACGACTTTGGCCGCCTGCTCCGTTGGATTGGTGGCCTGGCGCGGAATGCTGACGTCGATTCCGGCAACGTCCGCTTTGGCCTTTACGTGGACGACCGCTACATGCCCATACAGCTGAACACGTCAGTTTGCAGGGGTTACCAATGAGAGAGTCACAGTTCCCACTGCGAAGATTGCTATGGTTGCTATGAAAAGCTTGTTTAGTGTGAATGTTTTATGTATGTATTATGTATATATATATATATATATATATATATATATATATATATATATATATATATATATATATATATATAACTTTTCTCACTGTTTTGTGGTTTAAATGGTGTGTACATTGATGAGGTAATGTTAATCTTGTTGAGAAATGATATCAGCTTGCGTATGTTTTCTGTTCATTTTGAGGTCATGAAGTTTCCAAAATGGTTTTTTCTTTCTTTCTTTCTTTCTTCTTCTTCTTCTTCTTCTTCTTCTTCTTCTTCTTCTTCTTTGTCAAACACTCAGACAGCAACTGTTGTTGTCTGTCATATAGCAAAACTACGCTGCAATGCCGTTAAGCGCTTGACGAGTCAAACCCAGCGCATTCGACTTCGGCGTGGGAGAGAATCATTACCTTTTGATGAAGTTTTTCTTGGAAAAAGGCAGGAGAATGGATTAAAAAAAAAGACAAAGAATAGACGAGAAGAGGGTGACAGAAAGAAAAGAAAGAAGGTAGAAACAAAGAGAATAATAGAAAAGAAGGAATTCCTAGCACAGAATTTCCAGGAGGTGGAGATCCTTATAGGGATAGACCCCCCCCCCCCCCCATCCCCACGGGGAATAGATAGATACAATATTATACAAAACTGTACTTGCTTTCGTTGTTTATTAGCAAACTGTACCCCCTACATACGAGATAGTTCAGTGGTCAGAGCACTTGCTTTCCCCCAGCCAATGTTGAGCAACATCGAGCGTGGTTACCACTTGGATGGGTGACCGTTTGGGCACCTTGGCTTCAGTACATCACCCCTCCCCCTCCCGCCAGTTCACCCAGCTGTATATGGGTACCTGCCCTCTTTAGGGTCAGGGAAGGTAAAGCAGCGAGGGAGAGGAGATTGGCGCCGCCCTCAATATGCTGGCCCCTAGAGAAGCTGAGGTCTCTGATGCCTCGCTCCCCTACGCCTACATAGGTTATGGGACACTTTTACCTTTACCTTTTTTTGTTACACCCTAGATCTATAGCGTAACATCGATAGATAATCGTACATTACACTGACCGTACAACATCATGCGCACACGTTAAAACCCGTTCCGCTTTTCGGAAGAGTGGGCCATTGTGCGCCGGTGGGAACGGATGACAAAAATGGATAAAACTGCATACACACGGGGACTGGATGGGGGAAAAAGCACATGAGTGCTTATTCTTCCATTATCCTCGAGATAGAGAAGAAGAAGAAGAAGAAGAAGAAGAAGAAAGAAGAAGAAGAAGAAGAAGAAGAAGAAGAAGAAGAAAATATAATAATAATAATAATAATAATAAATAACAATAAACAAAATAATAACAACAATAACAACAACAATAATAATAAAAACAAATAATCATCACAATCATACCAACAAACCTCCCTTTCAGGTTCAGCACCTCCGCAGACCTGGAGGGGACGATGAACAGACTGCAGAAGCGGGTGGCCAGGTCCCCTCGCTTCAACCTGGTCAACACTCTCCGCACGGTGCGGGAGCGCATGTTCCGGCCAGCCAGCGGTGACCGGCCGGACGTGCCTGACGGTCTGGTGGTCATCACCGACACCAACTCCCAGGACGACAGGCAGAGGGTGCGGCAGGAGACCAACCAGCTGGCTCAGGTGCGTTCTGTGTGTGTGGGTGGGGGTGGGGGTGGTGGTGTGTGGGGTGGGTGGGGTGTGTGGGTGTGGGTGGGGGGAGGGTGGGGGGAGGAGGGGGGGTGGGTGTGGGGGGAGTGGGTGGGGATGTAGGTGGGTGGGGGTGGGGTGGGAGGGGGTGGTGGGGTGGGAGTGGGTGAGGTGGGGGGGATGTAGGTGGGTGGGGGTGGGGTGGGAGGGGGGTGGTGGGGTGGGAGTGGGTGAGGTGGGTGGGAGTGGGGGGGTGGGGGTGTGGGAGGGGGTGGAGGGTGTGGGGTGGGGAGGGGATGGGAGTGGGTGAGGGTGGGGGGGGTGGGGGGATGGAGTGGGTGGGGATGTGGGTGGGTGGGGGTGTGGGGTGGGGGTGTGGGGTGGGAGTGGGTGGGGGTAGGTGGGTGGGGGTGGGGGGTAGGTGGGAGTGGGTGGGGGTGTGGGGGGGTGTGGGGGGAGTGGGTGGGTGGGTGGGATGTGGGTGTGTGGGATGTGGGGTGGGGGGGATATATGTGTGTGGGTGGGGTGGGAGTGGGTGAGGGGGTGGGGTGGGAGTGGGTGAGGGGGTGGGGTGGGAGTGGGTGGGGGGATATATGTGTGTGGGTGGTGTGGGATGTGTGGGGTGGAGGTTGAGGGGTGGGGGGGGGAGGTGAGGAGGGGGATGTGTGTGTGGGGGGGGGAGGGGGATGTGTGTGTGGGGGGGGAGGGGGGTTGGAGGTGGATGGGTGTGTGTGTGTGTGTTGTGTGTATTGTGTTGTGTGTGTTTGTGTGTGTTGTGTTGTGTGTGTTGTGTTGTGTGTGTTGTGTTGTGTGTGTGTGTTTGTGTGTGTTGTGCTGTGTGTGTTGTGTTGTGTAGTGTGTGTGTGTGTAGTGTGTGTGTGTGTGTGTGCGCGCGCGCGTGTGTGTGTGTATGTGTGTGCGGGTGCGTGTGTGTGTCTGTGTCTGTCTGTCTGCCTTGGTCTCTCTGTCTGTCTGTATGCCTATTTTTATGTGCTGCGTGTGTGTGTGTGTGTGTCTATGTGCCTGTGTGTCCGTCTGTGTCTCTCTGTATATATGTCTGCCTGAGTCTGTCTATCTGTTTCTCTGTCTGTCTGTATAAATTTATATACATGACTACGTGGTGTGTGTGTGTGTGTGTGTATGTATGTGTGTGTGTGTGGGCGTGCGCGCGCGCATGTGTGTGTATGTATGTGTGCGCGCGCGCGCGTGCACATGTGTGTGTGCGCGCGAGCGTACATATGCATGTCTGTCTGTCTCTGTCTGTCTGTCTGTATCCATGCCTATTATATATGACTACGTGTGGTGGTGATTGTCTGTGTGTGTGTGTGTGTGTGTGTCTGTGTGTATGTCTGTGTGTCTGTGTGTCTGTGTTTGTGTGTCTGTGTTGTGTGTCTGTGTCTGTGTGTCTGTTTCTGTGTGTGTGTCTGTGTGTCTCTGTGTGTGTCTGTGAGTGTGTGTCTGTGTTGTGTGTGTGTGTTTGTGTGTCTGTGTGTGTGTGTCTGTGTCTGTGTGTCTGTGTGTCTGTGTGTATGTGTGTGTGTCTGTGAGTGTGTGTATGTGTGTTGTGTGTGTGTGTGTGTGCAGGCTGGTATCAACGTGTACACGGTGGGGGTGGGTCTGGCGGACAAGGGGGAGATGGAGACAGTGGCCTCCTCCCCGCGCTACGTGTACGCTGTGTCCGACTACAGGGAACTGGAGACCAACGTCTACTCCCTCCGCAACGACATCAGAGCCCGTCAGTGCACTCTGCTGCCTTCCTCCCTCCCTACCTGTCTCCCTACCTGCCTGTCTCCCTCCTTACCTGTCTCCTTACCTGTCTCCTTACCTGTCTCCCTCCTTACCTGTCTCCTTACCTGTCTCCCTCCCTGCCTGTCTCCTTACCTGTCTCCCTCCCTGCCTGTCTCCTTACCTGCCTCCCTCCCTCCCTGTCTCCTTACCTGTCTCCTTACCTGTCTCCCTCCTTACCTGTCTCCCTCCCTACCTGTCTCCCTCCCTACCTCCCTCCCTCCCTGTCTCCCTCCCTCCCTGTCTCCCTCCCTCCCTGTCTCCCTCCCTACCTGTCTCCCTCCCTACCTGTCTCCCTCCCTACCTGTCTCCCTCCCTACCTGTCTCCCTCCCTACCTGTCTCCCTCCCTACCTGTCTCCTTACCTGCCTCCCTCCCTCCCTGTCTCCCTCCCTACCTGCCTCCCTCCCTCCCTGTCTCCCTCCCTAGCTGTCTCCCTCCTTACCTGTCTCCCTCCCTACCTGTCTCCCTCCCTACCTGTCTCCCTCCCTACCTGTCTCCCTCCTTACCTGTCTCCCTCCCTACCTGTCTCCCTCCTTACCTGTCTCCCTCTCTACCTGTCTCCCTCCTTCCCTGCCTGTCTCCTTACCTGTCTGTCTCCCTCCCTGCCTGTTTGCCTGCCTGTCTGCTTCTCTACTTGCCTGTCTGTCTGTTTGTCTTGATGTGTGTGTGTGTCTGTTGGTTTGCCTGTCTGTTTGTCTAGTTGTTTGCGTGTTGATCTGCCTGTTTTTATTTGTCTGTCTGTCTGCCTGTTTGTCTAGTTGTCTTCCTATTTTGTTTGCCTGTTTGTTTGTTTGTCTGGTTGTCTGTCTGGTTGTCTGTCTGTTGGTCTGCCTGTCTGTTTGTTTGTCTGTCTGCCTGTCTGTCTGTCGGTCTAGTTGTCTGTCTGTTGGTCTGCCTGTCTGTTTGTCTATTTGCCGGCTGATCTGGTTCCTTGCCTGTCTGTATAGATAGATAGATAGATAGATAGATAGATAGATAGATAGATAGATAGATAGATAGATAGATAGATAGATAGATAGATAGATAGATAGATAGATAGATAGATAGATAGATAGATAGTTGTCTGCCTATTTGTCTGAATGTTTGGGTGGGTGGGTGGTGGGGTGATGGACGGACGGATGGATGGATGAGTGGCTGGCTGGCTTTCTGGCTGGCTGGCTGGCTTTCTGGCTGGCTGGCTGGCTTTCTGGCTGGCTGGCTGGATGGACGGACGGACGGATGGATGGATGGATGGATGGATGGATGGATGGATGGATGGATAGATGGAGGACGGACGGATGGATGGATGGATGGATGGATGGATGGATGGATGGATGGATGGATCAGTCCAGGATGGATAGTAGCCTGGCTGGCTGAACGATTTTTGTATTTGCTTGGGTGTCTCCATGGCTGGCTGGCAGTTATCCTAGTGTCCGTCTGTTGGTGTGTTTATGTATGTGCCTGCCTTTCTGTCTGTCTGTCTATCTGTTGCTCTCTCTCTCTCTCGTTTCCTCCCTGCCTCCCAGCCTCTGTCATCTAAGATGATAACGACAACTGCAATCAGATTTATTTCTTTTTTTTTTTTTTTTTTTTTCAGTACGCCCTCCAGTAGAAGAAAGAACCACCACACGTAAGTACACCTTCCTTCAGACTCGTGTCTTGATACGAAGCTGAAGTGTGCGGGTAGCGTTAAGGATATTGACCCAAAAAATGAAACAGGTGCATACCTATGTTTGTTGTGTGTGTCTGTCCTCTTCGTGTCCTATCATTCACTCATTTATGCATTCATTCATGATGTCGACCTTTTTCTGTACCGAATGGTATGGTATGGTAAGGATGTATCAGTGCTATGCTAACAAAACTCACAAAGTTTGCAGAAGCTAGACTCAGCCGGTGGGGGTCAAGTTCCTTGTGCAGTGGCGCCAGACTTAAGGGCGGCGAAGGAAGGAGAGGCCGGTGTGCGGGGGAAACGGTCACAGCAGGGTATGAAGTGACCTGACCCCCCTGTGTAGGTGAGCTGAGTGCTGTGTGCTGCTGTGATGCAGGGCTGTGTGTGGGCACGTGATGCACGGCCACCTTGCACCCTGCCGCTGTCATGCTGGGTAGCCAGTAGTGGGCAGGCCAGGCCAGGCCAGGCCAGGCCAGGCCATGGGCCCCACTACCTTTGCCTGCCTGCCTGCCTGCCTGCCTGCCTGGCTGAAAGCATTGCCGCACCAGTGTTGTGAATGAGTAGCCAGCACTGTGTGTGGACATAGACGACTCTTGTGTACATACAGCAGACGTTGAATAACCATCCCCGCTCGTGTAGCCTGTCACCACCACCACTATCTACCACTCCTTCGTTATGGCATTTTTTTCTTCTTCTTCTTTTTTTCTTTGTTGAATCGTCATGTAGAGTTGTATGGACCTGTACAGACTGCACTGAGTGTTCACGTTCCGCTTCCTTGAGGGCACCCGGAATGGAATGAATGCATGACGCGTACAGACACAAGATGGTCTGGTTTGTAACTGCATCTGGTTTTGTTTTTTTACTGGATGGCTTTGTAGGTCCATAGAAAACCAGGTGATGTCAGAGAAATGGGATCACATTGTGTATGTATGGCCATGCCGATCAGGCTTTTTATTATTTTAGAGATTGATATAGATTTTACTTGGCACCCTGAACTCCCCATCAGATGCATGTTTCCCTTCCATCCCTGCCTCCGCTCCCCTTTAGTGCTGACCAAAGCTGGTTTTCCCTGATATGTCATAATTAACAATCTATTTACGTGATTCCGATCTTTGCAATGACCTCCCCGCAAAAAAAAGCATACTGTAAATGCACAAAGATGTCTCAGAACTAAATCTCTGAGACGTCATATCATGGAGGTTGCTGGGATGTTTTGACTTTGGGTTGGGTTGTTTTTTTTAGTCCTATAGTCCTGCAGGCACGGCCCCCTACTTGTTTTTCTTTAGTCCTATGAGTCCTGCAGGCACGGCCCCCTACTTGTTTTTTTTAGTCCTATAGTCCTGCAGGCACGGCCCCCTACTTGTTGTTTTTCTTTAGTCCTATGAGTCCTGCAGGCACGGCCCCTTACTTGTTTTTCTTTAGTCCTATAGTCCTGCAGGCACGGCCCCCTACTTGTTTTTTTTTAGTCCTATGAGTCCTGCAGGCACGGCCCCCTACTTGTTGTTTTTCTTTAGTCCTATGAGTCCTGCAGGCACGGCCCCCTACTTGTTGTTTTTCTTTAGTCCTATGAGTCCTGCAGGCACGCCCCCCTACCGTTCTGTTTCCAGGCTGTGATCCCACTGTGGACATTGCCCTTGTTCTGGACTGTTCCTTCAGCGTCACTCTGTCTAACTTCCGCCGGATGCAGAACTTTGCCAAGCAGGTCATTTTTCACTCCGACATGGATTCCGGCCGCCAGCGTGTGGCGGTGTTGAGCTTCAGCGCCCACGTGCAGATAGGCTTCCACCTGAAGGAGTTCAGCTCTCGGACAGACGCCTACTGGGCCGTGGACAATCTCCAGTATCACCCAGAGAACACCAACATGGCAGGCTTGATGACGGCTCTCAGACAGGACGTTTTCTCAGCCGCGAATGGAGATCGCCCTGAAGCCAGCAACATCGTCGTCCTGATCACTGATGGGGAGTTCAATGTGCGTCGCGGAGGTATTCTAACTGAAGCCCGGCTGCTGCAGTCTGAAGGAACCCGTATCTCTATTGTCAGCACTGGCGCTGTGGACACCCCTGCCCTGCTGGCCGTGGCGTCTCCTCCTGCAGACCACAATGTCTTCAACCTGACCCACCTGTCTCAGCCCTTCACTGACCTGCCAGCACAGCTCAACCTCTGCAATCAGAACTTTGGTACGAGAGGGAGGTATTAGCCATCACTGAGACTGTAAGCGACTGGGGGTAATATCACCTGTCCTGCCTGGTTGGAGGAACTCGGTTTCTCGTTGTCTTCTGTCATTTATATGCCACCTTGGGGGGTTTTCTCATTTCTCTGCAAGTCCATGGAATAACATTTTGGTTTCAGGGAAAGTTCTTGATCTTGTGGGGTTTTGGTATCTCTTGTAGTTTGAGATTTCCTGGCAAACACAACACTGGTTACTGGAACATTTTGAAGTTACCTATGTATTGAGGTGAATGGACAACATGGACTAAAAAGATGGTTTCTTTCAAAAATAACACAGAAAAGTTTCTTGATCGTCTGATCTTTGGCTCTAGGGTATTTCAGGACCACACTATTTTGTTTATCAGTGTATCGTCTGTGTGTATGACATGGCTTACCCCTATGGCTGGCAGTCCGTACGTACGTGTGTACAGCTTCAGTTGTGGCGGCATGCCTTGTACTCCAAAGCAGTTCGCTTGACTTGGCATGATCATTGGCTGCTGCTTTGTATTTTGCTGCGTTTCGTGTTTATTCAATTGCAATTACTTTTTTGTGTTTGCTTTTTTGAATGGCCAATGTCTTGAGATTTTGCACGGCTTCCTTTATTTTAAAAAATGTGTATTTGTGATTTTTCTCCATTGTATAAGCCGATCTGCTTCAAGAAATGCTAGTATTTTTTAATGTTTTTTTTTAAATTTTCGGTCGTATTGTATACTATCATAAAATGTATCCCAGTGAATGACTATTTAAGTGAATGTTGAAATAGACATGCGTTTTGTTTTTAAATTTAAATTGAAACATTTATTAAACTGTTTTTTACTAATCAAGACTGATGAATATTAATCAATATGATCAGTGAAAGTTGAAATATAAACAATTGCTCTGATACTTAAACAACTAACAGAACTGTTTGCTGCATCTGGTTGTAATTTCAGCCAAAAATCCCTTTATTCTTAATGTGTAATTATTGGCTGCAACTTGTATGCTCACTGATTTCTAAAAATGGCCTTTAAAAATAGGTAGGACCATTTCATTTCCATTGATTAGGTAGCTGTTTTCAGTTTGTTCGGAAAATAGGGGGAGGGATTGTCTTTTCATGATGCATCGGAGACAGGCTTTGAATCTAGAAAAAGGGTACACATGTTCAATTTCAAGTTAGCAAGCATCATTAAAATCAAAGCCATGGACCTTAATGACTTAGGCAAGCATTATTCATGGTGATAACAGCCAGCCAACATGATCGACTATACATTTTTTTATTCTATGGTTTGGCTCCGAATAGAACGCACGGTTGATCTAACTCAGGGATGGGTACCCGCTTTCCAGCCCACACAAAATGCAGACCTGAAGATGCCTTTAAGAGTCTTTAAATAGTGATTACAAGATAAGTATGGTAATTACGTAAACTACCACTCATTATTGAGGAAATAGTAGTGGAGGAAAATAAGTGCAGGTAACCGCTTATAACTTTTATCGCTCATTCGTCAGCTCCGAAATGTCAAATCATTCACACTTTAATCCCCGCTTCTTCGAATTTGATGTTAACCAGTCTATGACAACTCAGGTACAGGGAGATGACATCCATTTTTCTATCCTCTAGCCTCCATTGACAATTTTCCCTGTAACGCACATCTTGATTCTACATCACTGCAACTTTTCTTCTGAATCATGTCATCCTTGAGATTAATCTTCTTCGAAATCATTTCCATGATTAACAAAACAACACCTCGTTGCAACTGTCTTCTGACAAGAGTGTCTATTATTCTGAATGGCCCATGGCGCTTTAAACATGTCAACTGCACGTCGTATTATTCTAATGTTCTAATATTTGATGTCGTTTCAACGAAACTTGCTATAAGTGTTTGTCAGATATTGTGTCACAGTGAAAGCAAAGATGAAGACAAGCAGTACATTTCAGTAGTACTCAGTGAGGAGATTGTCAGCCTTCCTTTCAAACTCCAAACTTGTTGACCACTGCCAACGATATCTATATTGTCATCCACTTTTCATATCCTAGTTCAATCTTCAGAACCATGAAATCGTTCACGTCTTCGAACCTGATGTTAATTAAACAGTCTCCAATACCGCTTATAAACAATACTTTTTTTTTAATGGATCTCGGGTGTTCATGTACACGCTCGTGGCAGTCAATGAATTAAAGACTGGTGTTATTTGTAACGTCATATCCTCTGCTCAGTTTAGCTTGGCAAAGTCTCCACACTCTGGGGGAGGGGTGGGGATACATCCTTTCTAACCACGTTTCAACGAGGACTTGACTCGCGTCCCTTATGTATGTATTCACATTGCCTTAGAACCTAAATGCCAATGCAGAGGAGGCATGTTTATTCTTAATGAACCTGATAAAGGATTTTTTAACAAGCAAATTTGGGCATCTTTAATGAGCTAGTGAATGCACTAATGCGTAATGCATACAGTTGCAAGTGACCAGGTCACTAATGGAAAATGATGTAGTCACCGCCAGAGAATCAGGTTTGTATACAGGTAATATTAGTGCAAATTCTGAGAATTAATGTCTCTTCAAGGAACAATGCTATATATTCAGATCATTGACTAAAAATGTTACGTTTTCTGGTCTTGATGTGTCTTCTAAAAGTCAGTTTGTGTTTAGATATGTAAGGCATATCTGTAGGGACCCAGATCATGTAATACATAGCCTATGTGATTTACCATAGAGAGATAGAGAGATAGATAGATAGACAGACAGACAGACAGACAGATATAGATAGAGTTCAGAGTATGTACTCTGAAAACCTGTTTCAAGCATTAAGCATCTGTAGGCCTATTCCAAAAACGTGTGCTCATGCCCTGCAGCCAGTAATAATTTTTTTAAAGTATTTATTTTCAGTGATTAAATTAATTATACGTATAGCTATAAATCCCTATTGTATATTACTGCAATGAGTAAGAAAATGTGTGCCAACATGCCTGTGTATGGGGGAGGGAGAGGGGGGAACCTGGGCTATATTTTGTAAACTATGTGTGTAAATATTCAGGGGAGGAGCGGGAAGTGTCACTGCTGTTGTGACTGTTTCAGAGAGAACTCGAGCACCTCCCAGCTTGCCTCCCGTCAGACAAGGTAATCATGGGGCTACACTCTTTAGGTCTCCTCTTGTTTCTTCACACTGATGTGAAAAGTGACAGTTAGTGTTTCTTTGTAGGAAACAGTACTATAATCCTCACATCGTCAAGCCTAAAGGATGGAAGAGAGAGAGGTAGTCACCCCCCACCCCAACCACACCCTCCAAAGTAATATGAAGAAATTTAGTATGATGATGTAGCTAATCAGGCATTACTATAAACCTGGTTTAAAAAAATAACAGCTCACACAAACCACTTTTGTAATAACAATTCTACATAATACATTCTGAAGTTGACCATGCTTAACCAGAGGAAATATGCTTTCTGTCAGAACTCATTGTGCAAAGTCCCTGTTATAATTTCCATTTTGTATGTCCCATAGAGCCTTTGAAAAAGAAACCTAACTTCTTCTTGCCTTAATTGCCTATCTAAAAGAACAAAATAGTAAATGGCTGTGCAGTATCGTCCCAGCACACAACATCCACTCTAATCATTCATAGGCTTTACCAGCTTAGTGAGAAAGTACAGGACCATTTTCTTTTGATTGTTGTACAGGATGTGACCAGGCAGAGATAGACCTGGTCTTTGTTCTGGACTCCTCCACCAGTGTGACAGAGCCCAACTTCCTGCTGGTCAAAGACTTCATCAAGGACTTCCTCAGCATAGCCAGTATCGACAACGGCAATGTACGTGTAGGCTTTCTGACCTACAGCACTGACGACTACCTTGAGTTCCACCTGAACAGGTATACAACCAAAGTGGAGGTGTTCCAGGCTCTGGACAGCATCCCCTACCGTTACGGCAGCACCAACACAGCAGATGCCCTCAACACCATGAGGACAGAAATGTTCACCACAGCCAATGGTGATCGTAACAACGTTCCCAACATCGCCATTGTGATCACAGACGGAGTGTCCAACATCAACTCACGCAATACCATTCCTGAAGCTGAACAGGCCCAAGCTGAAGGCATCCACATCTACGCCATTGGTATTGGACTGACTGACACCACGGAGTTGGATGGTATTGCCAGCAAGCCAGTGGAAGAAAACCGCTTTGCTGTGCAGGAGTTCAGTGAACTCAGGTCACTCAGGGATCAGGTCTTCGCTGCTTTCTGTCCAGGTAAGGACGGTGTAATATCCATTGTGGAAAGAAAAAGAGTCAACTTAATTTTATTTGTGTTTTTCTATACATTTTATATGCTCTGATTTTGGCTGTTTATGAGACTCATATTTTGTTATACGATTCATTTTAAAGTTAGTGTTAATTAATCATTCTCAACTTTTTTTTAATTTCCTGGGGATCTCAATTATCATCAGATGCAATGGACGAAATCTGTAGCCTGCAAAGCATCTCAGGATTTTTTCCCAGTCCCGTGAGGGCACTAAAGGCACAAACCTGCAACACAATGCCAGTTCATTTACCCAAACATTTATGGCCCTTGTAGGTAATTGATACATCTCTGTGCTGTTATGTAAACAAAAGAATGTTGCTTGAAGGGAACTCTGCTTGGTAGGTGCTTGGGGCTAGGGAGAAGCTTTCACCACATGCACACATCTACTTCATTTAGCAGCCAGGATGATGTTTCACATCTTCCCTCAGGATTTACTTGCTTGACCTGCTCAGTTAGTCAGTCAGTCACTCCTGTGGACGTTGGTCAGAGTATGAGAAGCTGGGAGGAACCTCCGTTCCTGAGCCATTTCTTCAGTGTTATGTATGGTTCACGCTTCCAAAATCTTTGCAAGGAGATAACTGGGTGCAGTCACAAAATTACTCCAATGGTGGTGACATGGTAGACATGCATACAGATAGTATGTGGACTGTAACATCCTGATGTACTCATTCTCTCTCTCTCTCTCTATCTCTCTCTCTCTCTCTCTCTCTCTCTCTCTCTCTCTCTTCTCTCTCTCTCTCTCTCTTCTCTCTCTCTCTTCTCTCTCTCTCTCTCTGACTTTCTCTCTCTCATACAAATATTCAGGGTTTTCTTTCTGTTTCAGTAACCCCCTTACCACCAGTTATCACAGGTGGGTACATGTGTGTGTGTGTTTGCGCGCGCGCGCGCGTGTGTGTTGTGTGTATGTGTTGTGTGTGTGTGTGTGTGTGTGTGTGTGTGTGTGTGTGTGTGTGTGTGTGTTGTGTGTGTGTGTCTGTGTCTGTGTCTGTGTCTGTGTCTGTGTGTAATGCAGCAGAGATACTTTTTTTTTAAATCAACGGATATGTGCATGTGCAAGACTGTATGTGTGATTAAATAGATGCTTTCATGATTTTTTCTAGAAGTAATCTTATCCCAAGTCAACAACAGCTGATGAAATCTAGTTTGTAGCAGCTAGAGAAAGATTGCAACAGCTAAAAGATGTCGAATAAATATCTCTAAATGATTTAGACAAAAAAAGAGAAAAGCTTATCCTAAGTTTTAATGTAAAACTAAACTTGTTATCTATGGTGTGGTAACTATCTTCATTTGTCACTGTTGCCAGATCAACACACTTTTTAGAAGTATGGTGAAAGTATTTTGATATCTTCAATGCTACTTTTCCCAGTTCCAAACGAAATTTCTCTTTAATAACTGAAAATTTTGTTTGGAAATTCATCATGATATAAACCTGCAAAAAGTGTTTCTCCAGCTCATATCAATTCCTTTTGCTTGTATACAAGTAAAGTCCAGTTTAACGAACTCATAGTTCAAAACCATAAGAGTTATCCAAACTTCGAAAAGCAATTTAAAAATAAACATTTGTTTACAGATGATAAACCCATGAGTCAAAAAACATCCAGTGTCCTGGGTGTAAATGATAGTGAAACAAACAAGTTTCTTCAAATTGCTGATCACATCATTTTGGAAAATGCATATTTCTCTCGTGAACTTAAAAAACTGTTTTGAGAGGAATATCATGGAACAAGGCCTTCTTATACTGAGCAGTATAGAAACTGTCACATTTTCTGACCACAACTTCAAAGGTAGAATTTTAGAGTAAAAGCAACTATATGCTTTGAAAGTGTTCCTTTCCTTTAGAATTGCAAATGTGATTACCACTAATGATGTTATGCAGGATGTGACCAGGCAGAGATAGACCTGGTCTTTGTTCTGGACTCCTCCACTAGTGTGACTGAGCCCAACTTCCTGCTGGTCAAAGACTTCATCAAGGACTTCCTCAGCACAGCCAATATTGACAACGGCAATGTACGTGTGGGTGTGCTGACCTACAGCTCTGAAGACGTTATGGAATTTCATCTGAACAGATATGCCACAAAAGCAGAGGTGTTTCAGGCTGTAGACAGCATCCCCTACCGTTACGGCAGCACCAACACAGCAGATGCCCTCAACACCATGAGGACAGAAATGTTCACCATAGCCAATGGTGACCGCAACAACGTTCCCAACATCGCTATTGTGGTGACAGACGGAGTGTCCAACATCAACTCACGCAATACCATTCCTGAAGCTGAACTGGCCCGAGCTGAAGGCATCCACATCTACGCCATTGGTATTGGACTGACTGACACCACGGAGTTGGATGGTATTGCCAGCAAGCCAGTGGAAGAGAACCGCTTTGCTGTGCAGGAGTTCAGTGAACTCAGGTCACTCAGGGACCAGGTCTTTGCTGCTTTCTGTCCAAGTAAGTACAGTACCTTTTGAAGGGCGTCATAGTCTTAAAATACTAAAGGACAAATAAAGCATGCGTAGTTGTGGACTTTTTTCAGCCTCTGTGACAAAACTAAGATACTGATGTGCATTAAAGTATGTATAGCTGCTAACTAATTCCCAATCTCTTTAACCAGATTTTTTTTAATAAATCGAAGCATCCAAATCTCCAAAGATTTGTTTCTATGGAAAAATATAATTCATGTGATTTAAAAACTTTGTGTTGTATCTGAACATCAGAACATTGATACAGTTCTTTTGTATTTGTTTCCAGTTACTCACCATGTATTAAAAAAAATAATGGTGATATCAATAGAGTGTATTGCACTTTTCATCACTTAAAAAATATATCCTTTTTAATTTCGGTTGCAATTTTTCAAAATAGTCTGTGGTTGGTCATATTAACAGAAATGCTATGTATTGTGCAAGAGTACTTTGTTGCACTATTAAATATTGTAGCCAGTTTGTTTCTTTTGTTTAAGTTTGCATCAGTTTATGAAAAAGTACCCAAAATATTATTTGTAAAGAAGGGTTTGTTTCTTTAAATATAAATGAATTTATTGTGTCAAGACTATACCTGAAGAAAATCATTCACAGGAGAAAGCAGACAAAACTTGCATTTTTTCAGGGAGAGGGGAGGGGAAAAAATTCTGCATTATTATTCATCTTCATTTACATGCACGCCCATCAGCTTGAATTTCTCCATTAGCACACATCAAGTTCCATGTTTCTATGCATTTTTATGGACATTAATTCACTTACATGTCATTTTGTTGACTGTCAGAGGGTTCATGCAGAGCTTAAAGTAGACATGTTGTTATGTAAGAATGCTTTTGTTGCTTAGAACAGAATTTTTCATTCTTCCGATAGAGTTTCCAGGTTCACCAATCGTGAGATTTTGCGTATGCGACTGTTTTTGCCCAGCATGAAGGTAGCCATACTTTTAACTCGAGGATGATGTCTGAACATGACACCAGTGTGCATACATTTTTGTTTTTTTGTAATATTGTCATCCATTTCTACCAGCATGATGCACTGGTCTATGCTTCCTAAACGCGAAACAGGTTTTAATGCGTGTGCAGAATATTCTGCATGCATCTGTACATGGGACCTTGGTTTATAGTCTCATCCAGGTGGAGTAGAGTCAGTACGGATGTTAACTCCAGGGGGAATATCCCCATGAACAGGTGTCTTGGTGGTACCTCAAACCCATCCCATCAGATCACGGGCACAACGCTCTAAGCACTAGGCTATCTACCTCCCCTCTACTCCTCCTGTATGATGATTTAAAATTCGATAAAGTCAGATTGTCAAGTAGTACTTCGATAGGTTTGTGTGTCAAATTATAATCCATGTATATGATGTAGTTGAGGAACCTTTGCAATATCATTGCATTGTTAATATTGCCTGTTATATAAGCTAGAAGGCAAGATGCTGGTACCAATAACATTTGAAGAATATATGAAATAATAGTGTTGCTATTTATGTATATTTTTCGTCACTGGCAGATTTTTCTTTTTTTTTCAGTGACCACTCAGCCACCTGCTACCCTGCCTCCAGTCATCAAAGGTATGTTTCAGGATTGTCTGTATACTCTGTAGGTTGTGACAGAACGTCAACAATGGAGGATCAGTATACAACCATATGATGTATTTTTCACCAAAAAAGTTTAACAATATAGAGTACATAAAACTATCAACTGTCATATATCTCAAAGGAAGAGAAATCTAGAGATCAATAGGTATGTTTACTACTAAAAGGTATCCTTTAAACTGAAACCAACTTATAAAGGCAATAAAATGTCTGTACACATTGAGTTTGTAGTTTGCATGACAAGCGTTATAATAAAATCTGTTGTTCAGGATGTGACCAGGCAGAGGTGGACCTGGTGTTTGTTCTGGATGCCTCCACCAGTGTGACAGAGCCCAACTTCCTGCTCATGAAAGACTTCATCAAGGACTTCCTCAGCATAGCCAATATTGACAATGGCAATGTACGTGTGGGTGTGCTGACCTACAGCTCTGAAGACTACCTAGAATTCCACATGAACAGGTACAGAAGCAAAGCAGAGGTGTTTCAGGCTGTAGACAGCATCCCCTACCGTTACGGCAGCACCAACACAGCAGATGCCCTCAACACCATGAGGACAGAAATGTTCACCATAGCCAATGGTGATCGCAACAACGTTCCCAACATCGCCATTGTGATCACAGATGGAGTGTCCAACATCAACTCACGCAATACCATTCCTGAAGCAGAACAGGCCCGAGCTGAAGGCATCCACATCTACGCCATTGGTATTGGACTGACTGACACCACGGAGTTGGATGGTATTGCCAGCAAGCCAGTGGAAGAGAACCGCTTTGCTGTGCAGGAGTTCAGTGAACTCAGGTCACTCAGGGATCAGGTCTTCGCTGCTTTCTGTCCAAGTAAGTATCGTTTTCCTTTGTTTTAATATATTTCTGTGCTTAGGAAAAAAGTGCATATAGTACAAAAGCAAGTTTACGTCAGCATGAAAGGATTTTTTTTTATTAATAGAAGAATAAAAATGTATTTGATAATATTGAAAAAATGCAACTGCTATCATTGAAAACTGGTGTATTTTTCTAAGTATTAAACTGCCAACATTCTGCTATTTTTGCTTTTAAATTGTAAATAGTGCATTTCTAATATGGACAGTTAAAATGATTATTATTGCTACATATCAATTACTCTGTGAAGATGTGCATCACATACTTAACTGATATTTTAATAGGTTAATGATCGTGTTCCTAGGAATGCTGCAATTTATTACTTAGTAACATTGCTTTCTTATCATATGTCAAGGCAGTTTGTGCATTCTGTTTGTATCAAGTTGTGAAAATATCTAGCTATTTGCTGAAGAAGAAAAACCAGTGTGTCTTGTTTTTGTAAACAAGTTTGTATGTATTTTTTCAGTGATGTTTTTAAATTATAGAATGTACTATTATAAAAAGAAAACATGCAAACGAATAAGGAGATATTTTTATGTCACATGAATTAACTCTATTCTTCTGTAGTTTTGATTAAGGTCATCAGTACAATATTCCATGTGTTTATCCTTGCTCAAGAAGATGTTTATTTATGTTGCGTTGGTGGCATTCATCCAGATGGTTGGTGTGTGCACTGCTTAGTTTGTTTCACTGCAATACCATCTTAGTTTCCGTCCAGAAGGCAGAAATGGCCTAAAATAGACGATCCTTTAAAGTAACTCTCAATGTATTTATCAAAAACAGATGTCATCATACAACTTAACATTGTATACAAACTGTGATCCTAAAAACTACTTAAGAAATAAACTAAATACAAGTTTGAGTTGCATATGTTGGTTCGTTTGGAATATAAAACATCATATGTACATGGAGTGTAACATTTGTGTTCCAAGACTGCTGTAGTGCTGTATGGGTTGTGATGAAGTATTTACCTTTAAAAAAAATGTTATCATGCAATTTTGTATCCTAAAAAAATCAAGTGATGAAACAAAATTAGATATGCTTCCTCACTTTTGTCAAGAATGCTAAAATGGTCTGCAGTGGATGGTTTTGTTTTTGCAATAATTCATACATAGTTCATAAAGAGTGTATGTCAATTTACACGTTGTTATTCTGGTATCTACTTTGTCTTTATAAATCATTGTGAATAATACCATACAAGTTTGAGTGTATACTGATTTCCTCAAGTATGAAAGAGTTTATGTGTATGTGTAATTTGGCATTTTTGAAGTATGATGGCAAGGGTACTGAATACTAACTCGGGGAAAAAAGTATTCAAAATGCTCAGATCCTAGCTATAATTTAGCATACTTTATATGATAGTTTTCCTTTTGACAAAACTTTCTATTAATGGAGCTTGCATACTTCATACTTTTTTTTCTTATTTTCCAGTGACCACGCTGCCACCTGTTACTCTGCCACCAGTTATCAAAGGTTTGTTCCAAGGCTGTTATGGTAGTATGTAAATTGTAGGGGACAATTGATCTATATAAAAAGATAGCATGGTACTTTGTATCTTTTTTCATAACTAGGAAAGAAATAGAGGACACGGGTGTTATTAGCCCAAAAATATTTTATAATTGTCATTAGGGGGTTGGGAATTTTGTTTGTTTTGGTGGGGGGGGGGGGGGGGGGCGGAGGGTAAAGGGAGTTGCTGCTATGCCTTCTGTGATGTTCCTGTTTTGCTTCTCCTGTGCTACCTATTCCATCCTCTCCAACCCAAGCCAGAAATCCGTAGGGAGCTTATGAATGTTAAGCCGTTGTGATGCCACCAACAGAAGGGCACTGCACTGCTGCTGGGTCACTGCGGTGGTATTTGGTGGTGCCTGTTCTTATCCAACATACGCGAGACATTTACTAAGCTCCCTACTGACCACAATGATAGCTCGGCCATGAAGTCATGGAACCAGACTGAAAGAGACACCCACCTGGGGTGGCAGCAACCAAAACCTTGGCCCATCAACATTTCCCCATGACCCACTGATCCCAAGTGTTTTGACACCTATTTATCACAGACACCAAAGGGTATGAGAAACTAAAACTGGTGCTTTATACATCAGAGTAACAGGGGCCAATGATGCAAAGACAATTGTTCTTTTACAGCCTAAAGGTTGATGGTGATGAGACGGGTGTAAAAATGATGCTATGCAGGTTCACCAGCTTTGAGACTCATTGAAGGGCTGCATATGCTCTACGCTTTGATCACAATACATGCTGGTTTCTAAAGGACCTAAGACACAGACACCTGCAGTGTCGGTAAATTTTTTAACACTCTCAGAATCGCATCCATAAAGTGGATGAAGCTTGACTGTGTATTCCAAGTCTTACTAATGAGCCCAAGCAAATTCACAATGGGTGGGAGCCAGAAGAGTAAACAAAAAACCCTGTGACTCTCCCATTCAAGAACCCAGCATGCCTACCAAGCAGCATTGCAGATTGTTTCAAAAGTGTCTATGTGAAAGTAACATGTTTACTTCTTTGTTCTAGTGAACTGCTGAGATAGAAAACAAATAGGACTTGTTAAAAAGTTTGTCTATGTACTTTGGTGTTGTTCACTTATCATGGCCTTGACTACTGATATTTTTTCAGGATGTGACCAGGCAGAGATAGACCTGGTGTTTGTTCTGGATGCCTCCACCAGTGTGACAGAGCCCAACTTCCTGCTCATGAAAGACTTCATCAAGGACTTCCTCAGCATAGCCAACATTGACAATGGCAATGTGCGTGTGGGTGTGCTAACCTACAGCACTGAAGACTACACTGAATTCCACATGAACAGGTACAGAAGCAAAGCAGAGGTGTTTCAGGCTGTAGACAGCATCCCCTACCGTTATGGCAGCACCAACACAGCAGATGCCCTCAACACCATGAGGACAGAAATGTTCACCACAGCCAATGGTGACCGTAACAACGTTCCCAACATCGCCATTGTGATCACAGACGGAGTGTCCAACATCAACTCACGCAATACCATTCCTGAAGCTGAACAGGCCCGAGCTGAAGGAATCCACATCTACGCCATTGGTATTGGACTGACTGACACCACGGAGTTGGATGGTATTGCCAGCAAGCCAGTGGAAGAGAACCGCTTTGCTGTGCAGGAGTTCAGTGAACTCAGGTTGCTCAGGGAGCAGGTCTTTGCTGCCTTTTGTCCAAGTAAGCATTGTTCTCTACATATAATGCATGTAATGTTTAGCAGTATGATATGCTTATGGCCTAACAGATTTTGATAGCATTAGAAATCCTGATACAAAATATACAGTCATGTATCCATTATTTTAAAGTAATTTTAAACAACTAGAATTATCCTGATATTCATGTTTTATTACCCACAAGAGACATGAATAACAAATATTCTTACAGCAATTCAATGATATGGTTGAACAATGAAAATAGTTCTCCAGAAGAAAAACTGGCTTTTACCTTGTCACTTAACATTTCCTTCAATGATTAGGCATTTATGGCGTTAGTGATGCCTATGAACACAAGATAATGTTGTTGGCTATACATCTGTATCTTTTGTATTTTACTTGTTTTTGTGTGCACTTTGCACAAAGTAATTTTTTAAACACACATCCTTGTCCAAAAAGACATATTTTCTGAGTAAAACGGCATGTAAACATGGGCTGAACTGTTAATTGTTGTTTCTTCAACCACAGCTATTAATCATGTAAGCTGTTTAAGAAAAGATCATCTTTTATTTGTGTGATACAATTCAGATTATATACTCATTTTATGTTATATTGTAAATGTTCAAACTAAAACATCTGTGTAATAGAACTGGTATTTCAATTATTTATAATTGAAGTACTAGTTTTCAAGTTCATGTACGTGTTTTAAGTTGTATTTTAAAAAGTTATCAAGGCAGTGATAGAACTGTTTTCAATCATGTAACTATTTGTTTCTTACATGTAAAAAGATATGAAAGTTTGGTATACTTGATGATTTGGTAATATTGGTAATTTTTAATCATTTTAGGGGGGGCTGGTAAACACATGTAGAACAGACTGATAAAACCAGATGTTATTAGTTCTTTCAACGTTTCTATTCTCAGATTTGTTATATATTTGCCTAAAAGGAAACCTCAGCATAACTTTTGACTATTTTATTTTCAGTGACGACATTGCCTCCTGTTACTCTGCCGCCAGTCATCAAAGGTTTGTTCCTAACTTGTCACAGTGTTAAGGAGATAGATCAGGAATGTCTTGTGACAGAATGCTCATCAACAGCACAGATTATTTTCCCTTTGATTAACCAAATTTGATTGCCCATCTATGATTCTGCTGTACAGTCAGTTTGTCTGTACCATGTAGATCTTGCTGGGGGGTTTTCTGCTTAAAATATGTGCATACTGAAGATTTTTACCCTTTCCAAAACATGAAAAGCAATTATATTCTACCTTAAAACATGTGATGGGCTATATTGTCAAAACTTACACTTCCTGAAATGAATCAGATTAGCAGTAATTATTCTTGTAATGGCTATGCTGTCTAGACATGTGTGTACAAAAATATTATTTTTTAATCAAACTATGCATTTCAAAAACAGTGAGAACTTACAACAGAAACAGTTCTTATATGGGTAACTCTCCCATTTGATATAGAATTCTTACGACTTCATTGGGAAATATCAATGTACACATTTTATAGGGTGTCTCACATATTAATAATCGGTAGTGAGTGAGACCATTTGCTAAGATAAAGATTACAAAAAAGATTACAAGACTACAGATGATAATTTGAATTTCACAATAGGGTTTTAGAGATGTAAAATTAGTCAATGCTAGTGTCAGTGTTCTTCCCTTTCTTTTTCAAATGTCTAACCCCAAGATGCATGCATGATTTAATGCAAACAAAAACAATACATAAATAATGATACATACAAAGTCAATTGCATTAAAGAGACAGTTGCTCTTGTTCAGGATGTGACCAGGCAGAGATAGACCTGGTGTTTGTTCTGGATGCCTCCACCAGCGTGACAGAGCCCAACTTCCTGCTCATGAAAGACTTCATCAAGGACTTCCTCAGCATAGCCAATATTGACAATGGCAATGTGCGTGTGGGTGTGCTGACCTACAGCTCTGAAGACTACCTTGAATTCCACATGAACAGGTACAGAAGCAAAGCAGAGGTGTTTCAGGCTGTAGACAGCATCCCCTACCGTTACGGCAGCACCAACACAGCAGATGCCCTCAACACCATGAGGACAGAAATGTTCACCATAGCCAATGGTGACCGCAACAACGTTCCCAACATCGCCATTGTGATCACAGACGGAGTGTCCAACATCAACTCGCGCAATACCATTCCTGAAGCTGAACTGGCCCGAGCTGAAGGCATCCACATCTACGCCATTGGTATTGGACTGACTGACACCACAGAGTTGGATGGTATTGCCAGCAAGCCAGTGGAAGAGAACCGCTTTGCTGTGCAGGAGTTCAGTGAACTCAGGTCACTCAGGGATCAGGTCTTCGCTGCTTTTTGTCCAAGTAGGTATTCACAAACGAACTTTTGTCTTTATTTTTTAAGCCTAAAAACATTTTTAAAATATTTAATTTTGCTTTTCTAATGGAAGGAACTATTTGAGATTGTTTTTTTTATATTCTAAATGGTTTTAAGAACGAAATGCTGATACATATTTGAATGAAAGCCAGAAAGTAGTCCCCCAAAGTATATTCACTGTAACTCTATTTGATTTTGTAGACTTAGTGCTGTCAAATTTGATGTTAATTTTATGTAACCTTACTCATATTTCTTACTATTTCTTTTCATTGAAACACAGTTTAGTGATTAGTGTTTTTTGTGTGCAATCCTGGCTTTTTATTCTAATTTATTCATATTATTTGTACGCTCATCACCAGTTCTAGAGGTGTTTTCACATGGTAGTGTTTTGCAAATCATTTCCAGAAAGCTATACATGTAACTTGTTTAATGTACAGTTTGTGTGCCTAGAGATGTTACTGAACAGAACAGTGTAAAGAAAAGAAGGAAGTGACAGGGCTAAATGGAGGTAAGGGGCCAGACAATGACAAAGTGCGGTATTCACCTTGAAATGTATTTCCTTTCAACATATCAGATTTTTTACTTTTATCAATATCTATATCCATTCAAGGGAATACCAATTGTCTGTCATTCGATGCATTGTTATACAATTCTTTTCCTGTAGTGTCTTTTTTCAGTAGAATTAAGTGTATCACGCTGCACTGAAATAGAGACGAAAAATTGTAAGGTATCCCACATAGTGGAAGAATGTATTGTATGTGACTTTGATGAATGCATTTGTACCAGTCACTTTTTATGTACCACTTATGGGATATTCTTAACATATGAAATCTTGTTTTTTTCTTGTCTCTTCTTACTTTATGGAAATTATGTTGCTGAAAAAAGGGACGCATAAACATGAGTATTTTTTTCAGATTTTTCTTCTGCAATAACGAAAATTATCTGGGATGCAGACACAATCATATGGGTTACGTTTTCATTGCTGATATACTTTAAAGAATATCCATGATAGCAGTGGGTAGGTTGTATTAGCATTTATGCACATTCAAACATTAAAAGGTCTTTCCATGTTTTTCAGTGTCAACTCTGCCACCCACTACCCTGCCGCCAGTCATCAAAGGTTTGTTCTGGGTTTGGTTTTGTACTGTATGTAGGGTAGAAGTTTGGTCAGAAAAGAGATGTAATACTGATAAGGTTTTGGGTGTATTAATGTGCTATCAGTTGCCAATGTTTTCCTAGAAAGAGAGGGAATGGGGGTGGGTTATTACAGACAATACCATTATGAATTTCAGCTGTATACAAATATGGGGTTTCGGATTTGTCTTATGTATTATCATTCTTTCACAAAAAATACACCATACACAGAAAACAGTAACAGCCTCTTAAAGCAGTGTCTCTACTAGATATTAATTACAGGTACCTAACTCAAGTGTTACGGTGGCATTTGTTTCATACTCTCTTTACGCCTAGTTCTTAGTCTAGATCTGGTGTAAACAAACAGCCATTTTCAGATTTTTGCAATACACCTCCTGTTTTCTCAATCCACATAGTGAAATTAACAAAACTCGCTGATGCCCAGAATAGGTCATAAGATTGTTCCTGTGTCAAGATGCATTCCCCACAAGGCTGATTTAAGACTGTTTTGACAGCTACCTATTTAGTGTCCTGAGACAATAGAGTTTTACATTAATTAGAGCATGCAAAGAAATGACCTTGAATTTTGGTGAACTAATTGCTTGATGATTTAGAATTTATTTATTTTCACATGGTTAATGGTTCCGGTGATCATTTTCGGTCATTTTGTCACAACATTTCAAGAATTGTTAGCATACTTTTTGAATCCCTCAAATATTGACATCGTTCTTTCAGCTAAGACGAGGCACTGTGCTGTAGTATTAGCCAGATGATGTGACCAGCATGCTGAAAGTCAGAAAATGGATAACAGTCACGTGTGTCGAACAGTCATCTGCCAATAAGCCAGGGGTACAAAACTATTGAAGAGGTGTCTCATCATGCAACTAACGTTTGCAGCTGTCTGTGCATCAGACATAATAGTGAGTATTTTAAACTGAAGGCAAACCAATATTTGAAAGGCAAAAGGCATTTTCACTGTAGTGAAGTTTTAATTGCAGATCAGTTCTGCATGAAGAATAAAAGTAAAAGTTTTAAAAAAAATTATTTTTCATATGAAATTCTTTCTCTTCTTTAAATAAAGAGAATAGTTACTGTAGTGAGTTGCTGTTACAGATGGATAAACAGTTTCTGTGCTTTCAAAGACAGATTACATCTTCCTGACACCAATGCCCTTACATTGAATATTTTTCCTCCACAGGATGTGACAAAGCAGAGGTGGACCTGGTGTTTGTTCTGGATGCCTCCACCAGTGTGACAGAGCCCAACTTCCTGCTCATGAAAGACTTCATCAAGGACTTCCTCTTCATTGCTGACATTGACAATGGCAATGTACGTGTGGGTGTTCTGACCTACAGCTCTGAAGACTACCTTGAATTCCACATGAACAGGTATAGAAGTAAAGCAGAGGTGTTTCAGGCTGTAGACAGCATCCCCTACCGTTACGGCAGCACCAACACAGCAGATGCCCTCAACACCATGAGGACAGAAATGTTCACCACAGCCAATGGTGACCGTAACAATGTTCCCAACATCGCCATTGTGATCACAGATGGAGTGTCCAACATCAACTCACGCAATACCATTCCTGAAGCTGAACTGGCCCGAGCTGAAGGCATCCACATCTATGCCATTGGTATTGGACTGACTGACACCACGGAGTTGGATGGTATTGCCAGCAAGCCAGTGGAAGAGAACCGCTTTGCTGTGCAGGAGTTCAGTGAACTCAGGTCACTCAGGGATCAGGTCTTTGCTGCTTTCTGTCCAAGTAAGCATTGTTTTCTTCATTGCGTTCACAGTCCTGCTTCTGTACAGACAAACTTGTAGTAAGGGGGATCTTATACTATATTTAAAGTCATTATAATTCATAATACTACTACTAATAATAAAATCACCTTATTTTAAAGCTATTAAGTATTTTTCCTGAACAAGCACTAACATGTGAAGTATATTTCATATTTATGATTGAAATACATAACAGGGAGATCGAAAGTATGTCCAATGATAAGGATTTTTTTCATTTTGTATTTTTACATACTTATTTATGATAATACATCGTTTTTGTTTCTCAAGAAATGTGATGTTCATGTTCTCATATATAAGTAAAGTTTTAACTAAAATTTGGATATACAAGTGAGTAATTAGATAGTTGCATTTTGTACAGTTTCAGTCTGGGTCATTTGTTTTTGGTTTTAATGAAAAGAAAAATGAGTCAGTTTGCTTGGAAATATATTTAACGCACATTAGGTTAATGGAAATATGCAAGAATGTGAGTCTAACAGACTCAGCCTGTTTTTTGATTTTAAAGAAAATCATGTAGTGTGCAGATGCATTTAACATTGAGGACACTGTCACTTTCTGTCCATGAAACTTCAGATAAGCTGAAATGTTGGTAAGAAAATGCTTTACACTGATGTGAGGAATTGTTCCATTCTGTATTTGCTTTTATGCTGTGCATATCTACAACTATCATTCTGGGGGTTTTTTCTGTTTCAGTGACAACGCTTCCACCTGTCACTGTGCCACCAGTCATCAAAGGTTTGTTCCCTGCTCACTATTGTACTGTGTGTGCAGATAATGAGTATAGCAGGGATGTTGATCTCATACTGCTCACTAGCTGATCAGCACCTTTCAAATACAGGCTAATATTTGGAGAGGGGGGGGGGGTATCACAGAAAGGAATGTTTTTAAATAGTGCCAGAGTGCAGGTAGCAATAGTTATGTTACTGCTCTTTTGATTAAAATATATTGAATTGACAGAGGTAGCACTTAAGATAACTTTTGTGCCAAGTCTTTTGAATAACCCTATATCAGATTTTCTTCCTCTCTAATCCCATTTTTAAAACTCTGTCCATTTTATTTGACTTATAGTTCACTTGCGTCATTCATGATTTTCTGTTTCCATGTTTTTCAATTGTGGAACCAGACTCCTGAGGCTAGAGAATTTAGATGATGGAGCTCATGAGTCCCCAGTCTCACTCATCATAATAATAATAATAATAATAATAATAATAATAATCTATGGAATTTATATAGCACTGAATCTTGTAAAAAGCAAACAAATCGAAGTGTTTGCACTCAATTCATTTACCACGCATGCAACTCTCCTTAAACATAATGAACAATAGATTTCAAATCCATGTGCGCGCTCGCACATACGCACGCACGCACGCACACACACACACACGCACACACACACACTCGCGAACACACTTAGGAGGTGAAGGATGCTGTTGAAATTTAGGGACAGATATGAGGGGAAAAGTCTCAGGTAGGAAATAAGTGTGTTTTGAGCCTGGATTTGAAGGTATCAAGTAAAGGCTTTTGGCGAAGTGAAAGAGGGGGGGTCATTCCAGGTGGATGGACCAGAAACAGAGAAAGAGCGACGGCCAACGGTGGTTTGTTTGAATCTGGGTGTTCGAAAGCACAAAGTATCTGTGGCTGAACAAAGGGAACGGGATGGAGTGTACAGGTGAAGACAGTTACAGAGATAAGAGGGTGCAGATTTATGGAGACATTTGAAACAGAGGGTATTGATCTTATACTCCAGTCTTTGTGAGACAGGCAGCCAGTGAAGAGATGCAGAAGAGGAGTGATGTGTTCAGATTTTTTCTTTCTTAGGACCAGTCGAGCTGCAGAGTTTTGTATGCGTTGAAGAGAGTGGATAGATGATGCTGGTAGGCCAGCCAAAAGAGAATTACAGTAGTCTAAACGTGAAAGAATGAGAGAAGTGACAAGCTTGGAAGTTGCATCAGTGGACAGATACTTGCGCTTATGCCCCGTAATTGATAGTAGCAAGACTGGCAGGTCTGGGTGATTAATTTTTTCATAGAGAGTGTAATGTCAAGAACTACTCCTAAGTACTTCACAGAGTTGGACAAAGGAACTGAAATATTGCCAAATTCTATTGACGTTTTTGTGATATAGGAAAGTTTATGTTTATGTCACTGAGGGTGTAGGAAACCAGTTGTGTTTTTTCTTTTCTGACAATTGTCCATTTGTAATTCTTAAGTGTACTTCCACCACAATGTGATCAAACAATTACTAATGAAACACTAACCATGCTGACACTGAAGATTTTAGTACTTGCCGGATTATGAAACAAATGTAACTGGTGACAAAATAATGGTTTGAAGAGTGATGAAAAGACTTGTGTATTAGTTCACAGGCTTAGATGCCAAACGTTTATATACTTCCTATGACATAACTGACGTTAGGCAGTGAATGAGCAAACTATTAATCTTGAAAAACATAGGAATAAATGCAGATGATGCAAACAGACATGCACTTTTTTGTGAGTACTGCATTTTCACAGCTGTCAAGACTGAATCTCAGACAAGACATCCTACCCTGCAGGAGAAAGTGTTAGCAGTGTCATACTGTAAAAGGGGAATTTATTGCTCTGTCGTGAATATAGAATAACATAACTACAGTTGATACGATAATAATGCCACTCTTGTTCTTTAAAATATTTTTCATGTTTAGATACTCTCTTCCTTCATCTGGTTGTTGATGCTATTATGGTGATTATTGTTCTTGTTCAGGATGTGACCAGGCAGAGATAGACCTGGTGTTTGTTCTGGATGCCTCCACCAGTGTGACAGAGCCCAACTTCCTGCTCATGAAAGACTTCATCAAGGACTTCCTCAGCATAGCCAATATTGACAATGGCAATGTGCGTGTGGGTGTGCTGACCTACAGCTCTGAAGACTACCTTGAATTCCACATGAACAGGTACAGAAGCAAAGCAGAGGTGTTTCAGGCTGTAGACAGCATCCCCTACCGTTATGGCAGCACCAACACAGCAGATGCCCTCAACACCATGAGGACAGAAATGTTCACCACAGCCAATGGTGATCGCAACAACGTTCCCAACATCGCCATTGTGATCACAGACGGAGTGTCCAACATCAACTCGCGCAATACCATTCCTGAAGCTGAACAGGCCCGAGCTGAAGGCATCCACACCATTTATCTGACGCACAGATTGGTGGTATTGAGCAGACTGAACAAGAGTTTGGTGATGGATTGCAGGAAGCAGGTACTCAGGGATCAGCTTTGCTGTTCTGTACAGTAAGCATTGTTCTCAGATCAGTTTTGCTGCTTCTGTCCAATAAATTGTTTATTACGTCGTAGGGCTTCTATAATAAACTTTTTTAAATTGATGTGGGAGTTACTATATAACTAAAGTTCTATAATATGATAATACTAATAATAATAATAATAATAATAATTGATTTATTGTAAGTCTATT
This sequence comes from Rapana venosa, assembly GCA_028751875.1. NCBI lineage: Eukaryota > Metazoa > Mollusca > Gastropoda > Neogastropoda > Muricidae > Rapana > Rapana venosa. Next base: position 52,188,111 of record CM054135.1, read on the forward strand.
AAGTATTCTGCCTAACATGTAAAGGGTATATCCTATTTATGATTGAAATACATAACAGGGAGATCGAAAGTATGTCTAATCTTAAGGATTTTTATCCTTTTGTATTTGTAAACACTGATTTATGATAATATATTTTTTTTGTTTCTCAAGAAATGTGATGTTCATATTCTCAGATATATGTGTAAAGTTGTAACTAAAATGTTGATATACAAGTGAGTAATTTGATAGTTGCATTTTGTACAGTTTCAGTCTAGGTCATTTGTTTTTGGTTTTAATGAGAAAAAAATGAGTCAGTTTGTTTGGAAATATATCTAACGCACATTAGTTTCATGGAAATATACAGGATGTAAGTCTAACAGACATAACCTGTTTTTTCGGTTTAAAGAAAATCATGTACTGTACAGATGCATTTCACATTGAGACACTGTCACTTTCTGTCCATGAAACTTCAGATAAGCTGAAATGTTAGTAAAGAAATGCTTTACATTGATGTGAGGATTTGTTGCATGCTGTATTTGTTTTTCTGCTGTGCATATCTACTACTTTCTTTCTGGGTTTTTTCTGTTTCAGTGACAACGCTTCCACCTGTCACTGTGCCACCAGTCATCAAAGGTTTGTTCCCTGCTCACTATTGTACTGTGTGTGTGTGCAGATAATGAGTATAGCTGGATGTTGATTTCATACTGCTCACTAGCTGATCAGCACCTTTCAAATACAGGATTAATATTTGGAGAGGGGGGGTATCTCAGAAAGGAATGTTATAGATTTCAGCAGTATTTAAATAGTGCCAGAGTACAGGTAACAATAGTTATGTTACTGCTCTTTTGATTAAAATATATTGAATTGACAGTGGTAGCACTTAAGATAACTTTTGTGCCAAGTCTTTTGAATAACCCTATTTCAGATTTTCTTCCTCTCTTATCCCATTTTTAAAATTCTCTCCATTTGAATTGACTTATAGTTCACTTGGATCATTCATGATTTTCTGCTTCCATGTTTTTCAATTGTGGAACCAGACTCCTGAGTCTAGAGAATTTAGCTGATGGATCTCATGAGTCCCCATTTTCTCTGAGGGTGTAGGAAACCAATTGCTTTTTATCTTCTGACAATTGTCCATTTGTAATTCTTAAGTGTTCTTCCACCAGAGTGTGATCAAACAATCACTAACGAAACACTGACTATGCTGATACTGAAGATTTTAGCACTTGCCAGATTATGAAACAAATGTAACTGGTGACAAAATAATAGTTTGAAGAGTGATGAAAAGACTTGTGTAATAGTTCAAGGGCTTAGATGCCAAACGTTTATATACTTCCTATGAAATATTAATCTTGAAAAACATAGGAATAAATGCAGATGATGCAAACAGACATGGATATTTTGTGAGTCCTGCATTTTCACAGCTGTCAAGACAGAATCTCAGACAAGACATCCTACCCTGCAGGAGAAAGTGTTTGCAGTCATACTGTAAAAGGGAAATTTTTCACTCTTTCATGAATATATAAGAACATAACGTCATTTGATTTGGTAATGACACCATTCTTGTTGTTTAAAATATTTTTCATGTTTAGATACTCTCTTCCTTCATCTGGATGTTGATGCTATTATGGTGATTTTTGTTCTTGTTCAGGATGTGACCAGGCAGAGATAGACCTGGTGTTTGTTCTGGATGCCTCCACCAGTGTGACAGAGCCCAACTTCCTGCTCATGAAAGACTTCATCAAGGACTTCCTCAGCATAGCCAATATTGACAATGGCAATGTACGTGTGGGTGTGCTGACCTACAGCTCTGAAGACTACCTTGAGTTCCACATGAACAGGTACAGAAGCAAAGCAGAGGTGTTTCAGGCTGTAGACAGCATCCCCTACCGTTACGGCAGCACCAACACAGCAGATGCCCTCAACACCATGAGGACAGAAATGTTCACCACAGCCAATGGTGACCGCAACAACGTTCCCAACATCGCCATTGTGATCACAGACGGAGTGTCCAACATCAACTCACGCAATACCATTCCTGAAGCTGAACTGGCCCGAGCTGAAGGCATCCACATCTACGCCATTGGTATTGGACTGACTGACACCACGGAGTTGGATGGTATTGCCAGCAAGCCAGTGGAAGAGAACCGCTTTGCTGTGCAGGAGTTCAGTGAACTCAGGTCACTCAGGGATCAGGTCTTCGCTGCTTTCTGTCCAAGTAAGCATTGTTGTCTTCATTGCATTCACAGTGCTACTCCTGTATAGTAAAACTTTTTTTTTTAATTTTTACTATCTATAGTTATCCTACTTGTGAATACTCATAAGAACAAGAAAATCACCTTATCTGAAGACTGTTATGAGCTTTATTTGAATAAATACTACAGTGTAAAGTTTTTCTCATATTTATGATTAAAATACAGATCTGGGAATATCGAAAATATGTCGAATCATAATTTTTTTTAAATGTTACTTCTATTTTGTTGTATACACATAGGTGACACTACATCAGTTTTGTTTCTCAAGAAAAGTGATGTCCATATCCTCAAACATATTTGTAACGTTTTAACTAAAATGTGTATATACAAAAGAGTAGTTTGATTGTTGTATTTGTACAATTTCAGTCTGAGGGTTTTTTTCAATAAAAAGAACAATGAGTCCATTTGCTTGTAAGTATAGTTAATGCACATTATGTTCATGGAAATGCGCAGGTATGTGAGTCTAACAGACAGATTATGTTTTCAGTTTTAAATAAGATCATGTAGTGTCCAGACCCATTTCACACTGATGACACTGTTATTTTATGTCAGCCAAACTTCAGATAAGCTGAAATGGTAGTATAAAAATATTTTAACCTGACGTGTGGAATTGTTTCGTGCTGTATTTCCTTCTTTGCTGCACAGATTGCCAACTTTTGTTCCGTTTTTTTTTTCTGTTTCAGTGACAACTCTTCCACCTATCACTGTGCCGCCAGTCATCAAAGGTTTGTTTCCAGCTCACTATTGTACTGTGTGCATGGATAATAAATGTAACTGGAATGCTGATTCAGTACTAGTCACTAGCTGACCACTACCTTTCAAATACAGACTAAATTTTGGAGAGAGAGAGGGGGGGAGGAATATCACAGAAAATACTTTATGGACTTCAGCAGTATCTAAATAGTGCCAAAGTTCATCAGGTAGCAAAAGGTCTGCTACCACTCTTTTGACAGAGATAGATTGAGTTGACAGTGGTAGCACATAAGGTTTTTTTGTGCCAAGTCTTTTGAATAACCCTATTTCAGATTTTAATCCTCTCTTATCCCATTTTTAAAATTTTGTCCATTTGAATTGACTTATAATTCACTTGCATTATTCATGATTTTCTGCTTCCATGTTTTTCCATTGTGGAACCAGACTCCTGAGTCTAGAGAATTTAGATGATGGAACTCATGAGTCCCCAGTCTCACTGAGGGTGTAGGAAACCCAATTGCATTTGTATCTTCTGAGAATTGTCCATTTGTAATTCTTAAGGGTTCTTCCACCACAATATAATCAAACAATCACTAACAAAACACTAAGTATGCTGATACTGAAGATTTTAGTACTTGCAAGATTATGAAACAACCGTAACTGGTGACAAAATAATGGTTTGAAGAGTAATGAAAAGACTTGTGTATTAGTTCAAGGTCTTAGATGCCAAACGTTTATACATATATATAATATATATATATATATATATATATATATATATATATATATATATATATATATATATATATATATATATATTATATATATATATAACGTTAGGCAGTGAATGAGCAAAATATTAATCTTGAAAACCATAGGAATAGATGCAGATGATGCAAACAGACATGCGTTTTTTGTGAATACAGTATTTTCACAGCTGTTAAGACAGAATCTCAGACAAGAAATCCACCCTGAAGGAAACAGTGTTTGTAGAGTCATACTGTAAAAGGGAAATTTATTGCACTGTCATGGTTATATAAGAACATAACCACAGTTGATTTGGTAATGATGCCATTCTTGTTGTTTAAAATATTTTCATTTTTGGATACTCTCTTCTTCCATCTGGATGTTGATGCTATTATGGTCATTATTTGTCTTGTTCAGGATGTGACCAGGCAGAGATAGACCTGGTGTTCGTTCTGGATGCCTCCACCAGTGTGACAGAGCCCAACTTCCTGCTCATGAAAGACTTCATCAAGGACTTCCTCAGCATAGCCAATATTGACAATGGCAATGTACGTGTGGGTGTGCTGACCTACAGCTCTGAAGACTACCTTGAATTCCACATGAACAGGTACAGAAGCAAAGCAGAGGTGTTTCAGGCTGTAGACAGCATCCCCTACCGTTACGGCAGCACCAACACAGCAGATGCCCTCAACACCATGAGGACACAGATGTTCACTCCAGTCAATGGTGATCGCCCATACGTTCCCAACATCGCCATTGTGATCACAGACGGAGTGTCCAACATCAACTCACGCAATACCATTCCTGAAGCTGAACTGGCCCGAGCTGAAGGCATCCACATCTATGCCATTGGTATTGGACTGACTGACACCACGGAGTTGGATGGTATTGCCAGCAAGCCAGTGGAAGAGAACCGCTTTGCTGTGCAGGAGTTCAGTGAACTCAGGTCACTCAGGGATCAGGTCTTCGCTGCTTTCTGTCCAAGTAGGCATTGTTTTCTTCATTACGTTTGTAATGCTGTTTCTGAACAACAACAAAAACTGGTAGTTTAGGTTTTGTTCTCTAAAGTAACTCTACTTTAGATTAGTCATAAGAATAAGAAAATCACATTATTGATTTTTTTTAATATTGAGGATAATGGAATAAGCACTCATGTGCTTTTTTACATCTAGTTCCCGTGTGTATGCGGTTTTGTAAATTTTGTCATCTGTTCCCACCCGCACACAATGGCCTACTCTTTCGAAAAGCGGAACAGGATTTAACGTGTGCGCAAGATGTTCTGCATGTGTTCGCACTCAGGGCCTGGTTTATAGTCTCATCCGAGACTTACAGAGTGCTAGTGTGTAAAGTGTTCATCATATTTATGATTAAATTGCCGAAGAGGAGATCGAAAATACATCCAATCATAATAAAAAGATGTTTTCTTTGTGTTGTGTTTGTACCCACTGGTACATGGTAATACATGTCATGGTTTTTTATCACTTGAGAAGGGTGATGTTTATGTTCTTTACATATATGTATGTACACACACAAACACAGATATAGATAGATAGATAGATAGATAGATAGATAGATAGATAGATAGATAGATAGATAGATAGATAGATAGATAGATAGATAGATAGATAGATAGATAGATAGATAGACAGATAGATAGATATTTAAAAAACACAAATGAGTATTCTAGTGGTTGTGTTTTATATTTTTTCAGTCTGGATGGGGGGAGGGGTCAATATAAAGAACAATGATTCAGTTTACTTGTAAATATACTTAACGCAGATTATTTTCATAGAAATTCGCAGGAATGTGAGTCAGATAGAGTTTGTTTTCAGTTTTTAGAAAAATCATGTAGTGTACAAACATATTTCACACTAATGACACTGTTATTTTATGTCAGCCAAACTTCAGATAAGCTGAAATGTTAGTATGAAAAAACTGTAACCTGACGTGTGGAATTGCTGCATGCTGTATTTGCTTTTCTGCTGCACAGATCTACAACTTTTGTTCTGGTTTTCTGTTTCAGTGACAACTCTTCCACCTATCACTGTGCCACCAGTCATCAAAGGTTTGTTTCCTGCTCACTACTGTACTGTGTGCATAGATACTGAGTGTAGCTTAGAAACTTAAGAGATAGAGGGAGAGAGAGGGGGAGGGGTATCACAGAAAATCTTATTATGAATTTCAGCAGTATGTAAATAATGCCAGAGTTCAGGTAGCAATATCTTTGTTACCCCTCTTTGGATTTGCTTTCGTTTCTCAGCTAGAGCTCCAAGGTTCACCAATGGTAAGATTTATGCTTATGTGACCGCTTTTTCACAAGAGCATTTAGGTAGCCACATTCCAACTTTAGGGGATGGTGTCTAAGTATGACACCTGTTTACATGCTGAGTTTTTTTCTGTCATACTTCCTACACTGGCCGAACAGGTTTTTAACTTGAGTGCAAGATGTTCTGCCTGCCTTTGCACACGGGGCCTCAGTTTATAGTCTCATCCGAAGAACTGACTCTTTCAATTAAAATGTATCAAATATGAGGACAGTGGTAGCACATAAGATGGCTTATTCTTGTGCCAGGTCTTTTGAATAACCCCTATCCTTATTGAACCTTCTTTTTATCCACTAGTCCCCCTATTAAAATTCTGTCCTTTTGAACTTACAAATGGTTCACTTGGATAGCCCATGCTTTTCTGTTTCCATATTTTTCCATTTCAGAGCCAGCCTTATGGCTCTAGAGAATTTAGTTGATAAAACTTGTGAGTCCCCGGTCTCACTAAGGGTGTAGGAAATCATTTACTCTTTCATCTTCTGATGACTGTCCATTTGTAATTTTTTTTTAAATGTTCTTCCACCACAGTGTGATTACTAACAAAACACTAAATTTGCTGACACTGAAGACCTTAGTACTTGCTAGATTATGAAACAACAGTAACTTGTGGGAAAATAGTGGTTTAATTTAAAGTGTCATAATGAGACTATCTTAACTTGTGTAATGGTTCATAGTTCTATAGTCAAATGTAAATTTTATCAAGGACCACTTTGCTATGTGACTAGATCATCAGTAAAATTGTCTGTTTTCCTGTCAAAAAGGATATCCTTCCGAAGACCAAGACCAAAACACAGGGCAGCTGGGTAATGACATTCACCAGATCATGCCATAAGGATTTTAAAAGGCAGCAACTACAAGTATGCCAGATCAGGACGTGCAACACCAAACACTTACATACTTTTTATGACAAAAGTAACATTAGGCAGTGAATGAGCAAAATATCAATCTTGAAAAACTTCCAAGTTAATGCAGACCATACAAAAAGACATGGCTCTTTTGTGAGTGCTGTATTGTCACAGTTGTTAATCCTGAATCTCAGACAAGAAAGCCTACGCTGAAGGAAACAGTGTTAGAACTGTCATACTGTAAAAGTGGAATTTATCACTCTTTCATGAACATACAGCAACAAAACCACAGTTGATTTGGTAATGACCCCATTCTTGTTGTTTAAAACCTTTGTTTTAAATTTTAAGTACTCTCTTCCTTCATCTGGATGTTGATGCTATTATGGTGATTATTGTTCCTGTTCAGGATGTGACCAGGCAGAGATAGACCTGGTGTTTGTTCTGGATGCCTCCACCAGTGTGACAGAGCCCAACTTCCTGCTCATGAAAGACTTCATCAAGGACTTCCTCAGCATAGCCAATATTGACAACGGCAATGTGCGTGTGGGTGTGCTGACCTACAGCTCTGAAGACTACCTAGAATTCCACATGAACAGGTACAGAAGCAAAGCAGAGGTGTTTCAGGCTGTAGACAGCATCCCCTACCGTTACGGCAGCACCAACACAGCAGATGCCCTCAACACCATGAGGACACAGATGTTCACTCCAGTCAATGGTGATCGTCCATACGTTCCCAACATCGCCATTGTGATCACAGACGGAGTGTCCAACATCAACTCGCGCAATACCATTCCTGAAGCTGAACAGGCCCGAGCTGAAGGCATCCACATCTATGCCATTGGTATTGGACTGACTGACACCACAGAGTTGGATGGTATTGCCAGCAAGCCAGTGGAAGAGAACCGCTTTGCTGTGCAGGAGTTCAGTGAACTCAGGTCACTCAGGGATCAGGTCTTCGCTGCTTTCTGTCCAAGTAAGCATTGTTGTCTTCATTACGTTCGTAGTGCTGCTTCGGTTAGAAAAATGGGTAGTTGAGAGTTGGGGGGGGGGATTTACTATCTAAAGTTATCATATTTGTGAATACTCATAAGAATAAGAAAATCACTTAACTTTAAGACTGTTAAGTGTTCTATCTGAACAGATATTAACGTGTAAAGTTTTTGTCTTATTTATGATTGAAATACAGAACAGGGAGATCCAAGATTATGTCCAATCATGATAAAACTATTTTTATTCCTATGGTATTTGTGCACACTGATACATGATAACACATGGTTTTTGGTTCTCAAGAAAGGTGATGTTTATTTTCTCAGACGTTATATGTAACGTTTTGACTTCAATTTTTAAACACAAGTGATTAGTGTGGGTGTTCCATTTTGCACAGTTTCAGTCTGAGTTGCTTCTTTTTTTAATAAAATGAACAATCAGTGACTTTACTTGTCAATATACTTAACACAGATTATGTTCATGGAAATACACAGGATTGTTAGTCTAACAAATTCTGCTTTCAGCCTCAAAGAAAATCATGTAGTGTGCAGAGGCATTCCACTCTAATAATGCTGTTTTCTCTAAATGAAACTTCAAATAAACTGAAATGTTAGTGTGAAAATACTTTAAAATGATGTTTGGGATTGTTGCATGCTGCATTTACTTCTCTGGTGTACAGATCTACAACTTTCGTTCTTGCTTTGTTTCAGTGACAACTCTTCCACCTATCACTGTGCCTCCAGTCATCAAAGGTTTGTTCCCAGCTCACTATTAAAATACTGTGTGTGTAGATAATAAATGTAGCTGGAAAGTGTATTTAATAATGGCCACTAGGTCATCAGTATCTTTCAAATACAGACTAATATTTGGAGAAGGAAATAATTTTATGGATTTCAGCAGTCTGTAGATAGTGCCAGAGTTCAGGTAGCAAAAGGTCTGTTACTGCTCTTTTGATTCAAGTATATTGAATTGGCAGTAGTAGCACATGAGATAATTTTTTGTGCCAAGTCTTTTCAATAATGATATTGAAGGTTCTCTTCCTCCTCTGATCCTTTTTTTAAAATCTGTTCATTTAAATTTGCTAATGGTTCACTTGGATTGCCCCTGCTTTTTCCATTACCATGTTATTTCATTGACTAGTGTTCTGAGTCTAGAGAATTTAGTTAATAGATTTTGTGAGTCTCCAGTTTGGTTGAGGATGTAGGAAACCAGTTACTCTATCATCTTCTCACAACTGTCCATCTTTAAAGTTCTTCCACCACAATGTGACTAAACAATCACTAAGAAAACACTAAATTTTCTGATACTTGAGGCTTTAGTACTTGCTAGAACATGAAATACGGTAACTGGTGGCAAAATTATGGTTTGAAGAGTCATAGTAAGATCAAGATATGAAGCCAAAGGCATAGCCAAGGGCATGAATTGCCAAGCATCTGCAATCTTCTTATGATATAATGGACATTAGGCAGTGAATGATCAATACATCAATCTTGAAAAGCATAAATATAAATGCAGACGGTACAAAAAGACTTGACTTTTTTGTGAGTACTGTATTTTCACAGTTGTTAACACTGAAACTCTGACAAGAAAACCTACCCTAAAGGAAACAGTGTTAGAACTGTCATACTGTAAAAGTGGAATTTATCTGTCTATCATGAACATATAGCAACACAACCACAGTTTGTTTCGTAATGATACCATTATTGTTGTTTCAAACATTTCTTTCATTTCTAAATACTCTCTTCTTCCATCTGGATGTTGATGCTATTATGTGATTATTGTTCTTGTTCAGGATGTGATCAGGCAGAGATAGACCTGGTGTTTGTTCTGGATGCCTCCACCAGTGTGACAGAGCCCAACTTCCTGCTCATGAAAGACTTCATCAAGGACTTCCTCAGCATAGCCAATATTGACAATGGCAATGTACGTGTGGGTGTGCTGACCTACAGCTCTGAAGACTACCTTGAATTCCACATGAACAGGTACAGAAGCAAAGCAGAGGTGTTTCAGGCTGTAGACAGCATCCCCTACCGTTACGGCAGCACCAACACAGCAGATGCCCTCAACACCATGAGGACACAGATGTTCACTCCAGTCAATGGTGATCGCCCATACGTTCCCAACATCGCCATTGTGATCACAGACGGAGTGTCCAACATCAACTCACGCAATACCATTCCTGAAGCTGAACAGACCCGAGCTGAAGGCATCCACATCTACGCCATTGGTATTGGACTGACTGACACCACGGAGTTGGATGGTATTGCCAGCAAACCAGTGGAAGAGAACCGCTTTGCTGTGCAGGAGTTCAGTGAACTCAGGTCACTCAGGGATCAGGTCTTTGCTGCTTTCTGTCCAAGTAAGCATTGTTGTCTTCATTACGTTCGTAGTGCTGCTTCTGTACTGAAAAACTTGTAGTTGAGGTGGGGGGTTTCTTACTATGAAAAGTTATCTATTTGTGAATTCTCATAAGAATAAGAAAATCGCCTTATTTTAAGATTGTTAAGTGTTCTATCTGAACAGGCATTAACGTTAAAAGTTTTTTAATCTATTTATGATTGAAATACAGAACAGGGAGATGCTAGATATGAACAATCATAATAAACGAACTTTTACTTCTGTTGTGTTTTTACACACTGACACCTTTGTTTTCAAACATATCTGGACGTTTCAATTAATATTCGTATATACAAGAGAGTAGTTTGATGGTTGCATTTTTATCTGTTCAGTTCATGTCGGTTTCTTTTTCAAATAAAAAAATGACTCAGTTTGCTTGTAAATATACCTAATGCAGATTTTGTTCATGGAAATACGCAGGAATCTAAGTCTAACAGACAGAATCTATTATCAGTTGTTGTTTTTAATCATGTAGTGAGCAGATACATTTCACATTAATGACACTGTTATTTTCTGTTATTGAAACTTCACATATGCTAGGATGTTAGCAAGGAAATGCTTTATACTAATGTGAGGAATTGTTGCGGGCTGCATTTCCTTCTCTGGTGTACAGGTCTACAACTTTCATTCTGGTTTTTTCTGTTTCAGTGACAACTCTTCCACCTATCACCGTGCCGCCAGTCATCAAAGGTTTGTTCCCCGATCACTATTGCATTGTGTGTGCATAGATGATAAGTGTAGCTGGAATGTTAATTTAATACTGGTCACTAGCTCATCAGTACCTTTCGGTTGCTTACTGATATTTGGAGAAGGAGAGTGTTGGGGGTGGTATCACAGAAAAAAAAGGTTTTATTGATTTCAGCAGTCTGTAGATAGAGCCAGAGTTCAGGTAGCACTAGGCCTGTTACCACTTTTTCAATTGAAAAATATAAAACCTCAGGACAATGGTAGAACATAAAATAGTTCTTTTGTGGCAAGTCTTTTGAATAAACTTATTGAAGCTTCTCTTCCGCTACTGATTCCCTTTTTTAAAATTCTGTTTATTTGTTGTTGTTGTGCGTTCCCAGCTTTATGCCCTGGGGATCACCCAGAACATGCACTCCAACTCTCTCATCCCACCTGGGAATCACTGTAAGATAGGAATACACCGGATGAGAAGCTTGCGTGTATGACTCTTTTCAAGTACCTCGCCATATAGGCATCCATACTCTGACTTAAGAAGATTTTTTTCTCCTTTAAAGGAGAGTACAGGTTTTATGTTAAGAGCTTGTCATGGCTGAAGGCAATCTCCACACAATATTTGACAACGTATCAACATTTTAGTGTAGGCCTTGGTAATTAGCTGACATCAGTAACTGACACAGCTTTGGCCTGGGCCAATTCTGTTAATTTGAATTTACTAATGGTTCACTTGGGTCGCCCATGCTTTTTCTGTTATCACGTTATTCCATTGCAGAACCAGCCTTCTGAGTCTAGAGAATGTAGTTAATAGAATGTGTGAATCCCCAGTCTTACTGAAGGAGTGGGAAACCAATTATTCTTTCATTTTCTGACAATAATTGTCCAGTCATAATTCTTTAAAGTTCTTCCACCACAGTGTGCTCAAACAATCACTAACGAAACACTGAGTTCGCTGATATTGGAGACTTTATTACTTGCTAGAACATAAAACTACCGTATCTGGGGTCCAAATAATGGTTTGAAGAGTCATAATAAGATCAAGATGTGAAGCCCAAGGGCATGCATTGCCAAACATGTGTATACTTCTTACAATATAATTGACTTAGGCAGTGAATGATCAATATATCTATCTTGAAAAGCATAGGCATAATGCAGATGATGCAAACAGACATGTGTTTTTTGTGAGTACTGTATTTTCACAATTGTGAAGACTGAATCTCAGACAAGAAAACCTACGCTGAAGGAAACAGTGTTAGAACTGTCATAATGTAAAGGTGGAATCTATCACTCTTTCTTGAACATACAGCAACAAAACCACAGTTGATTTGGTAATGACGCCATTCATGTTCTTTGAAATAGTCTTCATTTTTAAGTACTCTCTTTCTCCATCTGGATGTTGATGCTATTATGGTGATTATTGTTCTTGTTCAGGATGTGACCAGGCAGAGATAGACCTGGTGTTCGTTCTGGATGCCTCCACCAGTGTGACAGAGCCCAACTTCCTGCTCATGAAAGACTTCATCAAGGACTTCCTCAGCATAGCCAATATTGACAATGGCAATGTGCGTGTGGGTGTGCTGACCTACAGCTCTGAAGACTACCTTGAATTCCACATGAACAGGTACAGAAGCAAAGCAGAGGTGTTTCAGGCTGTAGACAGCATCCCCTACCGTTACGGCAGCACCAACACAGCAGATGCCCTCAACACCATGAGGACACAGATGTTCACTCCAGTCAATGGTGATCGCCCATACGTTCCCAACATCGCCATTGTGATCACAGACGGAGTGTCCAACATCAACTCACGAAATACCATTCCTGAAGCTGAACAGACCCGAGCTGAAGGCATCCACATCTACGCCATTGGTATTGGACTGACTGACACCACGGAGTTGGATGGTATTGCCAGCAAGCCAGTGGAAGAGAACCGCTTTGCTGTGCAGGAGTTCAGTGAACTCAGGTCACTCAGGGATCAGGTCTTCGCTGCTTTCTGTCCAAGTAAGTTCCAGCTTTTGTCCAGGATATGTAGATCTGTCATTAATTTCTTCATTGTACATCTTATTTTATATTGTGCACATACCAGTTCTGTACCATATAAATTTGTAAGCATTAAATCTGGTATTGTGAAATCATTTACGGTTGTTTTTTTTCGATTTTTTAAAATATGAGGCTTAGGGTTTGTTGTTTTTTATCATTGTAATTGTTTTTGTTGGATGATATAAAAAGAAAAAAATATGACTACGGAAGCGTGCGTCTTGCGAAACACATGGACATTTCCAATACTGTCTTCATCAACTTTTTCACTAGCAAAAAGCATTCCTCTCCTAAATTTGTGATTTTGCCAATGTCCAGTACAAGGCCTGTTTCATATGCATTTTTTAAAGAAATGGTTCACAGTAAACGACTCGCTTCTTCCATCTCTCAGAGTGTTTAGAGCTACTACTTACAGATGTTAAAAGAGTTATCTACTATCAGAAAACCAGGATTTGCTGGTCGACTGAATCCACTGCAGAAAAAATGGCAATCACAGCATTAAAGAAAGTTTTGTGGCAGAACCATTTAGGGCAAAACTCCATGTCCATACAGTGAATCAGTACAGTAGACAATAGTCGGGTTTTAGCGACCCATTTTATCCTCAGAAATCAAATAGGAAGATCCTTGGATCCTTCTAGAGAAGATTTGTGTACTGAAGGCAGAAGACAAGCTCCAATGAAAAATCTGTGTGTTTTTTTTAATCTCTAGGACAATCATATTTTTTTCTCAAAAATCTGAACCCATGATATACATACATAGATACCTACATCCATACGTACATACATCTATGCATACATACATACATACATACATACATACATACATACATACATACACATGTACGCATACTCGAATACATACATACATACATACTTACATACATACATACATATATATACATACATACATACATACATACATACATACATACATACATACATACATACATACATACATACATACATACATACATACATACATACATACATACATAAACTCACACACACACACACACACACACACTATTTTTTGTAGTGGATCGGTGGCCTAGAGGTAAATTTCCTGCCTAGAAAGCATAAAGGGCAGGTTTGATCCCCACGTGGGCCTGAACTTTACCCCCCATCCACGTGACCTTGAGTGGCGGTCTGAACGCTAGTCTTTGAGATGAGACTATAAACCGAGGTTCCACGTATAACGCGCATTCAGCGCACGTGAAAGAACCCACGACAACAAGAGAATTTCCCATGGTAAAATTTCGTTGAAGAAAGCCGCTCTAATGGGGAGACTAAAATAAAACACATGCATAAAAGAAAACGTTTTTAATGGGTGGCGCTGCTCTTGTGGCGACGTGCTGTCCCTGGGGAGGGAGAGCAGCCTGAATTTCACACAGAGAAATCTATCATGACTGAAAATAGTATACAATACAAACCAATACAATACTATACTGTACAGTACAGTACAATACAATGCAATGCAATACAATCGATACAGTACAACACAATGTATGCATACAAAAATACATACATTGTAGACTGATCTACAATTAGATACATAATGATATTATAGTATTAATGTGTTTTAATGGATATAATCAATGCTTTTCTATCTTTCTACAGGCTACCATACAAACCAACAGGTATCCATTATAAATGTTTCATCGTAGATTAGTCCTATTTTTGTCATATTTCTGTGTAATTATTGTAATTTGTTCATTTTTAACCTCACTTTTTTTAAAAATCAATTTCAGTTAGTAAGTGTGTGTGTGTGTTTGTGTTCTTTTGTGTTAAGTTGCAAATTTTGTTAATATTTAAATCGTTTGCTGTGTATTAATGCAATGGAAAAAAATACTGAACTAAATTCTCCTTTGAAACAAATGAAAGAATAAAACAAAAACAAACTAACAAAAAAATGAATTAAAGCACTCCCCCCAAAAAAGTTTGTGCAAACAAAAATGTTTATAAGCATTTCTTCAAAACATGTATAGCAAAGAGAAAGAAATGGGATGTGTGCACACAGCACACATCCTTGAAGTAGCTAGATAAGTACAGCTGCTGAAATGAGTTCCTGAATGATATTCACCTGGGTGTGCAGTGTCCACGGCTGCACCCGTTACCCGGCCTCCTAAACCAGGTGAGACATCATGATAGATGACCCTGCGCCATGTTGATTAAGCCTAGACGTGAGATGGCACTGTGTAAAGACACATTGTGTTAACGAAAAACAAAGATGTCAAGGTAGAGATATGGTATTGGTGTGTGATGTGGAGATGTTGGAGCTTTGATGGGGTTGCCGTTTGGGTTGGCGGGTTTTGATGGGGTTGCCGTTTGGGTTGGCGGGTTTTGATGGGGTTGCCGTTTGGGTTGGCGGGTGTTGATGGGGTTGCCGTTTGGGTTGGCGGGTTTTGATGGGGTTGCCGTTTGGGTTGACGGGTGTTGATGGGGTTGCCGTTTGGGTTGGCGGGTTTTGGTGGGGTTGCCGTTTGGGTTGGTGGGTTTTGGTGGGGTTGCCGTTTGGGTTGGCGGGTTTTGGTGGGGTTGCCGTTTGGGTTGGTGGGTTTTGGTGGGGTTGCCGTTTGGGTTGAGGGGTGTGGGGAAGGGGATATATGCATATTTCATATTTACTTTTGTTTCGTTGCCTAGTTGAATTTCTATTATAGATAGATAGATAGATAGATAGATAGATAGACAGACAGACAGACAGACAGACAGACAGACAGATAGACAGATAGATAGATAGATAGATAGATAGATAGATAGATAGATAGATAGATAGATAGATAGATAGATATTAGCCACAATTTGTTAATCTCTTTATACTTTCCTTTTTATCCATTCATCTTGATGCATCCATACGTACAGCCACACCCAGGCTTGTCCTGTGGCACTGCCAAGAGCAGTTGAACTGCCAGGAGGCCACCAGCAAGAGAAGACTGTTACATAACAGTGAAGAATAGATGTGATAGATTACAGAGTGGTATACAATGATGGTGAGGTACCACCTCATTTCAAAATGTAAGTTTTTTGTTTTCTTGGGGGGGTTTCTTTTTGGTTGGCTAGAGCTCTGAGGTTCACCAATGGTGAGAGTTTTGCGTGTGTGACTGTTTTTTTCACCCAGTATTAAGGTAGCCGCATTTCGACTTCGAGGATAGTTTTCATAATAAAAATAATAATAATAATATGGAATTTATAGAGCGCTATATCTTGCAATTACAAATCAGAGCGCTTCCATTCAATCCGCTCCCACACAAGCAACCAACAATGATAAACAATATTCTAACAAATTCAAATGTACACACAGTGCGCGCGCACACACACACACACACACACACACACACACACACACACACACACACACACACACACACACACACACACACACACAGGTTGTACATTTCAGCAGGGTGATGTAATTTTGGCTCTTAAAGGCAGGGACAGATATGAGATGAAACAAGGGGGAAAAATCTTAGGTTTGAAGTAGGTATGTTTTGAGGCTGGATTTAAAGCTGTCGTAAGTAGGCTTTTCACGAAGGGAGAGAGGGAGGTCACTCCAGATTGATGGACCAGAAATAGAGAAAGAGCGACGGCCAACAGTGGATTGGTTGAATCTAGGTATTCGTAAGCCCAGGGTTTCTGCAGCAGAGCGGAGGGAACGAGAAGGAGTGTACAGGTGAAGACATTCACAGAGGAAGAAGGGTGCTGTTTTGTGGAGACATCATGAATAGTATCATAACTTCTTGCATGCATAACAGCTAAAGGTAATGAAGCCTTTTGTTCATATTATAGACTCCAGACGTCACCGGCAGTAAAAAGTGGTGCCTTCCTGTTTAATCTTCATTACCCGTTCTGATTCTGGAAAGGAATTAACTCTTTCTTCTATCTCTCTTGTCTTTATTTGAATTGGTTTCACTTAACATCAAGCAACAAACCGAAATTAAAACTGAACAATGAAAACTGCTATCAATTTGGAGGACTGACAAATTTGTAGCTTATCCTGTTTGTTTGAATTTGATTTGTTGATTGAGCCTGGTTTGAAAGTAGTCTATATAACCAACAAAGCAACAAAAAACATGACGTGAATCCTATTTGCAGATTGTGCTGCTTCCAAGGTGGACCTGGTCTTTGTTCTTGATTCCTCCACCAGTGTGACAGAGCCCAACTTCCTGCTCATGAAAGACTTCATCAAGGACTTTCTCACCATTGCTGATATCGACAGTGGCAATGTGCGGGTTGGTGTGATTATCTACAGCTCTGAAGACTACCTTGAATTCCACATGAACAGGTACAGAAGCAAAGCAGAGGTGTTTCAGGCTGTAGACAGCATCCCCTACCGTTACGGCAGCACAAACACAGCAGATGCCCTCAACACCATGAGGACACAGATGTTCACTCCAGTCAATGGTGATCGCCCATACGTTCCCAACATCGCCATTGTGATCACAGACGGAGTGTCCAACATCAACTCACGCAATACCATTCCTGAAGCTGAACTGGCCCGAGCTGAAGGCATCCACATCTACGCCATTGGTATTGGACTGACTGACACCACGGAGTTGGATGGTATTGCCAGCAAGCCAGTGGAAGAGAACCGCTTTGCTGTGCAGGAGTTCAGTGAACTCAGGTCACTCAGGGATGAGGTCTTTGCTTCTTTTTGCACAGGTATGAATGTAGTGCCTTCTGGAACTGATCAACATTTAGCTTTGATGTTGCAAAGTAGTTCAGTGTGAGCACCCATTGAACACTCTTCCTATCTGGACAAAATGTATGTTAGGTTATTTGATAGGAATGTTCTTGAAGTCTAGAAAGAAAGTGAAATTTTGTAGGTTTCTTATCTACTTTCAACTGTTAAATATTTGATAATCATCGTGGATTTTTATTCCTCAGCAGACAACAGTGCTTGATTACAAAAAAAGAAAAAAGCTCAGTCCCAAAAGTGATCCTAATGATTAAGAAGAGTAGTCACAACATATTGATTGCTTGATTTGGTCAAAATTTGTGTTAGACTGTTATGTCCTTAGCATTTTAAAAAAAATGCAAGCAGTCCTAAGAATACTGGGAAAACGTTATCAAATGATGCAGTGGGTGCTTAATCTGAAATTATGTAAAAACAAAAAAAATTATAAGGTGATTGATGTCTAGAATCATGCAAGCAATCATGTATTCAGCTTTTGTCATTGATGTTGTCAAAGTAGATATTTGCAGGCCAAACCTTGCAGATTACTATAATTATAGGATTCATGTAAAAGGTGTTAGCGCTGCTTTGTTTTACGGTAAATACAGAAAATACGTAATCACTGATTGTTAAGCTGTGTTAGAGTGCATGTTGATTCAACTTGCAAAATATGATTGACAAGACATCGTTAATTTGCTTATGTAATGATCCTCCTCTTCATCTGCTCTTTAATTGTAATGATTTGGCAGTACCAGTTAGAGAAGTATGCTTGGTATCTGATTAAAAGCATTTGTTGATATGACCGTTTATGCTTTTAATGGAACATTGCTATTGATAAATCATTCAGCTTGCCATGTTTTGACAGAAAAATACCAACTTCATAGCAGGTATTGGATGACATTAGATTAGTATTGAATCATGCAGTGGCGGTAGACGACAACAGAGCATTTCTAACATGATTTTTATGTTGATTATTAGTTATGACTGCTTGTTGAAAGTTAATCACCAATGATCACCAATGTTAATCACCAATGACTAGTCATCTCTAATTAAACTGACTTTTTTTTTCTTCTGCCTGTCCCTCCGCTTAACAAGCTTTCTTTCTTTCTTTTAAAAAACAACCATTCTCTTACTAAACCAGACATTTCAGTGGGAATTGTTCTTTCTCTGAAGGTGTTTTGAACCTAACCATTTCTTTTCTCTGTTGACAGCTGCTGGGTGACAGTGGCTGTGTGATGTGTTTGCCTAAAGTTACTTACACTGTCATATGTACGTACGTTGCTGACTCTGTGAGTCACTGTGGCTCTGGGTACCTATGGTGATCAGTGAGGAACACCGCTGTTTCGTCCTGTTCTGTGTTCGTCGGTCTTGTTGCCAGGTCTCAAAGGACGTTTGGAAGCAAAATTATGACAACAAAGGTTTGAACCTTGCTCGGCTCCTCCAGTGCTAAACTTGGTTCCCAAACAGTGCAAAGATTTGCTGTGAGATATGTTTCACTTCTGGTTTTCACAGTGCACAGTTTTTCTTTTAAATCCGTGGAATTTCAAAAAATGAAACCGTTCAATCATACCATACAGTTTCTCCAAAAAGTATTCATGTCCTAATGAACCAAACGCGAAAGATCGAGATGCCTGAAATCAAAGAAAACAAATTTGTGATATATATCCACCATGTGTCTATGTATGGTATGTATTTTCAAATATTTCTTGTGTTACTCTGTATACAGCACATACATTATTAACATTTAGTCGGTTGCCTAAACATTTCAATTTTTAAGTATATTATAAGCTTACGTGAAACCCGAAGATAATAAATTATTAAATTAATCATTAAAACGGTGACAAAAAAGTGTCTTATCCTTTCGAAAAAAAACTTTTGCAAACTGGGCAACAGTGAAAACTCTTCGTCTTTGGAAAAATTACGGGACTTACAAGGCCCGCCACTTGGAAAAAGACGAAAGTCCTTTGAGAATTGGCAACAGTACATGCACCTGTTTCTCAATTTAGTACAGTTTATTCTAAGTCTTGAAAAGGATAACAGAATTGTTCCATGTTTTCTGTGTGATGTGCTCTTGAACTTTTGTAACCATTTAGAATGAAAATGTTTTCTATTCGTGTTCTTCCTTTTTTTCCAGTGTGTTAATGATGTCATATCTTTTTTGTAATAATATACTGCGATCATAATCTAACTCACAATGTAACTCCCTGCCCCACTGAATTCTGCAAGGCTATGTCAGATGATGTTTTGTTGTTTGTTGATACCATCTGACAGATAGTTAGATATTGAGGCGTTTTATTAGAAGAAAAAAAAACAACGGTTACGTATCCATCACCACATCAAAATTTTCTTTGTAAGAAAAATCTTGAAACATGAATTAATCATTCAGAGTTGTGTCGCCAGTGAATGAATCACCAGATGTTTTGTATTAGGAACAATACGTCCAGTGAATAGATTTTACATATTTTCCTGCATTTAAGTAGAAGCTGTGCACTACAGGTACTGTACACATTAAAAAATTGAAAATTAGTGGGAAAATACACATAAGATGGTGATAATGATTAATACGGTAAATGATTAATTGATTGATTTTTTTTTCAAAAAAGACAAAGAATCTTATCCTCAATTTCATTTCTTTTCCTTATCAGCAGATTTTGTTGAACATTGTATATGTAATTTTTAGAATATACTCAAATGATTTCACATCGTCATCTCTAGCTCTGTCTCTCTGTCTCTCTGCCTCTGTGTCTCCGTGTGTGTGTGTGTGTGTGTGTGTGTGTGTGTGTGTGTGTGTGTGTGTGTGTGTGTGTGTGTGTGTGTGTGTGTGTGTGTGTGTGTCTGCGTGCGTGTGTGTGTGTGTGTGTCTGCGTGTGTGTGTGTGGGTGGGTGGGTGTGTATGCTTGTGCTGGTAATCAAGATGTGTGTTCCTACGCTGTGCTCTGCTGTTTTGTAATCAGATCTACTTTATATATCACCGCTTGCAAAATGCGATGTTTGTTGTGTTTCTTCTGTATGAACTAAAAAATATAAAAAAAACCACCTCAAAATTGTGGGGTTGAGCTACCAAATAACACGGCAGTGATCAATAACAGAATAAGATAACAACGTTAATCTGTGCAACTAATGGCTTGATACCTCACACATATCATCTTCTGCGAGTTCTTTCCATTATACCATGGCTGAAGATGGAAACTAATCAGATCATTCCGTGTAAACCATCTAACCTTCATGTGCTGGTAAAGGGAGTAGCTTATCTCATGCAGCCTGAGTTGGACTGTAGGCCTATGTCGTGTGGTGTATACATATATATTATATCTATCTATCTATCATACAGCTGTTGTGAACTGGTTCTCTTATCAGGTGAACCAACAAGGCCCACCCTACCT
The DNA here is from genome assembly GCA_028751875.1 of Rapana venosa. NCBI lineage: Eukaryota > Metazoa > Mollusca > Gastropoda > Neogastropoda > Muricidae > Rapana > Rapana venosa. The sequence goes on from CM054135.1 coordinate 52,209,104, forward strand.
TCGCGTTTGGATGACTGTAAGTGACTGGGGTTGTGAGTATGTGAGTGCCAGAGGGTGTGTGTGTGTGTGTGGGGGGGGGGGGGGGGGGGGGGTGCGTGGTGGTGGTGTGTGGGTGTGGTGTGGTGTGTGTGTGTGTGGGTGTGTTAGTGTGGGTGTGTGTGTTTTGGGTGTGTGTGTTGGTGTGTGTGTGTGGTGTGTGTGTGTGTGTGTGTGTGTGTGTTGGTGTTTGGTATGTGTTGAGTGTGTTGTGTATTGTGTGTGTGTGTGTGTGTGTCTGGGTTGGGTGTGAGTGTGTGTGTATGCGTGTTGTGTATTGTTTGTGTTGGCTGATCTCTGTGTGTATATGATATTCACGTAATCGATCTGTGTACATGCATGCTGTATTGAACTCTAGCTGTTTGTGTAAAATATAATTTTATATATGTGTGTATATATATAAGGTCTCCTCCTAACTCCCGTTTATCCTCTATCCTCTGTCTGTCTGTCGTCTCCCTATGTCTCTGTCTCTGTCTATCTCTCTATCTCTTACACACACACACACACACACACAACACACACCCACACACACACACACACACACATACACACACTCGCTCTCTCTCTTTCACACAACCACACACACACACACACACACACACACACACACACACACACACACACACGCACTCACACACACACATGCGCGCGCGCTACAATACAATACTATGGGTGTACTGTATACCACTTAAAGTCACGGCAGATTTTTGTCCGTGGAATTCGGGCTGCTCTCCCCAGGAGGAGCGCTTCACCTCAAGAGCAGCGTCTCCCTTTTTTTTCTTTTCCTGTCTGCAACTGTATTTGTTTCCCTGTCAGACTGGCTTTTGCCAGGGACAACTCCCTTGTTGCCGTGGGTTCTTTTACTTGCGCTAAATAATTGTGTATAGCACGCGAGACCTCGGGTTATGTTTCATCCGGAAGACTAATAAGCAGACTACCAATCACAGTTTTGTGGGGAGGATGTTTCTGGCCCGAACGGGGATCAAACAACCACACACTTCGAACCCGCGCTTTTCGCTGTCTAGGCAGGTGCGTTACCTCTAGACAACCGATCCTCTGTATGTGTCTTCAATTTTACGTCTGTTCACTTAAAGTGATATTAGACGAGATCCTCTGTGTGTGTGTGTGTGTGTGTGTGTGTGTGTGTGTGTGTGTGTGTGTGTGTGTGTGTGTGTGTGTGTGTGTCTGTGTTCTGTGTCTGTGTCTGTGTCTGTGTGCCTGTGTGTCTGTGTGTCTGTGTTGTCTGTGTCTGTCTGTGTCTGTCTGTCTGTCGTCTGTATGTCTGTCTGCATCTGTGTGTGTGTCTACAGTTCCTCATGAGCCCCTGTATGTTATGCTTTTTAAAAATTCTATTTATTTATTTTATTCTTTTACTTTTTTATCTTATTCTTTTATTTCGAGGATAATAGAATAAGCACGCATGTGTTTTCTTTCATCCAGTCCCCGTGTGTATGCAGTTTTGTAAAGTTTGTCATCCGTTCCCACCGGCACACAATGGCCTACTCTTCCAAAAAACGGAACGGGTTTTAACACGTGCGCAAGATGTTCTTCGTGTGTTCGCACACGGAACTTCGGTTTAAAGTCTCATCCAAAGGACTTTTGGGGAGAGTGGAGTCCACACTGATGTTAAACTCCAGAGGAAAAATCCTCTTGAACGAGAATCGAACCCGGGTCAGCAGCTCTCGAATACATCACTCTAACCACCAAGGTATCCCATCCCCATATATATATATAAAATATATATAATATATATATATATATATATATATATATATATATATATATATATATACCTTCTCTTGCATTATCTTCAGACCTACATCAGTCTTTGCCTGTGAATCTCAAGTTTAAGGTCTCTGTAAATGAACCAGTCTCTACATTCAAATTTTTTTCCTACATTCAAATTTAACTTACGTGCTTCCTTCCCTCTCCTCCCCCCCCCCCCCCCCCCCCCTCCTCTCTCTCTCTCTCCTCTCTCTCCTCCTCTCCTCTCCTCTCTCCTCCTCTCTCTCACCTTCTTTCACCACCTTCCTACCCCCCTCTCCCCAACCCTCCCCCTTTTCCTTCTCTCTGCCCTCACCCCACCCCCACATCCCTTCTTGTGTTCTATGTTGTGGACAATGACCCAGACTGTGCCTATACCCGGGCGGACCTGGTGTTCATGGTGGACTCCTCGACCAGCGTGACTCAGGGCAACTTCGGCAAGGTGCTGGGCTTCATCCAGGACTTTGTCCGCTTCGCTGATGTCGATTCAGGCAACGTGCGTGTCGGCGTCGTCGTCTTCAGCACCAGGGTCAGTGATCTGGTCACTCACAGCGTGTCTGTCTGGTGGTCAATGGTGTGTGTGTGTGTGTATGTATGCAGTATCATCTTGTGAACCGTGTTATTCATCAGTGTTCTGGTCACTTGCAGCGTGTCTGTCTTGTAGTCAGTGGTGTGTGTGTGTGTGTATGCAGTGTTATCTTGTGGACCGTGTTATTCATCAGAGCTTTGGTCACTTACGGCATGCTGTCTGACAGAAAATAAGATGTATATGGGCACGGGATAGCTCAGTGGTCAGACCAATCGCTTTCCCCCAGCCAAGATTGAGCAGCATTGAGCGTGGTTACCACTAGGATGGGTGACCCGTTTGCACGCCTTGGCTTCAGTACAGTCCCCCCAGTTCACCCAGCTGTTAATGGATACCTGCCCTCTTTTGGGTCAGGGAAGGTAAAGCAGGGAGGGAGAGGAGATGGGCGCCGCTCTCAACATGCTGGCCCCTAAAGAAGTTGAGGTCTCTGACGCGTCACTCCCCTACGACCACATAGGTCACCCATTCACCCTTTTTTTTTTTTTAAACCATTATTCAACTCTGGCCTCTAAAACAAGACCAACCTTTCACTATTTTACCTTTCCTCATTTCTTCAGCCCATCTCGACTCGTCATCATCGTCTTGTTGCCCCCCGTACAGGTCACGGTACAGTTCCAGCTCAACCGCTACCGGAGCAGCCGACAGATCATCAACGCTGTCAGCCGTATCCCTTACGACTACGGCACCACCAACACGGCAGATGCGTTGCGAACCATGCGGAACGAAATGTTCACCCCTCACAACGGGGACCGGCCCACAGTGCCTAACGCCGCCATCATCATCACTGGTCAGCTGGCTAGCTTTTTTATTTATTTATTATTTATTTGGGGGTATTGGGGGTTTTGCTCCTAGAATGGGTATTTATATATATATATTCCTTGTTCCAAATCTTCTTTCGATGTGGTGTTCTTTTGTATGTACAACTTTAGCCTTGATTGTTACTCAAAGCCTCTGTTTTTGAAATGATGAATGAGTCAGGTCTGGAATCTGTCGTCACAATTTGTCATTGTCATGGACTTTTTGTGTAACGTATTATATCTACTTAATCTGAGCAGCTTTCAAGAGAGACAAGAAACTTGTTATTGTTCCAGAAAATATGCTGACCTTGTTAAAAAAAAAAAAAGGTATCATTTGGGATGTTTCGATTGTAAACTTTCTTCAGGTAGTACATCAAAAAGGAATAAACCATCAGGATGCAGGCAGCAGACTTTGTTGTTTTCAAAACAAACAGTCTGAAAATTAAATTAAGCGCTTTGATTTGTTTACTTTACAAGATTCAGCGCTATATAAATTCCATACATTATTATTATTATTATATTCTTTTATTCTTTTATTTCGAGGATAGCCGAATAAGCACTCGTGTGGGGTGGGGGGTTTTCTACATCCAGTCCCCGCGTGTATGCAGTTTTTGGCAATTTTGTCATCCGTTCCCACCGGCACACAACGGCCTTCTCTTCACGTGTGCGCAAGATGTTCTGCGTGCGTTCGCACACGGGACTTCGGATTATAGTCTCATCCGAAGGACTTCACTGTCATTAGAGGAGAGATGCTTAATGATGATGATGATGATGATGATGATGATGATGATGATGACGACGACGACGACGACGACGACGATGATGATGAAAGATGATGATGATGATGATGATGATGAACAACAGGATCCCTCAGGAACTGGAGGATGGAGAGAGGTGGGTGGTGGTGGTGGTGGTGGTGGTGGTGGTGGTGGTGGTGGTGGTGGTGGTGGTGTGGTGGTGACAGGTGGGTGGTGGTGGTGACAGGTGGTTGGTGGTGGTGGTGGTGGTGGTGGTGGTGGTGGTGGTGGTGGTGGTGGTGTGGTGGTGGTGGTGGTGGTGATGATGATGATGATGATGATGACGACGACGACGACGACAATGATGATGATGATGATGACGCCGACGACGACGATGACAATGACGATGACGATGGCGGCTAGCAAAACTATGCATTGACTATTTGTGTGTGTGTGACTTTATCTGTCTGTCTGTCTGTGTCTGCGTGTCTGTATGTCTGTGTGTATGTGCCTGTATCTACGTCTGTGTGTGTGTGTTTCTTTGTCTGTGTGTCTGTCTGTGTCTGTGACTGTGTATCTGTGTGTCTCTTCCCTGTGTCTGTCTCTGTGTCTATCCCTGTGTCTGTCTCTGTGTCTATCCCTGTGTCTGTCTGAGTCTATCCCTGTGTCTGCCTCTGTGTCTATCCCTGTGTCTGTCTCTGTGTCTCTCTTTCTCTGTCTCTGTCTGTGTCTCTCTTTCTCTGTCTCTTGTGTCTCTCTTTCTCTGTCTCTTGTGTCTCTCTTTCTCTGTCTCTTGTGTCTCTCTTTCTCTGTCTCTTGTGTCTCCCTTTCTCTGTCCGTGTCTCTCTTTCTCTGTCTCTGTGTCTCTCTTTCTCTGTCTCTGTGTCTCTCTTTCTCTGTCTCTTGTGTCTCTCTTTCTCTGTCTCTGTGTCTCTCTTTCTCTGTCTCTGTGTCTCTCTTTCTCTGTCTCTGTGTCTCTCTTTCTCTGTCTCTTGTGTCTCTCTTTCTCTGTCTCTGTGTCTCTCTTTCTCTGTGTCTCTCTTTCTCTGTCTCTGTGTCTCTCTTTCTCTGTCTCTGTGTCTATCCCTGTCCCTGCCTCTGTCTCTTGTGTCTCTCTTTCTCTCTTTCTCTGTGTCTCTCTTTCTCTGTCTCTCTTTCTCTGTCTCTTGTGTCTCTCTTTCTCTGTCTCTTGTGTCTCTCTTTCTCTGTCTCTGTGTCTATCCCTGTCTCTGTGTCTAATCCCTGTGTCTGTCTCTTGTGTCTCTCTTTCTCTGTCTCTGTGTCTATCCTGTCTTTGTGTCTATCCCTGTGTCTCTCTGCCTCTCTTTCTCTGTCTCTCTTTCTCTGTCTCTGTGTCTCTCTTTCTCTTTCTCCGTCTCCGTGTCTCTCTTTCTCTGTCTCTCTTTCTCTGTCTCTGTGTCTAATCCCTGTGTCTGTGTCTCTGTGTATCCATGTCTCGATCCATGCCTGTATCTACGTCTGTCTGTCTGTGTGTGTGTGTGTGACCGACCCCCTACGGCAGACGGGGTGTCCAATGTGGAGGGCCACATGACAATTCGGGAGGCGCGCCTGGCTCACAGGGACGGCATCTACATCTACACCGTGGGTATCGGCCTCTCCGACACCCGGGAACTGGAGGCTCTGGCCACGCCACCCGCCCAGCGCCACACCTTCCTGGTGAAGGACTTTGACGACCTCACCCCTCTCCATGACAGAATCTTCTCCTCCATCTGTCCCGGTCAGTACAGTAAAGGTGGTGGTGGTGGTGGTTGGTGGTTGGTGGTGGTTGGTGTGGTTGGTGGTGGTTGGTGGTGGTGGTGGTGGTGGGGGTGGCTGGTGGTGGTGGTGGTGGTGGTGTGGTGTGGTTGGTGGTGGTTGGTGGTGGTGGTGGTGGTGGTGGTGGTGGTGGTGGTGGTGGTGGTGGTGTGGTGGTGGTGGTGGTGGGTGGTGGTGGTGGTGGGTGGTGGTGGTTGGTGGTGGTGGGGTGGTGGTGGTGGTGGTGGTGGTGGTGGTGGTGGTGGTGGTGGTGGTGGTGGTGGAGTAGGTGGGGAGATGTGGGTGTAAGGGGGTGGGGGTAGGAGTGGTGGATGATCAGTGTGGGGGTGGGGGTGGGGATGGGGTTGAGGTTGTGGTGGTGGTGGTGGTGGTGGTGGGGTAGGTTGGGGAGATGTGGGTGTAAGGGTGGGAGGGGGTACGGGGTGTGTGTGAGTGTGGAGGTGGTGGGGGGGAGGTGGGGGTGTGTGGGGGTGATGTTTGTGTGTGGGGGGTGTGTGTTGGGTGGGGGTGTTTGTGTGTGTGTGTGTGTGTGTGTGTTGTGTGTGTGTGTGTGTGTGTGTGTGTGTGTGTGTGTGTGTGTGTGTGTGTGTGTGTGTGTGTGTGTGTGTGTGTGTGTGTGTGTGTGTGTGTGTGTGTGTTGTGTGGTGGGAGTGTAGAATGTGTGTGTGAAAGATAAAGAAATACAGACAGACAAAGAGAAAAGGAATGAAAGAGATAGGGACATTGGCACACTCACACGCGCGCGCACACACACACACACACACACACACACACACACACACACACACACACACACATGTACACAGAGAGAGACAGACAGACAGACAGACAGACAGAGAAGCGTGCTTTCACTGAGTGTGACTATATTGTGATTTTTGTGTTTGTTTGTTTGTTTGTTTCAGCGGGCTATACTATGCGTTCCACTAGACCACGTAAGTACCCTCATGTATGCTATCCAAGAGTATTCCTGGCACATCTCTGTCTGTCTGTCTGTCTGTCTGTCTGTCTGTCTGTCTGTCTGTCTGTCTATCTTTCTCTCAGCCTTTGTTTGGTATCATGACTCTCGTTCTCTCTCTCCCTCCCTCTCTCTCTCTCTCTCTCACCCTCACTCTCACAAGCACAAATATGTATATGAATAATAGTTATCAAAGTCGACCATGCGTATCTCGATATCTTTTATCACTTTGTCAAATTTTGATGTTGTACTGAACAGTGGATGAATAACTGAGATTTTGCAAGAGGACATATCAGGAGGTAGAACAGGTTGATTTACATATTTGCAGACGCTTGTGTTGTGTGGTGTGTGTGTGTGTGTGTGTGTGTGTGTGTGTGTGTGTGTGTGTGTGTGTGTGTGTGTGTGTGTGTGTGTGTGTGTGTGTTGTTGTTGTTGTTGTTGTTGTCTTCAATTTAACGTCTGTTCACTCTAAGTGATATTAGACGAGGGAAGTAGAAAGTGTAAAGGAGTTTAGAGAAGGAAGAAGAAGGAGTGGAAGGAGAAAGGATTAAGAAATAGCATCCGTGTTGGGTGTTTGTTTATTTGTTTGTTTTAGAAAAAGAAAAAAAAATAATAACAACAACAAAACCCAACAACACACCTAGAAAAGTAATAATAATACTCTTAAACAGGAGCAAACTTAAAACTCAACAACGTAGAAAAATGAAATAACAATAATGTAACTACAATAAATAATCGAGTGGACTATGCAATAAACATCTAACAATGGCAAGGGCTAACTTTGAATTTTCAAATATATTTTCCAGAGACTGTTCAGAAAATGTAGGTAAAAAAGGTTTTACAATAGGGCACTCAAATATGATATGAGTATTGGAAATATGATCTCCACATAGACATCTGACATGTTTACAAAATTTTGTAAGGAATGCATTTAACTTCATTCTAAAATATAGTGAATGAACCCTTCTCACAGTTATAAAACGCGAATCTATTTGAGAAGGAGTCATATAACCAAAAATATGGGAAGTGGTCGGGCAATTTTTTTAATATCTTTCCTTGAATTGACCAGATTCTTTAAACTTACCCCATGAAATTTGTTCTAATATACGGTATCCCTCCTGTATAGATAAGGGAACATCCAGTTCTATCGATTCCATGTCATGTCTTGACCCCTTTTTTGCAGCTCTGTCAGCCCACTCATTTGAAAATATTCCAACGTGAGAAGGCACCCAACAAAAAGAAACAGGAATACCTCTTAAACTTAGGAGGATATGACATATTTAATTTCAAAAATAATTCTAGAGACTTTCTTGAAGTTTGGGGATTTTATAGCATACAATACTGATTTGGAGTCAACACAAAGCAAGATATGAAAGAAAGAAAATGGAAAATTAAGAATATAATTAAGAGCCATAAGAATTGCAATAAGTTCAGCTGTAAATATTGAACGATGTTTACCAAGATAGTACGATATCTCAATTTTAAGTGCTGGTATGATAAATGCAGAGCCTGAGTCATGATTTTCTAAAACAGATCCATCTGTATAAACTTTTAAGCAGTCAGCATACTTATTTTCAATATGCGACCGAACATCTGCAACCATGATGTTTTGATTTTCATTCTTTTTTTCATAAATATATTCTATATCAAAACAGGCTTTATTCATCTCCCATGAAGGACAAGGTAAAGCTTCTTTTTGTGTTTCTAAGTCATATTGGTTAAGGTTAGATTTTTGAAAGAGGTCTGATACATAAGTGCCAATAGGCATTAAACACGAAATGTGTGTGTGTGTGTGTGTGTGTGTGTGTGTGTGTGTGTGTGTGTGTGTGTGTGTGTGTGTGTGTAATGCCACATTATAAAGTGTATGTAGACCTACAGAAAATCTTCAGAAGTCGAGATATACCCGCTGATGCAGTTTACTCAAAAAGAAAAAAAGGGGGCAAAAAACTGAGATGATTGAATGTTTGGATTTTGCACGACATGATTGTTCATTTTGTGATGTGCAAGAAATGTGTTGTTGCATTGGGGTGTGGACAAGTAACCATTGGATTGTGTTAACAAAAAGGATAGAGAATGTTATGAAAACTTGATTTTAAAAAAATCTGGATGCGTTCGTCGACATCTTCCATATGTTTCTGGAGTTTCTTTAGACTCTGGCCTAATTGCAGGTATTGGGGGTTTTTCTTTTAATCTGAAATATGGATCAATCCCCTTTCCAGCAAAAACCACAACTACGCCGAAACCTACGCCAAAAACCACGCCAAAACCCACGCCAAAAACCACGCCAAAACCTACGCCAAAACCCACGCCCAAACCCACGCCCAAAACAACAACCAGACGGACGACCAGACGAACAAGTCGGGTTGTCTTTTGCTGGTTACATGCCTTTTAGACCGGACACAGCACTTTCCTTTATTTTGCCTTTCAGTTTCGCACCAAACGATTTAAATGGCTGTTATGACTTCATTTTCTTTGCACCGGAAACCATGCTGCGCATGCTTAAAAAAAAGTTTAGTAGAATGGATTTTCTGCAGCTTCCTTTCTGAGCCATCGCCATTTTGTTCATCTTAGTTTGGGAACTGCCAAACCATCTTTTTGTTTGTTTGTTTCGGCATGTTGTTTGGCCTTGTTTACTGAAACTTGAATGACTGTTTCTGTGTGCTTCCATATGAATGCAGACGTTTGTCAGCACTACTTCTTGTGTCAGCTGATGTTGTGTTCATTTCGGATTCTATTTTGGAATTTATAGATTGGGACATTTGAACGTTGTCCTTGTGCTCAAATAGTTTTATTGGGGGAGGGGGGGGGGAGGTAGCTTTTTCAGAGTGAATGTGCATGATGTTGCATGACTTCATGGTGTTTTGTTTTCCACACTGCTGGCAAGACACTGAGGTACCAAAATATATTGTTCGGGCATAACAGGATCTAACTCTATGGACAGCATTTTATCAGGTGATTATTTTTTTTCGTTCCTCGGCTAGAGCTCAAAGGGTCACCAAAGATGAGATTTTGCGAATGCTTCCGTTTTTACTCATCACTGAGGTAACCGCATTCCGACTTCAGGGATGACATTTAAACAGGACACCAGCGTGCAGGCGGTTTTGTTAATGTTGTTTTCTGTTCTCACTGGCACAAATGGCCTACTCTTCTGACAGCCAGACTTGCGCGCAAGAACTTTAGCGCGCGTTCGCAAACGGGACCTCGGTTTATAGTTTCAATCGAAGGACTTTCGGGGGAAGTGGAATCAGTACTGATGTTATTTCTAGGCGGAAAAATCCCCTTGAGCGGGCGTCTCGGTGGTGTCAAGTACCTTCTAACCACCAGGCTATCCCATCTTCCTATCAAGTGATATGAAAAACTTCAAAACATTTTTTTTTAATTCTGTACAAGACACCATTAGGGGGTAAAGAGGGTAAATTCGAGATATCAAAACCATCTGGTTTTCTAAAATTCAAAAAAAGGATTATTAGACTCTGTCAATTCAAACCAGCTGTGAGACAGACTTGATCACTAGTGATATCGACCACAGACGCTGCATACCGGCATGATCTATCACTTTTAAGGCTCCTTTCACACGGGTAATTGATTCTAGAACGACCTCGTCAAAAACGCCAAGCACAGTGCAGCAAAATGTATCAAGATGTTCTTGCCTTGTGTTCTTTTTTTTTTTTAGTTGTTTGATCAATAGTTCAGTTTGGATTTTTTTTTAATTTATTCATGGCAGACAGACAAATGTTGATGATAACCTTTATCTTTTTTTTTTTCTGTATCGTAATCTCCTGAAACATAGAAACATCTCTCGCTTTCTGGCACCATTCGGTTTTTAGTAAAGCTTTTTGTCTTTTCGTTAAGTTCGTGTACACATCTGCTAGTCTCCTTTTCGAAAGCAGCTAATAATTCAGTCTCTCAGACTTGCCTTGCGTAGTTGTAGGAAAAACACCTTCACTGACCCAAAAACCAAGAATCACTGCGCTTTGTCTAAACTGCTTCAACAACTGCTGTTCACAACCATGGAAAAGCTGGACTATAAAAAAAAAATGAACTGGCTGCTTGGTTTGCATTACTTTAACAGTAGAAGACTGCCCATGGCTTTTGTCTGTGGAGCATTCGCTTACTTGTGTAGAACACATTGCAGTGAAAGCATGCGAGGTTGAACACCTATACAGACTTCGTTCAGGTAAGGACCACTGCATGCAAGAAACAAAAGAGAAAGGCATGCATACACAAGCCAGGGAATGTGTAGCGGAGTAGGCGGCAAGTGTCATCCGTGTTCTCGCCTCTGCTTAGCTGTGCTTGAGTCGTGCCTGAAGACAAATGTTGACTGTTGTTGCCTCTGTGGTGATGGTGATGATGATGATGATGATGATGGGAGTGGTGGTGGTGATGGTGATGGTGACGATGATGATAGTGTGTGCATGGGAATAGCATGGTACTTTTTATGTTCGTAGGATACCACGGTACACAGAGAGAGATAGAGAAAGAGAGTGTGCATGTGTGTTTGTCTAAGCATGCGTGCACGCGGGCGAGCGTTTATATTCGTGTGTGTTTATATATGTGTGTGTGTGTGTGTGTGTGTGTGAGAGGGAGAGTGTGCATTGCATGAATGTGTGGGTGGGCACATGTGTATGTGTGTGTGAGCGGGCGCGCGCGCGCACGCGCGTTTGTGTATGTGTGTGAGCGCGAGCGTGTATTGCATGTATATGTGTGTGTGTCTGCGTACGTGCGCGCGCGGGTTGTGTGTGTGTGACTTGTCTGTCTTTTTTTCATGAAGTATGCATCTATGTACGATAAATCAGAGTCTAAACTGCCCCAGAAGGTCAGAACAAATAAACAACAATGTCCAGACCAAACCCTGTATGGAAGAACAAGAACATGACGAAATAAAACTTGCTAGTAGGCTGCTGTACTCCATCTTCATGTATGCAGCGGATCTAAGCAAGAAGAATCCAGCCCCCTGGAAACGAAGCGTCATCGCCAGATACCAAACAAAACATACACAGAACACACTACCAAACAAACAAGTGTACCAAACCATCAGACGATTATCTCTGTCCATACGAAGATGAGCTGACATGAATTAACGAAAAAATAAATTTTTTTTTTTTTTTTTTTGTTCCGCTGCTAGAGCTCCGATTGTGAGATTTTGCGTATGCAACCGTTTTTAGCCACTATTAAGGTAGCATTCCACTTCGGAGATGAAAAGAAATTTATTGTGGTACGGCCACTTTGCAAGATTACATGGCTTTGCTTAAGTCTCTCTCCCAGGAACTGTCGCGTGACAAAGAGGAAGAAGAGGTGGACAGAAAAAGAAAAATGACGGACAAACAATATTGAATAATGGACAAGCAAACCATCTGCAAGGACCCAGGCTTCGGTATACAACCGATAAAAGTTTGGTTTTTTTTAAAACCTTTGATGAACAACTCTTCTGTGAGGTGCCCCTATGAGTCCC
>CM054135.1:52233706-52241206 GCA_028751875.1 Rapana venosa
TTTTTTTCCCCCTTTCCCCTTTTTTTTTTTCCCCCCCCCTTTTTCCCCCCCCCCCCCCCCCCCCCCCTTTTCCCCCCCCCTTTTTTTCCCCCTTTCCCCCTTTCCCCCCCCCCCCCCCCCCGGGGGGGCCCCCCGGGGGGCCGGGGAAAAAAAAACCCCCCCCAAAAAAAATTTTTTCCCCTTTAAAAAATTTTCGGGGGCCGGGGCCCCAACCCCCCCCTTTCCCCCTTTCCCCCCAAAGGGGGGGGGGTTTGGGTTGGGGGGGGGGGGGGGGGGGGGGGGGGGGGGGGAGGGGGTTGGGGTTGTTTTTTGGGGGGAAAAAACGCCCCAAAAAGTTCCCCACAACAACACCTTATCAACCACCCCCCCCTCAAAAATTATACCTTACGCCCCCCCCCCCCCCCCCCATCTATTGACTTTTCTCTTTTCCGCTCTTCGCTCTCTCTCTCTCTCTCTCTCTCTCTCTTCCTTTTTTTTTTTTATATATATTTTATATTTATATATATATTTTATATATATATATTTATCTGTCTCTCTTATTGTATATATATCCCAAGGGCGGGGATTGGATGAGAAAAGCACAGGGGTCTTTTCTTTAAAGTCTTGGATGGACTTAAACCGGGGGCCCCGTGTGCGAGTGCGTGGGAACATTTTGCGAAAACACGTTAAAAACCCTGTTCCGTTTTTTCAAAAGGTAGGCCTTTTTGTGCCGGGGGAAAAAAGTGAAAAAATATAAAAAACGATAACACGGGGGTAGTGGAAAAAAAAGCACTGAGAGCTTATTTTTTCCCTCGATTTTTAAAAGAATAAATCTCTCTTCTCTCTCTCTCTCTCTCTCTCTCTCTCTCTCTTCTTTTTCCCATTGTTCAGTGTTCATGTTCTCTCTCTTGCTCCACTCCCTCCCCCCAGACGTGCCTAAACCTGGTGGTGTGGTGACGGACGGAAAATCGAACCTGAACCCCCAGGGACGCTGCCCAGAGGCCAGCGGATCAGCGGTCAGGATCGTTCATCATCACGGTGGCCATGGATGCCCAACAACGCGAGTGATGCCATCCTTCGGCCCCTGTGTCAGAAAACTTGATCCATGGATGACCTTTGAGGCCCTCAACTCTCTCAACCAGATCGTGCCCCTCTGGCACTGGTGAGTGGGTGTGTGTGTGTGGGGGGGGGGGGGGGGTGTTTTTTGTGTGTTGTGTGTGGTTATTGAGTGTGTTGTTGGGTTGTAGTGTAGTGTGTGTTTTGAGGTTGTAGTTGTGTGTGTGTTTTGGGGTTTGTAGTGTGTGTGTGTGGGGTTGTAGTGTGTGTGTGTGAGGGTTGTGTTAGTGTGTGTGTGAGATTTGTAGTGTGTGTGTTGTTTTGTGTTGTTCTGGGGTGTTTTTGTGTTTTTGTGAGTGTGTGTGTGAGGGGTTGTAGTGTAGTGTGGGTGTGTGTGAGGGTTGTAGGGTAGGTGTGTGGTGTGTCTGGGTGTGTTGGGTGTGGGTTTGATGGTGTGTGTGGGGTTGTAGTTGGTGTGAGTGTGTTGTGGGAGGGTTGTAGTGTGTTGTGTGTGGTGTGTGAGAGCTGTGAGTAGTGTAGTGTAGTGTGTGTGTGTGTGTGTGTGTGGGGTTGTAGTGTAGTGTGTTTTGGAGGGTTGAGTGTAGTGTGGGGTCGGGTGTGTGAGGGTTGTAGTGTAGTGTGTGTTTGGGGTGTGAGGGGGGTGTAGTGTAGTGTGTGTGTGTGTGTGAGGGTTGTAGTGTAGTGTGTGTGTGAGTTGTAGTGTGTGTGTGTGTGTGTGTGTGTCTGTGTGGGTGGTGGGTGTGGTGTGTGGGTTGTAGTGTTTTGTGGGTGTGTGTGAGGGTTGTAGTGTTAGTGTGTGTGTGTGTGTCGGGGTGTGTGTGGGTGGGGGTTTGTGAGGTGTGTGGGGTTGTGTGTGGTTGTTGAGTGTGTGTGTGAGGGTTGTAGTGTGTGTGAGTGGGGTGTGTGAGAGCTGTAGTGTAGTGTAGTGTAGTGTGGTGTGTTGTGTGTGTTGGTGTGAGGGTTGTATTTGTAGTGTGTGTGAGGGTTGTAGTGTAGTGTGTGTCTGTGTGTGAGGGTTGTAGTGTAGTGTGTGATGGAGGGGGGTTGTAGTTTTAGTGTGTGAGGTGGTTTTGTAGTGTAGTGTGTGTCTGTGTGTTTTATTGTATTTATTTATTTATTTTATTCTTTTTTATTGAGGGAAATGGAATAAGCACTCATGTGCTTTTTTACATCCAATCCCCATGTGTATGCGGATTTGTAAATTCTGTCATTTGTTCCCACTGGCACACAATGGCCTACTCTTACGAATACAGGATTTAATGTGTGCGCAAGATGTTCTGCGTGCGTTCGTACACGGGACCTTGGTTTATAGTTTCATCCGAAGGTCTTTTAGAGAGAATGGAGTCTGCACTGATGTTAACTCCAGAGGAAAATATTCCCTTGAACGGGAATCGAACCCGGATCGTCAGATTGCGAGCGCAATGTTCTAACCACTAGGCTATCCCGTGTTTGTGTAGGAGGGGAGGGGAGGCAATTGTTTTTGGTTTTGGTTTTGTTTGTTTGTTAGAGGTGGATTTAGGGGTGGGGAGATCTGTAGGGTTAGATGGGAGGGGGAAGGAGGGGGTTGGGTGAGTATGTGTGTTTATTTATTTTAATGGGTTTTTTGAAATGTCTTTCATTCTTTTATTTCCGGGATAATGGAATTGTACTTTTTTTTTTAATATAGTCCCCGTGTGTATTCTGTTTCGTAAATTCTTATCCATTCTCTCCGGCACACAATGGCCTACTCTTCGGAAAAGCGGAACAGATTTTAACGTGTGCGCCAAATGTTCTGCATGCATTCGCACACGGAACCTCGGTTTATAGTCTCACCCGAAGGACTTTTGTGTCAGTGTGTGTGTGTGTGTGCGTGAGTGTGTGTGATTTCATTCACACACACACACACACCACACACACACACACACACACACACACAGTACACACGTGTGGTTTGCCTATCTGTCTCTCTACCTACGAGCTCTTACGTACATATGTGCGCGCACGTATCAACACTTCTTTTCTCACATAGACATGACCATGGCGTTCATTACGACCCACAAAAAAATATTCCCGGCTTTCAACAGTGTCAACTTCTCTGCGTCTACGAACGTGCGTGCGTGCACGCGCGCGGGCGGGTGTGTGTGTGCACGCACGCACGCATGCATGTGCATGATGCGGGTGGCTGGCTGGGCTTGTTGCAGACCCTAACGAGTGTGACCGGGACCCCTGCAAGAACGGAGGCATATGTCTGGACGGTCTGCGTTCTTACGTCTGCCACTGCCAGCCTGGCTACTACGGCGATGCCTGCGAGAGACGTACGTCTGTTGTTTGTTTCTTTTGTGTTGATAATATGATGATTGATAGATTGTTGGATAGTAGATTTGATAGTAGATAGATAGATAGTTTGATAGATAGTAGAGGATATAGAGAGTAGAGAGATAGTTTGTAGATAGATAGTAATAGATAGATAGATGATAGATTAGATAGAGAAGAATAGAGAGATAGAGAGTGATAGATAGATGATAGATAGATAGTAGATAGATAGATAGTAGATGATAGATAGATGATAGTAGATAATGTATGGATTTATAAGCGCTGAATCTTGTAAAGCAACAATCAAAGCGCTCAGATGACTTTTTTTTATATCGAGGGGTAATGGAATAAGCACTCATGTGCTTGTTTTTCAATCGTCCCTGTGTGTGGGGTTGTAATGTTGTATTTTGTTTCCACGGCACACAATGGTACTTCTTTCGAAAGCGGACAGGATTGTAAGTGTGCGCAAGATGTTTGCATGCGTTCACAGGGGCTTGGTTTATTGTCTCATCCGAAGTGTGTGTGTGTGTGTGTGTGTGTGTGTGTGTGTGTGTGTGTGTGTTGTGTGTTGTGTGTGTGTGTGTGTGTGTGTGTGTGTGTGTGTGTGTGTGTGTGTGTGTGTGTGAAAGATGATGATGATGATGATGATGATGATGATGATGATGATGGGTGGTGGTGGTGGGTGGTGGTGGTGGTGGTGGGTGGTGATGGGTGGGTGGTGGGGGGGAGGAGGCGGATGCTGATGCGAAGGAGGAGGAGGAGGATGGTGGTGGTGGTGGTGGTGGTTGGTGGTGGTTTGGTGGTGGTGGTGGTGGTGGTGGTGGTGTAGAAATGGTGTGATGGTTGTGATGATGATGAGAAGGAGGATGATACCATTTCGTCTAATATCACTTACAGTGAAAAATGTTAAATCAAATAACGAACGAACCAAACACACACACAACACAACACAACCACACACACACACATGCGTACGTGCGCGCGTGCACACACACATTTACTCACCACACCCCCCCCCAACACACACACACACGCCACAACCACCCCCATACCCCTCCCCCCCCCCCACACACACACACACAACATAGACACTACTACTACTACTTCTACCACTTCCATTTCTACTACTACTACTACTATTACCACCACACAGACACACACACACACACACACACACACACACACGCACACACACACACACACACGCACGCACAACACACACACACACACACACACACACACACACACACACACACACACACACAACCTCACCTCCATCGTTGAACTATATCATATTCTCAAACTTCCAAACCCAACCCAAACCCCCAACCCACCCCACCCCACCCACCAACCCAACCACCCAACACCTCTCACACCAACCAACCACCACCCCCAACCCAACACCCCACAACCCCCACAACCCTACAACCACCCCTACCCCACCACCCCCACCCTCCTCCTCCCCCTCCTCCTCCCCCTCCTCCTATCCCTCCTCCTATCCCTCCTGCTCCCCTGTCCTGCTGCCTTGTCCTCCTGCTGCTATTCTGTCCTGCCCTGCCCTGCCCTGCCCTGTCCTGTCCTGCCCTGTCCTGACCTGCCCTGCCCTGCCCTGCCCTGTCCTGCCCTGCCCTGCCCTGTCCTGTCCTTCCCTGTCCTCCCCTGCCCTGTCCTCCCCTGCCCTGTCCTGTCCTGACCTGACCTGTCCTGCCCTGCCCTGCCCTGCCCTGTCCTGTCCTGTCCTGTCCTGTCCCTGTCCTGTCCTGTCCTGTCCTGCCTGTGCTGTCCTGCCCTGTCCTGTCCTGTCCTGTCCTGCCCTGTCCTGTCCTGTCCTGCCCTATCCTGTCCTGTCTTATCCTGTCCTGTCTGTCCCTGCCCTGTCCTGCCCTGTCCTGCCCTCCCCGCCCTGTCCTTTCCTGCACTGTCCTGTCCTGTCCTGTCCTGACCTGTCATGTCCTGCCCTGTCCTTCTCTTCCCTGCCCTTTGCCCTACCTGTCCTGTCCTGTCCTATCCTGTCCTGTCCTGTCCTGCCCTGTCCTGATCTGTCCTGTCCTGCCCTGTCCTGACCTGTCCTGTCCTGTCCTGACCTGACCTGTCCTGCCCTGCCCTGTCCTGTCCTGCCCTCTCCTGTCCTGTCCTGTCCTGTCCCGTCCTGTCCTGTCCTGTCCTGCCCTCTCCTGTCCTTCCCTGTCCTATCCTATCCTATCCTGTCCTGACCTGACCTGTCCTGCACTGTCCGGCAGAGTGTGGTCAGCCCACGGACGTGGTCTTCATCCTGGACTCCTCCACCTCGGTGGGCTGGGAGAACTTCCAGCGCATCAAGACCTACGCCGACATGCTGATGAGAGACATGAACCCTGACACCTGCGACGTCAACATCGGCGCCATGAAGTACAGCTCTGCCGCTATGATCCAGTTCAGGTGAGGAGGGGTGGGGAATGTTAGTGTGTGTGGGGTAAGGGGTTGTGGGGTGATGGTGGTGTGGGTGTGGGGGGGTGTGGGTGGGGGATGGGGGATGATGTTGGTGAGAGGTGTGTGGGGGTGTGGGAGGGTGGGGGTATGGGGGTGTGGGCAGGGGTGGGAGGTATTGTGGGTGGGGTGTGGTGGGGGATGGGGGATGATGTTGGTGAGAGGTGTGTGGGGGTGTGGGAGGGTGGGGGGTATGGGGGTGTGGGCAGGGGTGGGAGGTGTGTGGTTGGGGGGTGGGGTTGGGAGGTGTGGGGTGTGTGGGGGTGGGTGGGGTGGGTGTTTGGGTGTGTGTGTGTTTGTTTGAGTGGGTGGGTGGGTGTATGGTGTGGGTGGGAGGGGGGGGGTGTATACCAGTGTGGCTGTCTGTTTCAATGTCTGTCTGTAACCCAGCTTTAAGCCAGGAATTATTACCCCTAAAAAAAAATTTTTTTAGAAAGAAAACCAGATTTAAGCCAGTAATTCTTGCTAGAAAAAAAAACCACACACAACTTAAGTCATGATTCTCGCTAATAATACATACATCACAACATACAACTTACAACACTCTCACACACACACACACTAACTCCACCACACACCACACACACATACACACACACTCCACACACACTCGAATAAATAAGATATTTTAAAAATTACACTTTAGCCTGTGATTTCAAACTGGTAAAACCTCTCACCCAAACTTAGGCCCTTTAGAGCCAGATCATGTCCATCATCCCGAGCCTCTCCGCAGGCATTTTAAATCGGATTCTGGCGCGTTTACAGCATTCTTCTTAATCCACGCCGAAGAAGAACGAAGGGGGGGCTCAGTGCCGACGAGGCACGAGTACCGAAGAAACGCCGGCCTCGCAGTCTAGAGACGAAGCTCTGAATCCCGAGCCTCAGTCGCGGCGCAGCGCCTCCGACTGACTAGACGGAGCTAATCTCATACCTCAGTCTGAGCAGCCTCATCCTCCTTCTCCCCCTCTCTCCTCTCCTCCCCTCCCTTCTCCGCCTCCTCACTCGCCCTCCTCCACTTCCTCCTCCTCCCCTACTACCTCCTCTCCCTCCTCCCTCCTCCCTCCTCCTTCCTCCCTTCTCCTCTTCCCTCCTCCTCCTCCCCTCTCCTTTTCCCTTCCTCCTCTTCCTCCACCTCTCCTCTTCCTCTCCTCCTCCCCCCTCCTCTTCCTCTCCTCCTCCTCCCTCTCCTCTTTCTCCTCCTTTCCTCTCTCCTCTTCTCCTCCTCCTTCCCTCTCCTCCTCCTCTCCTCCCCTTCCTTTTCCTCTCCTCTCCTTCCTCTTCCTCTCCTCTTCTCTTCCTCCTCCTCCTCCTCCTCATTTCTCCTCCTCTCTCCCCCTCCTCCTCCTCCTCCTCCTCCTCCTCTTCCCTCCTCCCTTTCCCCTTCCTCCTCCTCCTCCTCCTTCTCCTCTTCCTCCTCTCTCCTTCCTCTCTCCTCCTCTCCTTCCTTTCTCCTCCTCCTTCCTCCTCCTCCTCCTCCTCCTCCTCCTCTTCTCTCCTCTCTCCTCCTCTTCCTCCTCTTTCTTCCCCCTCTTCCTCCTCCTCCTTTTCCTCTTCCTCCTCTCCCTCCTCCTCCCTCTTCCTTCCTCCTCCTCTTCCTCCTCCTCCTCCTCCTCCACCTCCTCCACCACTCCTCCTCCTCTACCTCCTCCTCTTCCTCCTCCTCCTCCTCTCCACAGACTGGGCCAG
>CM054135.1:52243706-52258706 GCA_028751875.1 Rapana venosa
TGGAAAGTGTCAGTGTATAGAAATCCTACCGTTGCTGTTGGCACCGTGGTCAATATACATGGATTTGCTGTGAAGAAGGCTTGTGAGCAAATCTACTTGACATAGCTGCTTATTCATGTCCCTGTGATGTTATGAATGCCATGCCATAAAATATATGTGCATTGTATCTTATGTGTATTAATCAACTTGCTAAATTAAAAGGATATGTAAATCAAAGAACGGAGTTAAGAAATATATTAGGAGATTCGAAAAAATAGAGTAGACAAAAGTGTGAATTCAGAACGCTGTCAAGATCATGATGCTGAAGCTTAAAATGATTGCTGGGATGGGTTTTTTGGTTAAAAGACGATGAAGTATTCAGTGGCATCTATATGTCTTTGTAGTGAACGGCATCCAAACATGCTTTAATGGCTTTAACTAACAAAACCAGCTATAAAAAAAACCTGTAAACCCAAAGGACCAATAATTACCGATTGCGATGAGCAAAACATTTTTGACAATTTTAACTAAGTAACAAAGGACAAATCAACTATTTTCAAATTGTCACGCATTCTTCAAGAAGAATTCCACTTTGCAAATAGAAAAAAAATCAGTTCTGAGTGGCAAGGATAACGGTTGATAATTTTAATCTACGAAGAAAATATAGAAATAACAGACTGTCTTGTAAAGCGCAAGACAAATTTCTGGAGGAACGGATATCAAAAATTTCATACCGACTGATGACAGCCAGTGCAGGTGATATTAACCCATCAGACAATTAGATCACCACTTGCTGATTTACTAATTTCACACTGAAATCGGATACGCTGGGCCTGACTTGTCAGGCGCTTAACGGCAGCGTAAGGCATTTCCCCTCATATGATAGACAACAGTAGTTGCTGTCTGAGCGTTCGATGGAGAAGATTGACTCATTTCATTGAACTCTATGATGGTCATAAACAATTGGAAAAGTTGCAACATGGGTGTCTACTAACCAGCTACCTCTGTGGATGGTCTCGAATAGACAGACCATCATTAATTTCTCAACCTGCACTGGCATTTCTATCACCACTGTATAGGCCTAACACTGACAAAAGCGATTACATATTGAAAAAGATATATAATGCATTATTTAAACATCATCATACTTCTTTGTATAACTTGATTTTGCAACAGTGTTGGTTTCTTTACTCTGAGATATTAATTCGCCATATACCATTTCATTCTCATTGCCTGTTCGCTGTATCAGTTGTGTATGTGTGCGTGCGTGCGTGCGCTTGAAAGATCTTGTTTGGTCATCTTTGTGTCCAATTTTTTAGCTTGAATCACAGAAAACAATTAACAGTCAACTTGAATTTTCCAGTAGAAATGCTCGTATCATTCATATGATGATCATTATTATCGCGCAAACCAGTGCATCATGTAAGCCATATTTCATGTCAAAAACCAGCAGCTAATCTTGATGGATTGCTTTATTTCAGGTGGTGAGGGTAACTTTTGCATTACTGCTCTTTTGCTTCCATCTCCATCACCCTGTCCTATATTGTTTTGTTTTTTTTCCTCCATACCCCATCCCTAACCCCTTCCATCTTTCCCCTTCACCTTCCTCCTTCTCTATCTCTCTGTCTCTCTCTACTGTCGCCATTTCTTCATTTAGATGACTCCGTCTCTCAGATGAGTCAGTTTGCATGGAACCCTTTTTTTCAGAACTTTGTTTGGATTCCTCTAGAGACTCATTATTATCTGCATGATGCTTAGGGTGTGGAGAGAGAAGAGAATAAAACAGGGATTGAGAGGTTATGAGTAGAAGTGTACCATTCACCTTATCATTTTTTAACAAAAAATTTCGAACCAAACCGAAAACTTTGGGGTTTTATATTCTCTTGATAGTTGTGTGTGTGTGTGTGTGTGTGTGTGTGTGTGTGTGTGTGTGTGTGTGTGTGTGTGTGTGTGTGTGTGTGTGTGTGTGTGTGTGTGTGTGTGTTGTGTGTGTGTGTGTGTGTGTAGGTGTGTGTGTGTGTGTGCGTGGTGTGTGTTTGTGTGTGTGTAAGTGTGTGTGTGTTAGAGTGTCTGTGAGTAGGCTATGTGTTTGTGCGCTTGCATGTGCGCGCGTGCATTCGGCTTTTTAAGCTGATGCTGATTACAACACAATGCAAATGCATAAGAAATCGTATCTTATAACATTTACATAGTTCTAACTCTATGTGATAACACACACACACACACACGCGCAAACACACACACACACACGCACGCACGCACCCCCCCCCCCCCACACACACACACATACACACACACATTTACTGCTTTATGCATTAACGCTACTTGTTCTTACATAGTGCAATTAAAAACGTTTAAAAACCTCTGGCCAATTTAATGTTTTTTCAGATTTGATTTGATTTGATTTTGATATTTTATTTACAAATATACATATCTAAAACGAGTTAGGGGTTTTTTTAGGTGGGGGGGGGGGGGTAGTGGGAGGGTGGGGGTTGTTTTGCGAGCACTAAAGATTCCCCTCCTCTGGTAACATTCACGTTTGACTAAAACCTAAACAAGGAAGAAATTGCTGATTTCGAACAAAAATACCTAACAGCTTGTTGAACTTGGGAGAGTGGAGTAGTTTTTGTTGGGCTTTTCTTGCGGCAGAGAGGTGGGGGGAGGGGTGGTTTTACGGGGGAGACAGAGTAGAGTGATTGAGAGTGTGTAAGAGTGGGGCTTTTTAATCATGGCTTTTTCCTTAGCTTTAATGAACTTTTTTTTTCTTTTTTTTTTTTGGGGGGGGGGCTTTTTTCAGAGTCATGCGCGTTCTGCTATGATAACATTTTTGCGAGCCAATACTCCAGCCAGCTAATATTTAACGGTTTGAAACTATGTTATTCTAACAGCTTGAAGAAATGCTTATTACAAGCGTAGCAGAGTGGAGCTTTATATCATTCAGCTTTGTTTGTTTTGTTTATTTGTTATGTTTTGTTTGTTTGTTTGTTTTGTTTGTGTTGTTTGTTTTACTCTTATCCTGCGATCAGTCATTAACAGGTTTGTGATAGTTATTTGCTTGGAGTGCTTCATCTAACTTTTAAAAAAAAAAGCTTTGCCATCACTCACAAGTCATGCTCTGTCTCTGTCTCTGTCTGCCTATTTGTCTTCTCTCTCTCTCTCTCTCTCTCTCTCTCTCTCTCTCTCTCTCTCTCTCTTTCTCTCTGTCTGTCTGTCTGTCTGTCTATCTGTCTCTCTGTCTCTCAGTCTCTCTCATGTCAAAAATATATCCCAGCCTAATGCATTTAAAGTGTTTATTCCTAAGATAAAAGACTGCTGATATCATCTTTTTTTATTAGTAGTATTATGCAAAGCCTTCAGAATAAAAGATATTATGCTGTCATAAGTTGTTTTTCCTGGTAGTCTGTAACTGTGCATTTGTTTGCAACTGTTTGTCACAGCTATGATTTACCATGTATTCTTACCTTTAACCATTGAACCCCCTTTATATATGGGCCAACATTCTCTTTATGAATAAATTTTTGGACGGGCGCCATAGATGAGAGGTTAAGACCGTTCGACTTCAATCCCATGAGTCCATGAAGTCGTGGGTTCGAATCTCGTCGGTGTCTGGTGAATGATTAAAGGTGGGGATATTTACGATCTCCCAGGTCAACTTCTAGGGTAGACCTGCCAGTGCCTTGATTCCCTTCACATGAAGAAGATCAGATATGCACGTTAAAGATCCCGTAATTCATTCAGCGTTTGGTGGGTTACGCATACATCTCTGAAGTCGGAATGCGGTTACGTTCATGGTGGGGGAAAACGGTCGCATACACAAAAATCTCTCCATTGGTGAACCTCGGAGTTCTAGCCCAGGAACGTGGGAAAATCTTTTCAGAATTCAGAGTTATGTGTCTAACTATCTAGCTATCTAGCTATCTGTCTAATCTATCTATCTGTCTATCTGTCTAATCTATCTATCTGTCCATCTATCTATCTACCGAAGCTATCTATCTAATCTATCTATCTAATCTATCTATCTGTCTATCTATCTATCTAATCTACCGATTTATCTATCTGTCTCATCTATCTATCTGTCTATCTATTTATCTAATCTATCTGTCTATCTATCTACCGAATCTATCTGTCTATCTATCTATCTACCGAATCTATCTATCTATCTAATCTATCTTTCTGTCTACCTATCTATCTAATCTATCTATTTAATCTATCTTTCTGTCTACCTATCTATCTAATCTATCTATCTAATCTATCTAGCTATTTATCTAATCTATCTATTTGTCTATCTATCTATCTAATCTATCTATCTGTCTACCTATCTATCTGTAACTTTGTCCATATCTTCCTTACTCTCTGTCTCCTTCTCTCTCTCACTCTCTCTCTCCTCTCTCTCTCTCTCTCTCTCTCTCTCTCTCTCTCTCTCTCTCTCTCTCTTCATTGTAGAAACTGATTTTCGTGTTGATGAATAAATACCATATGTATGTAAAACATTGTAGGTCATGAATAGTGTTGCGCACACTTAGTTGTTTCACCATTAATCATCCATGTTAGGGCTGATGTAATATCCCTGACTTCATAACCATTGCGACACATTAACTTTCATTATTATGCTGGTAGCACAATAATATGGCTACAACACTTGTCACGTTCTCATTCTTTACGCACACTTTGCTTTTGTATAGTAGCCTCTAAGGCTGATATATAGTAAAAAGTCTTAAGCTTGGTCACGGTGAACCGGTGTCTAAGAACCGAACTGTGCCCAAACAGGTAACAACCACTGCGGCAGTGACCCCTGCGTTAACGGGGCACGCTGCATCAACGAACCACTGGGCTTCCGCTGCGAGTGCACAGATGGCTACACTGGCGACCTCTGTGACAAAGGTCAGAATGAAAAGATGACACGTTGGCTTGGCTGTCTACCGTCTGTTGTGTTTGTTTGTCTGTTTGTCTGTCTTTATGAATGTGTGTGTGTGTGTGTGTGTGTGTGTTGTGTGTGTGTGTGTGTGTGTGTGTGTGTGTGGTATGTGTATGTGTGTGTGTGTGTGCGTGTGTGACAGTTCCCCGTGTGTAAGCGGTTTTGTAAATTCTGTTATCCGTTCCCACCGGCACACGATGGTCTACTCTTACGAAAAGCTGAACAGAATTTAAGTGAGAGACAGAGAGATTCTTCTTTTAAAAGACAGAAGCAAATAGAATGATAGAAAAGGAGAGAACAAAAAGTTAGCACATAAATTTCCAGAAATTGAGGACGATGTTTATACTGATAAAGCCCCCGGCCATCCCCAGCGTGGAGGTAGACCTTTCTTCTTCGTCGTCGTCGTCGTCAAACGCTCAGACAGCAACTATTCTTGCTGTCTGTCATACCATCAAAAACGCGTTACTCTGCATTAAGCACCTGGACAAGTCAAGGCCCACAGCATCCCACTTCGGCGTGGGGAAAAAATTATCTTCACGTCTTTCTTGGAGAGAAAAAAATGCAGGAGAATGTACCAAGAAGGCAAAAAAAAATAGACAAGAAGGAGGTGACAAGAAGAAAAGGAACGAGGCAGAAACAAAGAGAGGGACAGAGAAGAGGAAATATCTCGCACAGAATTTGAGACGGTGGAGGACGCAATTTATACTGAAAGATACCCCCCCTCCCCTAGCATTCCCACAGAGGAAGGTAGACCTTCCAAACCATGGTATTTGTATTGTATGGTATTTTTTATAGTGCCGTCAGCGCCTGGGGTTTATCACAGTTCTTGATTAAACTATTGACGCTGGGGAGAACAGCAAAGTGAGAGGCTGTATGGCCAGTGGCTTTCCCATTCATGGAATTCCACTTTAAAGCTTAGTCTTTAGTGATCGACTATGACTCTCTGACTAGGAGGCTTGACTCGCACAGTCCTTATGTGCTGCAGCCCTGAGGGCTAGTTGGCCTTTGGAGAACATCTCCAACGCTGACTGTCCTTATGCCCACTTGGCCGAGAGAGTGGGGATGTACTGTGGGCAAGGCATCTCCACTATAATCAAATTTCTGCCCAATTTCCGAAACAGCAGCTGCCTCCTCTGCTGACTTGGAGGTCATCGTCGGACACGACGGACAAACATACAATACATTTTTTATACCACTTTTAAACCAAATTTCTCTGCTCGACAAAAAAACAAAAAAAAGAACGCTAGACACGTTCTTTCTTATGTCCTAAACGGAAACCCTGTCCCTACAGAGTGCAGCGCCCAGGCGGACGTGGTCTTCATGCTGGACGTGTCGCGCTACAACAGCCGCAGGGATGTGCGCAACATCAAGCGCTTCGCTAGGGACGTGGTGAAGAGGATGGCCTTCAGACAGGGCAACTTCAGGGTGGGCCTGGTGGACTTCGCCTCCAGCGCCACCACTCGCCTGTCCTTCGCCGAGGGCAACAAGAAGAGGCTGGTCAAGTCCACCATCGGTCAGATCAGGTAGGTAAGGGTTTCGGGGGGGGGGGGGGGGGGGCGGGCGGAGGGGGGGAGGGGGGGCGGAGGGGGGGAGGAGTTTTGAAGGTTGTGTGGCGGGGAGGAGGGGGTGGGTGGTTGCGGTGTGGGTTGGGGGGTGGGGGGAGGGGGGGGTGTGGTTGGGGTGGGGGTGGGGGGGTAAGTGTGTGAGTGTGTGTGTGTGTGTGGTGTTTAGTTGGGTGGGTGGGTGGGGTGTGTGGGGGGGGGGAGGAGAGGGAGGAGGGTGTTTGTGTGTGTGTGTGTGTGTGTGTGTGTGGTGTGTGTGTGTGTGTGTTGTGTGTGTGTGTGTGTGCTCTCCTCTACTCTCCTCTCCTCTCCTTTCCTCTCCTCTACTCTCCTCTCCTCTACTCTCCTCTACTCTACGCTACTCTACTCCACTCTATTCTACTCTACTCTACTCTGCTCTACTCTACTCTACTCTATTCTACTCTACTCTCCTCTCCTCTACTCTCCTCTACTCTACTCTGCTCTACTCTCCTCTCTTCTCCTCTCCTCTCCTCCCCTCCACTCTACCCTACTCTACGCTACTCTCCTCTCCTCTACGCTACTCTACTCATACCTCACTGACCGATTCCAGACAGTCGCAGTAAACAAGATACAGTCAATACCTGCCAAACTGGAATGTGGTGTCCCGCAGGGATCAGTTCTCGGCCCTGTTCTTTTCACTCTCTATACTGCTCCACTATCACATATAATAAACCGTCATCATATCAACCATCACTTTTATGCAGATGACTCTCAGATTCAAAGTAGTGTTACACCTGAAAATCTGCCTTCTCTCTTGACAAAGATGGCCTACTGCTTTCAAGATATCCAAAACTGTATGATACAAAACAAGTTACAGTTAAACGCAGATAAAACCGAAGCCATGCTTGTAGGGACCAAACACAAACTCTCTTCCATTACAACAACTTCAATAGAACTCGGCAATACATCAGTCCCTTTATCCACTTCCGTGAAGTATCTAGGTGTCGTTATCGACAACACACTCTCTATGAAAAAATTCATCACCCAGACCTGTCAGTCGTGCTACTATCAATTACGGCGTATTAGTGCAATTCGAAAGTACCTGTCCACTGATGCAACAGCCAAACTTGTCACTTCTCTCATTCTCTCACGTCTGGACTATTGCAATTCTCTTTTAGCTGGTCTGCCAGCAACATCTATCCACTCCCTTCAACGTATACAAAACTCCGCAGCTCGACTAGTTCTCAGAAAGAAAAAATCTGAGCACATTAACCCTCTCTTGCGATCTCTCCACTGGCTGCCTGTGCCACAGAGAGTAGATTATAAGATCAGTACCCTCTGTTACAAATGTCTCCACAAAACTGCACCCTCCTACCTATGTGAATGTCTTAACCTGTACACTCCTTCACGTTCCCTCCGCTCTACTGCAGATACCTTGTGCCTACGAATACCTAGATTCAACCAATCCACTGTTGGCCGCCGCTCATTCTCTATTTCTGGTCCATCCATCTGGAACAACCTTCCTCTCTCTCTTCGCCAGAAACCTAGTTATGACACTTTTAAATCCAGCCTCAAGACATATTTATTTCAAACCTAAGACTTCCCCACCTCCTGTTTCATATCTAACCCATGTTCTATCACCCTGCTAAAGTATACTGCCTGTGCCGAGTGTATGTGTGCTTTTGAAAAAAACATTTGACTATCGAAACTTTATTTCATAGATTTTGTCTGCATTGCACCATGTTTGCAAATATCTGTTTGTTTAAACTTTTGATTATTTATCATTGATTGCATGACTGTGTAGGATTGGGTTGAATGCATGCGCTTTGATTTGTCTTTGCAAGATATAGCGCTATATAAGTTCCATTTATTATTATTATTATTACTCTACTCCACTCTCCTCTCCTCTACTCTACTCTACTCTCCTCTACACTCCTCTACTCTCCTCTCCTCTCCTCTACTCTACTCTACTCTCCTCTACTCTCCTCTACTCTACTCTCCTCTACTCTACCTACTCTATACTCTACCTTACTCTACTCTACTCTACTCTACTATCTGCTCCTTCTCCTCTGCTCTACTCTACTCTACTCTACGCTACTCTCCCCTCTCCTCTCCTCTGCTCTCCTCTCCTCTCCTCTACTATCTGCTCCTCTCCTCTGCTCTACTCTACTCTCCTCTCCTCTACGCTACCGCTCCTCCTCTCCTCTCCTCTACTCTCCTCTCTCTCTCCTCACGCTCTCCCCTCTCTCCTCTACTCTCCTCCCTCCTCCCTCCATCTCTCTACTCTACCACCTACTCTACTACTCCTCTCCTCTCCTCTCCTCTACTCTCCTCACTTTCCTTTCCACTCTAAATCTACTCTCCTCTCCTCACTCTCTTCCTCTCCTCTCCTCTCTCCCTTTTATTTCCCCATTTCCTTCTCTACTCCCTTCCTACTCTCCTCTCTTCTCTCCTCATCCACTCCTCTCCTCTCTTCTCCCCTCTCTCTCCTCTTCCCCATTCTCCTCCCCTCTCCTCTCCTCCCAACTCCCTCTCCCTCTCCTTTTACTCTACCTACTCTCCTTCTACTCTAATCTACTCTCCCCTACCTCTCCCTCTCCTCTACTCTTTTCCTCTCCTCTCTCTCCTCTAACCTACTCTCCTCAAATCTCCTACTCCTCCCTCTCCTCTCCTCTCCTCTACTCTCATCTCCTCCCCTCTCTCACTCTCCTCTCCTCTCCTCTACTCTACTCTACTCACTCTTTTAATCTACCTCCTCTCCTCTACTCTCCTCCCTCTTCTACCCCCATCTACTTTTCCTCTCCTCTCTCTCCTCTCTTCCCCTCTACCCCCCTTCTCTCCCCAACATTTTCCCAGCTCAAAAAAGCGGCGGAAGTTAGAAGAAAACTGAGTTAGGTTGCGTTCCGGTGGAGGAGATTTAGGATGTAGCCGTAATGGGCAGAAGAAGGAACATTAATGTAACGTAAGTCGTTAGTTACCCGCCACGGCAGTGAGGGACGAAAGAGTAGTGGAAACAAGGAGAGTGAGTGGAAGAATGGCGTAGGAAACCGCCGGAAGAGCGTAGAGACGAGCAAGACGACTTAGTAGAGAACCGAGAGTTAGCAGAATAGCTGGAATAGAGAAGGTAGTAGGTAGACGGAGGAGGCGAGAGAGAAGCTTTGAAGAATGTAGTAATGGTGATAGAGAAGCGGCGTAGGTTCGAGAAAGCAGAGAGATGAGCAGACGTAGGGAGAGAAGGAGTAGAGTAGATAGAGCAGAGCCAGAAGAAGAGAGCGAAGAGACGAGAAGAGGAGATACACGGAGTGTGTAGACGGTACACAACGGTGCCTCACGACAGTTTCTTCGAGTACTACTGGTAAGTAGCTAGTATCCCCACCACACAGCTACCGAGCAACCGTAGGAGTCTATCTAGAACTTAGCCTAAAGCCAAACGACTGTAGAGACTCGTACTGATGCTACCTAAGACTTCGCGACTACCTAGCTCAGTAGTCGAGTCTCTCGTAAGTGAAGCTAACAATGCGGCTAGCTAATACTCTAACTACTGCTCCGAGTCAAGTAGCCTCGATTACTCACTCGTAAGTCTCTGTCGCTATCATAGTCTACGCGTCCCTACGTCTCTAGATCCTCCGTAGCTCTACTAAGTGAAGTTATCTCCTACTAGCTAAGTTACGTTCGTAGCATCGCCTCAATACACTCGCTGTAGCGCTAGAGCATCCGCCAGATCGACAGACAGCTAGTACCGCACAGCCTACTAGGCTAGAACAGTCCTAAGTAGCGAGCCAGGCCCGCGCACTGCCGTTGTGAATCAAAACCAGGCGAGTGAGCCATAGCACCCTAGCGTAAGACCGAATCATACGAAGAGAAAGAGCGACCTAGAGCGAGACGACAAACTCGCACTTAGAGCTACAGAAAGTGGCCATCAGACGACGAGTAGCGAAGACTACAAGGAGCAACTAGAGAGCGCGTAGAGCAGAATCTAGACATAGCTAGAAGAATAGAGCATCTCGACAGCGCATCGTAGTCAGTCGAGAAAATCAGACGCATCGTCCTCTAGCTCCCATGACAGAGTCAGTCCAGTCAGACGATCCACTCGCCTAACTCTAGCTAGTTACGATTAGCTCACTCTACGTAAAACTAGCCAATACCTAAATCTATAACGCACTCGACTATCATACCTCTGCCTCTAAATCTAATCACCACTCTATTACCATTACTCACTACCGCATCCCTCTAGTACTATCATAGACAATCCATGACATCTCCTCCCGACTCCCCTACTACGACACATACTCCCCTTCGCTATCTGCCTCTCACGCTAGTAGCCTGCCGGGAACAGTCTCCTCCCGCACGAAAATAACTTCCGAAACTCATCGAGTACGTCAGCCCAACTTATCAGACTCGTGGAACTAGACAGAGTCGAGAGGTGCGAGGTAGACCAGCGCCAACCCTTACTTCCCTCACAGCCACTCCTTTCCTCTACTACGCGACTTCGTGAGCCTAAATAGACCCCACTAACTCTGCTCGAATTAAAAAAAAGCCTCATCTCGATGATCGTCACGTGCGATTTCGATAGTAGACAGTCGCTAGCCTAGGTCTATTATCTCGACAATTACGTCTGCACATATTCGTAGTCGCGGTCAGCCTGCGCTTATGAATATACAGAGCAATCGAGCTCATCGCCGAAACTAGTACTTAGACGAGTATCAGTACCGAGACTCCGACGCTCGAGTACGTAGACTCTAAGGAACTAGCGAAGTAGACTGATCAAGTTAGTGCAAGAGCTCGAATCAGCTCCACTGACATTATCCATTAATCAGATCGCTCAATCGTAGCGCTAGTACACGCTATTCGCAGTATACTCTACGACTACTGAATACTACTCGAGTCTAGACTACTATCACCTTACCTACGAATATCTACTGCAATCATCAGACACTACCCTACCCACTATACTCTGCTACGCTACTTACTCTGCCTCTCAGCATTGATAGCAACTCCAGTAACTCCCTCTAGCTACGATTGCACTCTAGCTCCACTGTCCTAGACACTCGCCTCCGTCTACTAGACAGTCGCTCGCTCGCAGCACTTACTGCATCTTACATCATCTAGATCTCCTCATCTGCCTCACTTACCTAGATCGACTCCCACTCTCGTCACTACTACTTCGTCACTACGTACCTATCTCTCAATCTCGTAGTCTCCTCATATAGCTACTACCTACTCCCGACTAGTCTTCTGCCATAAGATTCCTCTCTCTACCTCTCCCTCTCATAGAGTCTAGACTCCTAACTCTCTAAGCTAGCTAACCATCCTCCACTCGTCCAACTTAAGCTCTCCCCACTCTCGACTCTACTCACTCTCGCTCACATCTAGCTCTCTAACACGAGACTGATCAGCCTACAGCTGAGACTCTCGTCACAACGAATCATCACGTCACGACAAACACCTCATGACTCCAACCTCACGTAATTACCGTAGCAACTACTACTCACATGAGCATAGCACATCCAACTCCCACTCCAGATCTACACATCCAGACACTCCGGAAGCTCAGCTCAGCTCTAGCCCTACATGAGCAATCGAGTCGCCTCACGTCCGCACGCCTCGATACTCACGACATGACTCTACCAGTCGACAAACGTCCAGCTACGACTCTAACCAGCTTCTCCGAAGTAACACTAGACAGAGTCACGCTAGATCGCTAGTTCTGCACGTAGCCCAGCGAGACGAGTACACACTGAGATGACGCAGAGTACGAGTAGAGTCAGAGAGCGAGTAGCGTACGAGACGCGGAGACTGAAGCGTAGCAGTAGG
This sequence comes from Rapana venosa, assembly GCA_028751875.1. Classification (NCBI taxonomy): domain Eukaryota; kingdom Metazoa; phylum Mollusca; class Gastropoda; order Neogastropoda; family Muricidae; genus Rapana; species Rapana venosa. The sequence goes on from CM054135.1 coordinate 52,255,938, forward strand.
CGAAGCGTCGAGACGAGACGCGTCGAGTCAGATTAGCGAAGACGTAAGTAAAGCACGATCAGCAGTAGAGAGCCAGACGTACAGAGAGCGAGAGACGAACGCGTGTCGAGAGCAGCAGCGCAGATAGCATTCGCGTCAGAATCGCTGTCGAACAGTAAACGGTAGGTACGCTGTAGGTAGAGAGCGTCTAGAGTAGCACGCGTAGAGCAAGAGGTCGCGTCGCGAGGTAGAAGAGTCAGTAGCGCTAGACGTCAGTCAAGGTCGAGCACAGAAGGGAAGAGGTGGGGGGAGTGGAAAACAAGGGAAAAGGGAAGGACAACCCCGGACAGGTAGGAAGGCGAGGTAGGGGGGGAAGCAAAAGAGGGGAGAAAGATAGAGAGCAAAATAAAAGCCAGGAGAAAAGGAAGGTAGGGGTAGAGTAGAGAACGGCGATGAGCAGAGAGAGACCGCGAGTAGAGCGAGATGGCTTACGTACGTAATGACGGCCGCCGAAGCGATAGGACGAGGAGACGAGAAGAATTAGAGTCAGAGTAGAGACGAGTCGAGTAGATCGAGCGTAAGAGCAATAGAGCAGGAGAGTCGAGCAGCCGAGCGCACAAGAGTCGAGTGAGAGAGAGTAGACCGTTAGTAGAGAAGCGAGAGTCGAGGCCCGAAGCGTCGGAAGAGCGACAGGCGAGAGAGAGTCGGTAGAGTCGTAGGATAGGAGCGAGAAGCGAAGAGCAGAGCGAGAGAGAAGAGCGCATGGTGTAGAGTAGAGAAGCGAAGAGTAGAATGAGCAGAGCAGCGTACAGTGCGTCGCGAGAGTCGAGTCAGCGTAGCGAGCGAGACGGAGACGCGAGCAGCGAGAGAGTCGGACGGAGACGCGTCGACAGATTAGGAGCAGAGTAGAAACGAGTAGAGGCGTAGAGTAAGAGCGAGTGAGCAGCAAGCATGAGAGAAGAGAGCGTAGCGTAGAGCTCAGTCGAGAGGTGGCCGTGCGTAACGCGAAGTAGAGACGATGAGGTGAGCTAATTTAGAGCTAGCGCAAGCTCGCGCTAGTAGCGACGATAGAGTCGAGTCGGCGTGCGTAGAGTAGCGTCAGAGTGAGTGCTAGAGTCGAGTCGGTCAGTAGTCGTCGTAGAGTAGAGCGCGTAGGTCGAGTAGCGTCGATCGAGTCGAGTCAGGAAGCGAAGCAGCTAGACTGCTCGCAGCTAGAGGGTAGAGTAGAGCGAGTCGCGTCACGCGAGCAAGCTCGCGTAGCAGCGATGAGTCTGTGGTAGAGCCGCGCCGGCCACTCACCCCCGCCAATGACTCGTCATCGCGTATGCAGGCACGCTCCAGCACTACAGATCCTCGATATAGCGTCAGCTAACTAGACAGAGCACGACTACACTATCACTACTCTACTACTACTCTACTCTACCTCCATACTCACTCACTATCCTGACTTCCTCTCCTCTCATTCTCTACTCTCCTCTTCCATCACTCTCCTCTCCTCTCCCTCTCTACGTCTCTCCCTCATCCTCTCCACTCTCTCTCCTCACTCTCCTCTCCTCTCCTCTACTCTCCTCCATTCCTCTCCTTACTCCCTCCTACTCTCTCTCCTCTCCTTTCTCCACTCTCCTTCTCCTCTACTCTCCTCTCACTCTCCTCCACTCTCCTCCCCACTCTCCTCCACTCTCTCCTCCTCTACCCCTCTCTCTACTCTCTCCACTCTCCTCCACTCTCCTCCCACTTTACTCCCCCTCTCCTCTCCTCTACTCTACTCTCCTCTCCTCTTCCTCTACTCTCCTCTACTCTACTCTACTCTCCTCCCACTCTCCTCCACTCTCCTCTCCTCTCTTATCCTCCTCTACTCCACTCTCTCCACTCTCCTCCACCTCTCCTCCACTCTCCTCTCCTCTACTCTACTCTACTCTCCTCCACTCTCCTCCACTCTCCTCCACTCTTCTCCTCCACTTTTCCTCTCCTTACTCTTACTCTACTCTCCTCCACTCTCCTCCACTCTCCTCCACTCTACTCCACTTCCTCTCTCTACTCTACTCTCCTCTCCTCTCCTCTACTCTCCTCTCCTCCACTCTCCTCCACTCTCCCTCCACTCTCCTCCCTCTACTCTACTCTCTCTCCTCCACTCTCCTCTACTCTCCTCTCCTCTTCTCTCTCCCCTTCTCCTTCTCTACTCTCCTCTACTCTCCTCTCCTCTCCTCTACGCTATTTTCCTCTACTCCACTCTACTCCACTCTCCTCCACTCTACTCTCCTCTACTCTCCTCCACTCTCCTCCACTCTCCTCTCCTCTACTCTACTCTACTCTACTCTACTCTACTCTCCTCTACTCTCCTCTACTCTCCTCTCCTCTACTCTCCTCTCCTCTACTCTACTCTACTCCACTCTACTCTCCTCTCCTCTACTCTCCTCTATTCTACTCTCCTCTCCTCCACTCTACTCTACTCTCCTCCACTCTCCTCTACTCTACTCTACTCTCCTCTCCTCCACTCTACTCTCCTCTCCTCTACTCTCCTCTATTCTACTCTCCTCTCCTCTCCTCTTTCTCTACTCTCCTCTACTCTCCTCTCCTCCACTCTACTCTACTCTCCTCCACTCTCCTCCACTCTCCTCTCCTCTACTCTCCTCTATTCTACTCTCCTCTCCTCTCTACTCTACTCTCCTCCACTCTCCTCTCCTCTACTCTCCTCTACTCTACTCTCCTCTCCTCTTCTCTACTCTACTCCACTCTCCTCCACTCTCCTCCACTCTCCTCTACTCTCCTCCACTCTCCTCTCCTCTACTC
>CM054135.1:52263706-52268706 GCA_028751875.1 Rapana venosa
TGGCTGTGTGGTTGGTTGGATGGCTGTGTGGTTGGTTGGCTGTCTGTCTGGCTGTGTGGTTGGCTGTCTGTCTGGCTGTGTGGTTGGCTGGCTGGCTGGCTGTGTGGTTGGTTGGCTGTCTGTCTGGCTGTGTGGTTAGCTGGCTGGCTGGCTGGTTGGCTGGCTGTGTGGTTGGCTGGCTGGCTGGTTGGCTGGCTGGCTGTGTGGCTGGCTGGCTGGCTGGTTGGCTGGCTGTGTGGCTGGCTGGCTGGTTGGCTGGCTGTGTGGTTAGCTGGCTGGCTGGTTGGCTGGCTGTGTGGCTGGCTGGTTGGCTGGCTGTGTGGCTGGCTGGCTGGCTGGTTGGCTGGCTGTGTGGCTGGCTGGCTGGTTGGCTGGCTGGCTGGTTGCCTTTCTATGCATGTATGTGTGTCCGTCTTTGTCTGTTTGTCTTCGTCTCTGTGTGTGTCTGTCTGTCTTTCTTCTCTGTGTGTATGTATGTGGATTTGGCCTTTTCTTTCTAACAATCTGTTACACCCCCCCCCCTCCACCCTGCTCTCTCTCTCTCTTTCTCTCCTCTCTCTCTGACTCTGTCTGTCTCTCTCTCCCTCTCTCTCTCCCTCTCTCTCTCTCTTTCACTCCCTCTCCCTCTGTCTCTGTCTGTCTCTCTGTCTCTCTCTCCCTCTCTCTCTCTCTCTCCCTATCTCCGTCTCTCTCTCTCTCTCTGTCTCTCTCTCCCTCTCTCTATCTCTCTGTCTCTGTCTGTCTCTCTGTCTCTCTTTGTCTTTGTCTCTCTCTCTCTCTCTCTCTCTCTCTCTCTCTCTCTCTCTCTCTCTCTCTCTCTCTCTCTCTCTCTCTCCTCTCTCTCTCTCTCTCTCTCCTCTCCTTCTCTTCTATCACTAACCCTCTCACGCACCTACTCAAACAAACACACATGCAAACCTCACCCCACCCCCCACCCCATCCCACCCCACCCACCCTCACCCACCCCCTACACCCACCCTCACCCACCCACCCACACCCCTCACCCCACACACCCTCACCCACCCACCCACACCCACACCCCCACACCCACACCCACCCACCCACCCCCCACACACTCACACTACACTCACACTATACCACACCTGTCCCTCCCAGATCAAAGAATACGTCTACAACATGGTGGAGAACTTCAACATCGGGCCGGACGCCACGCAGGTGGGCGTGGCCACCTTCAGCACCAACGCCCGCGCGCAGTTCTACCTGGACCAGTACCACGACAAGCGGCAGCTGCAGGACGCCATCTCCGCCATCAACTTCGAGTACGGCAACACCAACACTGCGGCAGGCCTCAAGCTGGCCCGATCCGGCATGTTCTCCACGCGCCGCGGCGATCGGCCGGAAGTTCCGGATTATGGTGAGTGTGGGGGGTGTTGTTGTTGTTTGCGGTTGCCGTCAGGCGCCTGGGGTTTATCACAGTGCTTGATTAAACCATTGACGCTGGGGGCAACAACAGCAAAGTGAGAGGCTTTATGATCAGTGGCTTTCTTTCCTCACTCATGGAATTCCACTTTACAGCTTAGTCTTTAGTGATCGACTATGACTCTCTGACTAGGAGGCTTGACTCGCACAGTCCTTATGTGCTGCAGCCCTGGGGGCTGGTTGGCCTTTGGAAAACATCTCCAACGCTGACTGTCCTTATGCCCACTTGGCCGAGAGAGTGGGGATGTACTGTGGGCAAGGCATTTCCACTATAATCAAATTTCTGCCCAATTTCATTTGCGCTCTCTCTCTCTCTCTCTCTCTCTCCTCTCTCTCTCTCTCTCTCTCTCTCTCTCTCTCTCTCTCTCTCACTCTCTCTCTCTCTCTCACTCTCTCTCTCTCTCTCTCTCTCTCTCTCTCTCTCTCTCTCTCTCTCTCTCTCTCTCTCTCTCTCTCTCTCTCCTTCTCTTTCACTGTATCTGGTTTACTTAATCATAATCAGTGTATCTGTTTTGATATCAATGTTCGAGTCAGTTGGGGATTCGGTGTTTACTGAGTACATATTTATCTCTTTTCTTAAAAATAATAATAATCAATGTATCTGTTTTGACCTTAATGCTCAGGTCAGTTGGGGATCATGTGCTTGTTGAATACACTTTTATCTTTTCTTTCAATGTCAGGTTGAACCTGTGTTGCAGTTGTAGTAGTTTGGTTTTGTTTCGCTTTGCTTTTGTTTGGGTTTTTGTTTGTTTGTTTTGTTGGGGTTTGTTGTTTGTTTGTTTTTGGATGGGGGTCTTATTTTGTTGATAGTCCATAATCAGGACAAGGGCCGGGTGGGAAAAAAATGTGAATGCTTATCTGTAACCCTTGAAAAATAAAGATCCTTCCTTCATTCCTTCATTCATTCCTACATTCATTCATTCATTCATTCTCTGTCTCTCTCTCTCTCTCTCTGTCTCTGTGTGCTGCAGCCATCGTCATCACAGACGGTCTGTCCAACGTGAACGCGGAGCAGACAGTGCCGGAGGCAGGGCTGGCCCACAAGCAGGGCATCCACGTCATCGCCATCGGCATCGGGGTCTCCGACGGCTGGGAGCTGAGGGCCATCGCCAGCGAGCCAGCCGACAGCAACGCCATCCTGCTAGACCAGTACCAGGACCTGCTGGGAGTGTCTGACCGACTGCTGGACGCCACCTGTCGAGGTCAGTGTGGCTCTGTTGGGGGGGGGGGGGGGGGGGGGGCTAGGAAAGAGGGGGGTTTCTCTTCTCCGTCGAACGCTCAGACAGCAACTATTGTTGTCTGTTATATGAGCGAAAATGCGTCACGCTGCTGTTAAGCGCCTGACAAGTCAGGCCCAGCGCATCCGACTTCGGCACAAGATGGATATAGTTACCTTTTAAGTTCTTTCTGGGAAAAAAAAAAAAGGCAGGAGAATAGACCAAGAAGGCAGAAAATAGACAAGAAGGAGGTGACAGGAAGAAAAGGAACAAGGCAGAAACAAAGAGAGTGATAGAAAAGAGGAAATTTCTAGCGCCGAATTTCCAGAATGTGGGGATGCTATTTATACTGATAGGCCCCCGGCATCCCCTCGGGGAGGGGATGGGGGGTGGGGGGTCTTTGTGTCACTGAGCGGATTGGAAAGAAGGGTTCGCCCACCGTGGGAATGCACAAAACAAACAGTAGTGAGTGGGGTGGAGGGGGGCGCCCATCTCCTCTCCCTCGCTGCTTTACCTTCCTTGACCCTGCAGTATAGATAGCATTCCCACCTTCTGGAAATTCTGTGCTAGACATTTTCCCTTATTTATCACTCCCTTTGTTTTTCTGTCTTTCTCCTCATTTCTCTATCATCTCCCTCCTGTTCTTATTTTCTGCCTACCCAGCCCATTCTCCTGCCTTTTTTCATGCAAATCTGATTTATTTTTTCTCTCATTAACTTTCTGATGAGCTGCCCTGGAGTCGGAACGTGTCGGCTGAAGCCAGCTGGTAGTTAGACCTCCTGCAGAGTGACAAGCACAGAAGACCGATACTACGCCTTCTATCCACTATGGCTATGCCAGGGAACGCAGAAGAAGAGGAAGAAGAAGAAGAAGAAGAAGAAGAAGAAGAAGAAGAAGAAGGAAGAAGGGTTGTCATGTATCACACTTTAAGATGAAAGATGGCAAAAATGGTTTAGATATGTACCTGCCTAACAAGTAAAACAGTGTGGTTTAGGGTTCGATTCCCAAGCCTTGCCATTTGTTCCAAGTTTAACGAGAAAATCGGACTGAATGTCAAGTCTTTCGGAGGAGACTCTAAACCGGCGTGCTTATGGGCTTGTGTATGTCAAAAGAACCAACGACAGTTGAAAATCGAAAGAGCAGGGAGGTACCACCTGGCCCTCGATTCACCTATAGGAGTATTCCTAGCTGTTCTTGAGAACATTATCAGTCATTTCACTTCTTTATAGGTGAGAGAAAGAGGAGAGCAATTTCCAAGGGAAAAAGGAATGATGAGCGCCAGTGTGTGTGTGTGTTTGGTCTGATAAGGCACAGACATCGTCATCGGGCCAGTTTATAGAGAGGCAATTACATCATCTACCTTTATGCGATTTGTCTGGAGGAAAGAGAAAGTTCAGTCAGCTTACATATCTAAGAACTGCACCTGGATATAGATAATTATGTTAAGAGACTTTTATATGCATGTGTATTGTTTCATGCTTTTTTTCTCGTGGTTTGTTTTTTGCAGATTCTTGAATCATCATATGTCAGCCATGGGTCTAAAATAATGCAGATATGTGTAGACACATATGCATGCCTGTGCACTGTTTCGTGTTCATCCCAAGGGACTGTGTGTGCAGACTCCGGTGTGTGTGCCGCCAACCCCTGTGGCAATGGAGGCACCTGCATACCAGGGTTGGGCACCTACACCTGTCAGTGCCGTGTGGGTTACCTGGGTAGACACTGTGAACAAGGTGCGTACTTACACTGTTCTCTCTCTCTTTGTCTCTCTCTCTCTCTCTCTCTCTCTCTCTCTCTCTCTCTGTCTCTCTCTCTCTCTGTCTCTCTGTCTCTCTCTGTCTCTCTCTGTCTCTCTCTGTCTCTCTCTCTCTCTCTCTCTCTCTCTCTCTCTCTCTCTCTTCTCCCGAGAAGATTATAAAAAACAGAGAAATTATGTAACTTCCCTTTTACGAGCTGAGAAAAAAAAGCATTTTGAAGAGCTTCTTAAAAACAACAGGGACAGTAAATCTATTTGGAAAACTATAAACCAGCTCACCAACAAAAGTTATAATAAAAATTCAAACGTTGGCTGTGATGTATCTGCTGATACATTAAATCTTCATTTCTCAACTGTTGCAGACCAGTTAATCTCTAAGGACAAATCAGAAGACAATGACTTAAAAAACTTGATAGCTTTTTGCGACAGCAAGAACATTCAATCGAAAATTGAGATAGCATTTATTACAGTTAACGAGGTGTTCACTGCTTTAAATCGTCTGAAACAATCATCAACACGTGGTCTTGATGGATTGGATGGGAAAATTCTTAAATTATCTGCACCTGTTATAGCAGAAACACTTACAT
>CM054135.1:52271206-52308706 GCA_028751875.1 Rapana venosa
CTTTGATGACTGGTCATCAAGACAGCAAACACTCACACAAAAGCCGAGTATACAATAACCAATCTGTCCTGGATTTCATAAACAGATTGTTCCTTCACTTCACCTGTCCCCATGTTCATACCCAGGTTATTCCATCACTGGACTTGTCCTGATGTTCATACCCACATTATTCCTTCACTCACTCACCCTGTCCCCATGTTCATACCCACATTATTCCTTCACTCAGTATGTCCCCATGTTCATACCCACATTATTCCTTCACTCAGTATGTCACCATGTTCATACCCACATTATTCCTTCACTCAGTATGTCACCATGTTCATACCCACATTATTCCTTCACTCAGTATGTCACCATGTTCATACCCACATTATTCCTTCACTCAGTATGTCCCCATGTTCATACCCACATTATTCCTTCACTCAACATGTCACCATATTCATACCCACATTATTCCTTCACTCAACATGTCCCCATATTCATACCCAGGTTATTCCGTCACTCGACATGTCCTGACGTTCATACCCACAATATTTCTTCACTCACACTGTCCTGATGTTCATAACCAGGTTATTCCTTCACTCAACATGTCCCAATATTTCATACCCAGGTTATTCCGTCACTCAGTGAGTCTACGTATTCATACCCACAATTATTCCTTCACTCAATCACCCTGTGCTGATGTTCATACCCAGAGTGTTCCGTCACCCAGACTGGTCCTTCCCTCACTCACCCACCCTGTCCTCATCCTCATAACCAGACTGATCCTTCCCTCACCCACCCTGTCCTCATCCTCATAACCAGACTGCTCCTTCCTTCCCTCACTCACCCACCCTGTCCTCATCCTCATCATACCCAGACTGGTCCCTTCCTTCCCTCACTCACCCACTCACCCACCCTGTCCTCATCATCATAATACCCAGACTGCTCCTTCCTTCCCTCACTCACTCACTCACCCACCCTGTCCTCATCCTCCTCATACCCAGACTGCTCCTTCCTTCCCTCACTCACCCACCCTGTCCTCATCCTCTTCATACCCAGACTGCTCCTTCCCTCACTCACCCACCCTGTCCTCATCCTCCTCATACCCAGACTGCTCCTTCCTTCCCTCACTCACCCACCCTGTCCTCATCCTCTTCATACCCAGACTGCTCCTTCCCTCACCCACCCTGTCCTCATCCTCCTCATACTCAGACTGCTCCTTCCTTCCCTCACTCGCCCTGTCCTCATCCTCATCCTCCTCATACTCAGACTGCTCCTTCCTTCCCTCACTCACTCACCCACTCACCCACCCTGTCCTCATCCTCATCCTCCTCATACCCAGACTGCTCCTTCCTTCCCTCACTCACTCACCCACCCTGTCCTCATCCTCATCATACCCAGACTGGTCCTTCCCTCACCCACCCACCCTGTCCTCATCCTCCTCATACCCAGACTGCTCCTTCCTTCCCTCACCCACCCACCCTGTCCTCATCCTCATCATACCCAGACTGGTCCTTCCCTCACTCACCCACCCTGTCCTCATCCTCCTCATACCCAGACTGGTCCTTCCTTCCCTCACTCACCCACCCTGTCCTCATCCTCATACCCAGACTGCTCCTTCCTTCCCTCACTCACTCACCCACCCTGTCCTCATCCTCATCATACCCAGACTGGTCCTTCCCTCACCCACCCACCCTGTCCTCATCCTCCTCATACCCAGACTGCTCCTTCCTTCCCTCACCCACCCACCCTGTCCTCATCCTCATCATACCCAGACTGGTCCTTCCCTCACTCACTCACCATGTCCTCATCCTCCTCATACCCAGACTGGTCCTTCCCTCACTCACCCTGTCCTCATCCTCCTCATACCCAGACTGGTCCTTCCCTCACCCACCCTGTCCTCATCCTCATCATACCCAGACTGTTCCTTCCCTCACTCACCCACCCTGTCCTCATCCTCATCATACCCAGACTGTTCCTTCCCTCACTCACCCACCCTGTCCTCATCCTCATCATACCCAGACTGCTCCTTCCCTCACCTCACTCACCCACCCTGTCCTCATCCTCATACTCAGACTGCTCCTTCCTTCCCTCACTCACTCACCCTGTCCTCATCCTCATCATACCCAGACTGGTCCTTCCTTCCCTCACTCACCCACCCTGTCCTCATCCTCCTCCTCATACTCAGACTGCTCCTTCCTTCCCTCACTCACTCACCCACCCTGTCCTCATCATCATAATACTCAGACTGATCCTTCCTTCCCTCACTCACCCACCCTGTCCTCATCCTCCTCATACCCAGACTGGTCCTTCCTTCCCTCACTCTCCCTATCCTCATCTTCATACTCAGACTGCTCCTTCCTTCCCTCACTCACTCACCCACCCTGTCCTCATCCTCCTCATACCCAGACTGCTCCTTCCTTCCTTCCCTCACTCACTCACCCTGTCCTCATCCTCCTCATACTCAGACTGCTCCTTCCTTCCCTCACTCGCCCTGTCCTCATCCTCATCCTCCTCATACCCAGACTGCTCCTTGCTTCCCTCACTCACCCTGTCCTCATCCTCCTCATACCCAGACTGGTCCTTCCCTCACTCACCCTGTCCTCATCCTCCTCATACCCAGACTGCTCCTTCCTTCCCTCACTCACCCACTCACCCACCCTGTCCTCATCCTCATCATACCCAGACTGTTCCTTCCTTCCTTCACTCACTCACCCACCCTGTCCTCATCCTCATATCCAGACTGGTCCTTCCCTCACCCACCCTGTCCTCATCCTCTTCATACCCAGACTGCTCCTTCCTTCCTTCCCTCACTCACTCACCCTGTCCTCATCCTCATCATCATACCCAGACTGCTCCTTCCTTCCCTCACTCACCCACCCTGTCCTCATCCTCATCCTCCTCATACCCAGACTGCTCCTTCCTTCCTTCCCTCACTCACTCACCCTGTCCTCATCCTCCTCATTCTCCTCATACCCCCCAGGTACAACCCAGGATCCACCAACACGGCAGGGGCACTGCGACAGGCGCGGCTGATGTTCCAGCCAGGCTTCGGGGACCGGCCCACGGCTGACAACATGGTCATTCTGCTGACGGACGGACAGTCCAACATCAACTACTACGACACCATTCCGGCCGCCGATGACCTCAAGTCGGACGGCGCCACCATCATCGGCATCGGCATCGGGCTGACCAACGCTGACGAGCTGAACTCCGTGGCGTCTGGACCCAGCCACGTCTTCCAGGTGGCCAAGTTCGATGCGTTGGAGGAGGTGAAAGCCGACATTCTGCAGGTGAGTTGTAGGCTGTGATGGTGGTGGTGGTGGTGGTGGTGGTGGGTGGGTGGTGGTGGTGGTGGTGGTGCTGGTGGTGGTGGTGATGGTGGTGGTGGTGGTGGTAGAAGTAGTAGTAGTAGTAGTAGTAGTGGTAGTAGTAGTAGTAGTAGTAGTAGTAGTAGTAGTGGTGGTGGTAGTGGTAGTCGTAGTAGTAGTAGTAGTAGTAGTAGTAGTAGTAGTAGTGATAATGATGATGATGATGATGATGATGATGATGATGATGATGATGATGATAATGAGAAGAAGAAGGAGGAGGGGGACTATGACGACGACGACGAAAAACACAAATAGAAAACACACACACGCGCGCGCGCACACACACACATCATTGTCGTTGGTCAGCTTAGTAGTGATAGTACTTACTGAATAGATGATAATCATATTTATTCAGGATTATTTTTGAAGGAAGAAGGTCATCTTTGGTTAGGTGGAAGTTGAGAATGGATAATTGGGAATTGGGGGGGGGGGGGGGGGGGAGCTAAGTAATGACTATATATTCTGTATAATTATATGGTGTGTATATTCTGAATATGACTGTGAGTTGTTTAGAGCTCTCTCTCTCTCTCTCTCTCTCTCTCTCTCTCTCTCTCTCTCTCTCTCTCTCTCTCTCTCTCTCTCTCTCTCTCTCTCTGCGTGTGTATGTGTGTGTGTGTGTGTGTGTGTGTGTGTGTGTGTGTGTGTGTGTGTGTGTGTGTGTGTGTGTGTTACGAGTGTGTATGTGTTTGTGCGCGTGCGCGCGTGTGTGTGTGTGAGATAAAGTAATAATGGTGGTAATGTATGCATGAATGTTTAGATATGTGTATGTTTGTTTTGTTTTGAACTCCTGCCACTAGAGAGAGAGAGAGAGAGACAGACAGACAGACAGACAGACAGACAGACAGACAGACAGACAGTCAGACAGACAGACAGACTGAGACTGACTGACTGACTGACTGACTGACTGACTGGCAGGCAGGCAGGCAGGCAGACATTAGACAGACAGACAGACAGACAGACAGACAAACAGATACAATAATGACCCCTTTGTTCTTTTCTTGCAGTCCTCCTGCCGATCAAGAGAAATAGGTCTTCAGCGATTGGGCTGATGAGAGGGAAAGCTGTGTAAATAAACAAGTTCCTGTTTTTGTTTTTGTATTTTTTTTATACATATGCACATTGGACACCATTCTGCTCATGTCGTTTGTTACATCACTCTTCTGTAGTTGCTTCTGTAAAAAAAAAATGCATATGTATTCACTGTGAGTTTATGTGTGGTCTGTGCGTGTGTGTGTCTGTATGTGTTTTGTGCGAAATGGTAAGATTGTATCTTCAGAAATTGATCATTTTACAGAAGAAGAAAAAAAAACTTGCCTTCGCTTCGCAAAAAAAACCTCTTATCCAGCAACTGTAAATGAATACAACCACAAAAAAGATGCTATATGAAAGATACTTAGACATGGAGATTTTTTATGGATTTAAAAAAATTTAGATAAAGAAAGTAATTACCAAATGCACACATACACACACAGACACACTCACGCACACACACACACACAGCACGCACGCACACACACACACACACATACACCACACAAACGGTGGGGGGAGGGGGAGGAAACTCAAACAGACAACATGGCAAGGTAACAATTTCTATGTCTCTTTCAATCGAGGGTAATACCTACTTCTTTTTTTTTAAATATCTACCTCACATAAATAAATGCCAGCCAAAGACACAGTACTTGGTGCTATTCTTACTGCTGAAAAAGTATGTACTGCCATCCAACATTTTGCATGATCATTTCTTTCGAGATTATAATTATTCAGTTTTGTAATGACCAGTGAACTTGTTTACAATGGCATGTTATTTAGTTAATGCCTAGAGTTGTACATACATGACTATATCGTAGGTTTTGGAAGTTTTTTTACACTACGTTCGTACAAAAATAAGAACTAGCAAAACTCATGACAAACGTCAAAATCAAATTTGTAGAGCATCGAATCAAAGTTGCAATTATATATATTTCAAGGATGATTTTTCCTCTATAAACCAATCAAAGTTGCGATTAAATATAATTTTTTTTAAATGTGATTGTTTCTCTGTTACAACCATTGCTTTCTCTCTCTCTCTCTCTCTCTCTCTCTCTCCTGCATGTATACACAAACTGTGACATGTCGCATATCTGCTTCATTAGTGTATGACTGGCAGTCAGTGCTGGCCTAGTTGACAACCTCTGATGTTTAATTCCACACCCAGAAATATGATGTAACTCGCATGCATGTGTTGAAAGCTATTTGGGCAGACCTTTTCTTCCATGGAAAATTAATGTCAGCATGTAGTTGTTCCATAACTTGAGCACTTTGACATTATTCTTCCAGCTCTTTTGAACTGGGCTTATTTCTTGCCAGCATTCAACAGGAAACATACTAGCTACACTACTGTGGTACGATGTTCATCTGATTTATCCTAAATCATAAACATGACTTCACATAAGCACAGAAATAAAAACTTAGTTCTAAATAAAAGAAAAGGCCACAAGGTAATACACAAGTAATGAAAAGCTCAGACTGAACAAGTCATGAAGACAGATCGACCCAAGGGGAGGTTGACAACACTTCCTACAAATGAGCAGTGAGCATTTCACAATCACAAGACAATGACATGGCTTTTGTGGCTTGCACATAAACTTTTTGATAAACCAAAACATGATGTTTAACAGGATCAAACTCTGATACATGGTGTGTGAAAAGTTCTGTTGTTCAGAACATGACATTAAAACCGAATTGAACATTGATACGTGGCGTATGAAAGTTCTGTTGTTGTCTATTATTTGTACATAATTATGTGATGCTTGCGTAGGTGGTAGATAGTAGCTTAACCAATATGACTTTCTTTGTGAATTCCATTTGTTGCTGCTGGATTTATTAGAAAATGAATGCCTTGTAAAGTTCAGCTGTCAGACTGAAGATGAGTTTTCACTGATGTTTGAAAGCAAACACAAAGGCAGTTTTCATGTTTCTGTACATGGTGTGTGACTTGCAAAGGCTATAAGTAAGGACTGTCCGTGTTTAAAAGCACTCGTTATATAGAGTGTGGTCACTTTTACAACATGTAAGCTTTTATTTTGTTTGTTTAAAGTCATATATTTGTTGTACAGATGAATGAAAGGCTATGAAAACTGAATGTAATCTATCCACACTTTTAGCTGACTTGTCATCTCTCTGTATTGATATATATATTGTTTCCCTGTGCTGTCAAACAGCAGTTTTTGTAACAGAATAAACTTTCCTGAGACAAGAGCGGTCCTTTCTGTGTTCTCTTCTTGGCCTGTTAGAGAAAAAACTGCACTGAGAATGCTGAAGTTTTCTGGCTACATTGACATCATAAGAATTTCACAAGGTTGGCTTATAATCCACAATACATTGTCAATGGTATTGTATTATGTTCTGCATATGTCATTACTGTTTTCCTACACACATTTTATATATTTGTGAACCCTGCAAAGGCTAGCACAGTTTTTGATGGGGTGCATTCTCATTGCATATCAGAGCATTGGCAGTGTTATTGGTCCATGAATCGCTTGATGTATGTCCCAGCAGGTGGACAAAAAACTTGAACAGTCTTAGGTTCAATTCCACCCCAACACACACTCTCTCTCTCTCTCTCTCTCTCTCTCTCTCTCTCCCTAAGGGCGGGGACTGGATGTAAAAAAGCACATGGGTGCTTATTCATTATCTTTGAAATAAAAGAATTTGTCATTGTCATTGTCATTTGTCATTGTCATTGTCCTGACTTCTTTTTTAGTAGGACAAAAGACTTCTTTTTCTCTGTCAAATTCTTGCACAGCAACTAGTGTTGTCTGTCATATGAGCGAAAATGCGCTGGGCTGCCGTTAAGCCCCTGACAAGTCAGACCCAGCCCATCTGACTTCAGCATGGGAGAGAATTGTTATCTTTGAAGTCTTTCAGGAGAAAAGGCAGGAGAATGGACCAAGAGGGCAGAAAATAGTCAAGGACATGAAGATAGGAAGAAAAGGAACAAGGCAGAAACAGCAAGGGATAGAAAAGAGGGAATTCCTATCAGGGAACTTCCAGAAGGTGGGGATGCTATTCATATTGACAGACAACCTTAATGGTGGGCAAACGGTCTCATACACAAAATCTCACCACTGGTGAACCTCAGAGCTCTAGCTGAAGGACAAACAAAAAATTACAGCCAAGAAAAGTTGCACTCTTCAAAGTGTTACCTACAGATTGATATAATAACCAGCATCCCCCCCACCCCCCTGCCTAAAGCCACAGAAGAGTGGTGCATTATGTTACAACACCAACCTGACAAAAAGACAGGGAATGGAGAAACTTTCATGAATTTTTAAAACTGATTTATGGGGTGATAATCACCTGGCTGAAAGGTAGCATGATCATTCACTTTTTTTATCATCATTAGACTTATCAGTTCACAGTTTCTACCTGGCATTGTACAATACTCTTCTCTTCCCCAAGTGTCCTTGCAGACACATTCTCACACAATCATTGTCATGAATGCACATGTATATGATTTCACAATTTATGTTTAGCATTCTGTTCTGCTATCTCCCCCTCTCATGTGCACACACACACATGCTTGACACACACACACACACACACACACACACACACACACACACCGCTCACACTTAAATATCACAGATACACACTAAAAACATTTGCATGTCCAAAGTTTTAATATTATTCATTACCCAAAGACAAGATTCCATACTAAATGACAGTACACATTCACTATAACCATACAATATATGACACATCTGGTAACTCTGTTGCTTTAGATACTCAAAATACAGTATTTCAACCATAGCCTTTCAACACCATCTTGATAATAAACACTCAGAACCCAAATCAGTAAGGAAGTGCTATGTGCCCACACATACAAATGCTGCATGTACTGGGCATTTAGCAGATTGTTTATCCTGTCCGTGGCCTGGCTGCGTGTTGGTACATTACAAGCAATCCAGTACATCAAAAACAAAAAGACAAAAAACAAAACAGTTCTGTATCTCTCACAGACTGAATATCAGTGGTAATTTCATAAACAAAAATTGTAACATAAAAAACCAACTGGTTTTTAACTCCATATCCACAGTCCACGCTGTGCAATCTGTTTTAGCAAACTACCTTAGATATGGTGCAACAGTTGATCTATACATTCTTTTATAAATGTATGTGCTATATCTGACAATGGCCACAGCAAATATGACAATGGCAGGCATCGTTGCTTGATTAAATTCTGTTTCTACAGACCATGATGCCAAAACAGATGTGCATCCCTTAACCTCTTAACTGCCGAGTGCAAGTGCACCCTGTATGCCAGGGAGTACTATTCTTATATACTTCTTGCTATGTTTATGTCCCAGTTACTCAGACATAACTATATGAATAATCCTGATATTCTGCCCAATGACATACAAATATATTGTAGATTGCTTTCAGACAAGCTAAAAGTAGTTAGCATGATATTTCACACAAAAATATATTAAATTTTAAAAATAGATGAAAATACACTTTCTTCATCACCACTGTCATTCTGAGTACCCCCACCCCCATCTTAATAGCGTCACACATAAGTTAAGGCAAAATCTCAGTCATTTTTTTTCATCTTCACTATCTCCTGAATCATACACAATCGTTCTCATCACTATCAGGATTATCTAATATTTTATTTGCTACTTCCTCAGCTGGGTAAAGTCATTGATGTGTTCAACAAAAAGAGTCAGCCATTTTGAACAAGAACAGTCCAAGCAGTCATGCAAAGTATGAGCTAAAAAATTATCTTTTTGCCATGTTTTTTGCAGCTGGATGTTGCCAAGCAACAGGAGAGTGATCTCCATTTATTATAGAGTTTTTGCCCTTTAATTGTAGTCAAGGAAGCTGGCTTGCTTAGGTCGGTTCTAAACACCAGAAATGTTCTGGGATGTTGGTGTATAGAGTGCACATTTAGTCCCGGAAAGATTTCCAGGATGGGGCAGTCAAGCAGTTAAATGCTGTACAAAAGTTGATCTACATCTTCCCTTTAAAACTGCTATGTCTGACGATGGCCACAACAAAGACGACAATGGCAGGCACCATTGCTCGACTAAATTCTGTGTCTACAGACAGAGGTCCAAAAAACAGATGGGCATCTCTCAACACACACACAAAAAGTAAAGTGCTTTAAGTCTGAACCCCATGAAAGGCAAGAAGTTGTTGTCTTCTTCTCACTCTCACTACAGCAGGCTGCCTAGCGAGTGTCTGTCTGTCCCTCAGATCAGACACCACAGGGAGATACTGTGCACCCAATGCATGTCAACAGATAGAGGAAAAAATGACAATGACTACACACACAAAAAACCTCTTGCAGACTAAGTTCTCTAGACAATCTCACTTTGGTAGGTAAAGATGATTGTACATTTTGGCAACGCAGTCTTTCCAAAGGTAAGGTGCATAATGTCATTCTTGGAGGACACAAAAAGAGAGATATAGTGCAATGATTATGCTCACATACACAACCCCCCCCACCTTCATCAATATATTCATGATTTAAAAACCACATGCTTCACTCACAGACTACACATCTTTACTGTAGTCATGGGTGATTTCTAAACTCTGCATAAAAATGGATCGACATAACCCCAAATCTGCAAGCCTGTTGTTGGACAGACAAATCAATCACATCTCACCAATTGCACATTCCCATTTGGTTCACAACAGATCACACACAAAAATGAGAAAAAGAAAAGACAGAAAGAGAACAATGAACAAATGTTATTTATAGAGGGCTAGAGAATAAGCATAACAAAAGAGAGAGAGAGAGAGAGAGAGAGAGAGAGAGAGAGAGAGAGAGAGTGAGAGAAACATAAAAATCACAACCTGAGACACAGCTAAAACCTACAACAACAATCACAAAGAAGTATCAAATCATATCAAAATTCTAAATCATGTAAATTGTACATCAAGATACATCTAACAGGAATGACCCTTAGAAACAAAAGATCAGGCCAATAATACATCACACAGATACATCGTACAACACAAACACCTGTCTCCTGCCTAACTGTCCACACAGATACATCGTACAACACAAACACCTGTCTCCTGCCTAACTGTCCACACAGATACATCGTACAACACAAACACCTGTCTCCTGCCTAACTGTCCACACAGATACATCGTACAACACAAACACCTGTCTCCTGCCTAACTGTCCATACAGATACATCGTACAACACAAACACCTGTCTCCTGCCTAACTGTCCACACAGATACATCGTACAACACAAACACCTGTCTCCTGCCTAACTGTCCACACAGATACATCGTACAACACAAACACCTGTCTCCTGCCTAACTGTCCACACAGATACATCGTACAACACAAACACCTGTCTCCTGCCTAACTGTCCATACAGATACATCGTACAACACAAACACCTGTCTCCTGCCTAACTGTCCACACAGATACATCGTACAACACAAACACCTGTCTCCTGCCTAACTGTCCACACAGATACATCGTACAACACAAACACCTGTCTCCTGCCTAACTGTCCATACAGATACATCGTACAACACAAACACCTGTCTCCTGCCTAACTGTCCACACAGATACATCGTACAACACAAACACCTGTCTCCTGCCTAACTGTCCATACAGATACATCGTACAACACAAACACCTGTCTCCTGTCTAACTGTCCACACAGATACATCGTACAACACAAACACCTGTCTCCTGCCTAACTGTCCATACAGATACATCGTACAACACAAACACCTGTCTCCTGTCTAACTGTCCACACAGATACATCGTACAACACAAACACCTGTCTCCTGCCTAACTGTCCATACAGATACATCGTACAACACAAACACCTGTCTCCTGCCTAACTGTCCATACAGATACATCGTACAACACAAACACCTGTCTCCTGCCTAACTGTCCACACAGATACATCGTACAACACAAACACCTGTCTCCTGCCTAACTGTCCATACAGATACATCGTACAACACAAACACCTGTCTCCTGCCTAACTGTCCACACAGATACATCGTACAACACAAACACCTGTCTCCTGCCTAACTGTCCATACAGATACATCGTACAACACAAACACCTGTCTCCTGCCTAACTGTCCACACAGATACATCGTACAACACAAACACCTGTCTCCTGCCTAACTGTCCACACAGATACATCGTACAACACAAACACCTGTCTCCTGCCTAACTGTCCATACAGATACATCGTACAACACAAACACCTGTCTCCTGCCTAACTGTCCACACAGATACATCGTACAACACAAACACCTGTCTCCTGCCTAACTGTCCATACAGATACATCGTACAACACAAACACCTGTCTCCTGCCTAACTGTCCACACAGATACATCGTACAACACAAACACCTGTCTCCTGCCTAACTGTCCACACAGATACATCGTACAACACAAACACCTGTCTCCTGCCTAACTGTCCACACAGATACATCGTACAACACAAACACCTGTCTCCTGCCTAACTGTCCATACAGATACATCGTACAACACAAACACCTGTCTCCTGCCTAACTGTCCACACAGATACATCGTACAACACAAACACCTGTCTCCTGCCTAACTGTCCACACAGATACATCGTACAACACAAACACCTGTCTCCTGCCTAACTGTCCACACAGATACATCGTACAACACAAACACCTGTCTCCTGCCTAACTGTCCATACAGATACATCGTACAACACAAACACCTGTCTCCTGCCTAACTGTCCACACAGATACATCGTACAACACAAACACCTGTCTCCTGCCTAATTGTCCATACAGATACATCGTACAACACAAACACCTGTCTCCTGTCTAACTGTCCACACAGATACATCGTACAACACAAACACCTGTCTCCTGCCTAACTGTCCATACAGATACATCGTACAACACAAACACCTGTCTCCTGCCTAACTGTCCATACAGATACATCGTACAACACAAACACCTGTCTCCTGCCTAACTGTCCACACAGATACATCGTATAACACAAACACCTGTCTCCTGCCTAACTGTCCATACAGATACATCGTACAACACAAACACCTGTCTCCTGCCTAACTGTCCACACAGATACATCGTACAACACAAACACCTGTCTCCTGCCTAACTGTCCACACAGATACATCGTACAACACAAACACCTGTCTCCTGCCTAACTGTCCACACAGATACATCGTACAACACAAACACCTGTCTCCTGCCTAACTGTCCACACAGATACATCGTACAACACAAACACCTGTCTCCTGCCTAACTGTCCACACAGATACATCGTACAACACAAACACCTGTCTCCTGCCTAACTGTCCACACAGATACATCGTACAACACAAACACCTGTCTCCTGCCTAACTGTCCACACAGATACATCGTACAACACAAACACCTGTCTCCTGCCTAACTGTCCACACAGATACATCGTACAACACAAACACCTGTCTCCTGCCTAACTGTCCACACAGGTACATCGTACAACACAAACACCTGTCTCCTGCCTAACTGTCCACACAGATACATCGTACAACACAAACACCTGTCTCCTGCCTAACTGTCCACACAGATACATCGTACAACACAAACACCTGTCTCCTGCCTAACTGTCCACACAGATACATCGTACAACACAAACACCTGTCTCCTATCTAACTGTCCACACAGATACATCGTACAACACAAACACCTGTCTCCTATCTAACTGTCCACACAGATACATCGTACAACACAAACACCTGTCTCCTGCCTAACTGTCCACACAGATACATCATACAATACAAACACCTGTCTCCTGCCTAACTGTCCACACAGATACATCATACAATACAAACACCTGTCTCCTATCTAACTGTCCACACAGATACATCATACAATACAAACACCTGTCTCCTATCTAACTGTCCACACAGATACATCGTACAATACAAACACCTGTCTCCTATCTAACTGTCCACACAGATACATCGTACAATACAAACACCTGTCTCCTATCTAACTGTCCACACAGATACATCGTACAACACAAACACCTGTCTCCTATCTAACTGTCCACACAGATACATCGTACAACACAAACACCTGTCTCCTATCTAACTGTCCACACAGATACATCGTACAACACAAACACCTGTCTCCTATCTAACTGTCCACACAGATACATCGTACAACACAAACACCTGTCTCCTATCTAACTGTCCACACAGATACATCGTACAACACAAACACCTGTCTCCTGCCTAACTGTCCACACAGATACATCGTACAATACAAACACCTGTCTCCTGCCTAACTGTCCACACAGATACATCATACAATACAAACACCTGTCTCCTACCTAACTGTCCACACAGATACATCATACAATACAAACACCTGTCTCCTACCTAACTGTCCACACAGATACATCATACAATACAAACACCTGTCTCCTATCTAACTGTCCACACAGATACATCATACAATACAAACACCTGTCTCCTATCTAACTGTCCACACAGATACATCATACAATACAAACACCCGTCTCCTGCCTAACTGTCCACACAGATACATCATACAATACAAACACCCGTCTCCAGCCTAACTGTCCACACATATACATCATACAATACAAACACCCGTCTCCTGCCTAACTGTCCACACATATACATCATACAATACAAACACCCGTCTCCTGCCTAACTGTCCACACAGATACATCATACAATACAAACACCCGTCTCCTGCCTAACTGTCCACACAGATACATCATACAATACAAACACCCGTCTCCTGCCTAACTGTCCACACATATACATCATACAATACAAACACCTGTCTCCTGCCTAACTGTCCACACAGATACATCATACAATACAAACACCTGTCTCCTGCCTAACTGTCCACACAGATACATCATACAATACAAACACCTGTCTCCTGCCTAACTGTCCACACAGATACATCATACAATACAAACACCTGTCTCCTGCCTAACTGTCCACACAGATACATCATACAATACAAACACCCGTCTCCTGCCTAACTGTCCACACACGATTGCTTATCACACAGTGCACAAGTGTTCAACAGAACAGGTATGCATCCACACTCATTCATACACTCACACATCTGAATAAATGACTTACACAGCGCATAAAAATCTCCCTACTAAGAAATGTAATCAAGTCTGAATCTATGAAGAGCAATAAAGCAGTTCCCATACTTTACCTACTGACACCAAAGTGTTGTCACATGCTCAAATACACACAAAAATAGCAGAAGAACAGAATAAATCAACTTCCAAACTCAGCATGTTGTTATATTTTAACTCATATTCAAGCACTGAAATGACCCGAAAAGTCACAATACTCTAAATATCCACACAGAATATCACTTCTTAGAAAATACTTTTCCTTTGAACAACAAATTCAAGAGGTGCAGGCAGAATCATAGTTCACTTTAAATTTGATTTTGTACTCCACTTCACAAAGACTTGAAATTAACTCTATAGATACTCCACTCATTTAGAACTGCTCTTTTCCACTCCCCTCCGCACTGTTAGACATTACATCCATTACACACCATACTATATTGTACTGGACCAAACCTTAATGTATCAATCCTACCACACTGTAGCATACTGTATTGGACTGTGCTGTACTGCACTGTACCATACCATACCATACATACTGATCCACACCATACCATTGTGTACAGCACCGTACCTTACCATACCATACTATACCATACCATTTTGTACTGTACCATACCATACCATACCATTCTGTACTGCACTGTACCTTACCATACCATACCATACCATACCATTCTGTACTGCACCATACCATACTATACCATACTACACCATACCTATACAGCACGGTACCTTACCATACTATACCATACATATTGTACTGTACATCCGTACCCATACTATACCATACCATACCACATACCATACCATACTGTACCATACATCGCACGTACCTTACCATACATACCATACCATATTGTACTGTACCATACTGTACCATACTATACCATACTATACCATACCATACCACACTATACCATACCATACCATGCTATACTGTACTGTACCATACCACACTATACCATACCATACCACACTATACCATACCATACCACACTATACCATACCATACCATGCTATACTGTACTGTACCATACCACACTATACCATACCATACCACACTATATCATACCACGCTATACTACCCTCACCTTCACTTATCCCGTAGTCAGTTTCTCTGTTGGGGCACCCCTGAAGATTTTGCAACCAGTTTCCTCTACTCCTTGTGGTTCTCAACTTTCCATGAGGAGTGGAGGAAGCCGACTGCAAAATCTTCAGTACCCTATTCTATAATATATGATGATATACTATATTATACAATACAATATGCAATACATCGCATTCTTATGACTACAGTGGATTTTAGGATGGAGAAAAAATAGCATCAGAACAATCTCGACTCTTAACATTTTTGACAAGTTCTCTTTTGGCTAGTAAATGTAAAGTCAGGCTCATGGTCTGACCAATACCTCATTCACACGCATACAATACAGTTCTGACCAATACCTCATTCACAGCCATACAATACAGTTCTGACCAATACCTCATTCACATGCATACAATACAGTTTCATATGAACACAGGTGCAGATAGAATCGCGATCATATGACTCATACAGTCGACAAGAAAAGTCATTTCAAATATGGTAACGCAGACGACATATACATTTAAAAGAAATATGCTCTTTTTCACTACTAAAATGTTTTTTTTTAAATCCATCACCCCCACCCTCCACCAATGACACATACACATGAAAAATTTCAAGCAAACACTAACCAGATTCTGCTTATATCAAGCGGAATAAAAAGATTTTAAACACTTCACAGCAGATAGCTGTTGTGAATTGCCTCAAGACCACTTCTTCGAAATAATTGCACATAACTTAAAACACACAGTAAGAAAAACTTCTAGTCTGGCGCGTAGTTGGAAATAACATGTGAAGCACATTCAAAAGCAGCTACTCCGTTTCCTTTGACTTCTGTACACCTGGAACTATGGTTGTAGTAATACTGGAAAACGCCACAGCTCTAAAAACCTTCCACTCAACACCAGCAAAAAGAGAACTTTCTTTACCACTGTCAGCAAAATTCATTTCCCAAAAAGCCAATCACATTCACTTTTTTCCCAAACTCATCAAGCTTACAATGCACTTGGCACAAATGGAAGAGGAGGTTTGTGAACAATTGGAAAAGAATCCTATGTGATGGTAAAACATCAAAAAGTGGCTGTCACTGTTCAACCAAGTCACTTTCCTTAGTGCTTTGCTTTATAACTTCTCTTCATTCAAGCCTCCTTCGTGTGAGAGTTGGACAGAACAAACCTGAACATAAATTTGTATTCAAGTGATGACAGTATCGTAATATGGGGAGGACCAAAACAATGGCAGATATAACAGCTAGACTTAGATTTTTAAGCATGATGAAACCTTAAATATACAATATCATTTGCGCTGAAAATATTGTTGAGGAGATGCAAACGCTGAGTAACTACATAAACATATAAAATATGACAAACAAATTCAATAAAGACAGGAAAAAAGTGTGCTGTTTTTATTTGTAACAAATGACTTGGATTATCATAATTAAGAACACAGTGTGAATAATACAAATTCAAAACATGATCATCACTAGCTTTTATGTAGCAATTTTCCAAGTCAAAATTCATGATAAAAATCACAGGTACTTGGGTTTTTACAAAGACAATGTCTCTTCAATAATTCAATGGAGTCACTGCACATCACTCCCAAATTAAGTTTATCAATGTTAAAGCCATACTCTGACTACACACCACTTACCATATTTAAGATCCCATAACATTATTCAGAAAACGATGACATTATTGTCCTCAACAGTATAAATCCCTCTGTAAAATATTGTTCGTGCCTTTCAAGCTTAAGTTCTACAATTCAAAGGCAGATTACTGGTGTGCGTAAGTCTTCTTCTTCATTCAATGCTCAGATAGCAACCACCATTGTCTTGTCATGTGAACAAAAATGCATTGTGCTGCTGTTAAGCACCTGACAAGTCAGGCCCAGTGCATTCAACTTCAGCATGGGACAGAATTGTTATCTTTTGAGTTTTTCTGGGGGAAAAAGGCAGGAGAATGGAGCAGAAAATAGACAAGGACATGGTGACAGGAAGAAAAGGAACAAAGCAGAACGGCAGCGCAATCCATTTTCGCTCGTATGACAGACAACATTCATTACTGTCTGAGTGTTAGACGAAGACAAAGTTGTGCACTAAAGCATGATTTTACTTCAGGGTGCTTTTTGTTGTTGTTGTTTGTTTCACTTTTTGTTTATTATTTGGTTTTATTTTTGCTGCTGTTGTTCTTGTTTATTTTTTGTGTTCATTACTATGAGTTCTGACAAGTGACCAACATTTATTTCCCCTCCCTGTGCAGAAGATACCTATCTGCCTGCTAGCCACAGTGATGACATCTGTCTGTCTGTCTGTGTACCTGTGCAGCTGAAGCCATCACATTCATCGCCACTATTTACCTTTTACCTTGCACCACTACACAGATGCAGGCACTCACTCAACATGGAAGAACATAATGAACATATCAGAAACTTCAGAACATGCACACAAAATTCTAAATTACTGGAGTAAATGTGATAACATAAATGGAAAAAAAAAATCAGGAACAAAATATTTGATTATTCCAGCATATTAATGATGACATCAGGTAGACAGCATATTTGTTGATTTAGCAAGCTGAGATTTTATGCATCATTGCCAAGCCTTTGATAACCATGCAGCATCCTTTATAGCTGTATTAATTAAGACTGATGATGTGAACAACAAAATCTCCCACCTCCATTTTTCAACTATGATATTATTCTGTTATATCTGGAACTCAAGTGAAAAAGTCAACCGCTTGCAGAAAAGCTTCAAATCTCAATACAAGCAGTTGAGAATTTTATCACAACTGTGATGGGGAGAAAAAGACTGTTTTTTTTCTCTCATGCTGACGAAGATTTAAAGAGTATTTTGAAAAGCATAAAACTGAATGAGGAAAGAAAGTGTTGGAGAAAATAGTGCAGAGGACCGATCAATCGTCAACCCTTTTCTAACAAAAAGATTGGGGGAAAAAGGCGAAAATTAGAAGAAGAAAAATACTAGAGAGAGAGAAAAAAAGTCACAACTCTTATTCACATTCAAGAGCAACCGAGCTCCCTTGCTCCATTTCTGAAAACCCTGAAAGGTCAAGTAGGGTTGAGGATTCCAGTGAGGAGGTAGGGGGGAGGGGGGTCTTTTTGTGTGTTTCATGCACCAATTATTATATAAAACAAAATAATGCACCATCATACCATGACACATCGACATAAAATAAATCAATCTTACTATCACAGAGGGGGGAAAAAAATCTAATTAATACCACATCCACTTCAGGCATTATGTCAGCATGAAAACAATCTCGGTAAATTTTTTTTTTTTTTTTTTTGCATCACATAAAAGGGTGTGTAAAATAAACATATCAAATAAACTGCTGCAGCAATCACGTGACACCACGACAAATTCCAAACGCCACCACACCACCACTCATACAGGCACCGGCCCCTTTCTGACAAAATCACTCTCGCTTGGTGAAGACTGATGATACTCCCTCAAAAAACCTAACACACAGAATTCAGCTGACTCATATGCCCTTCCCTCATCAAGCAACTCACTCACAGTCACAAAATTGCATGGAAGTAAGGCTCTTCACACACACACACACACACACACGGGAGGTTGACATCCGGAAACCTTGCAACAGTCTTTCGACTTGCACCACCACCATCATCATCATCTGACTGAATGAAGCGTCCCCATCATGACTAGGTTATTCCCTGTGGCACTGTTCAGTTCATGCACCTCACTCCCCACACCAACAACTGGGCAGAACAGTACAAGCCCAGCCAGCACCCATAGCTAGGTCCATTCTGCTGCAGGCTGCTGCTGCTGCTGCTGCTGCCTGACCCCCAGCTCTTGCCCAGAGCAGGACGTCCACACCCACCAGTGTCAAGCAGTGTCCGCGTTGATCAGACTGGCTGTCTGCTCTCTGTCCAGGTCTCGTATTCTGCCAAACACACACAACACAACACACACACACACACACACGCACACACACACACAGTCACACACACACACACACGCACACACACACAGAGTCACGCACACACACACATTCAAAATGATAATAATAGCAAGTGATAAAAGAAGTAATATCATAATCATAACATTATTGTCATTATTATCATAATCACCACAACCATAATCGTAATAATGTTAATGACGATGATGATGATGATGACAGCAATGAAGACGGTTAAAAGGATATTTACGGAGGTTTTTTGGTTATTGTTCTTCTTGAAGTGCCCCAAATCTGTGAAGCAGGTAGACCTGTACCATAGCATTCTTCATCTACTCCAGTTCACAAACCCATGCCCTTTAATGACAAACACATAAATGTGCATGTTCAGGCGTTTCAGCATACAGACACAAACATATACATCAACACAAAGCTGAAAAACTCATATCCCACAAGAAAGCTAAGAACACATTAACTGACTGATTCTTCTTTAAAAATTGTCTTTCGTGTATTGTGCTGGTTTGATAGTATTCACTTATGGCTTTTTTTGTTCATCAATGAATAATTTATAACAAATACTGAACAGCATAAAAAACAGTCTCCTGGTTCTTCTTACAGATTAATCAACAATCTAAAAGAATTTATATCAAACCATGTCATAAATCTAAAAAATTGATTACCCATGCCATTTCTGCCCTTTTCTTTTTAATTGATATACTGGCTGAAGAGGACTTTAAAAAAAAAAAAAGGTGTTCCAACACATAAGATGTAGACATTATGAATCTGTACTTTGATGTTGTGTGCATGTGTCTTAAACCCTGTGTTGTCTTTTAAAGACTGTCTGTGAAATATTCACTATGTAATTGTACATGTATTGTATTTTTTACTTTCAAACCCAGCCTCAAAACACATTTATTTCCTTACTAAGATCTTCCCTCTCATTATCTATCTATACTCTTCAGCAGCTACCCCCATCTCCATCACCATAGGCGTGCTGTGCGTGCGTATGTGTGTGCGTGTATGAGTCATGTGCGTGTAATATTGATTTGTATTTTATTTTATTCATGAATGATTGCATAAGAATAAATGATCTGAATGTCAGGGCTTTGATTTGTTCCTTTGCAAGATTCAGCATTATATAAATTCCATACATTATTATTACTATTATTTTTATGGTAAGAAAAATATGTCTAAGCGTGTGTGTGTGTGCATGATGTGTGCATGAGTGTGTGTGTGTGCGTGCATGAGTGTGAGTGTATGTGTGTGTGTTTGCAAGCATATATGTTTGTATACGCATACACATAAATGCATGCATGCATGCTTGTGTGTATGCATCCATATGTGTGTGCACATTCGCATGCATAAAATCATACATCCATGTACACATGGATACGTGCGCACACATACATGCGCATGAAGGAGTGCACTGACCTCTGTCCAGGCCTTCTCTTGAACAAGCAGTGGACCAGTTTCTTGATGCCCACCAGCACAGGGTCCCAGTTCTCCCAGTGAGTCAGTAAGGTCACCAGGAAAAAGGAAATGAAAATTGGAACCGAGCCCCAGTAAAATAAGGAAGAGTACTTCACCTGTGTGGCACAACACATCAACACGGACAGTGATCAGTTAGGCTTTTTTTAAAATCAATTAGGCTTTTTGTTTTTTTTAATTTATAGAAAGAAGTGAAGTCTGGGTAGATATTCTGTTGCTGAGAAGAAAATCAACTGCTGACACTTTAAAAAAAAAAAAAAATTTAAAATCACCTGACCATTTTCACTGGTTAATTTTTCTTCCCCCTTAAATGCGTCTATGATTCAAAATGATGCTCAACACAATGAATTATCAATGTCAGGAACACAAAACTCAGATAAAGAGAAACATACACAAGACACTTCCACACCTGATTAACTGCCTTTAGACTGAAACTGCAAGATTTGGGAATCCATTTTGATAAAGCTTGAAACAGATTGCAACTTGTGTGTTTGTAACTTACATCATTATACCCATACCCATCTCTAATTTTCTGTTTTTTGGAGTTTTTTTAATATTCATGTTATTTTCTTCAGTGTCTTTTGCACCTAGTACTCCACTCTTCTTCTTCTTTGATAAACACTCAGACAGCAATATAATTATGAGCGAAAATGAGTCACACTGACTTTGGCATAAGAGAGAATTTTTATCTTTTCAGTCCTTCTGGAAAAGAGGCAGGAGAATGGACCAAGAAGGAGGTGACAGGAAGAAAAGGAACAAGGCAGAAACAAAGAGAGTGATAGAAAAGAGGAAATTTCTAGCACAGAATTTCCAGAAGGTGGGGATGCTATTTATACTGACAGCCACCACCCCCCACCCCCCAGCATCCCCAAGGGGGTGCACTTAGTACTAAAAGCATGCCAATGTGATCTTTACACTATCTACAAATCATTGTCATTTATTACTATCATACTACCATCTCACTCCTCTCTCTCTTCTAATAACAGACAGACTAACACTGGATTCAACATCTTCAACATCAGAAAGAAGAAAAATGAGAACCACATACATACAATCTCTCCTAAGAATAGGATTTTTTCCATTCCTCAGCTAGAGCTCTGGTGTTCCCCAGTGGTGAGGTTTTTTCATATGTGATCGTTTTTTTCCCCCCACAATTTAAGTAGCCACATTCCGACTTTGGGTATGGTGCCTAAACACGACGCCTGTGTGCATGCATTTTTGTTAATTTTTGTCATCCAGCACGCAACGGCCTACTCTTCTGAAAGGCGGAACAGCTTTTTTATGTGTGCGCAAGATGTTCTACCAGGCCTCGGTTTACAGTCTCATCCAAATGACTTCAACATTCAAATTCACTTTCTCGTCAAACTAGGAAGAAAGGGCAAAGCTGGGAATCGAACCCAGAACCTCACAGTTTACTCGTTAGGCAGGTGAACGTCTTAACCGTCCTGCCACCTTCCTTCTTCAAGAACAGGACGACACTGAAGTAGAGGTGCGAGCTATTCATCATCACCTTCTTGAGGGCGACGTCTGTGATGGTGGTGAGGGGGATGGTCAGGCTGAGAGCCAGAGTGGCCACCAGGGAGGAGGTCAGGAAACAGGCCCTGAAACCACACAGCTCGCTTGGCTACTTCAGCATCCACTATCATCACAGTGAAATAGGAATGAAAAAGAAAACCGTGCATGAAAGAAAAGTAGATAGGTAAAAATAAAAACCATGGGAGTACACACTGTGGAGCATTCTAAAATGCACGCAAGCCATGCAATACTGATTCATAAATTAAGACACACATACACACATATACATGCACACGCACACAGAGAACACGCACACACACACGCACACACATACACTCGCATGTATATGCACACAGATGTATATACACAGACATACAAATCACACCCATGCATCACATCACACACACACAAACACACACACACAAATGTCACTCTCACACACACACACACAGTCTTTCAGATGAGACTATAAACCGAGGTCCCGTGTGCGAATGCATGCAGAAAATCTTGCGCACACGTTGGCCATCGTGTGCCGGTGGGAACAGATGACAAAATTTACAAAACTGCATTCACACGGGGACTGGATGGAAAAAAGCACATGATTTATTCCATTATCCTCGAAATAAAAGATAAAACACACACACACACCACACACCCTAACACATACCTCTCCCCCTCACCCCCCCACACACATACCTCCCACACACACACACACACACACACACATGCCCCATAAAGGTAGTCACCAGGTCCTGACACCTTACCACAGCCAGAGAATCTCTGACAGCACGGTGCCGATAAGGCCGTTGATGATGATGAAGAGCCACTGGTGCCGGGTCGGCCACTTAAACTCCTCCATTTCTGAAAAGTGCAGGACGAAAAATCCTGGCCACAGCAGCAAGGCACAAGCCAGTCCCACAAAACCTGTACACACATTAACAACACACACACGCATCCACGCACATGCACGCACGCACGCGCACACAGACATAAGTGCTTATTCCATTATCCTCGATATAAAAGAATTAAAATTTTTTAATTTTAAATAAATAAACACATACACGCATACATGCACGCACACACACACATGCACACAGATACACGCACACACATACGCACGCACACACACGCACACACACATATTAAGAACAATTCAATTATTCATTCTGAAGACATAAAGTATAACAATACAATCTAGATCAACTACACATAATAAATCTTAGTAACCGAAAGCAGCAAGAATGAAGGCAAACGATAACAATAATTATGACAAAATCCAATAAAAATCAGCTGTAAAAACAATCTAAACACACATTCACAAACCAGGGCCACTCTGCACCCTTCTTACTATAACGTAGCTAAAGGTTAACCTCCAATGTTTAATAAGATGATGTAACTCATTTCACAGATCAGCATAAACGAAAGAGATGGGCAATACTGGATTCTATTATTCCAGTCAATTCTTTCAAACATACTGCATACTCAATGCTAGGCAAGAGCCAGATGTAGCAATTTCCCTGCCTCTCTTCATCCCCCCCCCACCCCCACCCTAAACACTCTCCTCTCCCATTTTTTTATGAACATGTCTTTTGGGGGGGAAATAACAAATTTTATAATTTGCAAAAACTAACGCAGTTATCATTTTCTTCCGTCATTTTTTCTTTCTTTTTCTTCGATCATTATCTGGATCACTAACTGCCACATGTAAATATGGATGCACTTGAGCATGTATCAACTTCAAGTTAGTTGCTGCTGTGCTGCTCATGCTAGACTGGATGTAAAAAAAATTTAAAAAACAGCACACGAGTGCTTATTCCATTATACATGAAAGAAAAGAATAAATCAATGAATCAATACATAAATAAATAAATATACCTGTTCCTTGCTTAACAAACTAATTTCTGAAAAATCCTATTCAAATGAAATGACGACACATTGCTGAAAAGATTTCCAGATGCGACCCCTTGTAGGTGAATACAGAACACACGAGTTCTGCATTCTGCTGCACACGAATAAAACCCACCACCCTTCCCCCTCTTTGCACTCACCAAAAAACATGGGTAAATCCATGTGGTCCTCGTGATTAACTCGGCGGCGCACCATGACCAGGTAAAAAGCGTACAACATGGCGCTGGCCAGTGCCCATAATGCCCCTGCCGGTATGCTGTCCTCAATGGTCATGTCAGAGAGGCTGACCATCACCACACCCCCCAGGCTGCAACATCACACCACACACACACACACACAAGGCGATAAACTCACAGAGACAGCATTTAATTTTAGAAGAGGCTGGTTGATTGAAATGTTATTTATCATTCACCATACTTTTAGCCCAGTCGGTCACTGAGGCCATAACAGTGCTGTCATCATGTTGATTTATTCTATCAAGTCAAACAACTAACCCCATCAAATATGTAACTGTGACAAACACCAAACTTGATCAGATTTTTTTTTTAAAACAAAAAAACAAACAACAACAAAACCAAACAAAGAAAAACAAACCAAAAAACTTACAAAAGTGTAAGGTATCATCCATAATGTTTCTTAACAAAAACAAAGTGATACTTGGGCATTACCACATACACTGACTCTCATCATTCAACAAAACATGCAACTTTTTTTTTTTTTTTTTTTTTTTTTTTTTGCTGCTTCATCTTCTGACGACCCCCGTCCTACTGTTCCCACGCTGCTCATTCCAATCTCCCCGCCACAGCCATACCCAGATTTGTTATGTCTCATCCTCAGGGTCGGAAGCCCACAGGGAGCCCATCACTATCAGGCCGCCGTGGGGCCACCAGCCAGAGGGGCCCTGCACTGCTGCTGGGTCACTTTGGTGGTGTTCAGTGGTGCCTGTTCTGAGCTAACATACGCAGGACACCACCTACTAAGCCCCCTACTAACGACAGTATTAGCTCAGTCGCGGAGCCAGACTGAGTGAGTTGCCCACCCCAGGTGGCAACCACCACAACGTCCCTCCAACGACCGTCCCCCGCGAACCTCCAACCCCAAAGGCTTTGACACAAACTCACCACAGGCACAGAAGTGTATGGGCAAACCGAATCTGCGGTCACCATGAGACCAGAGAAACCGGGACCACCGAATGAGAGGCAATTTTTTTTTTATGCATGATGATCAATGACAATGAGGATGACGTAATTATGCTGCTGTGGAAGTGCATATGCTTTGAGACTACTTGACAGGGTTGTACTCTACGCTTACTATCATAATATATCCCGGCGTCAACCGGGCCCGAGAGATACAGACACCTGCAGTGTTGGTCAGGTAATTTGAGCAACACTCTCAAACTCGCATCCGTTAAGTGGATGAAACTCGACTGTGTGGTCCCAGTCTTCCCACTGAGCCCACAGCACACTCACTCTGGGTAGGAGCCGGCCGGAGTCCGAAAAATCCCTATGACTCTTATGGGAATCGAACCCGCGACCTTCCAGTCCGTAA
The DNA here is from genome assembly GCA_028751875.1 of Rapana venosa. Taxonomy (NCBI): domain Eukaryota; kingdom Metazoa; phylum Mollusca; class Gastropoda; order Neogastropoda; family Muricidae; genus Rapana; species Rapana venosa. The sequence continues at coordinate 52,297,191 of CM054135.1, forward strand.
CCCAAGGCGCTAACCACTGCGCCATGGCGGCTGGTAAAAACATGCAACTTGTACATCGAACACACACACACACACACACACACACACACACATAATCTATTCTCTCCCTTTACCTGACCAAAACGGCCACCAGTTTGGAGAGGGTGAATCGGTCGCCATGGGCACTGGGATAGATGGCAGCACAGATCAGTGTGAAGAGGCCGGAGGTTGATGACAGCACGTTGACAATGCCTGCCTCCGTATCTTTCAGCGCCACCTGGTAGGTGTAGTTGGCAAAGAACCACTGCAACACACCACACACAACGCTGTGTCTGCTGCCTTCCCCTCTGAGGCTGTGTCTGTCAAAGAAAATCTGGTACACATATATGCCACACCATGCTTTGTCAGCCATCACTGCAAGACTTTGGACTTCTGTCAAAGTCAGATTTTTATTTCCACATTGTATACTCTGTCTTAGGTTGTGTGTGTCAAAGAACAACTGATACACATGTATACCACACTGTACTTTGTCGGCCAACACTGCCAGACTTCGGACTTCTATCAAAGTCAAAGTCAGATCTTTATTTCCAGACGGTACATTCTGACTTAGGCTGTGTATGTCAAAGGACAATTGATAAATCACAGTTTCATGAACCACATCATGTCATGTCTGCCATCACTTCAAGACTTCTAACTTCTATAATACCCTGTGGCTGTCAAAACAATATATTTCTTTTTCACAGTACAAAGCAGCACAATCATCTTACCAGAATTTTACCTGGGTCTTTATCCTACTTCACTTTGTTGTTGTTGTTGCTGTTGCATGTTCCTCATCTTAACACCCGCGGAAAACATTAGCATCTGCACTCAACCCACTCATCCCCCCCAGAGATTTGCCATGAGATAGGAAGCACATACAAGATGAGAAATTTGCATGTATGACTCTTTTCAAGTACCTTGCCACACAGACAGCCACAGTCCGATTTCCTTTTAAAGGGGAGCCCAGTATAATATATATATGCTAAGAGCTTATCATGGCTGAAGACAATCGATATTTTCAAAGCATAACATCATTTCAATGTAGACCTCAGCACATAGCTTACATCAACAAATGACAAAACTTTTAGCCTGGGCTTCCAGATATCAGTGACTCTCCACATTTTCCATAGTCTTCTTCTTCCACACACCCCTCCCCCCCCCCCCCCCCCCCATCCCAATACACACACACACATGAATACACACACGCATGCATGCATGCATGCATGCACACACACACACACATTCTGCATACACAAGCTCACAACTAACTAACCAGTAAGCAGAAAATAATGGCCAGCTGGCCAACTTGTTTCACAGTCAGTTTGTTGCCCAGCCGATGTTTCTCTTCTTCCGCTTTGACAGAAGCCTGGTACGACAGACGAGACAGCAACGCTTCCTCTGCATGCTCATCTGAAATACAGTGACACAGTCTATCACTACAAAGGCACACGTACACAAACGTATGCATGCATGTACATGGTGTATTAAGAAAAAAATAATCTAAGCTGATAGATACACTGCAGCAGAATAGTACGACCATTCTCATTGGTTCTGAACTCTACCATTGCCGGATGACACCAGGAAGATACTGTTGTTGTTATTATTATTGTTGTTGTTGTGTGTTCTCCAGTTTAACACCTTAGTGGTCATCTCAAATACATATTCTGTCTCACTAACCCCACAAGGGAATTACTGTGAGACCATCAGTACACACTGGATAGAAGACTGCATGAATAAATGTGTTAAAGTTTCTTGCCATGAAGGCAACTGTACTTCAACTACAGAGGATTTTTTTCTGCACAGAAGAGTACAGGTTGCTATGCTAAGACTTAAATCATGGCTGAAGACATCTCAGTCAGAATGACACCTGATTTCACTTCCTGATGTTGCCCCATGGCCAAAAGCTTTGACGGTAACTGATGTAAGCTAAGAGCCAAGGCAAACATTAGAATGTTGTTATGGTTTACAGTGTTATACTGAAATTGTCTTCAGCTAGGACAAGCTCTTACCATAACAAAAAGGTTGTTATGCTAAGTTGGGGTAAGGCTGCCTATATGGTAAGATACTTTAACGCAGTCTACAGGCAAATTTCCCATCCAGTATGTACTTATGGTTTCACAGTTATTCCCAGGTGCGGTGAGGGGGATAGGGTGTGTATCCTGGGAAACCCCTAATGTGTTAAGGTGAGTGAATGTGTAACAACCACCACCAACACACACACACACTGCCACTCATCTAATTATCACTGAAGGTGAACAGACGTTAAATGAAGGAACTTTGAACTTTTTAAACGCACTGCCCCCCCCCCCCCCCCCCTCTCTCTCTCTCTCTCTCTCAAAAAAGGTGATGTTGATAACCATAATAAATACAGGGAATCTCTCTTAGTGATATAAGTAGTAAGCTGTATAGTACCATCATTAATAATAGGTTACAGGAATGGGTAAAGAAAAACAACATTACAGGTGAACACCAAGCTGGTTTTAAGAGAGGGTATTCCACTATAGATCGTATGTTTACTCTACTTGCATTTGTCCAGAAACAGTTTGCTCATAACCGTAAGCTCTAAGTAGCACTTATTGACTTTGAAAAGGCATTTGATTCTGATAATAGAAACTTGTTATGGCCTATTCTCCTGAAAAATGGTGTGGAGGGTAAATTATTACGGTGTTTGAGAACCATGTATCAGAATGTCAGAAGCAGAATAAGATGTGGATCAAAGCTGACAGACATAATATACTGCACCACTGGGGTCAAACAGAATGATGTATGTAGCCCTCTTTTGTTTTCTGTTTTCATCAATGAGTTAGCCATAGAAATCATTAATAAGGGTAAGCATGGTGCCACTTTCCCCCCAAGATTTCACAGAATTGTTTATTATTCTGTTTGCTGATGATGTCATCCTGCTATCTGAAACCATTGTAGGCTTACAACAGCAGTTGAATAGATTAAGCGGTGCTGCAACAGCACTTGATCTTAAGGTTAATCTGAATAAGAGTCATATTGTTGTATTCAGAAAAGGTGGTTATTTAGCTACTCATGAAACATGGCTGTACAATGGAAAAGTCATGCCTGTGATTAATGTATAAAAATATTTAGGAATCTGTTTTTCTACAAAGCTTAGTTTCACAACTGCATGTAAAGATCTGGCAAGTCAAGGTAAAAGAAGCTTGTTAACTGTTTTGAAAAAATTAAGATTTTTGAATAATAATGCTTTTGACTTGTTCATTAAGATATTTGATTCACAAATACAACCCACTGTGTTATATGGTGTGCAAATTTGGGGACTGGATGCAGCTGTAACACATTGTGAATCAGTACACCTCTTTGCTTTAAAGCAGTTTCTAGGCTTAGATAGACAGATATACACCTAATGATCTTGTTTATAGTGAAACCAATAGATATCCTCTCTCTGTTAATGCTGCTATAAGATGCATTAGATATTGGATTAAGATTCTGCATATGGACGAGTGCAGGTTACCTTTTAAGTCTTACAAGATGCTTTATGATCTAGATGTCAAGGGGAAAAACACCTGGGCTTCACAAATACGTACCTGTTTACCTGTTTATGTGAACTTGGCTTTGGGTTTGTTTGGCTCATGAAAGTGTCGGAAATTGTAGAGAGTTTATCAACGTTTTCAGGCAAAGATTGATTGACTGCCGTTGGCAGCAGTGGAGTATTCATATACAAAGCAGTGAAAGATTTCAAATGTACAGACAATTTATAGGTTCACACGATGTCAAACCTTATCTCAAGCTTGATATGGACATACATTTGAAAAGAATTATGTCTAAGTTTAGACTTGGTGTATCAGACATAAATGTTCATAAATTTAGATATATAGAACATGATGAAGTTCATTTTGTGCTGTGCTGTGCTGTGCTGTCCAGAATAACATTCCGGTCAAGCATAGTAGACAGTCTAATTTATTTAGATTCGTTTACTCATGGCATCTAGTCACCCTGATATTGTGCGCTGCCTTGCTTTATATTTGTGTAAGCCTTTAGAATAAGAGATATCTTGGAGTCATATTTTTTGCAACTGATTTTTATTGTGGTGGTTGTGGTTATACAATAACATTTTGGTATTTTTGTGCTTCCTTATTTTTCTCACTAAAATACTAGGCAGTTCGGCAACCCCCCTTCATGTATGGGCCAATGGCCTTTTTGTGAATAAATCATTTGAGTTCGAGTTCTCTCTCTCTCTCTCTCTCTCTCTCTCTCTCTCTCTCTCTCTCTCTCTCTCTCTCTCTCTCTCTCCTCTTTCTCATTCAGAACTAACAAACGAAATTCTACAGTACAAATATGTTTTCATCACACAAAAGGATTTTTTTTTCTGGAAAACTCTCAGCGCATTCTGTTCTCACTAAATGAGACTTTCTTGCCCTTTTCTTATAACTGTATAGTTTAAAGAGATCAGATTAGAGTTTTTAAAAGAAACAAAAACAGGAAAGCTCAATGAAAAGAAGTTTTAGAAAATGTTTCTATGACTGATGCATCACAGACTCACTCAAAAAACAACACTAACATTAAAATTAACAGCATTACACAACACAAAAACAATGTGATAATATTTACGAAAAATATATATATATAAAAAATTACCTGACATTTGTCGTACTTCTAACAAATTGCTGAAGCGTACAGATTTCGCACTCCCTCCATCTGCCAATGACAGCATTAAAAATCAATAATGATACTTTTCCACACATCTTTCACAAGTGAGTCTAAATGGAACACATTCAAAATCATATTTTTTTTTATTAAAAAAAAGGGACAAACATAAGAAAAATAACAACCAATCCTCTCCATTCTGGACAAATCACTTAGCATGTAACAGGTGTTTCTAATGGCATTGATAAAGACTTGGCGATTGATTTTTTTCCTTTTGAAGTACAATCTCTACAGCCAAGCAGCCTACATAAACATGTGTTGTGTGTTAATGCGCAGTGCTGCTGACATACATGTACACTGTGTAATTTGTTCCTTTTCATAGGATGTGAGGGTGTGGTTTCTCAAGTGAAAACAACACAGTCTATACATGCTTCAAAAAGGAAAGAGATGTGTGTGTAAGTGTGCACGTGGGCATGCACACATGTGTGCATGCATGCGTGTGTGCATGTCTGCGTGTGTGTGTGTATGCATGCATGCGTGCATGTGTGTGTGCATGTGTACATGGAAGCATTCTCAAGTAAAGTCCATTCCTTATTCATTTCACTCTCTCCCTTTAATGACTAATAATTTTTTTTAATCTTTTTTCTTGTGCTATTTCTCTTTTTTTTTTTATTGCAGTTATCTCTTGTACCTAGGCAGATTTTCAACTTACTTCCAGCATCATCAGAATCTGTGCCACTGGTGTTGTGGGAATCATATTTCACAGGGACGTAGATGGGATCTCCCTGTAACAGCATGATTCACTGTACACAGTCAATATTTTGTCAATAAAGCATCCACAGTGACTGTAAAAATAGACACAGATGAAGAGATACAGCCTATGCCTCTACAGGAAGCTAAACACATGCATTAATAATAATAATAATGTATGGAATTTATATAAAGCTGAATCTTGCAAAGCAACAAATCAAAGCGCTCAGATGACTTCTTTTTTTTTTAAATATCGAGGATAATGGAATAAGCACTCATGTGCTTTTTTACATCCAGTCCCCGAGTGTATGCGGTTTTGTAAATTTTGTCATCTGTTCCCACCTATACACAATGGCCTACTCTTTCGAAAAGTAGAACAGGATTTAACGTGTGCGCAAGATGTTCTGCATGCGTTCGCACACGGGGCCTCGTTTATAGTCTCATCCGCATTCAGCATATAATAAAACTTGCTAATTTTGCTGAGGTATCCATCTTCCATCTCAATCATGTTCTTGGCCAAACACATTCTGGAAATTAAAAGGTTTTATTTTAAAGATTTTACAACAAATTCTGGTCTTTCAAACAATACATAGGAAATTTTTCAACTGAATTCTTCTACAATGCAGACCCATATAAAAAATTAAAAAATGCAGCCTAAATCAAATGTAAAGCAGCTTTTTTTTTAAGTTCTACAAATCACAAATTAAATGTGTACAAACCTCTTTTGAAATTTATACCCAAACCACAAATGAATGTAGAGAAGATTATTTCAAAAGTTAAACACAAACAACACACTAATGTATATAAGCTTATTTTTATAAAAGACACTAAAATTGTGATAACTAGTTAAGAAGCAGCATGTTACAAAATACAGACTTATTTCAAAAATTATATCCATGATATGTTGATGAAAACAAGTTTACATCAAAAGTAACATCATCCACAAATTCACTCATTCAAAAAATTACTTGAAAAGCGATACATTTATCTAATCATTGTTCAGAAACTTATTTTAAAAATTACACCAACCACAGATTATTGCACTAAAGCTTCTTTTCAAGTTATAAAACCACAAAAATGTAAAAATGTACTGCAATTTTTCTCAAAATCATACAAACCATAAATCAATGCACAGAGGCTTCTTTAGTTTTTAAAAAAAAAACCAACAACAACAACAATTTTCCAGACATAAAAACATACCATGCGCATTCTTGCAAGCACTGTAAGCAGAACCATAAAAAACAGACTCACCAAATGGGTCTCTGGTTCTTGTGGAGGTGATCCTGACCATGCATCATCCATAACACCCTGTACAGAACACAATTTTCATCAACATCACCACTGTCATAATCATAACAGTGACATGAAAACAAAGACAGCATTAATATCAGACGCATGAAAAGATATTGAATGAAAAGTCTTTTCTAAAGGAAGGTGTTTTTTTTCTCCAACCCCCCCCCCCCCCCCCCCCCCCCCCCAGTTAGCCAAATATTCTAACCACTAATTTAAAAATAAATAGTTATACATGTACAACAACAAAAAAATGCACCAAAAGTTTTCAATTAACTTTAGGTCATGGCTATGGATAATAATGGCAAAAACAATGCTGAAAATCGTACATATATTTTTAGTTAATTTTGTGAAAATTCTGTGTAAACCATAAAAAAACAACAGTAAACCCTTTTGATAATGAAAGATATCAGCCTCTTTTGTAAATCATTCTTGCCGATTCCCTGTATCCCTCCACTCTATGCACATGAGAACCGCATGCTAAATTCGCAAGAATTTCCAACCAGCTTCACCTAGCGAGGTCAATCTCGCTTTGTGTGTTTCATTCTACTCCATGCAGTTTCTCTTTTCAAAAAAGCTGGCCAAAATCACAAGTAAAAAAGCTAGCTCCTTTCGTAAAAACAGCAGCACAAACAAAGACAGTTTGTTCATAAACGAAGTAACAGCAAACACACGACCAGTCACTCATTCAAAGGCAAACGTGCTTACCAAATCCGTTTTCCTGCAGCACTGCTGTCTCCAAGGTCTCCAGACAATGAAGCCCAGCAGGTACAGAGAGAACATGACTGTCTTCACATAGGTGGTGAAGAAAGGCTTGCTGAAGTCTGCCTCTTTGAAGATGTACTGCAGGGCAAAAGCAAAACACTCTGGTATAGGTCTGTTTTAGTCTGCACTCAGCTAAGTGTACTAATAATAATAATAATATATGGAATTTATAGAGCGCTATATCTTGCGCTATCTATATCTTGAGACTATCTGCTTCAAAATACATACACTTTAATATGAGTTTAGAAAATTATTTACTCTAAGATGATGATTCTAATCTGCTTAACAACACTGAAAGGGGACTGGATGTGAAAAAGCACATGGGTGCTCATTCTTTATCCTCAAAACCTAAGAATTTGATTTAATTTGATTTGAATGGAAGGATAAGAGAATTATCTTTTTGACTAACAATCATAGGAAATATTTTAAATCTAACCAGAGTTGGGCTGTTGTTTTTTAAATGATGGTACATGATAAATGACTTATGACTCAACATAAGAATGAATCTACAATGATAAGAGCACACCACCTGATACTAGTGCTGAATAATGCAAAAATGCAAACACAGTTCCTGACACAAAAAACTAACAACAGGTACCATCAGTGTCAATGCTTTCCCTTTACTTTCACACTAGGCACAAAATACAGCCAAAAAAATAGTACAGCATTTAATGTTTGATCCCACCAATCTTGAAATCATGGGCTTTAATCTTAGCAGTATCTAGGGAATCAAGGGTGAGATTTTTCTGATCTCGAAAGTCAACTTGCAAGCAGGTATGCCAGAGTCTCAATTGCTTTTTGTGTCTTCATGTGTGCTGAAAATATGCATGTTAAAGATCCAGTGACTTGTGCAGAATATAGTGGCCTGCAGAAACACCAATGAAGCCAGCAGTCACTACAAAAGATTTGGCAGCAAACTGGTGTTAGAATTATGAAAAGAAGGACAAACAATCCATAAGTGAAAATTGCAAGAGTGAGCTTAGAAGTTAACTTCTTCAAGTGTCTAGCATGAATAGTTTCCAAAATGTCCTTCACAGCACAACCTTTACTGGACACTGAATAAGTCATTTTACTTAAGTGAAATTCATAGTGACTACAAGGTCATTTTAATCATTTTACTTAAGTGAAATTCATAGTGACTACAAGGTCACTTTGACAACAAGTAAACCATTATCTTTCAACTGTCTGCAACTTTTAGGACTTATATTACTATACAACTATGAACTATGGAGGGTTCAGCCACTGTAGTTTTATCACAATTTAACAGCTGCTGCCATCGCAATAAATGAGCACTCAACAAAAATTGTTCTGCTCAATGAGAACCTGACTGAAAAGTGGGTTAGTTCATAATGATACCAAAATAATTAATGACCAGCGCAGCTGATTGGATGTCTAATACCCAAAAACATTCTTACCAAAAACTTTGATTACTCAAGGCAATCAATCAAGAAACACAAAACTAGCCTAATAAATATGTAAAGTTATGGCATTCAGGGTTGACATCATGATCATGTATTGAAATGCTCATATAATGAGCACATTTTGAAAATTGCATGAGATTTTTCAAATCAGTTCCAGTGGGTTTTTTACAAAAATATTATACAGCAATGTAATTTACATGAAGCCACAACAGGCTTTCTTTTCAATTAGTTAAAAGACACTAACAGAAACTGTTCTTGTAATTTTCTTACATACACTTAATATGCTTTCACAATGATAGCTCAAAAATGGCTGCATATCATCTAACCTGAATTCAAAACATAACTAAAGGGAGCAACTGTACCGTTATCAACCATGGTTATTAATCTGACTTCTGTATATTATTTACAACTTATTCCTCTATTTCAATAGCAAAAACAGTTGACTTACCTCAGTCAGTTCAGAAGATGCCACCCAGATGATGTCCACAAACAGCAGAACTATGATTCCAATGGCCAACCTCTGACCATGGGACATGCTACTTATACCAAACATGATGTTATAAAAGTGACTGTATCAACATAGTGAAACGGCCAAACATAAAACCAGTAATCTGTCTCTTGTACTTAGTTAACCTTTACCTTTTTACATGTTTTCTCTTTTCATGGCTCAACTGTCCAGGACATTTGTGAGAAATCACAATAAATACATTATGAATTACACCTTCCACCCAGTATGATTATTTTTCACTTGCTAATTAACTTTTTTAAGGGACCCAACTTGTGATTTCTGAGGACTGTCACGAAACTTGGTGCTGAATCGACATGGGCTCTTCTTCCAACACCTGAAACAATGAAAATGTTTATACCTGTAAATTATATTGTTTAAAACACAATCTCTGGTGGCACTGGCAGTCACATGATATACATATTCATCATGCTGCATGAAATTATGCACATGCATACTAAACAATAAAAGCTTATTTCCTTTTTCCCTTAAATCCTCTTAATTTGTAGTCTTATTCATTTTATCCTCAAAATAAAAGGATTAAATTAGCATTGAAATTATATTATTTGAGCCAAAAGCAGAAAAGGGAAACAGCACAGAATTAGCATGTCCTTTCTGCAGCACAGTCTGCACTAACACCATTCTGCAGCTACCTCATCATTATTGTACTCTAATACAGTTTCTTTTGAAACATAAAAAGGGTTTTGAGATGGGCAAACTGGCAAACACACACAAATAGTGAAATGCACTGCTATTTCAAACTGCCTATAAATTCTTCTCTCAGTTATGTGGATTTTAAGATTTATTGCTTTTTAGGTTTAAGTCTTAACTGTCATTACAAATCTCTGCAATAGGTACTAAAGTATTGAATAAAAGATGTCTTCACAGTAATAAATATATACTTTCAAAATTGTAATCAAATAACTATCTTGTCTGCCTCTTGGTCATGTTTTCCTTATCTCTCTAGATATCTTCCTTTTTTACATACATGTTTTTATTTATTCACTTATAGTAACTACTGTTATACATGTACATTCCATTATCTGTTACCTGATTGCTATCTATTCCCCCTTTACTGCATTGTATATGTGTTATGAAATGATGACATTGTTTATAGTTGTCAACAGTGTGTGTGTGTGTGTGTGTGTGTGTGTGTGTGTGTGTGTGTGTGTGTGTGTGTGTGTGTTGTGTTAGAGCACACCATAGGCTATTAGTAAATATTGTGTTTGTGAATATATTATGTTTTATCATTTTCTTAATTTAAAAAAAATCTATTAAACCAATGAGGTACACCATAACAACTTGCATACAGTGCCTTCAATCTCTTTTGTGTGTATACACAGACTTTAAACAATAGCATATATATATATATACATTTTGCAATCCATGGTGGTGTTTGTTGTGACATGAAAACGTAAAATACGCAACATGCACAACAAGTACATGCATATTTTGGCCCCATTGTTTCTCCTTTGGAGTTTGGTCATTATGGTGGTCTGCTAGAGATCATGTACACTGGTTCAATCCTCCCCCGATTTTTTATTAACGATATCAGAACAAGTCTACCTCTGTCCTTTCTTACCCTTGACTATTGGTTCATGGAGTGCATAGTTCTTAGGACTGATAAGACAATAAACTGATGTTTCAAGTATGAGTACACACATAGTATCTTGCACACATGTTGAAAACCCAGACATTTTTTCATGGAGGACTTGACAAAAGGACTAGTTACAGCCAGTGATTTTTACTTCCTCGGCTAGAGCTCCAAGATTTACCCCATGTGCATGTGTCTTCTTTTATTTTTTTTATATTTTGATCATTCGTTCTAACCAACATGAATTACCTACTCTTCCAAAAGGCAGATCAGATTTTAACATGTGCACAAGACATTCTGCATGCATTCGCAAATGGGGCCTTGGTTTATAGTCTCAATCTAGACTTTCAGGGGAGTGAAATAAGTACTGATGTAACTCCAGGGGGGTGAAAATCTTGGTGGTGGCTTGTAGTTGTACCCAGGCTTGATCCCAGGCTGGCAAATAGCGAGTACAATGCACTAGCCACTATGCTCTCCCGTCACCCCACCCCCACCCCTCAGCCAGTGATATAAATGCCATGATCAATGAGAATACCCAGCCTGCACCAACGCGTCACCAGGG
>CM054135.1:52316206-52421206 GCA_028751875.1 Rapana venosa
TGGATGAATTTTTAAGTTGGTGTAGATCTATGCATAATGTAGATTATGTCAATGTAGTAGTGAATATAGCTTAAAAGTGACTATTTAATAGCACTATTATAAAACTTTGATTGGAAAGTATGTAACTCTTTGAAAAAAGTAAGTGGTTACTGTATATTGTGAATTTCTAAAAGAGTATGCATACACTTTTGTTGTTGTTGTTTGTTGAGTTGTTGCCAAGTTTTCTGGATGACTGGATTTTTCCCAGAGTGAGCACTGTGATTCTGACCTGATTTTGATGAGTCTTCTAAATGAGACTATAATTTTTAGTAAACTAAAGTCCAGTTTATATATTAAGTTTTTGTTTTCTTTCTAAATATTGACAAATATACAGCTGTGTATCTCCCTCTTAATTTGTGTGTTCTGTTTTTAGTTTGTATTAATTTGTCAGATCTTTTTGGTTTCTCTTAATTTTGATTTTGCTTTCTTCTGTTATCTTTTTGTGCCTGATAAATATGCGGTATAAAAGTTTGTACTGTACCTACATTAGACTACATATTGTATAGTTTAGTATGATTGTAGTTTTTTTGTTCTATTTTGCTATGAAAAAAAATCAAAAAGCTATCTTGCAGAACTCTGATTCTCCTCATCAGTATTTTGTCAGTTTATTCCAAATAGTCTGATAAGTCTTTGAGATAGGCAGATAAAATTGATAGCTGCTCTTTAAGATTTTGTAGAAGAGTTTTTGGTGATCATTAAGTGGTTGAGTGAAAGAAGCCTTTTTCTGAGCTTTTAAAGTAATATGTCATGGTGGGAAAAGCTACATCAGTATAATGACTTTTATTTTTTACTGGTTGAAACTTTTTTTAAAAGGGTATCAGAAATTGATTAAAAATAATTTCACTTCATGTGGTTGATTTATAAAAGTTAATGCAGCAAGGTTAAAGAGACTGCCTGCATGTACATCTAAATATAACATAGATATAATTTAGATTTAGTGATGTATTCCAACAGCTCTTGATCACTGTCAAGCTCAGCGTGTTTCAAGTATGTGTCATGTGTGCAATAGATTTGCACACTTGCACTCGTTGTTGCAGTGTAAATTATGTAGGAAATAGTGTGATGGTCAGGATGTCCTGTCCTTGACCTTGTTTGCAGTTTGTGTAGCTTGATCTTGATTTTCTTCCTAAAAAGTGTAATTGTTGAGTTTATACTTTATGTCAATTACCTCATTTTGTGTGATGTAAGAGGCAGTACTTAGATTTAGGAATATTTGTTCAAAACTCACATTATCATTGTGAACAGATGCAGAAATGTGCTTGGAGTTGTATTTAAAATGCTAGCCTAGAGAATATTTTAAAAAATTACATTGATCATTTTGATAAGTGGTTTTGGTTTGTTTATAATCAGTTACTGAGTTGTCCTGTTCTTTATATTTTGGCTCGGGCGGTCTGTTCAGGGGGATTTCTTCTCTGGAATTAACATCAGTACTGACTCCACTCCCCCAAAAGTCTTTTGGATGAGACTATTAAATGGGTCCTATGTGTGACGCATGCAAAACATCTTACGCACTCATAATAAAAAACAACCCTGTTCTGCTTTTCTTTCAGAAGAGTAGACTGTTGTGTGCTGATAGGAACAGATGACAAAATTGAAAAAAATGCTTGCATGCTGGTGTCATGTTTAGACATCATTCCCATAGTGGGATAATGGGTGCATATGCAAAATCTCACTAGTGGTCATGAACCTTGGTGCTCTAGCTGATGAACAAACAAACAAAAATAGGAAAAGAAAATTGTGCATAAAATTTACCACCTGAACTTTGTCAGTCAAGATCAGAGATTTCATCTTCAAAGTACGGAAATGTACAGGTGTGTGAAGGAACAGACTGCTTTTATCTTTATTTTTATCAGTGCTTTGGCTTCTCTCTGCTGTATATTAGACATTTACTGATCAAAGAACTAGTCTCTATGAAAAACTATAAAAACATGAGTTTTAAATGAACATTGGATGCTTGTTTGAATTCACTGCTATTTAAAAAAAACAAACTTTCTAAATTATCAGCCATTACTTTGTGTTTGTGTGCACAGTTACTAAGCCATCCTTAAGGAAGGGGAAAAAAAGAAAAGGAAAGAAAAAAAGGCTTTTTTTAAGTAGGAAAGGAATTTTTTTTAAAGGCATAATCAGAAGTGATCTTTGTAATTAACATTTTGAATTAATTTTTCCCCTCTGAAATACAATGCTGTTGTCAGAGAATTTGGAGGAAACCTACTTTTAAAGCAAGTAAAAATACTCAGTCTCCAGCTGAGACATAGGATCATTAATTAAATTTAAAGAAATTGAAATTGCCAGTCTGTTGTTTGAGTTTTAATTTTTTGCTTATGTTTTGTTTTGTTAGTTTGTTGTTAGCTGTGGTATGGATCTGTAGTCAGTTGGGGTGTAGTCAACATAAATCAATGTCGTGACAACTGTGGAGAGAGTTTATTTATTGTTCCTTCCCAAAATTTCAGTCAGCAGCCTAAAATACATCTTCGATTGATATTTGGATTGTCTTTGAGGTGTGTGTGTGTCAAGTCAAGTCAAGTCAAATTTTTTCCCCAGATGGTACATTGAATAAGCAATGATTTGCTTTTTTCCCCCTTAGTGTGTGTGTGTACACATACACGCATCCGCCCATGTGCCTGTGTGTCTGAATGCTTATACAGTACTGTATTTAAAACCTTAGACTGAAGTCAGATAGTGGTATAACACCAGTTTTGGGCTTGGCTTAAGTTAAAGGTGACTGACTTTTCATGATTTTGAAATAGCTTCAACAGTTTTGATTTCTGATAATTGGCAGTTATCTGTCCAATTATCAGCTGCATGATCCGTAGCTCTTTCTGCTTGTTTAAACATGCATGTCTTCTAGCTTGTGTGTCTGCTCAATGCGCATACAGGCATGTGTGTCAGTTGGGGATGGATTGGAGTTTGAGTGTGCTTGCTGTATGTGTTGCTTTTTTGTGTGCATCAGATACATACATGCACATACATAAGTATGATATATGTTCTGTTGTTGGCTGGTTGTTTTTTTTGAAAGACAGTTATTTATGTATAGACCCAGACACATATTCTGGCACATACATTGTTATAGGCGCACAACCAAACATGCATGTGCCTACACAATCATGTTCGTGCAGATATGCATACATGCATGCTTGTGCACATTGCACACACACACGTGGACGCACACATGCCCATACACACACTCACTGTCTATTTTACACAGGCCAGTGGCCTTACAATTTAAATCCTGAGGATCTCACACACGCACGCACGCACGCACACACACACACACACCACACACACATCTAATACGACTGAGAGTGAATAAACGTTAAAGGCATACATGTGCGCGTACACACACACACACAAACACACACACACACACACACACACTAAATCACGGGCACATTTTCACAGATGTGCACCAAGGGACTTTTTTCTTTTTCTTTTTGTAACTTGTGTTATTGTTCAACATTGTAGTTAGCGTATGTGTGGTTATGCATGCATACATGCAGATGCCCATATGTGTGTGTGTGCATGCGCGTATGTGCTCATGCATGTGACTGTGTGTGTCCGACCATGCAGAAAGGCATGTGCACACAAGCATGTATCTGAGTGTTTGTTGTATGTGCGAATGTAGGTGTATGAATATATGCATGTGTGCTGCTCACACTCCAACAAATTGCATTTTAAACTAGCTCAGTCAGCACACATGGCCCATAAAAACAAAGTTAAATGAAAATCAGTCAGGCACACAAACTTCATGTTGATGATGATGATGATGATGATTTAAGCTGTTAATGATTTCAAGTGTAAGAGAAAGCTTATGAAACGTCACCTCTCAGTATATTAATGTAAACAGGAAGTGTCTACAGCTAAAAACAACAAACAAAGAAGGAAAGCTGCTTTAAAACATAGGTCTTGTTAAAAAAAAACACACACAACCTACCCCCCCCCCCCCCCCCCCCCCCCCCAAAAGTTCTTGTTCCATTCAAAGCAAGCCACTTAAGATTTTCAGGGGATGAGGCTGAGCAGTTTGGGGGAAAGGGGAGATTGTTACTATATTGGTCTATAATTGTGGTGTCGCTATCACTCAGTGTAACAGGTTCATATATTGGAAGGCAACCTGGCTGGCGTGGGAACGAGTTCAGCCACTTTCTTCCCAATCCCTCAATCCTTACCCCCCCTCTGCGTCTCTTTTCATCTGCCTCTGTTCAAATTGAAAAGACCAGATACAGCTTTTTAGCTAGTATAGAAAGTGGCAGGAAGGTTTATCTTGAGAAGGAGAGCTATAGAACAAATCGAGAGCAAGTTTTGGTTTTTTTTCTTTTTAGATGGGTGCTGTAAATAGGAGAGTTTAGGTTTTGAATTCATAAGTGTATTTCACCTGTCAGATAACTAATACGAGACATATTGGTGTGAATGTTGGGACCCCTCCCCCCCCCTCCCCCCACAAAGAAAAAGTCATGCATGAAAGTGTGTGCATACACTGTGCTCTCACTTTCTTTCTCTGTATCACACAGGTGCGCATGTGTTCAAGCGCACATGAGCGCACACACACACATAAATGCATGCAAGCACACTCTCATATATGCGCGCACACACACATGCATGCATGTATGCACACACACACACATGTATGCATGTATGTACATTCTAATGAATGCATTCAGAGATGTGTATTTGCAGAGATGTACGCATATATTCCAGCATGCCTGCATGCATGCTGCCACATTGCATGCATACTCACACACACTCATGCATGTAAGTATGTGTGCAGGCACATGCATACACACACATACACTCACCTTTATATATATATATATATATATATTATATATATAGTACTTTGATTAAGCAGTGTATATATATATATATATATATATATATATATATATATATATATATATATATATATATATAGCACTGCTTAATCAAAGTACTTTTTGGAAATAAAAGTTTGACACACACATGCATGCACTCACACACACTCACTCTTTCACTCACTCACTCACTCACTCACATGTATACATATAATACACTTACTACACATCCAGACACCTGCTAGAGCTCATTGTGGAGAAAGGGTGAGAGGAGAAAGAGCAGGGCCGTGTGACACAGAGACCTACATGAATTAATTCTGCTGGCCATGAATGCCTAGCTTTTCTGATGGGAAAGAATTCAGTCATGACATATTCCCATTTTAGTAGTTGCAGAGACATAACACTAATGGTAAGTGGCCATTTTAAAACTACTGAGTGGGGGAGGGGGGAGGAGGAGGGGGGCTGCCTTGTTGGATGGAAGAGGAGAGAGGAGGGGCGAGAGAGAGAGAGAGTGTGTGTGTGAGAGAGGGGGAGGGGAGGAGGAGGAAGGTTGTGATATATTGAAGAGGAGACCTCCTACGCAATGTTTGTGTCCGGAACAGATCCAGTTTGTCAAGTGGCCCCCTGAAGTGGGATGGGACTGGTCTGTCCCCTCTGCTGTTGTTGTTGTTGTGTCCCCTTGACAACGACCAATGCTGCCAGGTCATAGGGCTAACCGGTCATTGGGGAGGGGGTTGGGGAACAGGGGGGAAGGGGGGGGGGGGGGGGGGGGCTGGAGTAGACTGATGAAAAGAGGGAGAGAAAGAAAATAAAAAGGAGAAGTAGAGGGGAGAGGGGAGTCTGGTAAAGATTCACAGAGGGAGAAAGAGTGGGGAAGGGGTACAAGCCAGTAAAAACAGTGTTTGTAGCCATAGGGGAATTGACTTAAAAAATTTTCCCCTTCCATTTGTTCTTCTTCCCTTCCCTTTACCACACACCAAAACATCAGCAGCTTTCTTTTGTTTTGGTGGTTGGATTAACTTACCATTCTTCTATTTCTAATACACACGCACGCATGCACATGCACGCGCACACACATGCGCCCACACATACACACACACACACACACAAAACACACATAGAGGAAAGGCAGTGGAAGAACTATCAACCCTTTTTTGTGTGTGTTTTAATATACAAAAACATTTTCATGCTATTTGTCATTCATTACTGAAAGAATCACACCCAAAACTTGTATCTGATCTGGAAAAGTTTTTATCTTTTCACCAACATTTATTTGTAATGAAAACTTACCCATAGCTGGGTTCACCAGATACCTAGGGTCATCCATCCAGCAACCTTTCCAAAGGTCGAGATTTCCGCCGCATGAACTGGCTTTGCTCTGTGGCCTGAGAATGATATATATACAGAAATACTAGAGCCTAGTCTGAGAATGAGACTGTGTCAGGGTCTCTGGTGGTGTAACGTTCACATTTGTCCCCCTGTCTCAGTGCGTGCCACCATCACCCCTTTGGCATGCAAGCAACACATAGCCTTTACCATGGGTTAATAAGATTTTTTTTTGGGGGGGGGAGGGGGGGGGGTGTTGTTTTTGTTTGTTTGTTGTTGTTTTGTTTGTTTTTTTGGGAGAGGACATCCTCTTCTCCTTTATATTACTGTAAAATGATGACTGTAACATAATTTCCATAACAAAACTGGAAGGTTTTTTCTCTCCTTATTTGTGCACCTTTATGTTTCAGTTAAGAAGAAAAAAAGATTATAGATTAGTTTTTTATTACCAAAAGGGAGAGGGTTTTTTTCCCTACCCTCATTCACCGTTATATCTCAGTGAAATAATTGACTGTTGTATAAATTGTGTATCGAAAAGGGTAGAGGGTTGAGGTTTTTTTTATATGTGTTATTGTTTTTGTTTTGTTTTGGGTGTTTTTAAAAAAAAAACTCTCATGCACCTGTATATTTCAGGAAAATAATGACTGAAATTATTTCCTTTACCAAAAGAGAAAAGGGTTTTGTCACCCCCATGCACCTTTTGTCAAAATAATGACTGGAAGATAGTTTCTGTAACCAAAGTAGGTATGCATGCTACCAGCCACGTAGGTGTTTATTTAGAAAGAGAAGGGGGGGGGGGGGTAAAAAGAAAAATGGTATAATTTTCAAGTGCAAGCCTGTCATGATTGTCGTCAGGTGATAGTAGTGTCTGCGTTCCAGCCAACCAAAAAAAAACCACCAGCCACTTAATGGACAGTTGTGTTGGATGACTGTGTCACAACCAGCAAGTTCAGAGCCTGTATAAAGGTGAATAAATGAATAGAAATGAAAGAATAAGTATGTTCACAGAGCTCATCAGACCTTGTCGATGTATGAAGGGGCAGGGAGTATGGACAGGAGAGAGAGAGAGAGAGTAAATCCGGGTTAAAATGAAGATCCTGGGGGTGCGACAAGGAGTGGAGGGGGAAAGAAGTAAACAGGTGTTTTTTTCTCTTTTTTTCTTTTCTAATAAGTAGTTGTTATTTGCAAGTGCCTATACAATTTGCAAGCGCCTACTACAGTGCAGGAATTTGGTGAATAACTTTCCATTGCAGTACCCCAGTGACTTGCAGGTAGTTGCATGGAAAAAGAAATGAAGACTGACAATCTGAAAGTTATTATTTTGCTAGGCATTGGTGCTTTTGTTTCTCTGTTGGATAGTAAGTGATCGAATTCAAGCTGAAAAGGTATTCTAGTTCTGTATCAGGTGGCTGATGTTGAATTTGATGCATATGATACTACACAAAAGCAAATATACTGACTTTTCAACTGGTTAATCCCAGAAGTCGGAATGCAGCTATAGTTGGTAAATGGTTGCTTACGCAAAATTTCACCATTGGTAAACCTTGGAGCTCTAGCCAAGGGTTTGTTGCGTGGGGGGTGGGGGACCCAAACAAAACTGTTTATAGTTGTGAGATAAAACTGTATTGGGAAGAATCTTGATGAAACCAGTGTTGTTAAAATCAGAAGAGTTAGATGGAGGAAGGAGGTTGGGGTGGTGGGTGAGGAAACAATTACAATTTTTCCATGAACAAGAGAGTAGAAATAATTAGGGAATACATGTATAGATGATTATCACTTTGCATTTTTTATCTCGGTTCTATGTATGTATGTTTGAGAAGTGTTGGTGTATTTGTGTCTACATAGTTACAATAGATGGTTCAGATTTGAACTTTTTGAAGCACTTTTTGCGCAGACATGGGGAGCTTTTGCTTGAATTTTGAATGGGGGTATGGGGTACACACATGGATTTGCAGGCAAGCCAGCTGTTGTCTTGTAAATAAAGATTAGAAAAAGCAAACAGAACATGATTAACTGACACTTAAAAGTCAGGCACGTGTGTGTGTGCATGTGTTCATGCACACAAATGTGCATGTGCTCACACACACACACACACACACACACACACACACACACACAAACACACACAGTTGCATTTACAAACACTCATGGGCATGCTCACACACACACACTCACATCCTCACTCACTCACTCACTCTGTCTATTTGTCTCTCTGTCTCTCTTTCTCCCTCCCTCTTCCTCACACATTCCATACTAGTAGCTTTAATTTTTAAAGGAATGAAAAAGAATAAAATAAGGAAGGAAAGGGTTGAATAAGTTGAACTAGGAAACACCCCCTCCCCCTTCCCTCCTTTCCTTTTTTCTTCCAAGCTGCCCCCCCCCCCCCCCCCCCCCTTTTTTTTTTTCTTTCTTTTTTCTGTCTCAGTCTGTCTGCTCAGCTCATGTAGGTTCTATGCCTACTACATATCAGCTTGACACAGTTTAGTGGGAGCAAGCATGTGTCTGGAGGCAGATAGCCCAAGCGAGCCAGCCAAGGATTCACCCCCTCCCCCCACCCCCCCAGCCTCTCCCCCTCACTCCCAATCCTGCCCTTGCCCTCATTCCTCCTCCCGGTCTCTTTCCCAGCATTCATGTGCCAACCAGCAGTTGAGGGGTAGGCTAGTAAAAATAAAAACCCACCCCCACCCCCACCCTCTATCCCAACAGCCTTGCTTGCTGTATGGAAGTTTTGGAACTTGCGCCAGCACTTCAGGGCTTGTGTGATTGTGTAGTGAATGCTCTTTCAATGGAGTTTTCTGGACTAGATTTTTTATTTGTGTAAAATATTTTTTACAGTGGTTGTGTGGCTGTTTGTGAAGCTTCCTTTTACTGTGTTTTTTTTAATTTTTATCCTAACCTCCCCCTCCCCTCCTCCACAAGCAAGACCCAGTTGAGGGGGAGGAGACAGACCACTTGCTGGCTGCAGACATCTGCTCTTAGTGTCCTGACTGACTGACTGCTGAGGGAGATGCAGCAGGGGATGGGGATGGTGGTTGGCCTTTAATCTAGTAGGCCTAGGCCTTGTCGCCCCAGCATCCGGTGGTTTGCTTGTCAGTGTCACTGCCAGCAGCCTGTGGATTTGTGCATGATGGACTTGCTGATTGTGCCCCCTGTCTGGCCTGCTTTCCGTTTCTCTCCTTTGTTTTTGTTGTTTCTGTTTTTCTCTCCAGCCATTTGGGGGGAGAGGATAGTATGCTATGGTAGGTGTTTTGTCAACAGAAGAAGACTTGTGTGTGAAGTTTTTGTTGAAAACAAAGTGGGGTTGGGGTGGTGGAGAAAGGGGAGCTGTAGATGATGTGAAAATATTATAAATGCATGTGTGTTTGTACTAGCCTAGTGCATGCATATATGTATGTGTAGGATGCTTGCTGTGTTTTGTGTGTGTGTGTGTGTGTGTGTGTGAATGGTCCTATGTGAGAGCCCATGCAAGTGCACTCAGTAAGGGGGATCAAAGTTATGTGTGAAATGTGTGTGTGAGTATGTGTGTGAGTGTACATGCATGCACATGAGTGCATGCACTTTGTGCACATTTAAACATAAACTGTGTGCATGCATGTGCATGTATCCATGTACATTTTCACATGTGAAAAGAACAGTTTAAGAACCACATAGCTTACTGATGGAAGAAAAACTGCACAAATGGATCCTTTTTTTTTTTTTTTTGATGAGTAATGCCATGATTAATACTGCAAATTTCCAGGCAAGTGATATTGCACGTGCTCTGATCAGCGCAGAGCTCCCATTTTGTTGTCATATTATACTGTCAAAACGCTTGGCACAGGGCAAGTCAGAGGAGTCGTTTGCCCATGAATAATCAGGGGGGCCCGGCAAAGAAGTGTAACTGGTGCGTTTGCTGGGCTCTGCTCCCAAGTCAGTGGTTGTCGGAAGGTAATGGGAGCAGAGATTGAGAAGATAGCGGAAAGAGAGCAGGGGGGGGGGGGGGGGGGGGGGGGGGGGGGGGGAGAGAGAAACGTGGCTGAAGTTATGGTCCTTTCTTTGAGGTTGACACAAGTGACAAGGTATGATTAGGTCCCCCCCCCTTCTCCCTCAGAAAAGGGGTTAGTCATGCATATCCTTCTGACATTTTTGTGTGTGTGTGTATGAATGATTTTTTTTCTTCTCCATTTGTTAGTACTGTATGTGTGTATTGTAAGTACTAATAGTTGAGGTAAAAGAAAGGAGAATAGAGAGAGTAATAGTGTCATTTCGAGGTTTGAAGTGAGTGTAGAACAGAGTGTGTGTGTGTGTGTTTGTCTGTGTGTGTGTAATTTGCACAAACACATGGTACATGCACATATGTGCAAATTAGACACTCTCACACACATGCATGCACGTATGTTTGTGCACACACACATGTATGTACGCGCATGCGCACTCACACAATCTCACTCTCTCTCTGTCTCACACACACACACACACTAACACTCATATTCACGTGGATACAGTCATGCATGGATATGCTTGTGCCCACCCCCATCCCCATCCACCATACACACACACACACACACACACACACACACACACACACACACACACACACACACACACACACACACACACACACACACACACACACACTTAGAACAAGTGAGAAAGAGAGGGGGGTGGTGTCATTGTGTGTGATGCACAGAATGTAACATACAGAAAAGATTTTACTTTAAGGCATGTGTGTTGATATTCTATCCATGGCTATTGTGGAGTCTAAAGGTACCCACTTTCCTTCTGTCTTTCCTCATGTACCATGTGTGTTGTTTTCTTTCTTGTTTTTTAAAAAAAAATTTTTAAAATTCTTCTTCTGGAGTAACAGTAACGGTACTGACATGACAGCAAAAATGTTTGATGGGTCGATTTAGTTTTCGCCTGTTGTGTGTTTCAGAGGGCCAGCAATGTAGGAGTTTTGTGTGTGGAGTACTTGCACCTCACCTGCGTCCATGAATGTGTTACCAGCGATTCTGGGATTTAGCGTGCTTTCTGAAATCAGCCATCATGGCAGGTGAGTTATATGTAGTTTGGGATTTTTGTTTCTTTTGTTTTGTTTTGTTTTAAGTGGTGTACTCTATGTAGCCTTTGGTTGAAAAAACAGTTAATCTGATAGGGTTTGTGAAGCGTTATTGTTAGACACAGGAAATGTGAATGCAACCAGCCATCGTGGTGTGCTCGGTGGTCAGTGTATTGGATTAGAACTGTGCTGGAAGGTCTCGGGTTTGAATTCCCAAGAGTTGCAGGGTTTTTTAAAGTTTAAAAAACAAACAAACTCTGGCTGGCTTCTACCCTTAGCGATTTTGATGTGGGTTCATGTGAAAGACTGGGGCCTCACAGTCAAGCATCATCTATTTATTGATGTTTGTATGCTATAACACCTCTACCAACCCCCCCCTCCCCCCCCCCCCCCCCCCCCCCTCCCCAACAACCTGTCTCCCCCCCTCCCCAATTGCACAGGCTTATACAGTTGCATGCAGACATGCATTTATACATCACATTCTACATTCTTTTTCCAAACCCTCCACACCTCCAGAAAGGTAATCTGAATAATGAGTGTGCATATTTGTTTGATATGAACATGTTACCAATCCATTTTTAAAAAAAAGGAAAATAAGAAGGAAGGTGGCAGGACGGTTAAGAGGTTCACCTACCTAACAAGTAAATCGTGAAGTTCTGGGCTCAGTTCCAGCCTTGCCCTTTCTTCCTAGTTTGATGAGAAAATGGAACTGAATGTCAAAGTCCTTCAGATGAGACTCTTAACAAAAGCCTCATGTGCAAATACACGTCAAAAACCCATTTCACTTTTTGGAAGAGTATGCCATTTCATGCTGGTAGGAACAGATGATAACAACTGAAAAAGTACAAATCGCATGCACACATAGATGTCATGTTTACACATCATCCCTGAAGTCAGAACGTGGCTACCTTAATGCGGGGAGGGGAGAACAGTCACATATGCAAAAGTCTCACCATTGGTGACCCTTGGAGCTCTAAGTCGATTAATGAAAGAAAAAAGTTGAAACAAATGTGTGTGCATGTCATGCACATGGTTGTGTTTTTTATGCATGTGTCTGTCATTTTGTGTATGTGTGTGTGCATGTTTGCATAATATGTGTGTCCATGCTCACTTATCAAAAGGATCTATGTTCACATTTGCATAGCCAATGTTTTTTTTCTGTATGAGCTCCACATCTTTCCGTTTTCTTTCATGCTTTCATCTCAGAACTTCATAGCCAGTCAGTTTCCTGTGCAAACATCAGCTGTTCAGGGGCAAACACATCTTTCATGAAAGTACACAGATGTAGTGAATGCTGAGCAATTAGTTTGATCTAAGGTTCCGTTAAATTCATATATATACACAGTAGCTCTCTAAGTATTAGTTTTTGAACAGTCAGGACTTTTCGACAAGTTTAGCTATTGATTTGTAAAGATAACAGCAAGAGGTTTGTAAAGATCAAAGTGATGGGTCTTATTACTCGCGTTTGAAAAGCTATAAATAGAAATGTGGAGGCGAAATCTTAAGGGTACTGGTCTTGACATTTTTGAATGACAGGCATTGATAACATTGACAAGTCATTGATATAGGTGCATTGATAACATACCACTGCTATGAGATAGAGAGTGCTGTTGATAACGTTCTATGTGACACTGTGAAGAGGCCTTTCCTGTGGAAGACACAGTCCACTGTCCAGGTGTTCAACTGGTGGTCTTAAATCAAGAACTGTGCGAGGTTGTCATCATGATCACCATGTGATGGGCAGTACTCTTTGACCTCCCCCAATCTCTCTTTCTCTCATTTCTTGGCCTGATGTGTCGCCTGGATATTCCCTTCAGCATTAACATGCCTGTGCTTTTTTTGGAGGGGGAGAGAGAGAGAGAGCGCGCACACATAAAAGCATGGAATTTGCATTTCCTGGAGAAAAAGGAAAAAGAAGTATGTACAGAGAGCTTGCTTTTGCTAGAGAAGGAGGGTGTGTGTAAGAGAAGGAGGGGGGGGGGGGGGGGGGGGGGGGTGTTGGTTAAAAATGCTGCATTTGCTGGAGAAGAAAAATAAAACTAAAGCACTCATTTATACAGCTCTGGTCATGGTTTGTATCAGCTACAGTAGAGTGGAGAGGCGATATAATGCTAACACATTGCACATTTTAAGAACATCTCTCCCCCACCTCCCTCTCTGGCCCAGCTAGAGCTCTGAGGTTCACCAATGGTGCTATTTTTTGCATATGCAACCGTTCTTCCCCTCACCATTTAGAAAGCCGCATTCCAACTTCAGGGATGGTGTCTAAACATACCTGTGTGCATGTGTTTTTTAAACAAAATATTTTGTCATCCAGTGCTCTTGGCATGAAATACCTACTCTTCCAAAAGGTAGAATGGGTTTTTAATGTGTGCGCCAGAAGTTCTACTTGCATTTGCACATAAGGCCTCTGTTTATAGTCTCATTTGAAGGACTTTGACATTCATTTTGATTTTCTCATCAAACTGGAAAGAAAGGGTAAGTGCTGGGGAATCCGGGAAAAGGATTTTCCATTCTGTTCTTGTAAGTACTGTATTTGGTGTGAGTTGTGGATTGGTACTATTTTTTTTTATATGGTGATAAACTGAAGTCTTGTAAATTAAGACTAAAGTCTTGTTTTTAAGTCACATTAATTAAGCTTCTGAAAAGAACATTTAACAACCAGAGAACTAACCTTGGCAAAATTGAACTGAAGGAAAACAACTCTTTTATAATTATGCGGTAAATGAAATGAAATTTTGCCAAAAAAGAGAAAGAAAGAGGGGAAAGTGAGAGTTGGCACTCTGCTACTGGACAGTGGGGACTGACTTCATCCCAGAAAATCTGTTCTGATTTTATGTATAAAGCAAAAACATGAATCTGTGTCATCCTTAAGAGATTTCTGTTTAAAGTCTTTTAAAATGGTTTTCACTTAACAGTCTTGAATTATAAGAATAATAATAATGTATGGAATTTATATAGAGCTGAATCCTGTAAACAAACAAATCAAAGCATTCAGATGACTTTAAAAATAAAAAAATCGAGGACAATGGAATAATCACTTGTGTACTTTTTTACATCCAGTCCCCGTGTGTATGCGGTTTTGTAAATTTTGTCATCTGTTCCCACCGGCACACAATGGCCTACTCTTTCGAAAAGCGGAACAGGATTTAACGTGTGCGCAAGATGTTCTGCATGCATTCGCACACAGGGCCTCGGTTTATAGTCTCATCCGAAGGAATTGACATTCAGTGGTGAATTGATCCTCAGTTCATGTCAAAACCTGTCACTCTGACGCTGAAGATAGATCTGCCAGTCTTTAGATATGACAATTATCTTGTAGTGCTCTCTTGACATCACAAAAATAGTTGATGATAAACATACATATTGACTCTATTGATATTGTCATTTACAAAATGTTTATGAATTAACTCCCTCACTCCCTATTTTTTTTATACTGTTGGAGAAGCTACATAGCCTAAAATATAGAATTAAAAATATATATTCTCAAACTGGAATTTGGGGTATAAGCCATGTGATAACAAAACAAACAAATAGTATACGTCTATAGACCATTTAATTATCAGTCCAGTGGCAGTCACTGTTGCTCCACAGATATGGTGGTTCTATCAGCTAAGTCAAGTGTCTCCTACGCATATTTCTCATAAAATAACCTTTGGTAAGATCTGACAGGAGTTACTTCTTTAAATAAATAAAAATAATTTTTTTTTAGCTTTAAGTTTTTTTGGGAAATGTTGAATGCCTCAGTCAGCAATCTAAGTCTTTCGGGGGCATTCTTATTCATTGTTTAAAAATGTTATGACACTTTTTAAACTGAACATCAAAACAGATGATGCAGAATCAGATAATATTGCTGCAAAACATTTTTTTGAATGGCAAAAATCACAGAGCGTTTGGTTCAGAATGTAATTATTTCAACACATATAGTAGAATCAGTTGTCAGTATACAGTCTAGACAATCAGCCATGTTGAGGAACAGACTGACCTTATTTCCATGTGTAGTTCTGTTTAAAAAAAAAAAATCAAGCCAATTTATTTTTTGTCATGGCCTGAGAGAAGAAGAGAGGGGCCAGGGTGTGCAGCTGAAAATGCAGTAGCTTATAAATTCAACTAAGAAAACATGGTATATTTTTCCATATTTTTCTGTGAACACAAACAAAAAAAACACCAATATATTTATCTAAGGGTTGTTTTTATCTTAACAATAAATTGTCTTGTACAAAATTTGCATAATATTGAATTTTGTAGGAAAAATCAGTGCATTTGCAGTCAGATTGTTTAACTTCAGTGCATGCAGCAGCCATGTTCAAATTCATCTAAAAAATACATTGCCTACTACCACCTTAGAATAATATTGAATTTTATTGGGGAAAATCAGAGCATTTGCAGTCAGATTGTTCGACTTAACTGCATGCAGCAGCCAATTACAAATTCATCTAAAACTACATTGCCTACTAACGCCCTGGTGAATGCAGAGAAAGCTCTTTTTGAACAGAAATGTTCTGTCAACATGTAAAACATCTTTTACAAGGGTGCGTATTGTAACCCCCCAACAACAACAGCAAAACAAATAAAGCAAAACAAGACAGAAAACAAGAAAAATGCATATTATTGTAATAAAAACATGCTTACAAACTTGTGCATATAATGCATCCTTGATTTGATAAGCACTAATTTGCATTTTATGACATTATTGTACATCATATTTCCACCCAGCAAACAAAGACAGGTTTAGAGGTAGCTGTTGATTTTTTAAAAAAAAAATGTCGGTTTTATTTTTGAGCTATTTTTGTTCAGTTGGCTTGATTTATTTGGGTTATATATAATATATATAATGAAGGAAGAATAGCAGTTGGAAGATAGAGAGGTAGATACAGATTGTGCAGGAATGTGTAATGAGTTCCCCCCCTCCAAAGATAGGACAAGAATAAAGGGCTAGAGATACACTTAAATCCTTTCATGTTTTTAGTTGAAGCATTTCCAGCGCTCATTTGATACAAGTTAATCTAAGAAACTGTTAAAACAATACGCCAACAAAGAGCGTCTTAACAACTCCAGTGACAAATGAGCGTGTTTAATGGCAGTGAAGGGGCTATTCTTACCAGGCCGTTTCACATTTTACGGGTGCATGAATATACGAAGACATTTTTAATGGCCTGTTTTTGAGCCCAAATTTTTTCTTCTTCTTAGCAATCCCCCCCCCCCCCCCCCCCCTTTATTTTTTTTCTCCTAAGTAAGAGTACTTTTAGACATATAATTTGTTATTGTAGTTTTTGGATTTTTGTGGTTATGATTCTTCTGACAGTTCACCAGCTGATTTATGCCTAAGTGAAACCTACAAAGTCTAGATAAGATAATGGAAATTCTTATTTTTGGCACTGGGTATTAATTTTATATATTTGTTTATTTATTCTTTTTTTTGACAAAAGGAATGCCAGTAACTTTGAAGCCGAGTGCTGATACAGTGACAGTCCAGGAAGATTGTTTGCTGATGACCTATGTGTGGTGTGTGTGTGTGTGCACGCGTGTGCGTGCAGGCATGCATGCACACTTGTTCATGTCTGTGGTTAAGAATTTGCATGCATTCTTGTTTGAGTGCATGTGTGTGTTTTACTCAAGTATATATTCAGAAGTTTGCTGAAATGTTCATAATAGTATTAGGGACATTTCAGAGTCCTGAAAACTTGCTAAACCTTCATTGCAGCCAAAGTGATGATGATTTTTGTGGTGGTTTTATTATAGCAAAGCAGACAGGAAAAAATGTGGCAATGATAGTAATGTTTAAGTTGAACCATTTTGTGATGCTGGACAACTTGATATGTGGGGTTTATGGTGTTTAACAATGTTCTTTTCATTGTTTTTTTTCCTGCTGTTGAAGTTGCAGTATTAATCATTAGTATATAGAAAGTGAAAGAAGATGCTGAAATGTACATCTGTGCCTACATGCTTATGTTAGCAAGCACAGATGCAGACATATAAAAGCCATTTAACTATGTGCATGTATGCCCATAAGCCATTTCCAGTGGTAAGCACGCACATGTATGTATACACATACATGATGTATGGATAGTACAACTGCAGTGTACAGTGTAGGAACACACACACACACAAACACACACCACACACACACACACACACACACACACACACACACACACACACACACACACACACACACACACACACACATACACACATGGTGTAAAGTACACACACACATGGTATACATACACACACACACACACACACACACACACACCACACACACACACACACACACACACACACACACATGGTATACAGTACACACACACACACACACACACACACACACACACACACACACACACACACACACACACACACACCTCTTTAGACATACAAAACATAGAACATGCTTTTGTGGCATTTCTGTTTTCTGATTGGATGATGAACCAGAGATTTTTTTTCACAGTTGTAAGAATTATTTCTTTGTTTATTGTGATATTTTCTGACTTTTTCAGATTTGATAAACTGTTTTGTTATTTGTTAATACTACTGAAAAAGGAAGAGTTTGGGATTGGAATTCTGTCCAAAGCCATTTCCGTCCCTCATCTACTTGATCATAAATGGTGGTCTGGATGCTGTTCTTTTTTAAAATTTTTTAAATGATCAAGACAGAAGGTAACTGGATGTTTTAAATGTTCACCTGCCTAACAACTAAACCGCAAGAACCCACAATAGTTCAAAATTGGAAAGAGCAGGGAGGTACCTCCCAACT
Organism: Rapana venosa; assembly: GCA_028751875.1. NCBI lineage: Eukaryota > Metazoa > Mollusca > Gastropoda > Neogastropoda > Muricidae > Rapana > Rapana venosa. The sequence continues at coordinate 52,334,175 of CM054135.1, forward strand.
GTTCTGGCAAAATTAGTAGGTTCAGTTCTCAATTGTGTCCCTGAAGTTGGAATGCAGCTACCTTAATGGTGGGGGGAAAACAGTTGCATATGCAAGAATTTCACCTTTGATGAACCATGGAGCTGAAGATAAAAAAACAAAACCAAAAACAACCTGATGGGATCCTTTGTGCAACATACATCCCAGAGCCGGTGAAGGAAGCAGTGGCAACAGAAAAGTTTTCCTTGGTAAAATTCTGTAGAAAAGGCCATTGAGATAGGAAAACAGACAGCAGGAAAACTGCCCCCCCCAAAAAAAAGAGAAAGAAAGTTGCACTTCATTGTGGCTATACATTTTTCCTGGAGGGAACAACCCAGATTTCACACATGTATACATTTATATTTGCCATGGTTTTGGGAACCCCCACCCCAAGAGTCAATAGGGCATTGCTTAAGTTCTGCACTGAAACATTCAAACCTGAGTCTTGCCACTCTTGGGCAGATTAAACTAGGTAGAGTCCACCCTCTCCATGTCACAGATTTATTTATTGCATGCTGTGTATGGTTGTGTCTTCCTTACCATCAGCTACAGCTGGCCTACTTTTGTGTGAAAGATGGTTAGGTTTTTTAGTGAATAGACTCAGAGCTATAAATTTATAAAACGATTGAATGCCGGATATTTTTTGTTGATGGTGCTTATGTCAATGAGTGAGAATGGGGATAGAAGGAGATCAGGATGTTAGAGACTAATGATCGATAGACAGATGTAGAAAACAGAAAAGACTGATAACGGGGTGGTGATTGCAGGCCAACAGGATGGGATACAAGATGTCATGGCCACCATCCAGACTGGCCTGGCCAAAGGTCTCAAGATGGGCAACCGCCAGGTGCGCAGGGAGGCTTACCACAACTTGCAGGTCAGTTCTTGCATATTTCTCTTCTATGTGTTTCCATTGCTATTGGATGTAGCATTGTGGAGAGTATAATACCATTTCATGCTCTTTCACCGTGATACTTTTGAGGAGACTTCATTGGTAGTGGTTTGGATCATTTGTAGTTGCTTCAGTTTATTTTCTTTGGATTAGGTTTGTTCTTCCAGCCCCAGAGAGAGATAGAGAGAGATGAATCTTTATTTTAAGAATGTAAAATAACCATACAACAAAGGGAAAACAGTTAACACATGTTACATTTTACTTGCATCAGAATAAGTTTCTTGGTGTGCAAAGCAATAACTAACTTGGTTTGTAAAGCTAGGTAAATGTTAACCCAAGTTCTCAGAGTGAATCCTATTCTGTGAGATTTTCTCATTATTTTCAAATAATAATTTAGAAATTTATGGCTTGGCTTATAGACGAGTACCATTTTAGATGTTGGGTGTCACACAAGGAGTGGGGTTTTATTTTCCTGTGCAGAATTATGCCTGCACAGTAACTTGTCATTATGCAGCTTTGAATTTATTTGATAATAGCTAGACTTTCCTGTAGATAAAAAGGCAGTACTATATTGTAATGTTTTGTGGCATTTGACATTATTTTACAACTTTGATTTATTGTTGCATTCAGAACAGTTTGGTTTAGTGTCACAGATTATATGTGTTAGGTCATTATTTTAGAGGTCTGCTTATTGATCAATACTAGAGAGCCATTATTTTGTTTATTACAGAGACGTACTCATGGCCATGTGGAGCTCAAAGTGAAATGTGAATTTCATGGTGAGAAAAGGTAAGATGGATGTTTACAATCTTCTCCCTGTCTCCCTCCCTGCTTGCTTGTGATTGATTGCTAGTGATCAGTTTTGGTTTGTCTGCTGTTGAAATCTGTGTCCTTTTAAAAAAAAAAGGTTTTAAATTGTAGATAGTTGTGACATTTTAGTTAACTTTGAATGCTTTTGTTTGCCTCTTTGTTCTTCTCATGGTTTGTCTTCAGTGATGTTTTCAAGACTGAAAAATAGAATCAAAGAAAATGCGACCAAAATAGAATATATGTAAGTCCAAGATGAAGCCTAGAGTCTATATTCTGTTATGGACAGAGTAGTATTGCTCAGCATGAAATAATACTCTAGGAGATAGTTTTGAGTCTGTTTCCTATAGTAAAGTTCTATACAATGCTTCTAGAGATAGTCTGAGTCTGTTTCCTATAGTAAAGTTCTATATGATGACTCTAGAGATAGTTTGAGTCTGTTTCCTATAGTAAAGTTCTATACAATGCTTCTAGAGATAGTTTGGGTCTGTTTCCTATTGTAAGTTCTATACGATGACTCTAGAGATAGTTTGAGTCTGTTTCCTATAGTAAAGTTCTATACAATGACTCTAGTGATAGTTTGAGTCTGTTTCCTATAGTAAAGTTCTATACAATGACTAGAGATAGTTTGAGTCTGTTTCCTATAGTAAAGTTCGATACAATGCTTCTAGAGATAGTTTGAGTCTGTTTCCTATAGTAAAGTTCTATACGATGACTCTAGAGATAGTTTGAGTCTGTTTCCTATAGTAAAGTTCTATACGATGACTCTAGAGATAGTTTGAGTCTGTTTCCTATAGTAAAGCTCTATACGATGACTCTAGAGATAGCTTGAGTCTGTTTCCTATAGAAAAGTTCTATACACTGCTGTGGAGCAGTAGAGGGAGTAGCTTTGGCTGCATGTTCAGAAGGCTGAACAAAGCTGTGTATTTGTGTCAGTAGGGCTGACAGATTCGTGTAGCCAGTACATAGAACATGGAGGTCATAAGTTCTTGTATGTGGGAGGAACTGAACAAGCCAACCAGCATGCATTTGTAGACAAACTGTTGCTGTGCTGTTTTAGCCTGGGAAACAAAAGTAGCTGCTTTGTTCAGGTTTGTGCAGTTTTCCTTGCGGACTTCAGGCAGCATGAAAGCAAGCTCCTTACCCCTGAAGCGTTCTGTATTATAAATAGCATGTGGTGTGCTTACATGGATCTGTAAAACCTTCACTGGGATAAGGAAGAGGGAATGTGATACATGTCCTGTTTCTGCACTCTTTGTTACAGTGTTTTTCCATTGTTTTGTCATAAAAGTGGCTTGGAATTGGAATGCTGAGGCTGCATGCGCAGAGAACAAGGAAATCATTTTGTTTGAAGAGGGGACCAGACAGCTCTTAATTACAGAACACAAGGCAGTGTAATAAAAGGGGCCACATTTTAATGAAGTTGTGTAGGCAGATAATTCATAGGCCATTTACATTTCCATCACACTTTTTACTCTAGTTTTAGTTAAAGTTTGCCTGTAAGTTGAATACAAAACCTGTAGATCTATATCAAGTACTGAGGGAGCTAATTAAAAAAAAAAAGTTTTGTCTGTGAATTTGATGGCAGTATGTTTCAGAGTTAATGTTGTAAGCTTATAATTTACAGATCTAGTTGAGTTTGTCATTTTAGAATAATTTTCTTTGTAGGGTAATACATTCCCTAGTATTCAATGCTGTCCTTGTTGTCATTTCCTGGTTGTTGGACATAATACAGTAAGTATTACAAATTAACCCTCACTAGTAAATCATTCATTCCATGGTTAATGTTCACAATCCATTTTGGATTAAAAATAGCAAAAACAAAAACACCAGGACAGTATTTACTCACCTGTATTAGTTTAGAAAGTTGTGTATTTCACAATAATATTCACTTAAAAAATTTTTTTTTTATAGTCAAAGTAGTTTACTTTTAGAACAGAGAATTATAACAGATTCTTTCTTTGAGGCTGCATGTATAAAGATCATGCAAACTTCCATGTGAGGAAGAAGACAAAGAAATTCATTATAATTCTGAAAGACTTTTCCTTATGAAACAGGCTCCTTTAGTGTTCAGTCCCTTTTAACCCCCCCCCCCCCCCCCCCCCCCCCCCCCCCCCTCACTTCTTGCACCACACTCCCACTCTTTGTACTACCAGATTTCTACCATTATCTCTAACCCATCCCTTCCCCTATAACCAAAAAACAAAACAAAACAAAAAAACCCACCAAAGACAGAAAGAAAGGAAGGTGGGGAAAAAAAAGTGGGGTTTACTTGAGAGCCATGTATTATACAGGAGACCTTGACGGATAGTGACCTGTCAGGTGACTGACAAAGTGATACTGTCTCAGAGCGGTAATGAAAGACAGTGAACTGCCAAGGGAGTGACAGAGCGACACTTGTCACAGAACAGTAAGCAAAGCCACAGGGGCTGGCGGGCTCCCCCAGCCGCAAGGACAAGAAAACATAAAGCCTTCTTCTGTGTCCTATCCTAGTCCTTCTTTCTCCCTTTTCTTGTGCTCAGACAGTCAGGTGGAAAAAAAGAAGAGGGGGGGGGGGGGGGGGGGATGGCTAGGAGAAAGAAAAGTGTATGTCAACATTCAGGGCCAGAGTTGGCAGAGTGCAAGGACTGGGTTAGGGAGGAGGGGTCACCATCTGGCTTTACTTTTCCCTGTCCTCAGGGTTTTGAAATGGGGTTAGGATTGTTTTTATGTGTTTGTTTAGTGGGTTTGTTTCAGTGTTTTGGTTTGCTTTTTGTCCTAGTTATGTGTCTGATTGTTATTTTGACTCTAATGTAAAATACCCAGTTTGTTATTTTGACTCTTTTGTAAAGTACCCAGTTATCAGTGAGCACCCCTACAAGCACCTTCCTTTAAGGGACTAATGATGTGTTGTGTTTTTAAAGTATTCTTTTAATTTCGTAAAAGAGGTAAAGTTGGTCGTTTGACTAGGCATAACTGTCATTCTTTTAAATCACTGTTACGAACTAATTTGTAAATGACAGTCCTGAGAGAAGAGGGGGGGGGGGGGGGGGGTCATCCTGCCAAAGTTACTGTATTGTATGCACTATAAGTAGGCGTCTGGTATGTGTGCGTGGGGGGGGGGGGGGGGGGGGGGGGGGGGGGGGCTTATGTATCTGGTTAGAGTACATGTTTTTATGCAAAAGTTTATGTTCTCAATGTTTTCTCATCAATAAATTGGTAGACCTCTTTCCATTCACAAACTTTACGAAGCTGTCAGTTAAACAGGTATATTTCTTTCTTTAGAGAGAGAAAAATATAAAATCTCTTGTCTTACCCTTCCTCAACTTGGTTTACAATATAAGGAGAGACACCCTCCCACCCCCCTCCCCCTCCCCCCCCCCCCAAAAAAAAAAAAAATATATGTATATATACACATGTGTATATGTACAAACTTTCATTGCCACTCTCAAAATATATATGAAAAGATAGATCAGAAAGGCAGGTAAACATTCAGTGACTTAGAAGCAAATGCTTACCACAGCCTCTTCAAGTTCAGCCGACTGTAAGATCCTTTTTGGTGTACATATATATAATCAAGGCTGAAACCTCCAGACCATGAAAAACGCTGTGGAGCATACCACTTGTATATATGTCCTACACAAAGGGGACAACAGTTATACTGGCAAAACTGCACGCACAGTAGACATTAGCTTAAAAGTCAAGGGAAACCAAGTCAAAACACATATGTACTATTTTGTGTGTGTGCTCAAGAACAGTTTGAGAGTATCACACTGATAGGCACTTGGAAAGATAAAACGGTAGATTAGAACACTGTACAATGAATAAGCCACCGAGAGCTTAGAAGCAGAAATACGTTTTCTTTAACAGCTGCAAAGAAACACTGAATAATGTTGACACACAATCATCCAGGTAATGAAGAAAATGTTTGCCTCAGATGCCAACTCTTCCCTGGGGAAAGCTAAGCTTTGGACTCAATTATTGAAGGGGGTTGTTTGTGATTTATGTACTTTCTATGTACCAAGCGTTTTCTGCGTCCTGTAAGGTAGACAACAGACCTAGCCCTTCCTCTTGCTAGGAGTAACAGCCATCACATTGCCCACTCACAAAGAGCAGCTGAAACACAACCCCAAAGAAATACCTCTACCCCCACCCCCACCCCCTGAGTAGGTGTGAACAGATTTTTCCCTTTAAACATACACACAGAAACAAATGACACTGTAACACCCATTAATTGATTAAAAGTTTTGTTTCTTGCTCTCTTGTTATTTTCATACAGTGGTTGTGTAAGAATTGAAAGAATGGAAAGAAAAAAACACAATCACTAGTGTTTTGTCCATGAGCAGCTGTGGAGCAAATGCTGTTTTGGGGTGGTTTGGTGGGGTTTTTTGGCAGGGGGGTTGGGGGGGGGGGGGGGGGGGGGGGGGGCAGTGAGGATTGCTCATTTATGTCTGTTTTTTTCTTTTGAGTTGTTTCAGTAGGGTTTGATCCATGCCCAGTGTTTCTTTGATAAGGTACTTGTGCACACACATTTAATATTAAAAAAAGTTGTTGACATGTGCTATCTGTTTTGTTTCGTGGAAAGGTGATGCAACATAATCACATTATGGTAGTTTCCTTCCTATTTGACTAGATTATAATGTGCATATGTTCTAGTAGTTGGTTTTCATTTTTGTCAGAATGCACATGAACATCTGTGTCAGTTACTGAAACGTTCATTATGAAATTTTCAAACAAAATGTTACTGCTTATAGAGGAAAGGGATCAGATCAAATTTGATGATAACGTTATTGTAGAACATAAAATTAAAAAGTGAATCACTTGATTGCCAGATGCTTGCATTCCTTAGAATTTTCCCTTTTATGTACCAAACAATAACTTTTTTCTTTCTTTCTTTTTTATCATGGTCTTGTTTAAAAAGCCTCACTTTCCTATGGCCCCCATTGTCTTAGGATGAAGAAGATGCTGGAGCCTGTTATGTCACTCTAAAATGTGTCGGCACACACAGGCAGATATAGAGCATGCACACTTCATGCCACTTTAATCAGACAGCAGTTTGTTTTGAATGTGTGCCCTAGATGTAGTAGATCTGAACAGGTGTGGGACCTAAGTATGCAGCTGTTACTATAAATCTTATGTGGCAGGTGTGTAACCTGATTAGCAGATAGATCTCTGTTTATCCACCCCCTGTCTCTTATCCTTTGCCTACTTCCATTGTCTTAGTTGCTCCCCAGTCATCTCTCCCCTTGACTTCCACCCAGTCTGCCTATCTGCGGCCTATCTTAAAGGGTTCTTACTCAACATTACCCTGCAGCTAATAACGCCTTGCACAGCTTTTGCAGTTGTCTTGCTTATCTGATAAATTTATAGATTTATTTTTATTTATTTATTTATTCTTTTATATCAAGGATAATGGATTGCTCATTGAGGGTAGTCTATTACTGTGAGGCCTTTATGAGCGTCCACATTTGTTAAGTATCCTTATGCAAGCCTTGTATGAAGGGTATGTACATAATTTGATTTCATCTGCATTATGTGTATGTATGTGTGTGTGTGTGTGTGTTGGGGTTTGTGGTTTATGGATTTGTGTTTGTGTTCTTGTACAAAGTATTCAATTAAAACACAACTATAAAACCCCAAAATAATAGAGTAAAAAAATTTTTTTAATTGATGCTGAACTCAGGTGTATATGTGTTTTATCATTTTTTCCCTTTTTTTTTCCTTTTCTTCTACCAACCTTTCCCGTGGTATCACCCACTACTGGGTTTCAGAAGCACGCAAATGTGCACAGTGCATGTGTACTGGGAAAGAGGGGTTCTTTCCCTTAACGTAGGGATAGTGTTAAAGAGATCATTATCAGTATCTAAAAACATATATATATATATATATATATATATATATATATATATATATATATATATATATATATATATAATAGGAACTGGAAATGGTTGTGAAACACCAGGGCACAGGGGAAAAGTCATCATTAGGCTGCCAGTACATAACCAGGACTCCGGAGTGCGAGTTAGGATTTCCCCCTGTGACTCATGGTTGTAAATATCAGAGGGGGGGAGGCACTCCTGGTGAACAGCAGTTAATTTTAATACGAGAACATTTTGTGACCTTAAGTAGTGCCCTGATGCCCGCTGTTGACGCACATGTTTGGACATTAGATAGGCCTGTGATGAAGGTGGTTGACGTCACCACAAGATGTGTGGGGACATCGGTGTGATTTATTAGGAGGGGGCTCTGTCTTTGTTATTTATGCCTTTTGTGTTTGACCTGGTAGTACTTCATTACTTGGGGTTTTTTTCCCAATCTTTTCTGTGTGTATATTGTGTGTTTGTGAGAGAGAGAGAGATTTACATAACATAGGCTCTGTGTTGTCATGCCACCTGTTGTGGTAGATTGGGTAGTACTTACTAGGGTTTTTTTAAAACTTCTTTGTTTGTGAATGACATGCTTACATAGATGTATGGATATGATCGGGAAGGAAGTTGGTGTGTGTGTGTGTTGTGTTTTATGTGTTTGTTCATGCTCACATGCACTGTTCTGTATTTCTGTTTATGTTTCAATTTTGTGAAGTGCCTGCCTTAGCAAAGGAGTTTGGCTGCATATATCTGGTGGTATCTTATGGGTGGGATAGATCAGGGTCATAACTGATATAATATGAAGGTGAATTGTTGTCAGTTGCTGACAGTGTAGACGGCTAGCCACATAATAACTTGTGCTGTTTGGGATTTATAAACAAGAGCTGTAATTGCAGCAGAGAAAAGGAAATGAAATGAGACACCCTGTCAAGTTTTTATTTGTCTAGTTTGTTAATGTTTCTTTTAGTACCAAAATTTGTTGAAACACAATTCTCCCAAAATATATTTAGGTTAGCCATGTCTTGTAATAGTCCACCCCCCCAAAAAAAAAAAAAAAACACACAAAAACCCCTCTTTGTTATCTTTTTTTGAAAGTCTTATATTGCAATTTGGATGGCAAATTTTGTGATCTGAGGTGGAAGTTTCAGATGTGTGGTTATTGGTGCTCTAATGAAATCAATCAACATTTCATTTCTGTTAATTTCTAAAAGGTTTGCCATAAAATGTTGTAAGTTAGCCTTTTGCTGTTATCATCTTAATAGGACTTGAAGTTATGGGGTGTAATTATTATGTCAGTTTTACTAGGATGACTACAGACATGTATGTTAGTTTGTATTTAAGCCAAACCGTTGTTTTTTATTTGGGGTTTGTGAGCTTTTGTTTGGTTGGATTTTTTTGTGTGTGTGTGTGTGTTTTTGTTTTGGTTCCTTGGCTAGCACTTTGAAATTCACCAATGGTGAGATTTTTGCATAAATTTATGCGATGGCTTTCACTCATTCTGATTTTGGGGTTGATGTCATAAACACAGCACCAGTGTGCGCGATCTTTTTGAAATGTTGTCGTCTGCTCCGACCAGCACCCAATGGCCTACTCTACTGAAAGGCAGAACTGATTTCAATGTGTGTGCAAGATGTGCTGTGTTGCATTTGCACATGGGAGTTAAGTTTATTAGTCTCATCATAAGGACTTTCTGGGGAGTAGAGTTGGTAGGTACTGATGTTCACTTCAGAGGAACTATCCTCTTGAATGGGTGCCTTGGTGATGGCTCAAACCCAGGCTATTAGATCACAAGCTCAATGCTCTAACCACTGTCCTTTCCCACCCCCCATAGTCTAACAGTTTGACTTCTGTGTAAAGTTCTGGGTTTGAATCCAAGTCAGGACAGCAAAACAAAAAAAAAGGCAACCTGCCGAGTTCATGTTCTGAATTTAAAATGACACTTTTACAAGTGTCTTATTAAATAGCAATGCAAGTCCCTAATTTGAGGCTTTTGGTGGAAAACTAGGCAAGAAAACTGTAATTGCATAGTGTAGTCTGGTACATCATTATTAATTTTTTGGGGGAAAAAAGATAGAGAAAGAAAGAAATGGGGAAAAAAGTATTCAAGTGGATTTAATTAATTGTCTCAGCAGACTTCATTTGATTCCCATTTTGATCAGTCATTTGTTTTGTATGTTCGACTTGTCAAGATTTTCTGCTCTGTTACTTTCTTTTTACAATCTTTTTTATTCTTCTGGGTCTTGATTTTATCTTTTGTTGTGCGTGGTTTAATTTCTAAACCAGGAAATACTGTAAGGAAGACCCAAAAAAATCTCATCCACAAATCAGATGTTATCCATTTACATCCCTGTCGGTAAAATTCAGTTTGCTCAGCATGTTGAATTTGATAATTGACTTGTTCAGTGTACTGGTACTGTCCCCTCTCCTCATTGACTGTATTCCTCCTCCTCCCTCCATGATCAAGGAAGTTTAGAAACCTGGCGGTTATGAGCCGAAGAGCAAACAGAACCTGGATCACACATGCATGTTTATTTGTAAAACGTGTATGCATTGTACAGATATTCTGTGTCATCCTCCAGCAACCCTCTTTCAGCTTTATCGCCCCCCCCCCCCTCCCCCCCTCCCAAATAAAACCTCTCTCTCTCTCTGTCTCTTTCTCCATGACTGCTAATATTTTTCACACAGAAAGTTGATTAAAACTAGGTTTTCATCAGTGCAACCTCTATAACACATCTACTGCTACTGCCATCACTCTTACCATTACTTCTTGCCATATGATTGGCTGCAATTTCTACTGCTACTGCTCCTACTACTGGTATTAGTATTACACTTGCAAGTGTGTGCATGTTCACAAGCATGCATTTGTACATAGACACACACACACACACACACACATACACACACATACATCTACACCTACACCAGTTCATATTAATTAAAGTATTCACTTTCTGCTTCTAGTAGGCTTAAAACATAGCATGATAGAGTTGATGGCTGTTGATCACAAGACTTTGCTTGTAGAACTTTTGGTTTTTTTTCAGGGTATCTCCCCCCCCCCCCCCCCCCCCCCCAAAAAAAAAAATTATAATTTTATATATAATATATATATATATATTATATATATATATATATACAAAATTCCCCCAAAACAACAACAACAAAAAACAACAAAAGTCCTCAGCTAGCTCTCCAAAATTTTCCGGTGGTGAGATTTTGTATATGTGACCATTTTTACCCACTATTAACTGATGAAGGTAGTTGCATTCTGACTCAGGGAATTCAGAGTATTTAAATATTGGGGACATTCACTCATAGATTCGTACATGTATGATATTGATAACCCTAAGTTTAACAGTAGACACAGCGGATGTCTAAAGCTCTCTGTTTGCTGAAAGTGTCTGCAAAAGACAACTACATCATATAGGGGATTCTTTTGTTCTTCTTCTTCTTTTCACAAAAATGAATCTTATGGTAACTCACATCGTTATTTTTCCTATTCCACTGTTATTCTCCTGATTTTCTCCAGTACAGGACAATGTAGAACCTTGCAGAGATAGAGAAAGATGGCAAACTGTAGTGGCACTATGTGGAGCTACTACAGGCGACAGCGGTGATGGGAACAGGTGACAGGTGTTCCTGCACATCTCTTTCTGACAAACCAGGTGGTGAAGAAGCCAGAAGAAAGACGTATTATAAAGAAAATGGTGCGTGCATTGCAGGGTGACCAGCGTGGTGCGTCCTGTGTCCCTGGAGCAGCTGATGGGGCGGCTGAAGGAGATGTACCAGATCCCTCTCAACATCTTCTACACCCAGTCCAATGGAGAGGTAGGAGGAGTGTGGACGTTTATGCTGGGTAATAATTGTCATAAGGCGGGGTGGGGTGGCCAACGGCATTGATGACTTGAACATTCCCGCATTACCTAGAGAGGGGTAGAGTGTCAGGTTCAGCTTGGCTACTGAACCACTGCCGTGAGAATTCAGTGCGAGCCTCCAGCTGTTCATAAATCAAGGACTAAAAGAAAAGTTAAAATTGTTATTGAGAGAAGGAGGACAGAAAATGCTGGTGTATTTTGAAAGTAAATTTTGTCTTTAAAAATAAGAGGAATCATTTAGATCGGCTTGATGCCAGCAAGAGATTCAGTTATGTCGTACAGTGTTTTTAAAGCTTTGTGTCCTTTTCTTTTTTTACATTTTAGATTGTGTTTTTGAGAAAAAGATATTATTTTATTTCTTATTTATTTTATTTATTCTTTTATATCAAGGATAATAAAATAAGTACTTATGTGCTTTTTTACACCCAGTCCCCATGTGTATGCGGTTTTGTAAATGTATTAAATGTACCAAAGGGGGGTGCGTGTGTAAACAAATGTTTTGCTGTCTTTCACTAGCTCATAGTCTGACAAAATGTCACAGAAATCACACCCTATGCACGTGCCTGTCTTGCAGATCTTGATCCCACTGAAAACTCAGGCGGACCTGGACAGCGCCATCCAGCTTGTGGATCAGAACGAACACACCTCCAGCCTGCGCCTGTACCTCACCTCCCCCACCGAGTCACCCCACCCCACCCACCCCACCCATCCAGCACACCCTGCTGCCACCAGCAGCACCCACGTGGCTGTGCATCACACCGCCCAGGTGAGTGGTCACTGGGGCTGTCTGCAAGATTGATTTTTTTTTGGTGGGGGGGGGGTGGTGGTTTGTTTTGGAGGGTTGTTTAGGTTGCTTTTGCAGGATTGTTTGTTTACGTGAGTGGATTGTGTGTCTGGAGAAAGGGGACTCTTAGTCATACCATTGTTTCCTGCACACACACATATATACATACATGCATGCATGCAAAGCACATGTTTAGGAATGCGCACGAAACATGCCTTAGCGGTGTGGGAGTTCACCTTGTTTGGATAAGTAATGAGAGATTACGTTGATTCTTCTGATGGTGATGAGCCTATTGATAACGTTCGCACATCTGTTGCCGTTCAGATTAATCTCTTTGTTTTGGGTATTTATGGTGTCACTGTGTGTGTGTTTGTGTTTTGTTTGCATATGTGTGTGTGTGTGTGTGTGTGTGTTTTGCGTGTGTCTGTGTTTATATACAGTGTGGTTCGGTACTTTATAAGAATTACAAATGTTAACAGGGTAAAGTAGATATATTCAGATCAGCCTCCTGTCCCTATTTTGTCCAGCTGTCCTAATATTTTGAGTGTTCATACAACTGTATAATCACTTTGCATAAAATACAGAGAACTGCTCATGACACTAATTTTTGACTGTTAGTACAACTGTGTAACATAAAAAGGAATGCTCATGATATTTTTACCGTCTGTAAAACTTTATGATAGTTTTGCCTAGAATATAGATAACGGCTCATGTAAGTAGGAAAAGTGGTTGGGTTTGTTTGGTTTTTTTTCATAAGGATTTTTAGTATGAAGATTTACGGTTCATGGTATTTTGACTGTTAGTACAACTGTATTCATGTCCCTTTGCGTGAAGTACAGATAGGATTTTGGTGTGAAGATTGTGTGTCAAATGTTGAACTGTTGAAGAAAAGTGATCACTTACACTTGTGTACATACTTGATACACCAGCTTTATGTCCTGCAAAAGTGAACAGAAACAATGGACACTGTTTTCACTAGTTATCTGATATGTTTCCTACTTTGATCATAAAACATTTGTTAGAGGTAATAAATGAGTTGTAACAGACAGATTTGAGAGGCGTGGCTTACACACCAGTATGTTTTTTAAGTCAGAAAGTAACCAAGAATCAATTCAAGTTAAATAATTATTTGTTAAAGAGAATGTGCCATCTGCAGTGGTTTCATGGTGTGGTGTGGTGTATTGGTAGCAGATTGTTGTTATGGTGTATACTGTATGTGTTGTGTGTGTGTGTGTGTGTGGAACAGGCCCACCGTAACTCTCCCAGTCCACCCCCGGGCTCTCTGCCTGCCAAGGACTACATTCGCACCAGCTCCTTTGTGGAGGGGGAGGGGGCCTTCATTCCAGAAAATGATCTGGTCAGTGGCTCTGTTCTCTCTGTTTTGGGGTGTGTTTGTAGCATGCATGCGTATCTGTGCGTGTGCACATATGTGCATGTGCTTGGGTGTGCACACATGTATGCATTCATGTGTATTCTGAACTTGAGAGTGGGGAGGTTGTAGAGATCTGCAAAAGACCAGTATAGTGATGAGAAGGGGTAAAGTGGTGTTGGTGGTGGTAGTGGTGGAGGAGGAGGAGGACTGGGTGTTTGAAGATTAATAGGGCTTGAGATTACAGGAAGCACTTATCCTTTCATTTCCTCTGGCTGGTATTCAGAAAGAACAAACTGTTTGGATGAATTACTCAACCGGCCTTGCATGTTGGCGATGTGAAGCTGTCAGTGTTCGGCGGTGATCAACAGTGAGGTGGAAAAGCAGGATGTTTTGACAGGGCGCCAGCCATGCTGACATTTGGTTATATCACAGGAAGAGGGACCTTGATTGCTGCAAAACGGTATGCTTGTGTTCTTTGCCGAGTTAACGTTGTTAACCTCTTGCTTCGTTGCCTGTGTCAACAGCCAGGACTGAACCTCTTCCTCTCACAAAGTGTGACACCCCCTTCTCTCTCTCTTTCTTTCTCTCTCTCTCTCTGTCTCTCTCTCTCTCTGTCTCTCTCTCTCTCTGTCTCTGTGAGTGGGACAATGGCCTGACAATAACAATGGTAGCGTAGTCCTGAAACTGCTGATGCATGAAGGGACTTCTTTCATTGGCTGGCTGCTTGTTGTGCTGCTATTGGCATTTTTGTGTATGTGTGTGTGTGTGGGTTTTCTTTCTTTTTTTTTGGGGGGGGGGGGGTGATATTTGTTTTGCCTGAGTGGGGAGGGGGGGGGGATCTGGGGGGAGGGGGGATCAAGACTCCTCTGGTTCTTGATCTATTATTTTCTCACAATTTTTCCCTCCTTCTTTTTTTTTATAAGAAGATTCTATCTGAAGACTTTGTTGTGAAAGGCTTTTTTTTTTCTTTTAACGTAGAATTTCTAAGACCCATCTCCTCCCTCATGTCACTGATTTACATAAATATGTTTTTACTAACTCTGTTCATTAACTCTTTCTGATCTCATCCAAATCTAAGCAAACTGGCATATCTCAGCATGCAAATCCTAAGATCACTGTCAAGAATGCTAAATTTAGCTCGCCCCTTCCATTTACCTAGTCCAAGTGTGGTCAGTTCCTGCTACAATTATCACCAGCTGGCCCAAGCTGGGATGGGATGGGATGGAATGAATAGCAGCTGAGAGCAGCTGAAAGTGGGGGAAACTGACAACTGTGAGGATATGCTGTGAAAAGGAGGACCCTCAGATGAGGTCCCATGTGCACCTAACATACATCTTTTGTAGAAGAGCAGGTCATTTGGGGGGCTTATGGTGGTGGATGACAGGAACAGGCCCATCATTATGATGTGGAGGGGGATGGGCTCCATCAGCTCCAACTTTCAACTTAGGGGCCGGGGGGGTGGTTTGTTTGAGGGACAAGGGGGCTTTATTCCTCAGTGAGAGCTTTGAGGTTCTTCAGTGGTGAGACTTTTTCAAATGCAACCGTTTTCTTTTTGGTCCACACCTTAAGGTACCTACATTCCAACTTCAGGGAATTGAACCAGGACAGTTAGGAGGTACATCCCTGCTCTCCAATTTTCAGCTGTTGTTGATTCTTTCGACATGCCCTAGTCTGTAAGCACAGGAGTCCAACTAATTTAGAGTCTCCTCCAAATGACTTGGCATTCAGTTTGATTTTCCCATTAAACTCAGAAGACAGGGCAAGGCTGGGAATTGAACCTAGCGCCTCACAGTTTTCTTGTTTGGAAGGTGACCATTTAAACCATCCTGCCACTTTCCTTCCTACTACAGCAAATGAAACAGTATAGCTCAGCTTATCACAGCACTGTGTGACATGCAACATGTCATCTCAGATAAGGAAGGAAGTTGCACATTCTAGCGCAGCACACACCAGCACTGCACAGCAGGATAACACAGCACCCTCTCCCCTCCTCCCTTTGCACGCGTGTGCATGTGCACCAGTGTAAATCTATAGATAGAAACGGATGCATGCTATTGCAGAGTGATGATGATGGTGATATTTGTGTGTGTGACAGGATATTTATTCCTACCGCAATGGTTCCGTGTCCGACAGCATCTCCTCTCTGGATCAACAGTCTGTGGATAGCAGCTACATTAGTGCCAGTGGCCAGTAAGTGTGCTTGTGTGTGTGTGTTCCTTCTTTAATTTAACGTCTTTACACATGAAGTGATATGAGACAAAATGAGTCAGTGAGTGTGTGTGTTATATTGTGTGTGTGTGTGTGTGTGTGTGTGTGTGTGTGTGTGTGTGTGTGTGTGTGTAAAATCTGTGTGTGTGTGAGAGAGAGAGTGTGTGTGAGAGAGAGAGAGAATGTTCCTATGTTCATGTATATTTTTTATTCTTATAGATGCGCACGTGTTTGTTTTCTAGAAGCGGGGATACTTACCCATTCAGGAGAAGAGACTCACGGAGAAGTGTTCTGTCAGACAGCGCCAAGGATGACTATGGCAGAGATCCACATGGTGAGTTCACTGCTGTCTGTTGTCTGCTATATGTGCTAGGGTTGGTTTTTTGGGGGTTTTTTTCCAGGTTTTTGTTATTCCTTGGCTAGAGCTCTGAGGTTCACCAATGGTGAGATTTTTGGTATGCAACCGTTTTTTACCCACTCAGGCTTTCGGGATGGTGTCCAAACATGACACCTGTGTTCAGGCGCTTTTTAAAATTTTTTTTAAAAAAAGAAAGAAAGAAAAAAAATGGCCCATTCCTACCAGCACACAATGGCCTACTCTTCTGAAAGGCGGAATGGGTTTTTAACGTGTGTTCAAAATGTTCTGCATGTGTTCACAGGGGGTCTCGATTTTCTGATCTGAAGGACTTTTGGGGGGAGGGGAGTCAGTACTGATATAACTCCAGGGTAAAGCTCCCTAAAACGGACACCTTTGTGGTGGCCTCATAGTGAGCGGTTACATCGCGCAAGGCTCTAACCACTAGGCTATCCCTTCCCCTTCTTCTGTGTAAACTGTCTGCATGATGTTAACATGTCTGACTTTCTGAACCACTGTTTGTAGAGAAGGACAGAAAGGTGGAAATTTAAGACCCCATTCTCAATATGTTGCAGCCAAGAAACACTTTGGGACGTTCCCCAGAGGGTTTGAGTCTACCCCCCATCCACCGGCTGTTGACGGAGCAGGTGAGTCCACAGTTGTGCATTATAGTGTGCGTACCCTCCATTGGCATGGTAATAGGTTGTCATATGGATTCCATATACTTCAGTGGTAAGCAACAACTCGCCAGTAGCATTTGGAGAAAGTGGAAGTTAGCCAGTGTGACACAATCACCAGCAAAGCACCACAAGAGAAAATTGGAGGATTTGTTATCGCTGATTGTTAGATTTTTTGTAGTGGCACCAAACTTGCTTTAAACTTAAAAGAGTAAACCCCCTTCTACAATTTGCTAGATATTCTTCCTCAGCTTCCAGAGAAATCAATTTTAGTTTTTGGTTGTTTGTTTTGGGGGGGTATTTTTGTTGGGGGGGGGGGAGGGGAAGTCATTGAGTAAATGATTCTTTGATTGTTGAACTGGAAAAAAAAGTCTTCACTTTTCACTTATTTAAAAAAAAAAAATGTTTAGTTATTTTCTGTTTCATTAATACTGTCATACTTTAAAAGGTTTTGTTGTTTTCACTCTCAATTGGTTTTTTGTTTTTAAGCCAAAATTTCTGTTTCTGTTTGTACCCAAAAGATTATTCTTATGTCAAACCCAAATTTCAGTTCTTGCTTTTTCTTAAATTTTGCAAAAGTATGTGAGAAAGAATCACAGTTTTATGTATGTCATCTGTATTTGCATAACTAACATCCCTTGAGTCATTCATTGAATATTTAAAATGTCTTTCACTTAGATGATAATGTTAATGTATTTAAATCATGTAAAAGATTATGCAAAGAAACAAGCATGTGAAATTTTTGTTTTGAATCATTCGGGGACTAAATATTCCCTTGTTAACATTTCTGGTTTACTTTGAATAATTCGGAATATAACTAGTTTGCTGTAAACTGTAGAGATAATACACTTTATTTGTGTGACACAAGTTTTGAAAACCAATCCAAACTGGGAATAGAGGTAACTTTTTTTTTAGCGATGTGAGTTATTATTAAAAAACAAAGAAGTTTTCTGATTTTAGAAAGCAGTTAATCAGTGTCAACAGTATCATGGTCATTATAATCATAATCAAAAGTTGGATGGGAAAGATTAGAGAATCATTAAGAGATATACGGATTATAACACTCAAAATAAACTTTTCAGGAAACAGTATCATGGTCATTATAATCATAATTGAGAAAGAATCATTAAGAGGTATACAGATTATAACACTCAAAATAAACTTTTCAGGAAACAGTATCATGGTCATTATAATCATAATTGAGAAAGAATCATTAAGAGGTATACAGATTATAACACTCAAAATAATAAACTTTTCAGGAAACAAGACGTTCCCTCGGTCCACATACCGCCGGCCAGAAGCAGAGTACACAAGCGTGCGCACGCTGATGTCGCGGGGCAGCGAGGGGACGTTGAGCACCTGCAGCAGCAGCAGCAGTGGTTTGCCCACGGAGCCTGACATGGACTCCCCAGGTGCAGCCTACCGCACCACTGCCCTCTTCTCCAAGTGTAAGTGTGCCCTCTTCTTCCAGCCACACTGCTGACTGGGGAGACAGGACAGCAGATGACATGAGCTGTGTCTTGAATGAAAATCTACTGTGCTGACTGATGTCTGCTGTGCAAATGTCTGAAGTTGTTCCTTTATGCATGGCGTTGCTTTGGGGTTTGTTAGGGTTTGGGTTTCTTGGTTGTTGTTTTTTTTTTGTTTTTTTTTTGGGGGGGGGGGGATATAAACAAGGAAATCAACAGCACATCCTTGTCCTGGAGATCAAATAAGATTGTGACTCTGTATCAGTAAGGGAAATAAGATTGTGGCTCTGTATCAGTAAGGGAAATAAGATTGTGACTCTGTATCAGTAAGGGGTATTTTGGTCAAGGAAGTTGATCATCTGTTCCAAAGCTGTCATTATCAGATGAAGGTGTATGATATTTATGAATGGAAAGGTACATTCATTGAGGAGGTGTGAATCAAGAGGTATGGCATCTCGAAGGGAAGAGAGTGTGTGATCTAGGCATTCACAGATCGATAGAAACAAGCGTCAGCTGAGAGTTGTGACCATGTTTTCTGTTGTTTTTCTCTCTCTGGCAGCCTCGGGATCAGGTAGGCCTACCAGTTCTTTGAATTAGATGTGCAGTGTTCACAGTGCTTCTGCTCTTTTTTCCCCCTTCTCTTCCTCTGTGTCTGTGTATGTGTGTGCAAGCGTGCATGCACATGTAAATGTGTTCTAAAGAAATAAGTTTGGGACTTACAGGGTACACTTTTGTTTTGCTTTTATGCATCATAGAATTTGTGGCTTCCTCAGGTTTTTTTCCTATTCTTTTTCCTGTTTTGATGGTTTCTATGAACACTTTTTGTTGTTGTTTGTCTTTTTGTCTTTGTGTTGTTGTTGCTTCTCTTTTGCTCTACAAATAACATGAGTTGCGAAAATGAAAGGAAAAAGTATTGTACTGCTGTAGTTCAGATTAAAATTTTTAAAAATCTTGTTTTTCTTTTACATTCAGTGTATTTTCACTGTATAGAGGGGGAAAAGTCATATTTTTTCTTTTTAGAATAAAATGAAATCAACAGCGGAAATCATAATTTATTCATGACAGGTTATATCTGCAGATGAACTCAAGGATTATAGTTACAGATATCCATAAAATAATAAACTGTATAAGGAAAGCATTGTGACATAGGCATTATGACGTAGACATTAGTGTCATGTCAGTGTTGCAAAATTTTGTTTGTTATATTACAGTATGTTTTCATGAAGGATTTTTTGTTTCAATTGGGTTTGTACTCCCTGTATCAAACTCAGTATCAGCTTTCTCTTTCCTGACTTTTTTCCTTATCAAAGTGTTTCATTTGTTCAGAAAATTGATTTTGTGTCATGTTTTACTTGGTAGTTGTTTCCTTTGGGGGTTTTATGTCACAGCTTTGGTTACTTGTTTGCAGTTTTTGTTGTTTTTTTTCCTTTTGAAATGGTAATTCCTAGGGGGTTTTGTTGTTGTTTTGTTGTTTGGGTTTTTTTTGTTTGGTTTTCTTTGGGGGGGGGGGAGGGGGTGTAACAATAGTGAATGTGTGCAGCTTATAACTTCTGCTGGCTCTACTGGTTTCTTTATGAAATATGATATTGATATGTTTTTTTAAAAAGTACAGTTGGAATGGTCAAGTTACGAATCTGATTAATCATATCTCTTCTGCTGCAAAATGCCTTGCACAATATTCCATAGCCATTTTATTTTTGTAGTTATGCGCTCAAAATAGTCTAGCAGCTGAAGAAATCCTAGCAATTTTGGATGGAAAAAGAAATCAGAACCCATCATTTGAATCACAGAAGAGCCAGGTTTTTCCACCTTATGTGTTAGTGTGAAGGCTAGCTTTCATTGTATATATTATACCCTATGTGAAATGCAGTTCAGCATGTAGAAGAACAGCAAAAACAGTCCTCTGTTATAGGTTTAAAAGATGCACGGATTATACACTCAGAAGAAATTATAGCCCAAATGTGATGCAGTAAATATACTATGAAAGAAATAGCATTGTACATGAAAAAGATAGAAACTAGTAAGTAACAGAAAGGGACAGATTGTATGTTAAGATTTTGTAGAGTTTTTAATGGCGCCATCACAGTTAAAAGAATAGTGCATAGGTTTGGAAGAATTAGTGTGTTGAAAGTTTTTGTGTGTATTTTTACTTTAATTGCATACATGCTTTCTTCTGTGGTGGATGGGGGGTATATATACTAAGTGTGAACGATGCTTATTTCTGTATTGTCTGTTACTCTTTGCCAGTCTGAAAAGAAAAGGTTTTTAGTGTGTATTTGTGCAGTTCAGATACATGGAACAAGATATAGTAGCCCTGTGTCTACTTCGCTGTCTCTTGTTCTCATATCTTTCATTTCCATTTATATTCTCATTGTATTTTCTTACACTGGAGAGCACCTAACACACACGTATACATTTTTTTTTTAAAAAGAAGACACATGCTCTGTTAAAAAATCATAATTCTGTCAAATTTGCCCTTTTCTTAGAACTTTGCAGATCCCTTTCTAATGCTAGCTCAGTTGCCATACTAGGCCTAGTCACCCAGTCTTTTATGTATTTGTTTCTTTTCTTCTTGATATCTCTCTGAAATCTTCTCTGGAAAAAAAGTTTTTATCATTGCCAACATGTAGGCTCTGTATACTTTTCACTTCTATCTATCTCTGTCTCAGTCAGTCTCTCACTGTCTGTCTGTTTCTGTCTGTCTGTCTGTTTGTCTGTCTCTCCCTCTCTCTCTCTTCCCCCCCCCCCCCCCCCCCCTTCTCACCCTCACTCAGAGGAGCAGCTTGCCTATTTCTCATATATCCATTTTCTTTTTTGTTCTAAGGTCCATTTTTGAAGTTGTTTTTTTTTTAAACAAGTCCATTTCATATTAGATGATAAATAGTTGTGAAGGTACTGAAATTTGATAGTTTCTCATAATTTGTGCTGATAAAACAAACCTAGACATAATGACATGTTCATTTATCGATATTAGTTGTACCAAGAAGATTACTCTTATTTCCTGACTTTTGGGAAGGCTGAAAGCAAGCTGAAAGGGATGTGACAACTGATGGTCATAATCTTTATAAAGTTCACTCAAAACTTCGTTCTTTTCCTTGTTTTCATCAGGCAGCAAAAAAGATGCGTAGATGAGACTGGTAGTTTGATGATAATGGTATAAACAAACAATTCAGGAGATGTTACTTCTTCTTGTTTAGTTAATGTTGTTTTCTCACTTCAAACCATCTTATGTTTCGTGTACCATGCCGTTATTGCTTGTGCTGTATTGGAATGCTTGTTCAAATACTGTGCGTTAACATGAAGGTATTGTCTGACAGCTCCCAGAGCTCCCACAAACTGGAAGAGGGGTCGTGTCCTGGGTACGGGGGCCTTTGGAATGGTGTACCTGTGCTACGATCAGGACACGGGGGTGGAACTGGCTGTCAAACAGGTGCAGCTTGGAGCAATGAATGCTGAAGTGTCCAAGGTAGGCAGTGTAGGAGTATGTCATTTTGGAGGTGTTGAGGATTTGGGACATAGCGTGTAGTGCTGTCTCCATCCCGTTGTGTCTCATTGTTTGCAGTCTTATAAGTATCCATTATCTTTGGTATTTGACTTGGTATTTTATGTGTTAAATTCTTTGGCTTCAACTTTCTTTTCCACCTCACTCTCTCTTTCTCTCACTCTCTCACTCTCTCACTCTCTCTCTCTCTCTCTCTCTCTCTCTCTCTCTCTCTCTCTCTCTCTCTCTCTCTCTCTCTCTCTTTCTCTCTCCTCTCTCCTTCTTCTCTCCCCTTGTGTTTCTTAAAAGAGGCATTGTCTGTTGCATGGCTGTCTTAAGAGGCAGAAAATCTTTGCCGTTGTTTTCCTTTCAGCTCAGAAACCGTTCTTGAACAAGTGTGTGCAGATCAGCTTGTGGTAGGTACATTGTGTAGGTCACTAAACGGGGCATTTCACTGTGTGTCTGTGGTGTTGGTGCAGGAGGTTCGGGCCCTGGAGAATGAGGTGCAGTTGTTGCGGAACTTCCAGCACGAACGCATTGTGCAGTATTATGGGTGCCAGGAAGACAACAGTGTTCTCTCCATCTTCATTGAGTATCTGCCTGGGGTGAGTAGCTTAGCTGATGTAATGATGCTTTGCGTCATGTTCAACATATATGAAGCATGTCCATATGTTGGTTTGATTAGAGATCGGGATTGCTTTATGATGATCGTATGAAACTAAGGAACAGTTTCTTTGCTGTGCCTGGCTAACTAAAAACATAGTTTCCAGCAGAGTCAGTGACTCACTTTGATAAGCTGTTAACTCTGTTCCAATCTTTAAAGTCCGTTTTAGCGACGGAGTGAATTCTAGCAGTTGTTGAAAGTGACCATAAGATTTTGCTGGAGACATGAGTGTTTACTGGATTTTAATGCTGCTTATATAATTATAATTGAGTTCAGAGCAAAGAGCGGTTGTATAGGTTTATTTGAAATGTTTTGACCTGACAAAGGTTTTTTAAAAAGCTGCTTGTCAGTTGAGAAACAATGTTTTGTGACTGATTTTAGATGAAGCTTTTGTACACGTTTGTGGTAAGTCTTTGTTATTGTGGGTGTTTGGCAGGGTTCGGTGCTTGATCAGCTGAAACAGTATGGGCCACTGACGGAAATAGTTGGACGCAAGTATACCCGTCAGGTGTTGGAAGGTCTGGCCTTTCTGCACAAAAATGTCATCGTCCACCGCGATATTAAAGGTAGGTCATCACCATTGATAAGAAGTCCTGATGTCTTGCTAGGCCCTGAGTAGATGCTCCTCTTGTTACATCGCGGTGGTGGTGATGGACGGGTTTTGGGGGGGGGGGGGAGTATTGTTGATGGGGGTGTGTGTAGGGATTGTGTCTTTTTGTTTGTTGTTTTGTTTCCTTTGCTGTATGACTTTGTTCTACATAGATCCTGAAAGTGGGTATGGGTATATGGAATGAGCTTTGTTTAGACCTCTGATAGACCCTGCTTTGATTACCGTGTAATATTGAAGTTATGTCTGTACTGAGTTAGTCTGTATGTGACATTATTCGCTATATAAGGGGCTGAGAGTTGTTCACCAACCAAAGGATCAGCCAAACAGTGAAGAAAAGTGGAGAGGATGGTGAGGATTGTTTCTTGATAATTGTGAGTACAGGACACAGGTGTCAGGCAATGTAGAATACAATTGGTCCCAGGCTGACAGGTTTATTTGTTATCGATGTAAGCACAAGTGCTAAGGCCTACATCAAAATGGTGTTATGCTTTGGAAAATGATGTTGTGATTGTCTTCAGCCATGACAAGCTCTTTGCATGACATCTTTTACTCATCATTGAAGGAGGAAAAATCATCTGAAGTTAGAGTACGGCTGCATGTATGGTGAAATATTTGAAAACAGCCAGGCATGCAAACTTCTCATCCATTGTGTATTTGTATTCTCAGTTTTCCGTAGTGTGGTAAAGTGAAACACTGCTTGTTCTGGGCAACTACAACATATATTCAGAGAGCACTACAGCACTACCTAATGAAGAGTAAAACTATTATGTCTTGGGTATCCTTTGCTTTCTGTCCATCATGCAGGTAGTTGTGAAAAATGTGATCGGAAATGCTTACTCTTCTAATCTGATAAAAAAGCAGCTGCTGTGTTTGTTATTCATAGATAATGCCACTGAAGACAGGTTGATGTAGAGACGCATACCATGTGGTCAGCACATTTACAAAACAGCAAAGAAAATTACATAAAATTGATGATAGGTATATTTATTGCATTAAAAAAAAAAGGGGAAAAAAGAAAAGAAAGACAGCTAATTCTAAAGATATTTGATCAGTTTAGATGTAGTATTACCTTCAGAAAAAGTGTAAAGGCTTGAAATATTTTGTGAAGATTCATTTGTTTGTTGTGGAGGGTTTTGTGTTTGTTTTTTGTTTTTGTGTGTTTGTTTTGCTTTTAGGGGTGTGTTTGTTTTGCTTTTAGGGGGGAAGGGTGTTTTGGGCTGATTTATGATGGAATACTTTCATGTTTTATGATTTGGCATACCTAGACAGTTCAGACAAGATATCACACTTGAATTGTGAAGATCTTTGATTGTGTGTCACCAACCAAAAACCATAAGCACAGAAAGAGGGAATGGGAAAAACCATGTGTTCTGATGCAAAAGCTAAGAATCCATAAAAATTTACCTTCTTTTTTTCCCCCCACCTCTCCTTCCCCCACAGCTGCCAATGTGCTGCGTGACACCCAGGGCAACGTGAAGCTGGGTGACTTTGGGGCGTCAAAGCGTCTGCAGGTGATTGCCAGCGCCACGGGGCTCAAGTCTGTGGTGGGCACCCCGCACTGGATGGCTCCTGAGGTCATCAACGGGGATGGCTACGGGCGAAAAGCTGATGTCTGGTAGGTGGAGCCTTCAGTTCTGATCGAGGGCTTTCTATGGGAAACTGTATTGAGGAGGAAAAGTCTTCTTTTAGTGTCGTTATTCTTGTTTGTTTTCAGATTTTGTCGGGGGGGGGGGGGGGGGGGGGGATTCTCTCAAAATAGCATCTTTGTATTTCTAGAGGTTTTCTATCTAGTAATGTTTTTCTCTCATGATCATAATGTGTTGATCAAACAGAAATTATTTATATCCCTTTATCTTCACAGACTTGTACTCTCAAGTTGTCTTTTGTGTGTGTGTGTGCCAGTTTTTGTGACCCAGGAAAGTTATTGCACAATGTTCCCCTCACCCCCCCACCCACTTGATACCCTAGTTTTTATATATCAGTATCTCTTCTTACCTGACCCTGATGCCTCACTTGCCATATATATATATATATATATATATATATATATATCTGATTGAGAAATATGATTCATAGATAGGTGTGATAATGTCAACAATTTGTTCTTTTGATTACTTGAAGTTTCATTCTTCACATTTTGAGTGGAAGTTTTTGTGTGTGGTTTTTTTCCCTTTAATGAGGTGTCTTTTTGTAAAGCACGCCAAATGTAAACTCTTTTTCCCACTGAAAGATAAATTGTGTAATGGACACTGTAGGAAAAAGTGGAAGAAGATTGTAAGATTCTGTATTACTGTTCAGTATCCATCAAAAAAAAAAAATCCTCTGTTTTTGTTGTTGTTTTTTTGGTCTTGTCTTCTCAGTGCTGGCACTTTGGTTGTGTGATATCTGTTTGCTGTCCTCAGCACACAAATAGAAAAAAACACCAACAACCTAAAACAAAAAATGTTTTTAAAAAATGGGTCTGTCTTCTAACACTGTTGTTGCTGTGTTGGTGGCAGGAGCGTGGGCTGCACGCTGGTGGAGATGCTGACAGGCAAGCCTCCCTACAGTGACTACGAGCCCCTGGCGGCCATGTACCAGATCGTGTCTAACAAACACCCCAAGTACAGACTGCCCCCGCAGTGCTCAGTGCATGTGGAGAACTTTCTTCTGCTCACCTTCAAAACTGCTGTGGCTGAGAGGCCTTCCGCCGAAGACTTATTGAAGGACAAGTTTGTACGAGATTTCACATAGTCTTCGGTTGTTGTTGCGTGCAGCCATTGTGCCTTCGTCTCATAACTGTCATCAAATCTACTTAATTTATACGATCAGTGACAGCCAGGACTGTGCTGTGGACAAGGTGGGCAGGTGTGGAAAGGAAAAAAAAGTATTGGACTCTTCTGGGAAAGCCTTGTTTGTTACCCTCTGTGTTGACCTGCTCAGTTAAAACGTGTGTGCCCCCAGCTGGGACCTTTGGTGTGTTCATTTCAACATTGGATGTCATCGTGTTACATGTTCAGCAGAGACTGAAGAATCAAATGGGGTTGGTTTAGTTCGTCAACAGAAAGGTGAATCATGCTCGACGGGGGTTTTTGGGGTTTTTTTTTTTGTCAAATGTTCAAAGGAGATGTGATTGTAGTTAGATTGTTGTTACCTTGGAGCGGAATCCTATGTGATCTTGCAGCATGTGCAACTGGGAAGTGAAGCGTTATAACTGTGATTGTGTAAAGTGTGGAAAAGTAAGAAGCCATTTTCTGGGTGTTCTTTTGTGAATTGTTTTGCATTTGCCTCGGCGAGGTGTGATCCCGAAAAGCGTCAAAATACAAGTGGTTACACCTGTGATCTTTTGAAGTCTGTGTAATACCCTGCAATACCCTGGTAGAATGAGACATATATTGTTTCACCTTAAACTGTTAATATAACATCCACTAGTAGTTTGTATATGATATGTCTTTTTAATTTGAAAATGCGGTATATTTTAAGCAAACTAACTCCAAATCAAAGCTTTAGTTGACTTTTTTTTTTTTTTAAGTTTAAAGAAGAGAGTCCTTCGGTGTTTCCATGATTCTCTCTACTCTGTGTCCACTTTTTCTCTTCCAAAAGAAAATCTGTTTCTTGTAGAAAAGGGTATAAGAGTTTTCCTACATGAACCAAAGAAGTTCTGTGAACACTTTTGACTGGACTGCAGTACACCTTAACATTTGTTGTCTTTCAGAAAACTTGACAAATGCTAGTTTAAGTCCATTGTCTACTGTGGGTTGCATAGCGAGACTTCAGAACATGTTATGAGTGAGTTTTGTTGTTTGTTTTTTACTGTGTTACTTGTGCATGTGTGTGAATACATGTGTGTGTGTGGGTGGGTGGTAGTGTGCGTGTGTAGGGAAAATGGGGTGGCTTTTAATCATGTCTAGAGTGAATATTTGCTTTGTATGTAAACTGAATCTATTTAGTTCATCTGATGAAGAGAATGCAGTTTAGTAAACAGTATGTGATAACAGAGTTCTCACTGACTGGTAGTGGGGGAGTGGAGACCTCCAAAAATCAAATCTGTCAGAACAGATGAAAACTGTGTTTTATTTTCCTCTGGCAGTGTTTCACTCGATAAACAACCCTTATGTCCCCCAAAAGTTTCAAGATAGTAATGAACAACAGAACAGAATTGAACTTTCCAAAGAAGACTTGAGACCATCATATCTGAGAAACCAAAATTTTGGATTGGAAAAAAAGTCATGCCAATGCACTTTTTTTTGGGGGGGGGGGGGGGGGGTTGCTGCCCCTCAGCCCAGAGCTACAAGATTCATCAATGGTGAGATTTTGCATAAATAACCATATTTGCCCACCATTTAGTTAGCTGCATTCTGACTTCAGGGATTACGAAATTTATGAGTATAATTTTCAGGTAAAGTACAGAATTGAAACCTTGTGAAATCTTGTCAGTCTGATTTATCTTTATGATGATAATGAAGGCAGTTTCTTGTTCAAAACAAGACATGAGAGCATGATGGAAATAAAAGCAGTTTCTTGTTCAAAACAAGACATGAGGGTATCTCCATTGGCTGTCAAGTTCATTGGAACTGTGGCCTATACTCATGACAAATGTCTTGTACATGGTGCTATGTCCTGTGTGGTCACGAACTTTGTAATATTGTAGACAAGTTTTGACATTTCATCACACAACATTGGCAGGTTTGGGTATTGTTTTTGTTTTTCTTTTCTGGGTTGTATGGTGTTTGTGAAAACAAAGATAATTCATTGAATTATCAAAATGATAGGTACACCCTGTTTAAGAATAATTACTTTCAAGGTAGTTTGATATTAAAAATGAAGAAAGTCACAACTGGAGCATGTAGGTAAGCCACTCTATTCAGTTGAGATATCAAAATGTTGTGCATCTGTTCCTTGTATGGATTGTTTGTCATGTTCTTCCATGTATGTGGAATTCAGTCACCATGTAGTGCCTTTCTGTGGTAATGTAGCTCAGTTTTAAAGTCTGTTTTGAGACCAGTCATAAGATTGAAGTACATGGCTATGAAATTACTGTAATGATTTCAGTTGTCAGACCAGCTATTAACATTAGATGATCAAGGAAGCCTGTGTAAGCCAAGTTGAGGGCAAAAATATACAGAGAGTGTAGATGTTTTATCACTCTGTCGTGTATCTGTGGCGTAAACCTGTGCAAGTGAAAGTTGACCTCTGCTAAGTGATTAGCATACAGTAAACCCTTCTGATTTGTCCACTGAGCACACAGTGTTTTTCCTTGAGGCATAGAAAAGCAAACATTACTAAGGATGTGTAGCTGAATATTTTACCTATGTTGTATTATTAGTGCTTTTTGTTGTTGTCATTATACCTACGTCCCAGCGGAGATTTCCAATTTAGGGTTATGAGTGCCTTCTCTCACCCTCTAGAACAATTTATTTCTATCTTACTCCTGCCAAGACCAGTTTACTTAAACTTTCCCCTTCAGTACACACACACAAAGAAGAAGAAAGTAGCCATAATCAGGAACATTTTCTCTGGTTTTTTATCAGTTGTTTTTTTTAATGTCACATCTTCTGTACGTTCCTGTCCTGCTGTTGTCACATTACTCATTCAGATTTTCTCCACCTCGTCGTACCTAGATTCATTACATTGCATCCTCAAGAGTTGAAAGTCCATGTGTAGCGTATCAGTGCTAGGCCACGCCAACCAGAAAGGCCCTGCACTTCTGCTGGGTCACTTCAGTGGTGGTCAGTGATGTCTGTTCTGAGTGAGCACATGCAGTGCACTGCATCACCTACTAAGCCCCTGACTGATCTCCTCATCAAGATGGAGCCAACAGCTCTTACAGTTGCCCCTCTGAAACCAGTATACATCTCCTTCAGCTGCCCACTCCATCCCCAAGCTTCCCCTTCCTTCTTCCCCCAATTACCTCTGTGTTGTTCACAAGATTGGATGTTTGTGCTTAGAGTCTCGAGGGTGTGTGTTACCGTTTGACTGGCGTTATTATTGCATACCGTGTGTTCACTGATATTTCCATTTTATGAAAATTGTACAATATTCATATGCAGTCTTGCATGGCTTGTGCATAATTCTTTGACGATGTCTGACTTGGTGGGTTTTTTTAACAGACTGCATGTGTGCCCATTTGGTTAGGATTAGGTGGTCCAGAATGCTGCTGTCAAAACAATGACTTTGAAGAAAATCCTGTAGATCTATGTTCATCCATAATCATGAAGCACAGTAATAATTTCCCATTATCATGCCTGTGAAAGTGAAACATATTGTGTGATATGAATGAAATGACTTTGGTATGACTGATCCATTTTTAAAATGACACAATTGTGTATATAATGAAAGTTTTTAAAAGTTGTATGATAAATTAAAAGCAATAATGTTAGGTTGTTTTATCATCATTTTTTAAATTTTAAATGAGAGTGGATACAAGAGGGCAAAATGAAGACTGTTGTTTTTTCAAATATTGTCATTATGCAAAAAGTATATTCGTTAACCAATGAAACGCTCCAAATTCTGTGCATAATCATTCATATCTGTGTTGCTTAATATTTTTTTAACACTGCGTCTTGTGTCCATAAGTCTGAATATAGAGAAATGGTTTAGAACACTGTATTTGGAGAGGGGGCCCCCCTGAAGACAGCCCCCCTCCCTTCCCCCCCCCAGACAGAGTAAGCAAAGCTGTCCAAGAGTGATCACAGACATTTCATTTGAAGCAGCAGTGGTTGGAAATAGGGTACTCATCAAATGGGTGAACATGAATGCACGCGTGTGTGTGTGAGCAAGTATGCTGTATTGTAGTTTTCTCATGTACATGTTACTGCTGCTTATCCTGTAACAATCAGTGTTTGGGGGCTTGTAGGGCAATAAATTAGGTATACCAAATATTCTGTGTTTTCATTACAAGTTCTGGCAGAATCTGAACCCTGCAAACTTGTTCTTTTACGGTCAGATTTCTGGCATGCTAATGAAAAGTAGACCTTGTTTAATGCTGCTTTATTTTCTGAGATGAGCCAGTGCTGCTGTCTCTGCACGGCTGATACTGTTAATGCAAGCCTAGGCTCATTCTTGGCAGCTCAAAGTCTGTAGGGGATTGTCATTGTTAGAAGAGGCACTGCACTGTTGTTTGGTGACATTTATGAGGGCCAGTTCTGATCCAACATATGCAGGACACCACCTGCTAAACTCCATACTGATGACACAGTAGCTGAATTAATTAAACAAAGAGACCAAATTGAGGCATCTACCTTGCAGAGGTGAACATCACATATTTGTAGCAGGTGTTTCCCACAAACCTCCAGGCTCCAAACGCTTCAGCGCCAACTCGGCATAGCCATGGAAACGGAGGAGAAGCTGCATAAATCCAAACCAGCAGGGGCCACTGAATAGGAAACTGTCATTTTATATTGCGTGATGATCAATGTTGTGGAAGTTCAGTTAGCAGTGAGGTTGTTTGATAGGTTTCTAATCTGCACTCCTAGAGAGGTGCAGACAGATGCCTGAAGAGTTGATCACGTTATTTGTGCAATACTTTTATCACAGCTATGAAGTGAGGAGGCTTGACTGTGTGGTCCCACTCCCAGACTGCGCAGTGAGCCCATGACATACTTAGTTCTGGGTAGAAGCAGGCTGCAGGCAGGTAAACCTCTATCTCTGGTAAGATTCAAACCCACAACCTTCCAGCCAGGAGTCCACTAGGGAAGCATATAATTTCTTTCAAGCTTAGGGATATTCCCGCAAAATATATTTTGTAGGTAATGAATGAGGCTGGTTGATAATTTTTCTTGTTGTAAGTATGATGTGGTTGTAGCCTGATATCATGCTAATGTATATGTTAGGCAACCTTTGAATGACATATGCCGAAAAAAATGCCAACTTTGGAATGGTGGTGCATGGTAGCATAGAATTAGATGGGAAGAAAAATTTCATCGTCTCATTATGTACCTGTAGGAAAGATCATAATGAGTATCATACTACTGTGAAGTGCTTAATCAACTCCATGTCTTTACATCAGTCTTGGTGTAGATAGTTTTCCTTGCATTTGTACTTATAGGGGGAAAAATGTTTAACTTTCTATCTGACTTCCACATCTTTATATACATTGTAGACTTACAACTCCTGCGAGCTCCTGCAACCAAAGCACCCAAGTTCTCAGCAGATGTACCTATCAAGTCTGGGAAGCAAATTTGGTGTGTGGTGGAGTTGTTTTGTTTTGTTATTTTTCTCTTTTTTTTCTCTAAAGACACCCGTATTCTGACAAGCAAATTTTTTTAATGGTCCTGTGGCCAGATTTGTTCAGTAAAACTGCAGGTAGAAAACTAAAATTCTCCAATAGTGATTTGAAATAAAACAAGTGTTTCAATCTCTTGCAGTCTTTCATGATAGCTATTTAATAAAATATAACTTAAACAAAAGTTTGAAGAAGGCTCATCTGTATTAATTAAAAGCCACAGGTTTGGAATGATAGTCATCCACCAAAAGCCAACAACAGTGAGAAACCAGTTATAGTTGCAAGAATCTAACCCTAAAACCACACAAGAAGAACGGAAAAATCGCAAATGATAAATAAATATAAAAAAATTTAAACCCCCAAAACCCTTTGTTGAGAATATAAAATCTTTTGGTGATGTTAGTAACAACAAAAGCGTTTTTTGTTGTTTTTAAGTCATCTGGTTTTACTTTTTTTTTTAAATTGTTAATTTCATAATTTATCATGTTGTAATTTGAAATGTCAAAGATGGAGTACTCTGTGATAATGACAGACTAAGGTAAGGAAAGAGCTGGGCATCAGATTGTGCATAATTAGTGTTAGACATCTGCCATGACATTGTTGTACATGTATAGAAGCCTTGCTGTATTATACCAGTGGAAAGTTCTGTTGAGAAATACAAGCATATTTCATTTTTGTTTCGTTTTCCCTGTAACTGTGATAAAAATATACAATTTTTCTTTTTAAGACTGTTTTGAAACACTTCAGCTGAAATTCACCCATAAGTGTATGCGTTATTGAATTCCTAAAAATGCTTACATCTACTTGGTTTAAAAAAAAATTATTTTTAACTTTTCATACCATCAGAAAAGATTTATATAAAGTGGGGGGGGGGTACATTTTGAGTGAAATATTTGAGATAAATATAAAATGTTTGGGGTTATATTTTGATTTTCTTTCTTTTTCCAGGGGGGTGGTTTATGGCATATGTAACAGTAACACCAACAAGTGCTTTAAAAGCATGCTTTGCTGTAAGTGATAATGTATGTCATTATCTCATTTCTTACTGTTCTCTAGCCATATGCTTCTGCGCCTAATTTTTCTTTTTCAACTTCTCTGTTTGCAACTCAGAAATGGCTTGCAGACCAATGTGATAATTCGTTAAAAGAAAAATGCCAAACAAGCACAGACAGATACTCACTTTCGTTCATGTCTGGCTATATTGGTGTCCTCGAAATAAAAGAATTTGTCATTGTCATTGTCTGGCATTGCCTAATTTGCTGATCAATCAAAGAGATAAATGAAATTCCAAGTGTTTTCTGCTTTTAACTGTTTTGTAGAACACAACAAAGAGGAAAAGGCGTTGACTTCACTCCTTCACATGACAGCAACTTTTGTAGGGGTATCCTGCTTCTCTCTGTTCCAAGTTCCATTTATTCATCTGTAATCTTAAGCCTGCTTCCTGACTGTCAGGTTTTGCTTGTCAGCCAGAAAAAGGGCCGATGAAGTAAAAACAGTGATTTTCTAATCGATTTATCTTATGAAAAGAAAACGAAAAGAAAGCATCAAGATTCTTAATTACTGAGAAGTGTGTTATTCTGTGCTTTTCTGGTCAGACGGGGATGGATGGGTCTTCTGTTTTAATCACAATGACATACTTATCATTCGGTCACAAAAAAGGAGCAGTTACAAAGTAATGTCACAGAACATTCTAAGTGCCTTTGCATAGTGTGCAAAACCCGTCAACTTATATAACTGATGATGGAAAGCCTGCTGCAGATCTGGTAGTTAGCGTAAGTCTTGAGTGACACACTATCATAGCCTTTGTGCTCTGTTCCTGTTAGCATAAGTCTTGAGTGACGCACTATCATAGCCTTTGTGCTCTGTTCCTGTTAGCATAAGTCGCCTTTGTGCTCTGTTCCTGTTAGCCTAAGTCTTGAGTGACGCACTATCATAGCCTTTGTGCTCTGTTCCTGTTAGCCTAAGTCTTGAGTGACGCACTATCATAGCCTTTGTGCTCTGTTCCTGTTAGCATAAGTCTTGAGTGACGCACTATCATAGCCTTTGTGCTCTGTTCCTGTTAGCCTAAGTCTTGAGTGACGTAATATCATAGCCTTTGTGCTCTGTTCCTGTTAGCATAAGTCTTGAGTGACGCACTATCATAGCCTTTGTGCTCTGTTCCTGTTAGCCTAAGTCTTGAGTGACGCACTATCATAGCCTTTGTGCTCTGTTCCTGTTAGCCTAAGTCTTGAGTGACGCACTATCATAGCCTTTGTGCTCTGTTCCTGTTAGCATAAGTCTTGAGTGACGCACTATCATAGCCTTTGTGCTCTGTTCCTGTTAGCATAAGTCTTGAGTGACGTACTATCATAGCCTTTGTGCTCTGTTCCTGCTAGCCTAAGTCTTGAGTGACGCACTATCATAGCCTTTGTGCTCTGTTCCTGTTAGCATAAGTCTTGAGTGACGCACTATCATAGCCTTTGTGCTCTGTTCCTGTTGGCATAAGTCTTGAGTGACGCACTATCATAGCCTTTGTGCTCTGTTCCTGTTAGCATAAGTCGCCTTTGTGCTCTGTTCCTGTTGGCATAAGTCTTGAGTGACGCACTATCATAGCCTTTGTGCTCTGTTCCTGTTAGCATAAGTCTTGAATGACACACTATCATAGCCTTTGTGCTCTGTTCCTGTTGGCATAAGTCTTGAATGACACACTATCATAGCCTTTGTGCTCTGTTCCTGTTGGCATAAGTCTTGAATGACACACTATCATAGCCTTTGTGCTCTGTTCCTGTTAGCATAAGTCGCCTTTGTGCTCTGTTCCTGTTGGCATAAGTCTTCAGTGACACACTATCATAGCCTTTGTGCTCTGTTCCTGTATCATTTAACCACTTCCACTGCTCTAAATGATGTATTGTTTCGTCCCGTCAGCATATTTTACTTAGAACTGGAAAAGGAAATCTTTTATGTTCATGAAAAACGGACACAAGGATTCGTCAGAAAAAGATGTGTGCTCCTTTTTCTCTATTCCCTGGGCGTGTGTTCATTAGAGATCAAAAGACATGTTTGTTAATCAGCAACAGAAAAAAAGAAACCCTCACTGCTTCTGTCATTAATCATGGCACTGGAAATCAAATGATATCATCATTCTTTTGCTGTCATGCATCAAACATGTCTTTGGCATGAATGAAGAAACTTCTTACATTCTTTCAGCATCTAGTTCTTTGCTCTTTTTGCCTGTTTGCCTCCATAAATTCTGTAGGTTTGAATGGTCAGGTGTTTTTTTTAAAGAATGGCAAGTAGGAACGTATGAACTAAAAAAGAGGCTTACCTGGAATGTGGAATGTTTTCCAAAGACTTGAGAAAGTGTTATAATACTCATATGTGCACTTGCATTCTGTCTCTAAAGAGAGAGAGAGAGAGAGGAGAAACTGTGAAATTTGGCATGAATTAGCGGTTCTGTGAATGTGTTTTCTCTCTCTGAAAGAGGAGAGATTTGAATATGATGAGAATTGGTATAACTGTGGCCATACATTCATGGTGTGCATGTCAAAATGTCTTCCCTTTGTTCTTCAAGTGCCTTGAAGAGAAATGTTTGTTGTTACATGCAACCGTAAGTCATGACAAGTGTGATGTGAACCATCATCCGATTTGTAGCGCCATTGTGTTATTGTATATTTGGGTCATTCCATGTGACACGCTTTTGGTTGTTTTTTTTTAAATGATGAAGTAAACACACAAAAAAGTTGAATAATAAAATGTTAAAGGCTGTTGATGTTTGTGTCTCTTTGGCGTTATACTTTTTTGCATGCTTGTTTTGTTATTCATTTCGTGTGGGTGTTTTTGCATTTACTCTCTCTATTCCATTCTATTCATTCTACTCACTCTACTTTCTTGTTTTATTGCTTGGTCTATATAGATTAAAACACTTAACATGCAATTATACACAAGTATGAATGCATACACATGCAAATACACATTTGTGCATATCACAGTCATGCTAACATACACTCTTAGCACATGCAAATACACATATGCATACACACAACCATGAAACTGAAAGAAAAGAAACATCACCTATTAGTTATAGATAAACACATCACACACAGGAATTCAAGACTTGATTTTTGCATTGGATTTTGTGTCAATCAAGCATCTGCCAAATTAATTTTTCAGGAGAGAGAGAGAGAAGGCCAAAAGGAAGCTGCTGTATATAAAATCAAAAAGTGTCTACTCAGAACGTTTTCTTCAGTTTTCATTTATGTCATTGTTAAAATACAACCGGCACATTGCACCTTAGACACTCTGTTGTCAGTAATTTGGCATTGTCAGATACCCTTTCTCTTGATCCACAGCTCACACAACCCTTCAGGAATACTTGGCTAAAAACAATTTTTTTTAAAAGGATCAAATACAATCTCTAGTGTTAACCCCCCCCCCCCCCCCCTAAAAAAAAAGAACAAAAAAAGAAGGAAAAGAAGATTTGAAACAATTACACAATATATATCACACTTATAAATCCAGACATTCCTCTGGTTATAGGTCCCTGCCATTCACTTATGCCAAAAGATTTAAGCTTAACAATTAAAATACAACATCCCTGAAGTCAGAATGTAGCTACCTAAATGATGGGGGGGGGGGGGGGACCGGTTGCATACACAAAAATCTCACCATTTGTGAACCTCAGAGCTCTAGCTAGGGAAGGCGGGGAAGAAATACAATAGTAGACCCCCTTCTCATTCCTGATGCGATAAAAATATGAATTCATAACAATATATTATGCAAATGAAAACAAGGCTTCTGATGCAAAAACAGACACAAGAGCATCTGACTAAGTCCAAAGAAAATTTCAGCACATAATGTCTGTATGAGGGGATTTTGACAACTTTCTCAAGATGAAAAAAGCAGAAGATATCTTTGGTATCAACATGATCCATTGGTCCTGGTGTACTATTACATCCAAATGAAGAGAACTGCATGCACATGCCTTAAGATGGAACACCATGGGCATTCAAAAAGTCGTGTACTTCATGGCTTTTGATTGAGTACCTCTGTAAAGTGAAACCAACTGAAGTGGCTTGAACTTTTATGTAAAAGATTATCTACTAAGGCCCAACTGTTTTCTTGATCTAGTGACCTTGAACCATGATCACGGTCAAACTGATTGATCATTTACAAAGATTTTTTAAATATATATTATTCACTGATCCAAAATGTCATACTTTTGAGCCAGGAGTTTCTGACAAAATCTGTATGTTCATACATGGATATTCTGGGGCCTAATTCCCATTGTGTAGCCTATTTCTCAGTCCCAAAACCTCTCAGGGGAAAAATTCACTGAAAGATCATGTGATGAGCATTACCTGAATTGCTAGAGTACTGAGGTACTACAAACTTTCCGGGAACAGCAGCCTGTTCATTGCAGCAGTTCAGAGGACAAAGAACTGGAAAATGATGCAACAGTTTAAACAAGTCTGGCAATAGTAAATGAATTACCCTGTTTGCGATAATAATTCAACTGAATTGAATAGTTAATTATCTTGGGAACAAATCCACTGAAATTCAGTTCACTTTCTGCAATGTGAATTAAGCCTACGGTACATGAACAATTTTCTTTAATAAAAATAAAGTAGTGTGACCCACCAAGAAACAAACTGTCCACACACAAAAAAACCCAACTAAACAAAATACACAACAAAAACCCTTACAATGTTTTAAAAAACCCACAAAAAACCCCAGAAAGATAAAAGACATTAACTATGTATGACTGGCTTCTGCATAAAGAAAACAACTGTTTATCTGCACAAAGCACAGACGTCATGAACTTACAACTTTTAAATAATATGACCTATCAATTAATGATTGAATATATAGAGTCCATGAAATCTCTACAACATAGCAGTGATTGCTGTGCTGTTGAGTTTTTATCTGGCCTTGTATATATGGTGAATTTTCTCAGAGTGTAAACACCTCACATGAAGCTCTGCAAGGCTCCCATGTTGAGTTATTAAAAAAAATATATAACACAAAAAAGTGATACAGACATGCAATGATAGTACAGATATAGAGTAATGCACAATGTTAGTCTGAAGCATTACAGATATAGAGTAATGCACAATGTTAGTCTGATGTCTGATCAACAATGTTACATCTGAGTAATATCCTCCAAGAATATGCACTTCACAAAAGTTTACAATATCATGCATAAAATTTCTCAAAATGTTATAATAGCATGCACTTCACAAAATGTTACCATATCTATGTCACTTTATATACTGCACTTCACAAAGGTTTTTGTTTTTCAAACACTTTATTTCTTCACACACTTGCATTCACTATAGCCACTTTCATACATCACTGACAACAAATTCATTCATTTCATACTAAAAACATACATCCTTCTCCCCTGTCCTCACTGGTTTAGTGGCTTAGAAAACAAAGTAATTTTTTAACATGGTTTTCTGTAAAATATCAGCCATGTGCTATTAGTATGGAAGAGCAAGGCATTATTTTCAGCTACAAGTGTTCATTATGCTACAACAGACCTGGTTTTCTTAAAACAACTGAGACATTCCATACACATTTCTAAGCAGCTACATCAAGTGAACACGATACATTTTCGAAAAAAAAAATTTCCAAAGAAAAAAATGTCAGGCTCTCTGCAAAAACACACGTGAGCGTGAATGCAAGCACACGAATACACATACATGTTCATGCATACAAACACACAATACAACACAAACGCACATACACACTCACACACCCATATACTGCGGCCCAACAGAAGACTTCAAAAACATGACTAATACTTTGCTTTTTTTTTTTTCATGGGACATTCAGAACAGTCAGTAAACTACCCAACACCATATGGCTCATCTGAACAGCAAATAAAACAGACAAACAATTGCATTTCTGAAGAAAGCTAGACAGTTAAAAACAAATATAGTTCCCAGTTCGCCTTACCGAAAATATCATAACACTAAACAACATAACTGAAAAAACGCTTACTTCAGTTTGTAAAAACCAAAGTCCACAGCATTCTTCTACTCTGTGACAGACTCCTAATGAAAATCCTATTGTGGATGCACACACACCACCCCGGTTATCCTTGTATTCACAGGTTTTATCTATTATTGTGTAGTAGGCACACAAGCGCATGGAACAAGTAAAACATACTGAAAACAGCTAGTTATACACTTCTTTCTTGTTAGTAAGGCAAGTTATCATCTATACGTCTTCCTTGTTAGCGGGGCATGTTATCGTGTATATAACGGTATGATATATACTTAATATTCAGCTGCCATATATATATTCCTGCCTCCTTCTAAAATATGTTCTATTTCATGAAATCCTAAGGGAGGCAATACAGTGGACCCCACTTATAAAGACCTCCGATATAAGAACCATCGCTTATAGGAACACCCAAAAGCATGTCCCTGCCAAAGTTGTTCTTGTGATCACTTATTAAAACTCGCATAAAAGAACCCTCTGATATAGGAACCATCGCCTATATGGACAGCACTTGCAAGGTCCCCACACGAACTTCCCTCGGATATAAGAACCGAAAGTAGGAATTATCATTTCCAGGAAGTCAGATTATTCCGTTAAAAGAACCCTCACTTGTAAGAACACCATTTCCTTGTTCCCGACACGACCTCCCCTCGGATATAAGAACCGAAAGTAGAAGTTATGCTCGTTTTGTTACCGGTATGAGTCACTTCCAAGAAATTTTCTTCCAGAAAGGCATGATGGCGGAGCGTAAGAGAAAAGCATTGTCTCTCAAACAAAAAGTAGAAATTATCAGGGAGGTCGAGCGGAACCCTCACAAAAGCAAAAGTCTCATCGCTGATGAAATGAAAGTTCCCAGGACGACTTTGCTCAATATTGTAAGAGAAAAAGCCAAATACATTGGGCAGTTTGAAAGCGGCAGGAATGATATTTCCAGAAAGCGTGCAAGAGGTTCCGGCATGGCACTGTTGACACTGCTTTGTTGGAGTGGTTTTCTGTGAAAAGGTGAGCTCTCTCTCTCTCTCTAATTCATTCAGACAGCTACTGTTACATACGTTCTAGTGTTATTTGAATTGAATTCATGTTTTTGTTTGCAATACACCAAAAACGTAAACGAGATTGCATCGAGATATTCAACTTTTCAACCCAACCAGCAAGTTCCATTGCATTGACAAGCAAAATTCCGGGACACACACGCACAACGTATGCACGTCACACACACACACACACACACACACACCACACACACACACACACACACACACACACACAGACCATTAGAGGCCGATATACAACTCTTTTTAGCTTGTCCACGCTATT
The DNA here is from genome assembly GCA_028751875.1 of Rapana venosa. Lineage (NCBI taxonomy): Eukaryota > Metazoa > Mollusca > Gastropoda > Neogastropoda > Muricidae > Rapana > Rapana venosa. The sequence continues at coordinate 52,373,737 of CM054135.1, forward strand.
TTCTTCTTTCTTCGGTTATAAGAACACACACTTCCACAACTGACCTTATAACCGAGGTTATGCTTATAAGGACCCTCGCTTATAAGGACACCAGAATGCTTGCCCCTGCGGTGTTCTTATATCAGAGGTCCACTGTATCAGCATTTTCCTCTGCGGTGTTCTTATATCAGAGGTCCACTGTATCAGCATTTTCCTATGTTTGTTTTATCAGTGCAGGGATACTGCTCAATGCAAGAAAACCAGGAACATTCAATCAAATATGCTTTACCCTTTTTAAAATTTCAAACTCTAACACATACAAACAGAAAAGGTAACCAAAGCAAATGCATTGCATAAAACAGTTGATGTACAACAAGTATTTAACAATAATGTACAAAAGAATCAATTTTAATATTACACCATTTAATTTATACAGTTGCATAGAACATAATTTTCAATTCTTAGTTTACTCAGGTTTTCAAAATTTCACACACACATATGTACTTAAATGAAAATGATTCACTCTGCAAATCATATGTTCACCCAACACTGAAAATATACAAGGTCTGATAACTATTAACACCCATAACAGTACACCTTCACAGTTTGCAAAACAATTGACAAATTCATCCATTTTCCTACAAAGACAATGAAACCATGATACAGCAGAGTAACGACTTGAAAAGGCTAACATCCTAGTTCTATTTTTGCTTAAAGATATAACACAATCAGAGCAAGTCCAGAAAACCCCACAGGGTTCATTGTTTGAACTGCATCAAGTGGCCTTAAATTTTACATGTGCATACAATCACAGATAAATAATGTGACATGGTCTTATATAGACTGGGCTGTTTAGTGGTTGTTTTCGGGATTTTTTTGGAGGGGGGAATAGTATTGTAAAGGTTTTGAGCATGAATGTGAGAATTTTCTGTAATACGAACACACAAGCATACAGGGTTTAGAGGAGAACTCTTTATTTCATTCTTTATTCATTTGTATCTTTCCTCTTCTAACCACAAAACCTATGTTCCAACTGCCTCAGGTCCTCATTAATGCTATGCCTCTGTAATACTATGCCTCTGTAATGCTTTCCAATCCAGGACAACATATCTACCAACAATCTACGGATCTGCAATAACACTTGCACGACTCGCTAACTGAACCACCAGAAAACAAGATCCATAGTGACTTATTATCAGACCCTGGCCACAGGAACAATAAATGCCTTACTTTCAGCAGCTGCAATATCACCACAACCAACAACTGCATTCGCAACTGGAAATAGTTGAACAACAAACATACTCAGCAGCAACCACCAGGCCCACATCAGCCGTCCCACCCACAATGATAATCACATTTAAATCAGTCCCTGAACCAAGATGAACCCACTGTTACTTCTGATGTATGGTAATCGAACCCTTTCATTTTCGTTCAAACTAACTCAGTCACTGAAGCTGACTCCAGTTAAAACATTCACACTAACAGCTTTACAGCATTCTTCACATCTATTATTGAACAGTATGAGCACTGTTTGGTCGTTATGCCCATTAAATTTAAACTTGGACAATCGTTTCCTTTCAGTTTCAGTAATGGACCTGATCAGTTACACACTCTTGCATTACCGATTGGGTGCTGTGTATATTATAGAATCATTGAAACTTCCCTTCTATAAAACAGTATGAATATTTTATGTTATTCTATGAAACAATATGAATATTTTCTGTTATTCTATGAAACCATGCGAATATTTATGTTATTCTATGAAACCATATTATGAACATTTTCTGTTACTCTATGAAACAATATGAATATTTTATGTTAGTATGCTTACACCGCACTAAAAACGGCTGTTGTCATGTAACCTTAATTGTTCACCATATTATATATGCATGTCTCCTGTTCATATAGGCCAGTTGGTCTGCAAAAACTGAATAACCTTATTATTGTTATTTACCGTTATTGTTATTATTACTTGTAATACAGAGTTGATAAATTTATACTCTGTTTTAATACAGAGTTGGTTTTATACCCCGTTTTAATCTGTATACAGTTGCACATTTTTAATCTAGATTAAAAATTTGACTGAGGTGATGCCCCTGATATGGCCTATATGGTTGGCAGGGCATTAACAACAGGATTGGACCGATTGATTGGAAGAGTTCTGAAGAAACTGACAATGAAATGATTGAAGATATATCCTGCCTCAAGCATGCTTTAGGCAAAAAAGAAAAGGTAGTTAGTAATAAGTATTCTTTAGTTGAACATACACCCTCGATCATGCCCATTGTGACATACACCCTCGATCATGCCCATTGGGACAATTTGTAATACATCCCAGTGTCATCCCCCATCATGCCCATTGTGAAAAGACAATGACAATTTAACACCCATCCATCAAAAGCAAATACAACACCACCACAACAAAACACACACACCACCATCACACATCACGCACCACGCACGCACAAACACACACACAACGAAATGTCTCGCAGTGATTGTTCATCAAACAAACAAAGTGATTTTACATAGGTGATTTTACATATTAAGATTCACAATGCTACATCAAAGCACTAATATCTTATGCTTCTTATAATACATACGCATCTTTTTAGCTTTTTAAAATAAAAATTTACATGCAGAAAATTACACACACACACGCACGCACGCGCACACACACACACTGTACAAACATACAAGCAGAATACTGCATTACTTTTTCTTTTTTCACTTTGCATTTTGCTCTTAATGCTGTCAGCTGCTAAAATAATGATCCCCATATGAAATTAATACTGCCAAAGCCCAAAACATAAGCATCTTTATAATGCTACTTCATTCTCCTTTCAATAGAAAACCTTTTTTGTTCCTATCCCTTGTATATACGGGAGGCCAATGGCAGAACCCAAAGCATTCTGCAGTGTTGGTTTGTCTCTGGAGGCTGGCCACGTGTGGCTGGCTGTCTTCCACAGATTACCTGTCTTCAGTTTGTCGTGGAATCTCTCTGTGGAGCTTGCAGTCTATTTTTCCTTTACAGCCACTTTTCCACTCTTCTTTGAAGGAGAAACATCCCTTTAATTACAAAGAAATGTTGATGTTAAACTTCTACAGTTCACAACTACCAATACTTGCAGATATACTAGAGGTAATTACGATAATGAAATTTATTGGCTGTGAGCAATTATAAGTTACAATCCATGTGTAAGTAAACAATACACATGGGACATAAATAAAAATAAAGTTGTTGTCAATAACAGAAGCAATAACAGGCAGGTTTTTCCATGATTCTTGTTTTTTCTTTCTTCATGATTTGGAACAACTTAAATGTGTGGACTACAATAGTCAATCCTACACTGTAATACAATTTGAAGATCAGCTTTCTAATTGTCCTAGAACAACAGGTCACTAAAACTAATAACGTCATCAACAAATCACTACTATTTTACCTATGGACTAAACAGACAGTCACTATTTTACCCCATTACTCACATTTCTAAACATTCTAAGACTGTAAGTCACACTAACAAACACCATAAATCCTATCAGCATATATAACAAGGTAATTTATACATACACAACATTATTATGCATAGACATTTAACAATTGCATGCTATCCATTCTGGTAGGTCCTAAACTCTCTTGTCAAAATTTGTACTATAACATTCTATGCACATGATAACATGGAAACATCATATGAATATCATAATTCATAACTTTGTAATAAATAAAATATCTAAATGCAAAACAAGATTCTAAGAAGTGTCAGGCAATCAATCTGACAATCTCTCAAATAGGCACACCTAACATTAAAATATGTGATCATCATCTTATTCCTTATAGCTCCTAGCAGAGCATAGGGCCTCAACAGCGTCCCTCTCACCTTCTCCTGTCTCTGGCAAGGGTCTTGGCCTCTTCCCATGTCAGGCTGGAGTCTCTCAGCTCACTATGCAGGCTTCTCCTCCAGGTCTGTTTGGGGCGCCCTCTCTTCCTTTTCCCCTGCGGGTTCCACTCGAGCGCTTGTCTGGTGATGTTGCAAGGCTCCTTCCGTAGGGTGTGGCCGACCCAACGCCACTTTCGCCCCCTTACTTGGACTTCCATAGGCTGTTGGTTCGCCCTCATCCACAGGTCGGTACTTGGCACTCTGTCGAACCATCTGAGATGAAGGATCTGCCGGAGACATCCGTTGATGAAGGTCTGGATCTTGGAGGAGCTGGTGTTGATGACCCGCCAAGTTTCTGACCCGTAGAGAAGCACAGACTTCACGTTGGAGTTGAAAAAATATGTGATCATACTTTATTTATAATACTCACAGAGAACATTGCACAGAAAAAAACCCGATAGTAAACATTATAACTCAAACCATATAAACACTGCATAGTTAGTAACAGTGTATTTAACACTTGTCTTCATACCATTCACACACACACACACAATGACACAACGTTTACATATATTGATTGATTCTGAAGTACAATCAAGCCTGTCGCCAACATCTTAACATTCTGATGCCTAGCTAACAAGTTACTCACCAAAGGCACAACAGCTTCTTTTGCTCTGAATCCACACTATGAACAAAGTTCTCAACCCACACTATGAACAAAGCTGCTCATACAAGCTCCATGGAAAATAATACACATTTCTTTACAAAAGACTGAATATAAAGCTTACAAAGAAAACACCTGGCCATCTTGTTTATGTGTTAATAGCCAGAAACAAACAAACAAACAAAAACCCTACAGTCAGCCTAAGCAAGCGTTGGTTCTGAAGTTTGGGAATTCTGTCAACAAGACTTCAGTCCAGAATCAATGAGCATCTATCTCCCGATTTATTCATCATAAATCAAACACAAAAAGTCCATGGGAATGACCAGACTGGGCAGAACAGCAGTTTTGCAGTATTCTGTTGTCCTGTGCTTTGGAACATACTGGCAACATCAGCAACATATCTCCTCAGGCCTACATCTCCTCCATATGTATGCCTCTTTCCATTCTCATCAAAGCGCCACCGTCGGATAATACTTGTTGCAAATCTCCTCTGCTAGTCCATCATTGTCCATCACCTCAGACCTCAGAGCCTGCAGGATCTGCTCCACCTTCCTCTCCTGCCCATCCCCACCTCCCCGTGGATTGGGAGGAGGCATTTTCCTCCAGTGTTTGAGGGTATCCAAGATCTGCATGAAGGTGTTGTGGGGGTGGTTCAACTGCATCTGCTCCACAGTCTCTGGTCTGACCCTCAGCAGAAACATGAGCTGGGGCCACTCCACGCCCAGTCGTGAGGCCAGGAACATCAGCCCTGCGTCTGACAGCAGGCCTGCCACACAACATTCAGCATCCAGTGTATGAATAATACTGCCCAAATTTATACCTGTAATGTCACTAGTTATTCTTGATTACTCCTGCTACACTGTCACCAGCAGTCACAGCCTACATTTTGTATCATCCTACACATGTAACTCATAGGCTTATTATTTGACTACACATACATTGTCAACAGCAGTCACATCCACCATCCTTTTGCACACTACAAAATATAAGCCATACATTTGTTATCATCACACTACTGGCAAATTGATGAATGAAAGCAATCATGTTCACTATCACATTCTTATGCTTCCAAAAGATGTGCTCACCAGATTTCCTATCATCACACAATAGGACAACTGTTGACAGAAGTCACATCCACATACAATGATACATCAAATTATCATAGGTAACTTTTTTTTTCTGTACTGCTAGTAAACTGTCAATAAAAGTCACATTCACACATATTACACTATAAAGTACAGTCACTGCACTACTGGTACACTGTCAATAGTAGAAAGTTATATTTTTATGGTCATCATCATACTGCAAATGCAGTAACCGAGTTCTTCCTACCAAAGTAGCACTGGTATACTGTTAAAAGTAATCACATTCACACCAATTATCTTTCATACTAATACAGGTCACAGAATTTTCAAACAATACTGGTACTGATAAAACCTGTTTTTCTTTCTATAATATTACCAATTGTTCCATGCACAATAAGCATCAAGATATACGTAAATATAAACTTCCAAACTGATAGTGAGCATGTGGGGCTATCACACATTAACAGAGTCATGTCCTAGAACAAAAGCAAGACAAAAAATTCATAATTGTCATTTATGAAACAAACACACACTCCACTCCCCCCCCCCCCCCCCCCCCCCCCCCAACCCCAAAAGTCCTTCGGATGAGACTATAAACCAAGGTCCTGTGTGCAGACACACGCAGAACATCTTGCGCACACGTTAAAACCCCTTCCATTTTTTGGAAGAGTAGGCTATTGTGTGCCTGCGGGAACAGATGTCAAAATTTACAAAACTGCATACACACAGGGACTGGATGTAAAAAAGCACACGAGTGCTTATTCCATTATCCTTGAAATAAAAGAATACAAATAAAATAATACACACACACAAACTCACACACACACACAAACTCACACACACAAACTCACACACACACACACAAACTCACAACACACACACACACAAACTCACACACACACACACACAAACTCACACACACACACACACACAAACACACAAACTCACACACACCAAACTGAAAGAATGCAATTGAAGAAAAGAAGGGTTCACTGACCGGGAGGACCATCCACGTGGTCCTGAGATGACTGCAAGAAGTCAGTGGCTGCCTGCATGTGTTTCTGGATGTCCTCCTGATATTCTGCACACACAACATGCACTTTGTTTATTCACGAATACATGCACTTTGTTTATTCACGAATACATGCACTTTGTTTATTCATGAATATGCTTGCTTGTTTTGTTTGTTTGTATCAGATCTTTTTGTTTTGTTTATTCAGCTCTCTCTCTCTCTCTCTCCCCCCCCTAAAAAATAAATTGTTCAAAGTCTCTCTCTCTCTCTCTCTCTCTCTCTCTCCTCCTCTATCTTTTGGAGGGGGATGGGGAGAATGAGGGTTTGCAGAACTCACCACATGTGAATTGACAAGTCAACTGAAGACAAAATAATGTAGGAATGTCAACAAGCAAGCAAACTTTCAAACAAGTATAATATTAAATTACATGGATGCGCGCACACACACACACACGCACGCATACACACGCACGTACACACACACACACACACACACACAAAACAAATCCCCGTTATCCTCTTCCACTGATGTAGCTGAAAGTATTTCCATACCTTCATCCAAAGGATAAACCAAGCAGACAGGCAGTGTGTCATCCTTGTGGTTCTGGCACCAGCGAGCAATGTACATGCCTCGAGGAATGGCACGGTCCATCACATCCCCTGGGTAGGTGAAAGGCTCAGGGTGGTCGTGCAGCAAGCAATGGCTGCAGATCAGTGTGAAGACTGGCTGAATGAACGGCCAGTCCCGAAGCAGCTGCAGCATCTCTGTTCGTGTCTGCTTCAAAAGCTGCCACAGTTCCTGCACATAACAAAATCCATTCTCAATAACTTTGGAAGAAAACATAAAAACTAACCCTCCCCCCCCCCCCCCCTTACCAAATAAAAAAACCAACCAATCCTCCCTTCCCCCCACCCCTCCCCAAACCAACAGCAGAACAAGAGCAACACAAAAACCCAAACTTTTACTGATCATCAAAATCTCAGATTTAAAAAAAACCAAAAGACCCACAAGTGTAAACAATATGAACAGTGTTTGAGAATAATGAATAAACACTCAAATGCTTTTTTATGCTCTCTCTCACATGCGCAAGTGCACGCATGCACCCCCCCCTCACTCCCCCTCCACACACGCACATTAACTACACACACACACACCAGTTAAAAAAAAGATGATGAGGGCTGGATAGCCTAGCATTTAAAGCTTTGAGTTCGTGATCTGACAGCATGGATTTGAGCCACCACTAAGATGCCTGTTCAGGGGATATTTTCCCATGGAGTTAACATCAATTCCGACTCCACTCCCTTGAAACATGAAAGTCCTTCAAATTAGTCAATAAACTGAGGTCCCATAACGCACACAAAACATCTTGTGCTCATGTCAAAACCCATCCAGCCTTCTGGAAGACATTAGCCATGGCATGCTGGAAGGAACGGGTGACAAAATGTACATAACAAAATGCATGGTGTCATGTTTCGACATTTATCTTGGGAGTCGGGATGTGGCTACCTACTTTGTTAATGGTGAGCAAAACATCAGTCACATATATTTGTATGCAAAATCTCACCATTGGTGAATGTCAAAGACCTTGCCACGGAATGAAAAAAAACAACAACAAAAAAATTGGTGAAGCAATTAATAGCTTTTGCAAATGACCTTATCATGTGATTGAGAAAAGGGTTTTTTCAGGAAAGAAACTAATTGAAATTACAAACGATACAACAACAACTTTACCTGCAAATCATTGGACCCTCTTGCAGCAACAGTGATGACCGTGCAGTTGTCTGTTGTGTGACGTTTCCGGGTCACCAACAATGTCGAGTGGTTAAGATGAGCCAGAACACCATGCTTCCAATTGTATCTCTCTGATACGTGCTGTTGTAGACGTACTGACAGCTTCTCAAAGAAGTGAGGCGGTGCAGTTCTGGAGAACTTCGCTTCAAATCGCAGCTCAAAGGTGTCAGGGGGTATCCTATGTGGCCATGCATTCAACAAAGTGGAAGGACTGTCTTCTGGGAAGAACCATGGGAACTGTAGAATGCGGGCAGCCCCCGCCAGTGATGGATCATTGTCTCTCATCACCTCATAGCACAGATCAAACTTCAACATCAGGGACACAAAGACATCCAGCGCTCCTGAGGACAACTTGAAATGGAGCAGTGTGAAGTGAAGCATTTCGTAAGTCATCACTCCTTGACGAAGAAAATTCCCCTTCAGATTCTCAAATGTAGAAGATGACAGTCCAACTCTACGGCCAATATTTTCATCAAACTGAACAAAATGTTCAAAATCATGTCGAAAGACTGACCTGAGCATCTCAATCAAGGTTTCTGGTCGGTGAAAAATGATATCCTTCAATCGTGGGTTGTCATGGAACCACACAATTTCCCCAGTGCAGTGCAAGTACTTGAGAACCATGGACAAGCTGCGGTCAGCGGAGCCCCCCATGCTCAACACTGACTGGTTGACAGAATCCATGACAGAAACAAAAGTATTCCGAGCTTGTTCCTGAGTCAGGATGGGAGCTGATTCAGCTTGTATGTCTGACAAGAACTTGTACCAAGATTCTGGCAGTTTGCGTTCCTCAGATGTCTTGATGCTAGCAACAAGCTCCTGTCTCAGATCTTCCACCCCTGTCAACCCTTCTGCACAACTCACTACATACACCCTGTCTGGTACCTTGCTGCGCGTGTTCTGCATGCGCTTCAGGTAGCTTACTTTTGCTCGCAAATGTTCCTCATCCCGATCAAATGTTCCTCCACGTTGTTCCTTCAAGTGCTCTCCAAATGACCCTTCTGCCCCTTCTTTTCCTTTTGGCTGTTCCAACAGGAACTGACAGAAATCAATTTCATCTTGAAGTTCTTTTAGTTTTGCTGCCTCTTCACTCTGTATACGATCAATGATTTCTCTGCTTTTTTCTGCCACCTCTTCTTCAGTGCACAGGTCTGCATGAGTGCCTACAAGGAAGATGGCTGCTTCAGGTGCTCGATCCAAGGTAACATCAAGCCAATGGCTGATGCACTCCTCAAACTTGTCAGAAGAATAGAGACTGAGATCAAACACCAGCAAATGAAGTGCTTCAGAAGTGAGAAACATGTGATGAGCAGTCTGATAAATATGATGTCCACCAAAATCCAAAACCTGTACTCGCAGTTTTGATTCCGGTTCCCACAGATGACGTTCCAGAACCCAAGTGCGTTCGTGGTCTGCAGTCAGCTTGGACTTGCTCAGCATGAGCGCATTTCGCAGGCTGGTCTTGCCTGCTTTCACAGCTCCAATCAGAATCATCTTCCGACGATGTGTAGCTTCACTCACTCTCAACTCTTTCAAGAAGCGGAAGAGGGGGACAATACCTTGATCGCAAATTGCCTGAGGTGGTGTGTGCAGATAGTTTCCGTGAAGAGAAAGGCCATCTGTTTCCACAAGCCCTTCTAAACGATCCATCAAAAGAGGGAGTTCCTTCAAATAGTTGTTCTCCAATGACAGAAACTGCAGCTGAGACAACTGGTGAATCCTGTCTGGTAAACAAGTCAGCTGATTATCACTCAGACCCAGTCTCTCGAGTGAACGCAACCTGCCAATTTCATCAGGGATTTTTGTCAACTGGTTTCTCTCCAGCCCCAAATGAAGCAGACGACTAAGACTGCCAATGGCAGGTGGCAGTTCTTTCAGATAATTCTCACTGAATTCTAAATGTTTCAAATTGTTCAGCAGAAACAGATTGTCAGGTAATCTCAGCAAAGCATTGCGTTGCATAATCAGAGAGGTCAATTGACCAAGACCCAAAACTTCCTCAGGAATATCAGTGAAAAAGTTGTCACTGAGGTTCAGTGACTGCAGGTCATCTAAGCTAAAGAGAGCATCAGGAATCTGTGAACACAATCTCAGAGCTCCTGCCAAATTTAAGGTTTGCAGTTTGGTGCATCTCCTCATTTCTGACGACACATGTACAAGGCGGTTTCCTTTCAAGTTGAGTTGTTTCAGACACATCAAGTTTCCAAATTCATCTGGAATGCTTTCAATCTGCTGCCAACTCAAATCCAAGTCCGTCAGGTCCACAAGTGAACACACTCCCTCAGGAAACGTCTTCATCTTTCCTCTGGGGTAAAATTTACCAGAGAGATCTAACTTCTGAATCTTGTTGCATCTGGAAATGTTCTCAGGCAAACTGTCAAGAGTGTTGCCACCAAGATTCAGCTTGTGCAAGTTGACCAACTGCCCTATGTCCTGACCTACATGCTCAATGTCATTGTGGGCAAAGTTCAGCTCTTGCAAATTGACCAAGCTGAAAACAGGCTGAGGGATTTCTTTGAAGTGGTTGAAGGACAGATCCAAGCTGACAATATGCCGACACTCTGTGAAGCCCGATGGCAAGCGGAACAAGTAGTTTCCAACAGCATGAAAGTTTTTCATGGAGGTTAGCTTATCCAAAGCAGTACCTGACACAGGAAAGCTGTGGAGCTGGAGAAATGGAAGATGGAGGGTTTCCAGGGAATAGCTATACAGGACACGGGGCACCCAGCCTTTATAGAACCCTTCTGGGACCATCAACACTGTTTTCTGCCATGCTCGTCAGTTTGCAAATACTGCTCTAGTTCTTCTGTAGCCTGACTGCGTGCTGCCATGGTGGCAACAACAGTTTTTTGCAATGGATATGAAGTCCTTTGTTCTCTCTGAAATCACACACATTTTTTCAGTGAAAAAAATTTCTTACAAATCACAGAGAAGAAACATGTACATGCATGCATGTGTCTGTGTATAGATCTACAGATCTTGTGCATGTGTGTGGGTGCATTTATGAATCTTATGTGTGAGTGTGTACATGTGTTGTGCTCTGTATGTGTACATGTGTGTGTATGTGTTTATGTGTATATATATATATATATATATATATATATATATATATATGTACTATTTGTGACAAATATGTGAGTTTGTGCATGAATACATGCATGTGTGTGTGTGTGTGTGTGTGTGTGTGTGTGTGTGTGTGTGTGTGTGTGAGACTTGAGAAGAGTGAGTGTGAGCATGCTTGTGTGTGAATGTGGGAGTATGTGCACATGCACAAATGTGTTTAATCAACCAATGCAAGTAAATTTAAAAACTTGGCGCGCACACATACACACACACACACACATGCAGGAAGGCTGACAGGGAAAGAGTGTGTTATTGTTCAGCATTATTGTCGATTTGTTGCTTTACAAGATTCAGCGCTATATAAATTCCATACATTATTATTATTATCATTAATTCTTTCTGTCTGAACACATCACAGTATGAGTATATGTACTAAACATGATCTCCTTTTGTATGTGTTTCAGTATATATGACACTATTGACAGGCAAGTATTAACTTTTAAAAGTGCATTAATAACAGAATATATAAAAAAGAGGTAATGGAAAGGGGAAGGGTCCGTGACTTTGACTTATGTTTTATATCATATGGGAAAAACAGATTAATGATTTTGTGTAACACAAAATTTTTTATAAAAATAAAATTATGAGGGGAAAAGGGCAAGTAGGGAGATTAGCAATTTCTCTATTACAGGCAAAATTATACACAAATGAAGATGAATATGTGTCACTGTGTGTGGTGTGCGTGTATATATAATATATATATATATATATATATATATATATAATCCTTTTCAGCATTTTAAATTTAGATTTGCACCTAGAAAATGAAAGTAAAACACAAAAAATAAACCATGAACACTAACACGACAATTTTATTTTAAAAATCTACATTATGGAATCATGTTGGAAGTGCAAGTGTTTTGGAAAAGAAGCATCATTTACATCATCAGGGGTTGGGTGGGATAGCCTTGTGCTTAGTCGCCTTAGAGCTTTGCGCTTGCCTTTTCATGGCCAGGGTCAACCCCAGGTTTAAGCCACCAGAGACACCCATTCAACATTTCAAGGGGATTTTCCCCTTGAAGTTAACATCAGTACAGGCTCTACTCCCCTCAAAGTCCTTCAGAGAAGACTACAAACCAAGGCCCCATGAGCAAAAGCATGCAGAACGTCTAATTCTTGCACATACATTAAAACCCATTCTGCCTTACCAAAGAGTAGGCCATTTGTGCTAGTAGAGTGGTAAGAATGGTTGACACAGTGACAACAAAATATTCTAAATGCATGCACCCTTGTGTCATGTTTACAGCAAAATTATATGCAAAAATATCAGTATTGGTGGATCTTGGAGCTCTAGCCAAGGAACAAACAAAAATTTACCTTATCAATAGTACAAATTTTTTCCTTTTTTTTAAGGTTAATAGTCGTAAAATTTTTATATAATATGGTATAATATAATATAATATTATATATATTTATTATAATATGATTTAATGATTATGCACAGCCTCCAGAACTTTCAGCAGTTGTGTTGAATATGGATACCAGAAACTGAAAAAGTTAGGCACAATACACTACTACAGTACTCGCATGAACATTATATTTTGTACAAAACACTGTCCATGTGGTTTTTCAAGATCTAGATAGATTAAATTAAAAATGAAATAATCACTATAGCATATACTGCGCACAGTGGTACAAGCTCTACTTGAGTGTTTGTTTATACACGCAATGGATATAAATCACCTTTGTTTCCTTTTCTGTGATTCTAAATTAACTGTGTTGATGAACTATACTGACCAAGTGAAAAAGTCTTAACTATCTAGACGCTAAGACTAACATAAGGGTGGAGACCTTGTTTTTGTCGTCTGCTTCCCTGTCACCGACTCAGTATCTAGAGTTCTCAACTCCCACCATTTTCACGAACCTGCAGATCAGTGAACACTGCACAAAATCATCCGCTGCTGTCCATAAATATACATGTCAAATGTCACTTACTGCTAAGGCTAAAAAGAACACTGGGAAAAACCATCCTAACCTAACCTTAGCTTTGTTTGCGTTTTGACTTTCTCACGTCATCCGGTAAAACTTCCGGTTTGAAACATTACTCTCCCTTTACACCTTTCTACTAGCCTACAGCTGATCACGTACTTTCGTTCTCTCTATCTCTAACCCTTGAAAAGGACTGATCATTTATTCATTGATTCATTATTTGTACGGTTCGAACGAAATTGATTGATTGTACATGGCAAAATAGTCTAATCATATTAATGATAGTCAGAGTTTGATCTTTAAAGGTGAGTCGGCTCAATGCATCATATTCTGACTTCATATTAATAGGAATTGATCTGCATTTGAAATTTGGTGATTCTCATCTTTCTCCTCATTGCTATCGCATTAAAAATAGATGATGATAATAATAATAATAATAATAATAATAATAATAATAATAATAAGCACACCAAACGTGACCTTATTTGTCCTTTGTGTAACAGTGCTGAGGAAAAAAGTTCCTTTTGTGTTTTGTTGTCCAGTCTTACAGGATTTCAAAATTCAGTCCCCCCCCCCCCCCCCCAAAAAAAAAAAAAACACACAAAAAAACCAACAAAAACAAACCGAACAACAACCCAAAAACCAACAACAAACAACACAACAAAAACAACAACAAAAACAAAACAACCAGCCCTGGACCCTGCTAGGTTATCATTCTTAATGGCTTATTCAATGGAAAGTGTGTTTAAACTCTTGCTCTTTATTTGTACAAGACATTTTATTTCTCCAAAATACGAAGAATTATATGTAGTTAATGATCGACACTGTAATGGTCTGTTGAAACGGCCTTTCAGTTAATGTTCAGTTCTACTCTGGTAGGCCTATATATAGCTGTGACATGTATGTATATATGTATGTTAGTCCGTCGTTTTCGACGATGACCTCCAAAACAGCAGAGGAGGCAGCTGCTGTTTCGGAAATTGGGCAGAAATTTGATTATAGTGGAGATGCCTTGCCCACAGTACATCCCCACTCTCTCGGCCAAGTGGGCATAAGGAGAGTCAGCGTTAGAGATGTTCTCCAAAGGCCAACTAGCCCCCCAGGGCTGCAACACATGAGGACTGTAAAGTCAAGCCTCCTAGTCAGAGAGTCATAGTCGATCACTAAAGACTAAGCTGTAAAGTGGAATTCCATGAGTGGAAAAGCCACCGGTCATACAGCCTCTCACTTTGCTGTTGCCCCCAGCGTCAATGGTTTAATCAAGAATTGTGATAAACCCCAGGCACTGACCGTAGCTGTGACAAGCAATACCTGAAACATCAAACCTAAATCTAGTCTGATTACTTTTAACATAACGACTTTTTTTCATGTCAATATACATGTCTTCGAAATAAGATGTTTAGATAAAATATATTGAGCAAATATGTCACTGTTATTCTGTATATGTTCATGCGAATCTTATCATCTGCAAACAATAAGGCTTTGCTTGAAACTTTTGAAGAAAGCTTAGACACACTGTACTCTTTGATTCTCCCATACAAAATAAAACCCATTATGAGTTTAAGCACTGACGAACACATGTAACCCAGGTTTTGTTACCATTCATATCTAAATTGTACAACACACTGTGTTTTTAAAGGAATTCTACCTTCATCTATGAGTCAATGTTAACCAGTGTTTAATACATTCTAAGTATGAGTTAATATAATATGGATAATCTTCCAAACCTCTCCAGACAGACAGAGAGAAAGAGACAGACACACAGACAGACAGACATGTGGGTTTTTGTAAGCTCACCCGCATATATAACAATAACAACAACGTCAACCGTAATGACATCGTCATCATCATCATTATTGTCATCATCATCGTCATCGTCATTACCATCATCATCATCATCATTACCAATCATCACCACCACGAATAAAATGATATAGACTGATTTCATTCCTATACTGTAAATCTCAATTAGTCTCTGTCATTTTATTCGTGGGGGTGATGATGATGATGATGATGATGATGATGATGATGACGACGACGATAATGGTGGTGGTGGTGGTGGTGGTGGTGGGTGGTGGTTGATGATGATGATGATGACGACGACGATGATGATGGTGATGATGATGATCTGACAGAGGCTGATTTCATTCCTACCCTGTAAGTCTCAATTACAGCCCCGAAATGGCCTCTGTAGATGGCGGGGCTGTAAATAACAAGATTGGACTGAGGTCTCAATTGAAGTCTCAAAATTTGGGCAGGGATCCCAAAGTTGACTGACACCACCAAAATTCCAATGACTCATGAAGTGAGTAGGGGAGGGGGTAGGGAGGGGTGGTAGGGGTGTGTCAATTTGACATCATACTAAAATTAATGAAATCACTAACAATATCGTACACATGACAAGAGTCCTAGCCAATAATCTAGGGGAGGGTGGAGGGGAGGGGTGGAATACATGGAAAGCATGGCTCAACTCTCAATATACTTTCAGGTCGGCACACTATAAACAGATCTATGACTCGGTCATAAAAATATATATTTTTTATTCCTTGTTGGTTGGTTTTCCGTAGCTGCATACAAGTCATACTGACAAACCACCCGTACCTTGCTTTCTGTCATTGTTTGCAGAGAAGGGGGGAGGGGGGAGGGGGGGGGGGGGGGCGTTGTCATTTCTTACTGCGTTACACTATCTTTTCCTGGATGAAACAAACTACTTCCTTTTTTTTCCCCTTTTTGTTTTGTTTTGGGTTTTTTGTTGGCTTTTTGGGTTTTTATAATATATGAGACTTTCAGTTGTTCCATTGTGCAACTACGAGTTGATAGAATCACATCCGTAGGCTTCCTTCTTTTCCGTTTTGTTGTTTTTGTTGTTGGTTTTTCATGTTTTGTTTTTCTTTTCTTTTTCATCATCAGCTATACTGGTCGCTTTTGTTATTATTCACCAGATCACCAACTACTAGAGAGTTTAGTTGAACGCGACTTTGTTTAAGAGTTGAGAGAGGAATTTCGGCATTGGTTTAAAAGAAAGAAAGAAAGAAAAAAACAAAGAAAAAAACCCCAAAAGAAAGTGACTTCCACCCCCTACTCCAAAAGATTTGAGTAATTCAGAAACCTTTCGATTAAAAATACAAATAAAAGTCTGTGAACTACCCACTCACTCTCCTCATCTTTTTCCACGACATTGATGTATTATAGACGTTACATGGGAGATTATGAAAAGCACACGTATGCACGCACGCACGCACACACTCTCTTCTCTCTCTCTCTCTCTCTCTCTCTCTCTCTCTCTCTCTCTCTCTCTCTCTCTCTCTCTCTCTCTCTCTCTCCTCTCACACATACAAACACACACATTTTTTTTCCTAGTTAAAAACAATCAATTAATGATCAAAACAAACCAAAACCCACATAAAACAAGCAAGAGGGAGAGAGAGAGAGAGAGAGAGAGAGAGAGAGAGAGAGAGAGAGAGAGAGAGAGAGAGAGAGAGAGAGAGAGTAAATGAATGAATGAATGATCTTTATTTTCCAAAGGTTACATTCATATACTTTTTTTTCATCAGGCCCTTGCCCTGATTAGGGACTATCAACAAAATACTCACATAAAAAAACAGAGAGAGAAGAGAGAGAGAGAGAGAGAGAGAGAGAGAGAGAGAGAGAGAGAGGCAGACACCACACACACACACACATAGACAGACACAGACTGACAGACATACATACAGAAACAGACTGACAGGCAGGCACAGATAGACAGACAGACAGACAGACAGACACACACACACACACACACACACACATAGACAGAGAGACAGACAGACACAGACTGACAGACAGACACAGACAGACAGACAGACAGAGACAAAAACAGACTCTCAGACAAACACTCCACTCTGACTTTCTTCTGTAGGCCTACCTCGTCAAATACGCTCTGCAGCCGAACAGACCTGTGTGCAGACAGCACTGACATGCACGTCCCCATGCTGACTTGTGACTAGGGCATAGTAAGTAATCCAAACAGCCTCCTAACAGATAAAACTAAGAATAATCCTGCAAGCATCCCTGTGTAGGCCTACGTCTTCGGACTCTGTTAAAAAACAACAACTCCAATGCAGCTAGCTATAATATATTATTGCGTGACCAGATCTTGCCTCGATCACTGTTGGCTGGCTACCTTGCTTTATGGGTCATGCAGGGTACATTTCTAATTCCCTCTGTTGTAAAATTCTAACGGGTTTCAATTCAAGTTTATATCTTGCCCTCCTTCCATTGGTCTTCTGCTAATTTTGAAGAAAACACATCAGCTTTGTAATTTGCAGGCCATTTTTTAGCCTTTCTTCTTGTTGAGTCAAAACAAACCTAACAGGTCAGGTCTATTTATTAGGCTGACCTACCTACCCCATTGAGGAAGCTGAAATCAGACAGCATGGTTATCAGCATAGCTTGAATGGAAAACGCGATGGTGCGCAAGCCATACAGCGAAATAGACATACGAAAATAAGCCATGGTTATGTTTTTGTTTTGTTTCCCCCCCCCCCCCCCCCCCCTCCCCCCTCTTGTTTGCTTTTCCTTCTTTTCCCATTGCAAGCTCCTGTTCTCCCCGATGTTTGTTTTTCTGTATTTTCCAATGATCATGTATACACTGAAACAAATACCTATTCTCGTTCAAATAATTATGCAGTAAGATGTGTAAGGTATTGGTCTAAATTTTTTTAATATTAAAGAGCACAGGTTACCTTTCAAATCTTATAGGATGCTTTTCTTATTTAGGTGCTAGGGGGAAAACTGGGCCACACAAAATAGCATTTACTTATCCAAATATGGCTTTGGATATTTTCTGGTTAAATCAAGGTGTTGGAAATTTAAAAGATTATATTGCTATTTTTTTAGCAAAGACTGATTAATTGTCATTAGCAACGATGGAACATCCTATACAATTGAGTGATAGATATAGAACTTATCGACATTTCATAAGCTTACATGGCGTCAAGCCTTATTTAAAGCTTGAAATGGATACGCATTTTAGAAGAATAATCGCTTAATTCAGACTGGGTGTGTCGGATATGAATGTTCATAAACTTAGATACAGAATGCATAGTAAATCTGATACAACATGCTCTTTATGATATGGAGCAACATAAAATGAAGTAGCCTACATTTTGTTTTATGATGTACTGCCTTTAATGACATTAAGCCAAAATGTATCCTGGCCAATATCAGCCAAATTCATTAAGGCTGTTTAGCTCCTAGGATGTAATTATCCTAGTATCATCCGCAATTTAGCTGTATATTTATGCAAAGCCTTTAGAATAAGAGACATTATGGCGTCATAAGGCGTTTTCCCCACTGCTGATTTATTTGCATGTTTGTCACAGCTGTACTTTACGGTGTATTATTATCATTATTCATTGATTTGATCAGCGACCCCCTTCAAGTATGGGCCCAAAGCCCCTCTATGAATAGATCTTTTCAGAGTTGAGAGTTGACTCACTCTCTCTTAATATTTTTTTTTAAAAACACCTTTTACGTTTAGGCCTAACTGAAAATATTAGCTCAGATTATTAAGGATAGTCTCTTTTCAGGGCAAGGGCCGGTTGAAAAAAGTATATCAATTCTTATCTGTAACCCTCAGGAATAAAGATTATCAATCAATCAATCAATCAATCAATCTCTCTCTCTTTTTCTCTCTCTCTCCTACTGAGTTTCAGATTTCGTTCTTCTCTGTTTATAGTAGCCTATATCACTTGCCAGTTTAGCATATGTGCTGCGCGAAGAGTATCACGTGTCGTAGGCCTAATCACTATAGATAGTCAATGTTCCTAGTTCCATCTAAGTTATAAGTTCTTAACAGGGGATTATGAACAGATCAATGCCTGGCGCTAGGCCTATAGCCCAGTGGTTAAGACCGTTTGACTTCAATCCCATGGGTCCCATGACCCAAAGTCGTGTGGGTTCAACTCTTGGCCTCGTCGTCTGATGAACTAGAAGGGTGGGGATTTTTACGATCTCCCTGGTCAACTTCACGTGCAGATCTACCAGTGCAATATTTCCTTTTGTGCGTATACATTTGCAGAAGTCACATATTATTATTATATCCACGTTAAAGATCCCGTTATTCATGCCAGCGTTCGGTGGGTTCCGGAAACATAAAACATACCCAACATGCAATCTGTACAATGAAATAAACTTCTCCGGAGAGAGAGAGAGAATATGGAAACCTAGAGATAAAGAAAACATACTCCCATGACGAAAACTGAATATATATTTTAAATTTTTTAAAAAATTTTTATTATTTTATATCGAAGATAATGGAATAAGCACTTGTGCGCTTTTTTTCCCCATTCAGTCCCCGTGTGTATGCGGTTTTGTAAATTCTGTCATCTGCTCCCACCAGCACACAATGGCCTACTCTTCCGAAAAGCGGAACATAATTTAACGTGTGTGTAAGATGTCCTGCGTGCGTTCGCACATGGGGCCTCGGTTTATAGTCTCATCCGAAGGACTTTGGGGGAAAGTGGAGTCTGCACTGAAATTAACTCCAGGGGAAAATATCCCCTTGAACAGGAAAGGAACGGGGTCGTCAGATTGCGAGCCAATGTTCTAACCACTAGGTATCCCGTCCCCCCCCCCCCCCCCTCTCTCTCTCTCTCTATCTATTATATATCGATAATATATATATATATATATATATATATATATATATATATATATATGTGTGTGTGTGTGTGTGTGGTGTGTGTGTGTGTGTGTGTGGTGGGTAGTGTGCATGGGAGAAACCCGAGTCAGTACAGTGCACTTTAGAACAGGGCCAACAGTTTCGTTTACCTGCTGTTAACATGGTCACGGCTCTGGCGACGTGATCAACGTTCTGAGAATATATATATATATATATATATATATATATATATATATATATATATATATCACTCTCTTACTCTCTTTGTGTGAATGTGCGTGAGTTACCGCATACTATGGATTCTATAGATTAAATCAAGCTCTCAATGATTACAATTAACTAATCTTAGTAACTGAGTAAAGCTTCACTGAGTGTGTGATTTAATAGCCTAATGATAAACAAAAAAAATCTGCAAAGTGGGCGGCACCTGAACAGGGGACAGTACTCACATCCGGAAGTTATACTATTTAGCGGGAATTTTATTAATAACAACACTTTTCCCTCCAACTACAGTTTCTGTTTTTGCAGAGGTCGAGCAACATGGTTAGAACAAAAGCAGATTCGGGTTCCGCTGCAGGACGAAAAGGTATTACAATTATTGTTATAATTTTTTTTTCTTTTTAAAAAAGTGAGGCTGTACATAGTAAACTGTACAAAGCATTGTGTTCATCAGTGTATCAACATAAGGATGTAAAAAAAATCTGAATCTGAATTGGGTGCATCAGTTGAAATGGTAATCTCGAACTGTACATGCGCGTGTGCAGTCAGACACACACATACGCGTCCGGGCATGCACGCACTCACACACGCATTCGGATGAGACAAGGCTATAAACCGAGTTCCGTGTGCGAACGCACGCAGAACATCTTGTGCACACGTTAAAACCCGTTCCGCTTTTTAGAAGTGTAGGCCATTGTGTGCCAGCGGTAACAGATGACAAAATTTACAAAACTGCATACACACGGGGACTGGATGAAAAAAAAGCACACGAGTGCTTCCATTATTCTCGAAATAAAAGAATGATCCTGAATAAAAATTCACACACAAATCATATACTGATATAGGCCCTCTCCTATCACCACCCTCTGGAAATCCTGTTCAAGGAATTTCCTCTTTTCTATTAGTATTCCTCTCTTTGTTTCTGCCATGTTCCTTTTCTTCTTGTCACCTCCTTGTCTTATTTGCTGCCTTCTTGGTCCATTCTCCTGCTTTTTTCCAGAAAGACAAAAATAACAA
Organism: Rapana venosa; assembly: GCA_028751875.1. Taxonomy (NCBI): domain Eukaryota; kingdom Metazoa; phylum Mollusca; class Gastropoda; order Neogastropoda; family Muricidae; genus Rapana; species Rapana venosa. The sequence continues at coordinate 52,395,099 of CM054135.1, forward strand.
TTCTCTCCCATGTGGTTGTCAGGTGCTTAATGGCAGCACACCGCTTTTTGGCTCATGTGACATACAACAGTAGTTGCTGTCTGAGCATTTGAGGAAGGAGAAGTCTTACAATTAAAATTTATTGTGTCCTGTGTGTGTGTGTAGTAGTAGTAGGTTTGAAATTGACTCTTGGGATTAACCACTGCTTGCTTCTAATTTGCACTACAATTCTTTTCTGTTTATTTTGACCAAGTCTGATGACCCCCTAATTTTCCTGATTTTCTTTTATTGATTTATTTCTTGGCTAGAGCTCCAAGCCAAGGTTCACTCAGTCACTAATGCCCCAATGGTGAGATTTTTGGGTATGCAACTTTAGCCCACTCGGCCACTGTTCTTATGGTAGATCTACTAATTGCATTCTGAGTTCAGGGATGATGTTTAAACTGTAATGTGTGTTTTGGGGTTGTTGTTTTTTTTATAAATATAAATTTTCTGTCAGTGTTACTGTCATGAATGGCCTACTCATCCCAAAGGCAGAATGGGTTTTTACTTCTGTGTGTGCACCTGCAAGATGTTCTGTGTGTGTTAGCACATGGGGCCTCAGTGGAGAGTCTCATTTGATGGACTTTCGGGGGAGTGGAGTCAGCACAGGTGCTAAGTTAACTCTAGGGGGGAAAAAATCACCTTGAATAGTGTCTCGATCTTGGGCATTAGAAGTGAGCATTACAATTTACATTTTAATCCCTAGGCCCTCCCACCTCTTTCTATTATTTTAACTGGCAAGCTCTTTTACTAGTTTTAGGCTAACTATTTGCCTGATTTTTTTGTTTGTTGTTCATGCATTTTGAATTTTTGTTATCGTTTTCAGTGGTAGCAGCCCGAGCACCAAGGAAAAGTCTAGGAGCTAGCAGTTCGGGAGCAGGGAGCAGCACTAGTGGAGCTGGAGCTTCTCCATCAGGTAGATCCATTCACTGGCATTCAGCTTTAAACAGAAATAAGATGGTGTTTGGTTTGGTCATTAGTAATAACTAATATATTTGGGTTTTGCGGTGATATATTGAGCTCTTTGTAGTCTAGATTTGGAAAGTGATAATGAATGCTGGATCTGAAAACAAGTACAGCCACTACAGGGGTTTGTATGCTCTTTTAATCTCTCTGAATTTTGAGAACCCCCCATTTCAATCCCTAGAAAATGACAGCCTGCGACAAAAAAAACTTCTTCGAAACCCTTGAAAATCGAGGCTTGTCTATCATAGTCTCCCCTAACTAAAGAATAAGATTGAGCTAAAGCCACGCTCACACACACATGCACACATACGCTCACACACACACGTACAGTCACATGCAATAATACATGTATATATATACATACAATTTACATGTGTAGCAGGCATTGACTGATTCAGTGATAGAGCTAAACAGGTTACAGATGCAACATTGTGTGAATCTAACCCTTGAATCCCCCCCCCCCCCCCCCCAAAAAAAATCCTGAATTTCATACCAAGAAATCAGTACGAATCCTGCATGTAGCTAATTTCATAGAACTGGAATCGATGTGCAGGAAACAAATATGCTGGCGGCAATCCTGTGTGTCCAAGACCAACTCCAGACTGGCAGAAGGGAATTGGCACATTCTTCACCAGGGTACCTGACGAAGAAAACCAGGAGCCTCAAGAGGAGCCAACATGCTCAGGGTCAGAGTCTGGTGGGTCTCAACCTGGTGGAAGCAGCAGTAGCTCTACGTCATCTTCTTCTCCCAGTGGCAGCAAGACCAAAGCAAAGTAAGAGAATTTAAGCACTGCCAGGCAAAATTTGACAGGGCAGATCCATGCCAGATAAGTTTCCTACTGTAGTTTATGGTAGCTTTTTAAAAGAGCTGTCCCCTTCATATGGAACTTTCCAGCCATCTGGATTCAGAACTAAAATTCTGCCCAGCTGCAGTTAACTCTCGTGTAATTTGTGTAAGATTGAATTAAAGATAGTTGTTACCTTCAGCTAACTCTCACTTTTCCTCACTTGGTTCTCAAACTGAACTTAAGTTGAGATCTTTTGACTCAAAAGTGGCTCTTTTCTACTTGTGCCGTTGTGGGCAGATGCTGTTGTTACTGAAGTTGAGGTAGTTTTCTGCAATGTTAAAGCTGCCACTTTTTTGTTTCGTTTTTGGATCATCTTGAAGTATTGATTACTTCTAGCATTTGTATTGACAGTGAATAGTTTCTTTTTATTTGAATGTATTGTGTATGCACATTCACTAGAGTGGTGGATCACATGAAATTTGCCAGAGAAGTGTATTATAAGGCTCTGTAGTGTCGAAACTTCTAACTTGCCACGTTAAAACTATTTTTAAGAAATAGATTTACTAGATTAATGGGGTGTATGTGTGTGTAGTGGAGTCTGCATCACGTCATGTGAGCATGTATGTCAAAGTGGATAGAGCCTTTGATTTTTATCCTGTGGGACCATGAGGTCATGGGTTTGAATCTTTAACAGCGGTGTTATGTGAATTACGGAAGATAATTTTTATGAGCTCCCAGTTCAGCTTAAATTGCAGACCTGCCAGTGCTTTAATTCCTTTCATGTTCAGACATAGAAGATCAAATATGTTAAGAAAGGTGGCAGGACGATTTAGATGTTCACCTGCCTAACAAGAAAACTGATGTTCTGGGTTTGATTCTCAGCCTTGCCCTTTCTTTCCAGTTTTACGAGAAAATTGAACTAAATTTCAAAGCTCTTTAGCCGAGACCATAAACCGAGGCTTTGTGTGCAGATGCGTGCAGAAAACCCATTCCACCTTTCGGAAGAGTAGGTCAATGCATGTCGTAGGAACAGATGACTAAGTTCTAAGATCAAAGTGCATGGATGCAGGTGTTGTATCTAGACACCATTGCTGAAGTCAGAACACGGCCACCAAAATGGGGGGTGGAGCAGTGCACGGGTGCATATGTACATATCTCACTATAGGTGAACCTAGAGCTCTAGCCAAGGAATGAACGTACCCCCCAAAAAATCCTAAACCATAATGTTAAAGATGCCAATCTTCATTTCTGTATGGCAAGCATGCTCCTTAGAGGGATGGGCTCCATCAGGTTCAACTTATCCAGCATTCATTCCGTGCAGGGCCCCAGTAACTCCTGAAGAAGTTGAGGAGAGAAGTCAGGAGAAGAGAGACCCTACTAGCTGATAATCTGTTCCCCATAGCCTTGTGTCATAGCGGCTAATATCCATGCTCTCTTCTTTCTGTTGTGCAGGCCTCAGAGGATTGAGGACGACAGCGATAAGGAGGGCGACAGCTGATGAATGAAAAACGCTGAGAATGAATGAATGCATCCATCTTCCATTGAATGTATATATAACAAAGCATCTTGTCATTTTCTGAAACAAAAACGAAAGTCTTTTCATACTGCTCATGAGAAATTTTGTTTTTAAGGTCTGTTTTATGTTTTTGCATGCTGAGTGAAGAAGTGAAGTAATAAACATTTTTATAGAGAAAACATATTTCATTTTTGTTTGAAAGAATGGAAGTTTGGGGTTTCAAGTGAATGACTGGTAGGTGTCTTTAGAACTGGGTATGTCACTTTTATTTAACAAGGTAAATTTGAAATATAAATGCAAACACAAAATCAAAACACTCAAGGTTTCGAAATGCTGTAAATCTGCAGCTTATGCATTGAAGTGTCCATATGCGAGTATCCAGGTAGATATATTTGATTGTAGGATAATCAAGAGGGCACCATGTGTGAATAATCTCTGAGATGGCAGTCAAAAAAGAGCAAGAAATGAAGTGTGATATCATCAACAAGTTTTTTTGCTTTGTTTTTTTTTCTTCTCCTTGGTGTGTCTAGTCACTACTAGGTGATTTAGACAAGGAAACATAAACAAAACTAGTGAATTAAAGGAGAAGGGAGTATGCGGGGTCATAGGAAAGACTATAGTAACCTCACTGTTGAATGATATACTGTATACAATCCAACTCCTGTAAACAATTGTTTAAAATATATATATTTATTTTTACATTTATGCTATAAAAGCACAATGTACTTCTTTGATAAAAAGCTTATTCTCATTTCTATCGCCTACTGTGGAGAGAAGTAAGAAGAGTGTTAAGTACTGTTGAGGCAAAGCCAGCAAGCTACAAACACACACACACACACACACACACACCTGGGCGCACCCAAAATATTGAGACAAAAATTAACTGCATTTTAAAAACCTGCTTGGTTCCTTTAAATTATCATTTGTTGTGATGGCTGCTATAGCCAAGTGTTTGAGAACATTTGACTCCAATCCCTTGGGTCTATGAAGTTGCGGGTTCGAATCTTGGTGGTGTCTGGTGAGTGAAGGATGGAGACTTTTACTATTTCCCATGTCAACTTCAAAGTGCGGACATGCCAGTGCTTGAAGTCCCTTTGTGTATATAGTTTTATACACATGAAGAAGATCAAATATGCATGTTAAAGATCCCATAATTCATGTCGGCTTTCATTGGGTTACAAAACACGAGCATGCCCAGCTTGCAACCTGTACAAGAAAATGAGCTGCTCTGAAGTCAATGTGTTGGTTGAGGCCAGCAGGCAGTACTGCAAAATTACAAACATAGAAGACTGTCACCATGCAACGCACAGAGAGAGATTATTTGTTTACAAACAACTGATATAACTTTTGGTAGCCACTGCATGCAGCACAACAATGGTTAGGGAGAGAGTATTAACAAAAAATTTATGCTTGTAAGTGTTAACATTTTCCTGACAGATCTTGGAATGCAGAAAATATTTAGACCAGCTTTTTTATTTTTGTAACTGGTGCCCCCAATTTTTATTTTATTTTTTTAGATAGGTAGGACAGAAAAATAAACAATGCTATTTGTATGGCATGGGTCATTTTCTTAACCCACCTCACCCATGGAAAAGTGGCAGCGCCTGCTGTAAAACATGCACACTATGGGTGCAGCCATTGTCCATGGTTGTTCAGGTCATTAAAAAAATTTTTTTTTTCACAAGACATAAAAATACAAATACTGTTTGTCTGGTATGGGACTTTTTTTTTTTGGGGGGGGGGTTAACTTTTGAAGTTGTGTGTCATGGGATGATTGTAACCCTTTGTTCATGAATCATGGCCAGGATTCAAATTGCAGATTTCTGTGATGAAAACTCAGAAAGTAAAGCAACTACTTGCCCATCAAGCTTTTTTGGTTTTGTTTATTTTTGTTTTCTTAATGAAAGAAAGCCTTGAGTAAGTGGAATTTTGTTTAAGTAACAATTAGGCATTAAAGGTTAACAAGAACTTTCACTGATATAATCATAACAAGAATTTTTAGGCAGTTTGATGTATAAGAAATGAAGGCATTTTATCAGGAAACTGTCAATACATACTACACAAATACACATATATTAATTTACAAACATAGGCACATAAGAAATGGAGTAATCCCCATGATTCACCAAGAACTGTCTCCTTATTCTTGGAACTGAACAGAAACTGCAACAAAAATCTCCAAAAAGGCAAAGGCTTGTTAGCCTTTTGCATGAGGACTTAAACAGCACTGCCCATGCCATTCCATGAGGAATGCCTTTCGCATTTCGTCCTTGATTATACCCCCTTTTATCAGAAAAGGACAAGCGCAAAATTACACCGAAAAAAAGTTTATCCATGCAAACTATTAAAGAAAGAACAATAAAATAAATCATGCGGCAGTCACTGAAAATAGTTTCCACAGAACTACCCCATTAACAGGGAGGCACCGTGGTCGAGTGGTTTAGGCGGTCAACTCGTGATCCAGAGGTTGCGGGTTCGATCCCCGCTCGGCTCGGTGTTGTGTCCTTGGGAAAGACACTTTACTCCTATTTTCCTCACTCCACCCAGGTGTTTAAGTGGGTACCAGCTCTGCTGGGGAAGTATCTGGCGACAGACTAGCGTCCTGTCACAGGGGTGGTGAAAATCCATCAGTTCGCTTAACGCTAGAGAAACCGGGATAAGCTCCGTCTCTATGGGCCTTCTGGCTCGAAAGAACATACTTTACATACTACCCCATTAACACCCTAGAGGTCACCTAAGGTTATGTCCTACCTCACTCATCACACCTGGGAATCACTGGGACTGTAAGTACACACTGGTAGAGAAGTTTGTGTGTAAGGCTGTATTTAAGTACTTCACCTGACACACAGGTAGCCATACAAGTCTAGCTTCTCCCCACTGGGGATGCTGGGGGCGTGTCAGTATAGAGTATTGCCACCTGGAAATTCTGCGCTTACTGCCAGGAATTCCCTTTTTTCCCCCTATCCCTCTCTTTGTTTTTACCTTGTTCCTTTTCTTCTGTCATCTCCTCCTTGTCTCTTTTCTGCCTTGGTCCATTCTCCTGCCTTTTTTCCTGAAAGACTAAAGGTTTAACAATTCTCTCCCACGTCATAGTGGAATGCACTGGGCCTGACTTGTCAGGGGCTTAACGGCAGCACAACCCTTTTTTTAAATTTTTAAAATTTTTTTTACTCATGATAGACAAGAAAGGTGGCAGGACGATTAAGACGTTCACCTGCCTGACAAACCGTGAGGTTCTGGGTTCAATTCCCAGCCTTGCCCTTCGCAGTTTGGTGAGAAAATCCTTTGGAAGAACTTTAAAATTTAATGAGGCTCCATATACGAATGCACACAAAACATTTTTCGCACGTTAAAAACCCATTTTGCCTTTCGGAAGAGTAGGCCATTTCGTGCCGGTAGGAACGAATTTCAAAATTAAAAAACAAAAACGCATGCACATAGGTGTCATGTTCAGACACCATCCCTGAAGTCAGAATGCAGCTACCTAAATGGTGGGGGAAGGTCACATATGCTGAAATCTTACAATTGGTGAACCTCAGAGTTCTATCCCAGCAATGAAAATTGGTTGTTTTTTTAAATAATAGACGACAAGACACAAGAGTTGCTGGGTGAATGTTCCAGGAAGTTTACCTGGAAGGATTTTCTCCTCCCTTTTGGCCAGTACAACTTTAGCTGAAAGCTTGTCATAGATAATATAATTTCACCATACCATTACCATAACTACATTTTAATATAGGCCTTGGCACTATGCTAACATAGCTGACAAATGTTCTGGCCTGGGCTCAGAACAGAAAATCTCAAATACAGACAGCCCCTCACTCGCCCCACCCCCAAGGCCTATTGGTGTTACATGGGCCTACATTGTGACCACTGAACTCAATCGTTCATGTGGCGACTAGGGGGTGAGGATGCAGATTTCCTTCTAATTGCAGCTGCACCCTTTTGCCCTCAAGTACTAGTGCATTTAGATGGGACAATCACAAATGGGAAATTTTCAACATCCCAAAAGGAGTTAGACAATGATGCATCCTCTCACCTCACCTTTTCTACTGTGTAGATCTATCCTATAGAGGAAGTCACCAAGGAGGTTTCTTGTTGCTGGTTTGCTTTGTTTTGTTGTTCCTTGGCTATAGCTCCAGGTTCACAATTGGTGAGATTTTTTCATATGCAACCATTTTTGCCCACCATCGAGGTAGCCGCATTCCGACTTTGGGAATGATATCTAAACACACCAGTTTGCATGCGGTTTTATTTCTGACATCCGTTCTCACCGGCTCGCAATGGCCTACTCGTCCGAAAGGCAGAACGAGTTCTAACATGTGCCCAAGATGTTCTGCGTGCGCTCACACACGAGGCCTCATCTAAAGGACTTCGGGGAAGCGGAGTCGGTAGCCTTGTGATGTTAACTCCAGAGGAAAAATCCCCTTGAACGGGTGTCTCGGTGGTGGTTCAAACCCGGGATGGATCCATGGCCATCAGATTGCGAGCGCAACGCTCTAGCCACCAGGCTATCCCGTCCCCAATTATTATCATATAAATCATTTAATTTCTTCATTCATTTTTGATGATTGATGATCTAACTATCAGACCTGTTTATTCACCACTTAGCCCAGTAACCTTCAGTTTTTCTAAAGAGGACGCAGTGAGGCTTTGTCAGTTTAGCCTAATGCCTCGAAATGCCTTTTACTTATTCAGTATTATTATTTTATTGTTTCAGCTTGTTATGTTATTCCTTTGCTTTTCTTTTATTTCTTTCCGGTTTATTTTTTTCCTCTAAAAAAAAAAGAGCCAGCCAAGAACTAGATCTGTGGTGAACTGCAGCCAGAAGTCTTAATTATGTGGAGAGACCCCAGAGTCAGGCTTGTTAACAGACTGTAAAAAGAGACATTAAGTTTTGATTATGCCAAGAGATGTACCAATGATAGGCTAGACACTTTCCAAATTCTTGGAGGGAGACTAGAATTGCTATCTTTATGATAGGATATAACAAGCTAGATCTAGGCCCATTTCATTTAGTCAGTCTTTTTTTTAAAAAAAGAAGAAAAAAGGGAACACTATCTCATTGGTGAACAGATCTACGCAGCTTCCAATGAAAAATTCCAAAAGCAGATGACTATTGACAGCCGTATGTTGGGAGAAAAAATGCCATGTGGCACTTAACGGAAAGTTGAATCAGATTTAAGGATCATAACGATGCTGCAACACTTCGTTAAAGCTAAACGCAGGTTTCTCAAAGCTTCACATCTAAACCATGCTTTACTTGTGCGTCAGTGCAGTGATGGGAGTGCTGATGTCGAGACTAAGGAGCCCAGTTTTCTTGAAACTGTAGATCTGCATTATGATCGGGCAAGCGCCATAGTCCGAAGCCAACTGACAGAGCAGATAGCCGAAAAACTGTCGCCCGAAGAAAAGGAGCGGCGTGTAAATGGCATCATAGATATTATCAAACCATGCAACCATGTCGTGAAAATGTCTTTTCCAATCAAACGTGACAACGGTAATTATACACTTATCGAAGCCTACCGCGCTCAGCACAGTCAACACAAACTTCCATGCAAAGGCGGTAAGTCGCTCCATAGCTTAGGCCTAAATTTAAAACCACCGTTAATCTAGTAGCCTAGATAGTCTTATCTTTCGGAAATTCGCCTTCAGTATTCAGTTAATTTGTAGATCATAAGATATTTAGATCTAGCTTGACACATTGCTGATGGATGCAAGAAACCGAATCTCTGAAGTCTAGAGGTAAAGGTAATATGTGGTCGTAGGGGAGTGAGGCATCAGAGAGAGACCTCAACTTCTCAAGGGGCCAGCATGTTGAGGGCGGCGCCCATCTCCTCTCCCTTGCAGCTTTACTTTCCCTGACGCTAAAGAGGCAGGTGTCTATCTGGGTGAACTGGGGGAACGTACTGAAGCCAAGGCGCGCAAACGGTCACACATCCAAGTGGTAATCACGCTCGATGCTGCTTAACCTTAGCTGGGGAAAGCAAGTGCTCTGACCACTGAGCAATCCTCTGAAGTCTGGGCTATAAAAAACTTGAATACTGGTAATATTTGACTACAAATCTGATAAACATCATTATGCCTTAATTTATTTTAAAAAAAATTATGGGTGTGGAGGATCTATCAAAATCTCTGTCTGTCTCTGTCTCTGTCTGTCTGTATGTCTGTCTGTCTGTCTGTCTCTCTCTCTCTCTCTCTCCCCTCTCTTTCTCTGAAGTAAAGACTGCAGCTATTTGTACATAATTATGCTTTCTGTCTTAATGTTTTAAAAATTCTCTATTCATGGTAAGGGCCTGTGCCAACTTTGACGTAACACTATACTTCTTTTGGTGTACATTACCCAGTCCCATCCATCCTCCTGTATCTATCTGAAATGCACCCAGACTAACGGAGCCTTCCTTTGGTTATCGTCAAGTCTCTACGTTATTGACATCTCTTTGCTTTTTCTAATACACGCACGCTCGCCGCCGCCCCAGCCAACGCACAAACAAACAAACAAACACACACCACACACACACACACACACATACACGCGCGCGCTATAGGGAAAAGACATTAAATCGAAAGAACAACAACAACAACACACATACACACACGCATGCGCGCGCGCGCGCCACACACACAACACACACACGCACGCACACACGCGCGCCACACCACACACACACACACACACACACACACACACACACACACACCCGTCTAATAGCACAACTTGTGAAAAGACGTAAATGAATTTGAACACACAAACACACACACACACCACGCACGCACGCACGCACGCACACGACACACACACACACACACACACACACACACACACACACTTATATATTTATACCATTTAAAAGTCACGGCAGATTTCTCTGCGTGAAATTCGGGCTGCTCTCCCCGGGGAGAGCGCGCCGCCACAAGAGCAACCGTATTTGTTTCCCTCTCAGAGTGGTAGAACATTTTTACCAGGGATGTTGAATTTTTACCAGGGTCAACTCTCTTGTTGCCGTGGGTTCTTTTACGTGCGCTAAATAATTATGTGTAACACACGGGACCTCGGTTTATCGTCTCACCCGAAAGACTAGCACCCAGACCACCACTCATGGTCTAATAGATGGGGGAAAAGTTTGGGGCCCAAACGGGATTCAAACCACCGCATACTTCCGACCCGGACTTTTTCGCTTTCTAGGCAGGCGCGTTACCTCTAGAACACCGATCCATATATATATAAGCCCCTAAACCTTACAAAACAAAAACAATCCCTCCCTCCTCCACACGCAACACCCCCCCCCTCTCCCCCCAAAAAAACCACCCCAACAACAACCAAAAACCAACCAAACCCAAACCAAACCAAACATGAAACAACAGCAACAAAAACGCATACCGCCCCTCCCCCCCCTACCCCCAAGCAAACAGAAAACAACAACCCCAAAACAAACGAAACACACACACACACACACACACACACACACAAAACAACCGAACAAAGGAATCCTAAAGTACTGTTTCTAAGGGGAAAATAACAGAGACTGGTGTGTTTCAGGTATACGCTACGCTGAGAGTGTGGACATTGACGAGGTACAGGCTCTAGCTGCCATCATGACATACAAGTGTGCCATTGTGGATGTCCCCTTTGGTGGAGCTAAAGCAGGTGTCAAAATTGACCCTCGACAGTACTCGGAAAATGAACTGGAAAAAATTACTCGGCGATTTGCCATGGAACTCAACAAAAAAGGCTTCATGGGTCAGTATGCACTACCCCCATTTAACAGTTTTCGAGAGTCACATAGTGTTGCGCCTTAAAACATTTTTTTCCCCGCATGATTCTTTGTCCTGTTACTGATTGACCTACCCCGGTAGCAGGATATAAAAGGTAAAGGTGTCCCAGAACCTATAAGGTCGTGGGTGAGCGAGGCATCAGAGACCTCAGCTTCTCTATGGGCCAGCATATTGAGGGCGGCGCCCATCTCCTCTCCCTCGCTGCTTTGCCTTCCCTGACCCTAAAGAGGGCAGGTACCCATTTACAGCTGGGTGAACTGGGGGACTGTACTGAAGCCCAAGCGCGCAAACGGTCACCCATCCCATCCAATTAGTATCCACGCTCAATGCTGCTTAACCTTAGCTGGGGGAAAGCGAGTGCTCTGACCACTGAGCTATCCCGTCCCTAGCAGGACATAGCCGGTTTAAAAAGGACAAATTGACAACTCAATCTGTCATAGATGCACTAAAGCTTTTAGTAAAAGGAAAAAAATGCTATTATAGTTAAAAATCAGCGCTCATTTACTTAGGGTCCTGTGAGGTCATCAGCCTCTTTGTTTTGTAGTGTCAATAACACTTGTATTCATGATGCTAGGTTCCACACGTACACCCCTGAAGAAAAAGCTGTGCAAAATAATCAAGCAGAATGAATTGTACTGTAGGTAGTAATGACTGCACATTTATTAGAGTCCTAGTAGATTTTTGTGTGTAGAATTTGGGCTCCTGTATCCTGCAGGGAAAGTACAGTGCCACAGTACAGTGCCATCATGTAAAAAGGGAAAAGGAGGAGGAGGGGGGGAGGGGGGGTCCTTTTTTCTTCCCTTTGCAAGAGTGGCATTTTTCTACAAAACTTTGCCATGGACAACCCATCTAGCGCAGGAGGTTTTTTTTGTTTTGTTTTTTCATGTGTGCTTATTGTACATTGCACCCGGTACCAGTGTACCGTTTCGTCTTGTAAGAAAGACTAGCACCTCAGAAGTTTGGGAGGGACAACTCTTGTTGCTGTAGGTTCTTTCACATGCACTACATGTGTGTTGCGCACGAAACTGGCAAGACAAAGTAGGCCTAATGCCAAACTTGGACTGGAAACTGTCAAGGACAGTATTACCCACGGTTCTCAGGCCATTGTATGGCTGCCTATGTGGCGAGGTTGCTTGAAAAGAGTCAACCACGTCAACTTGTCATCCAATGTGAAGTTATGGTCTCAGTGATTCCCAGGTGGGATGACAGAGTCGAAGTGCATATTGTGGGTGACCCCCAGGGTGGTAAGCTGGAGAGCTAGTAGCAGCAGAAGAACATGAGCTTGACTGATGCTCAGAGGGGTTTAACAGAAGTAGAGGTCCACCTCTGTACAGGACATGAGAGCCATGCAGGTCTGAATCCAAACATCTTTATGGAATATTACATTAGCCTACATTATTCAACAAGTGAAATTGATATTGGCGTCTGGTTGGGGAGGGGAAAATTGTGCTTGGTCACACGGATTAATTTTTAAAACAACAACGTAGCTGTCATATTTCATAGAATACAGATCATCCCCAAAGTCTGAATGCGCCTACCTTAATGGTGGGCCTAAACCATCGCATACGCAAAATATGTTTGGAGATCTGAATTATCAGTACGAATATTTTTCTTCTTCTTTTTCGTGGAAAGTTGGGCAGCAACTCTTGTTGTCGGTCATAACAGCGAAAATTCGTCACGCAGCTGTTAAGCGCCTGATAAGTCAGGCCCAGCACATCCGACTTCGGCGTGGGAGAATTTATATTTTTAAAAATCTTTCTGGGAAAAAAGGCAGGAAATAATAGGAGCAAGAGGGCAGAAAATAGTCAAGAAGGAGGTAACAGGAACAATGCAGACACAAAGAGAGGGATAGAAAAGGGGGAGTTCCTGGCACAAAGTTTCCAGAAGCTGGGGGGTGCTGTTTATATTGACAGTTCCCCCCACCCCCACCCCCACGCCCCCGGCATCCCCAAAAGGGGAAATATGAATATCAAAGTGACATACACTAGAAAAGCTTGTGTTTGTTCTGTTATGGTTTGTGTATGAAGGGCCAGGCATCGATGTACCAGCCCCAGATATGGGCACGGGAGAACGTGAGATGGGCTGGATTTCGGACACATACGCCAACACTTTGGGTAAGATGGGTTTGGTAAGGGTGGTTTCTTTTAGTGATACTTACACGCGTTCGGGAGTGTGTGTGTGTGTGTGTGTGTGTGTGTGTGTGTGTGTGTGTGTGTGTGTGTTTTTGCAATATTAATAGCAAATCAATGTTTTATGTGAAGGGAATTTGAAAGATCAGTGTGTGTGTGTTTATGTTGTTGTTGTCTGCAATTTAACGTCTGTTCACTCTAAGTGATATTATTAGACGAGGGAAGTAGAAAGTGTAAAGGAGTTTAAAGAAGGGAGAAGAAGGAGTGAAAGGAGAAAGGATTAAGAAATAGCATCCGTGTTGTGTGTGTTGTGTGTTTGTGTGTGTGTGTGTGTGTTGTGTGTGTGTGTGTGTGTGTGTGTGTGTGTGTGTGCAATATTAATAGCAAATCAATATTTCAAGTGAAGGGAATTTGAAATATCAATGTGTGTGTGTGTGTGTGTGTGTGTGTGTGTGTGTGTGTGTGTGTGTGTGTGTGTGTGTGAATCCTCTTCATCAGTTTCAACATCTCTCCATTTGAAGTTCCGATTTCAAATGATAGGGAAAAATTGTGGCGGGGAGAGGGTAGTAGTGAGAGGGATGAAAATGCACGTAAGTTTACGCTGTGTGTGTGTGAAGAATATTAATGATAATAAAAACCACACCTATTTGGATTTTTTTAAAAAGCGCGAATTAAAAAAAAAAGTTTGAGCACCCCATTCTCCCCACACTAGATTAATGCAACACGCTCGAAATTCCCAGTTTGTCACCTAAAATATTCCCTCATAGTTCAACTAACCCCCCCCCCCCCCCCCAAACCCCAACAAAAACAACCCCCAATCCCAAACAAACAATCAAAACCCCAGAAACAACAACAAATCCAAAAGAAGCCAACCAATCAAACGAGCAATTACTAAAATGAACCCCCTCCCCTCTCCCTGACCCCCCCCCCCCCCCCCCCCAACAAGCAAACAAAAACAAACCAAACCACACAAAAGCCCCCAAATCCTGACACATTCTACCCCCATCCTCTCCCCTCCTAACCCTCCGCTAACCAACCAACCAAGCAACCAAATAATTGTTTGTGTCCTGTTTCTTATTTATTTTCATGATGATTATTTTCACAAGCTTAATATGTGCAGTTATTTTTTTCTCTGCTCCTTTCCTATAAACTGCCTGGCTAAGGAGTCATTGGGGCCCTGCACTGAAATTTTCAGGCCGTCTCTCTTGGGCAGTTTGAACCTAGCGGGGCCCATATCTCTCCAGGTAAAGTAAGGCAAAGGTGTCCCTTAACCTATAAGGTCGTAGGGGAGCGAGGCGTCAGAGACCTCACTTCTCTAGGGGCCAGCATATTGAGGCCGGCGCCCATCTCCTCTCCCTCGCTGCTTTACCTTCTCTGACCCTAAAGAGGGCAGGTACCCATTTACAGCTGGGTGAACTGGGGGACTGTACTAAAGCCAAGGCGCGCAAACGGTCACCCATCCAAGTGGTAACCACGCTCGACGCTGCTTAACTTGGCTGGGGGAAAGCAAGCGTCCACCCCTCAAATTCAGCTGTCGTCCCTTAAATCCAGGTGCAAAGCAGTTGTTTACAATTACTTCCCCCCCCCCCCTCATCTTCCTTTTCCTCATTAGAGTGACTCGTTAAACAGCCACTTTTCACACTTATTCAAAGAGTTCTTATTAACTTTTGCTTTTGTACTTGATTAATATTACTCTGCGAGTTTAGATGTTGTTTTTAACGAAACCAACGTTTTCACATTCATATTATTCTTCTTTCTTTTTTAAATCCGAAAAAGACAACGTTTTGACATTGATATTGATTCTGTCAAATGTCTTAGGTTATTTCGACATCAACGCTAAAGCCTGTGTGACGGGAAAACCCATTGCCCAAGGTGGCATACACGGCAGAACGTCTGCGACTGGCAGAGTAAGACTTGTCTTTCCGCATTTTATAGCTTACACACACACACACACACACACACACACACACACACACAGAGTGAGAATACATCATAAGCATACTGTATGCGTAGCTTGTGATAATTACAGCCTATCGTGTTTATCTAATTTCAAAGCGCATGATATTGATATATTATGAATCTGGCAATTAATGCACTGATGTTGCCTGTGCGTTTGGAGTGCAGGGCTTGTACCATGGAATACAGAATTTCATCAATGACGCCAGCTATATGAGCATTGTGGGACTCACACCTGGTTTTGGAGACAAGACTTTCATTTTGCAAGTGAGTTTGATTGCAGTTAGGAAAATGACTACGCCCCCCCCCCCTTCCCCTCTTCATTCTTTCAGAAAAGTCTGTCGAGCATTAATGTACTCTTGATTATGTATTCATATTAATTTTGCATAATGTTACATTTTCTTTGTTTCGTGTCTAGAAAAAACCAAACCAAACCAAACCCCGAAGTAATGATATCTAATAAAAAGGCCGGTGGGAGGACAGTTTAGACGTTTCCCTGCCTGGCAAGAAAAGCGTGAGGCTCTGGGTTCGATTCCCAGCCTTGCCCTTCCCAGATTGACGGGAAAATTCAACTGTGAACGTTAAAGTCTTTCGAAGGAGACTGAGCCAGGCGGACCAGCGTGCTTACGGATTAGAACCCATGACAGTTGAAAATCGGAAAGATCAGGGAGGTAGCCTACTTCCCCACTGTCCAGGCAATTGTATCCCCGAAGTCGGAATGCGGCTACCTTAATGATGGGGGGGGGGGGGGGGGGGGGGGGGACCTGTTGCATGCGCAAAATCTCACAATTGGTGAACCTGGGAGCCCTAGCCAAGGAACAGGGAAAAAAGTAATGTATAATGTGTGCACGTACAGTGCTCAAACGCCGTGTGTGTGTGTGCGTACGTGCGTGCGTGTGTGCGTGCGTGCGTGCACATTTTGAGTAGATTAATAGCCTGCCAGAACTGCATTTTAGGCCTAAAAGTGTGGATGAATACAAGGAAGGGCCAGATGTAGCCTATGTGTGCCCATGTGCATGTATCGTGGGTTTTATACAATTATGTGTAAACAAAAACCTTTAGCGAGATGTTTTACCTGCGTGTGTGTACACAAATATCATGCACACGTTCTGGAAATACTGTACTAGAAATTTGTCCTTTGCTATCCCTTTCTCCTTGTTTCTTTTTTTTTTTCTCCGTACCCCCCACCCCCATTTCTCTCTCTCTCTCTCTCTCTCTCTCTCTCTCGCTCGCTCGCTCGCTCTCTTGTTTACTTGAAGTTTTTTTGCATTGGTGTGTGTTTGTCTAATTGTTGCTATTAGGTTTAGTTTCAATTCTTGTTTTGATTTGTGGGGGTATGTACTTTTTCTTGTCTTTTTTCTTCTTTCTTGTTTTTTTTCTGTTTTTTTTGTGTGAAAGCATGGTGTAAAGAAGCCCTTTGCTTATCCATTTACTCTCAATAAACATTTGAGTTCGAGTTCTCTCTCTCTCTCTCTCTCTCTCTCTCTCTCTCTCTCTCTCTCTCTCTCTCTCTCTCTCTCTCTCTGTGCACTGTGGACATGTTTTGGAGATTAGGACATAGAGCAATATCAGGCAGTCACGACGAAAAAGTTGGCAATTGTCGTCATAATGAGGATTGCTGGTGTTCCTACAGTGTTAACCCCGCACATGCACATTGTGGTCAGGAAGCTAGCAGACGACAATACACAAAGGACTGAGAGGGTACAAGTGTTTGCTGAATTTTTAAAAAGAAACCTAAACCTACCAAATTCGTGCAAAACCACATAAGTTTTGAGTCAGTGGCTAGTGTCCCTCTTCCCCCCCCCCCCCCCCCCAAACCCCCCCAAAAAAGATAAAAAGTGTTGTTTTTTTTGGTCTGTGGATGCCTTAGTACGTGCGGTATGGAGGATACGAGAGTAAAATAGAAGAAAAAAAATAGAAGGAGAAGTGTGACAAAATCTACAAGCAAGAGAGTAGCCCAAACTTGAGCAGTTGGGGTTGTGTTGCAGGGCTTTGGCAACGTGGGCCTCCATAGTATGCGGTACTTGCATCGTGCGGGAGCCCGGTGCATTGGGGTGCTGGAAAAAGACGGCAGCATCTACAACCCTGAAGGCATCCATCCCCGCAAACTGGAGGACTACGTCATTGTATGTCAACACACCGCGTCTGCTTGGCTGCAGTGTCTGTCTCCCTGTTGTTTCAACCTTGCTGTTTGTTGTGGTGGTGTTGTTGTTGTGGTTGTTGGTGGTGGTGGTGTTGTTGTTGTTGTTGTTGTTGGTGGTGGTGGTGGGGTGGTGTTGGTGTGGTGGTGGTGGTGTTGTGATGTTGTATGTGTGTGGGGGGGGGGTTGAATGCCTCTTGGTTTAGGCTAGCTCGTGCATTGATGCTGGGATCAAGGCATTCTGAAGAGATTCTCCCCAGGGTAAAACTAGTACATCTCACTCTCCTAAAGTCCTTCGAGATGAGACTTTAATAAACCGTTCTGCCTTTTTAGATTCGATTTTATTCAAGACCCCTCCCCCCGCCCGTGCCCCTTGGGATACATGGAATTGGTGAAACCAATCCACACTTTAACAAAAGTGTAGTCGTTTGAGCGAATTTCGGGAAAATGTAACTTCCAGTTCATGACTTCAGCCTGTGGAGACTGTCAAGAAAGCGGATCAGATTTTACCAGACAGGGAATGATTTAGCAAACCACAATAACTGCCTTCGTCCATAGTTAAAAAGTGTCTCACCCCAGTTCACCTAGCTCTAAATGGGTACCTGCCTCTTTAGGAGCAGGGAAGGTAAAGCAGCAAGGGAGAGGAGATGGGCGCCACCCTCAATATGCTGGCCCCTAGAGAAGTGAGGTCTCTGACGCCTCGCTCCCCTACGACCTTGTAGGTTATGGGACACATTTACCTTTACCTTTACTGAAGCCAAGGCGGGCAAACGGTCTCGCATCCACTTGGTAACCACGCTCGATGTTGCTTAATCTTAGCTTGGGGAAAGTGAGTGCTCTGACAACTGAGCTATCCCGCCCCCAAAAAACTTAGGCACAAACTAAACGATGCACACACAAAAGTAAAGGAACAAATTGGGCACCCCAAAAATATTCTTCCTTCTGCCCTCAAGCAACTTGGGGTAAGTGAAACTGCCTGTGAAAACGCATGAATGATAGGTAAAAAGATGGTAGTTTATTTGAAATGTGTTGCTGCTTTTATGGCAAAAAAATACTGTAAGGTATTTTCAGAACTTGAATATAGGAATATATTTTATTTTTGGGGGTTTATAACATGGTGTGTTTGGAACATTTGTAGCCTATGCTGACTCGGTGTGTGTGTGTGTGTGTGTGGTGTGGTGTGTGTGTGTGTGTGTGTGGACAGGACAATAGGACCATAGTAGGCTTCCCAGGAGCGAAGGCCTATGAAGGGGAAAACCTACTGTTTGAGAAGTGCGACATTCTGATACCTGCCGCAGGAGAGAGCCAGCTGACCAAGAAAAATGCCCACAAAGTACAGGCCAAGGTAGTCACCCCCATAGGCCTGCTGATACATGATAGCAAACTGCATAGCCAAAGGAAGAGGCCTGACTGTGCAATGCCAAGATAGAAACATGAGCACATGGACAAAATAGTGATAAACATATTTATTGGTGCATGGTTGCAATGTACAAGGCTTGAGTTACAAGGTCGGCTGACACGAGGCCAAGTCAATACAAGGCAGGACAAGGCTAACATATCAATTAGCATTTGGGTACATGTTAACAAAGTACAAGGCCAAAACATCAGGCCAGTACTAGGCCACGTATTCATCAACACAGTGACACAGGAGAACAAAGTGAAAAGGCCAAGATGCTAGGCCATTGGCATGGGGCCGAGAGACAGATTCTGGACAAAACCAAAAGGTACTGGCTAACATACTGATGCAAGGTGGTAAGGTAGGCTAAAATTTACAAGGCCAAGATGCTATGCCTAGACAACAAAGCCAAGTTCTTCATAAACGTACTCATTCAAGGCGGGAATCAAGATAGACAAAGGAAGAGTATTCATGAACATACTGATACAAGGATAGTAAGACACAGGTCAATACACACAACCATGAACGCTATTCATGAACATTCTGAGTCAAGGGTAGGAAGATACAAGACCAACCTACAAAACCGGATTATTCATGAACATTCTGAGTCAAGGACAGTCAGAAACAAGATCAAAACCACAACGTCAGCTATTCATGAACATACTGGTACAAAGGTAGCAATACACAAGACTAAGATAAGGAGCCAGACTGTTCATGAACATACAGTCAAGGATTGTAAGACACAAGACTAATGTACAACTAAAGCCAGGCTTTTCGTGAACAGACTGATACTAAGATAGCAAGATACAAGTCCAACAGCCAAAGCCAGCATATCAATGGACATACTGATACAAAGATAGCAAAACACAGGATCAGTAGGCCTATACGTTGTTGTTGTTGTTGTTGTGCGTTCCCCAGCTTAACACCCTGGAGGTCACCCACAATGTACACTGTGACTCACTCATTCTACCTGGGAATCACTGTGAGATTGAAATTGCACACTGAATGAGAAAATTGCGTTTATGACTTTTCAAGAACCTTGCCATATAGGCACCCATACTCCGACTTAAGAGGATTTTTTTCTCCTTTAAGAAAGGAGAGTGCAGGTTGTTATGGCTAATGGCAATATCAACACAATATTTGACAGCATAGGCTAACATTTTAGTGTAGGCCTAGGCATTTAGCTGACATCAAGAATGATATGAACAAAAAGCCTACTTATGATGCTTTTAAATCCAGCCTAAAGACACATTTATTTCAAACCTAAGATTCTCTCCCCTTGTTTCATCTCATTTCTGTCCCTGCCCTCATCAACCAAACCCCCCATCACCCTGCCGAGTGTACAACCTTTATGTGTGTGTGTGTGGCGCATGCGCGTGTGCGTGTGTGTGTGTTTACATTTGAATTTGTAAAAAAAACTATTAATTGTGCGCATGTGTGTGTTTACATTTGAATTTGTAAAAATCTAATAATTATAACTGGCTGCTTGTGAAAGACTAGGATGAATGAAAGCGCTTTGATTTGTTTTTTTGCAAGATATAGCGCTGTATAAATTCCATGTATTATTATTATTATTAATTGGCACAGCATTTGGCCTGACCATAGTGGTAAGATACAAAACCAAACGACAAGACCGGACAGATAGAAAAGGGCAAGAGAGAAGCTGAAAACAGAAGGCCATTACAATGCCAAGGCATTGCCGATACATGACACAGTCACACTTGATATAAAAGGCCAGTGAGGAGAGGTGGTGCCAGGCCAGGGGTCCACATGGCCAGGCTGTTGATGTAAACACAGTGTTAGGTTGTTGTTGTTGTTGTGCGTTCCCCAGCTATACACCCTGGGGGTCACCCAGAACATGCCACTCTGCTCACTCATCCCACCTGGGAATCTCTGTGAGATAGGAAGTACACACTGGATGAGAAGTTTGCGTGTATGACTCTTTTTCAAGCACCTCGCCATATATGCAGCCATACTCCGACTTCAGAGGATTTTTTTTTCTCCTTTAACAAAGGAGAGTGCGGGTTGTTATGTTAAGAGCTTGTCGTGGCTGAAGGCAATCTCAACACAACATTTTACAACATAACAACGTTTTAATGTAGGCCTTGGCAATTAGCTGCCATCAATAATAACTGGCACAGCTTTTGGCTGGGCCAAACAGTGTTAGGTGATTATCAATACCTACTGATATGCACTTGGAGACATATTAATTTTAGAGTCTTAAAATGTTATATATTATATATATATATATATATTATATCATATATATCATAAATATATTAAGCACGCTGCGCGAGCCGCACACACACACCACACACACACACACACACACACTTGATTGCTTGTTTGACTAATATTAATTGTGTGTGTTTTCAGATAATCGCGGAAGGCGCCAACGGACCAACAAGTAATGCAGCAGATGAAATCTTACAGAAAAAGAATGTACTGGTCATTCCTGTAAGTTACCTTGATCTTTTCTCTGTCAAAATCATTACATTAATATTGTAACTGAGTGAGTGAGTAAGTGAGAGAGAGAGAGAGAGAGAGAGAGAGAGAGAGAGAGAGAGAGTGTGTGTATGTGTGTGTAAGCGAACACTGATGGTGTAACAGTGTCCATTGTTGTATTTGTAAGGATCTATATATAATAATAATAATAATAATGTATGGAATTTATATAGCGCTGAATCTTGAAAAGCAACAAATCAAAGCGCTCAGATTTCATTTCATACCACTTTAAGTCACGGCAGATTTCTCCGTGAAATTCGGGCTGCTCTCCCGGGAAGCGGAGAGCGCGTCGCCACAAGCGCTGCGCCACCTTTTTTTTTTTTTCATGTCTGGGAACTGTATTGTTTCCCTATCAGAGTGGCTTTTTTCTAAGAATTTTGCCAGGGACAACTCTCTTGTTGCCGTGGGGTTTTTTACGTGCGCTAAATAATTACGTGTAACACACGGGACCTCGGTTTATCGTCTCATCCGAAAGACTAGCGCCCAGACCACCACTCATGGTCTAATGGATGGGGGAAAAGTTTCCGGTCCAAACGGGGTACGAACCGCCGCACACTTCAGACCCGGACTTTTCGCTTTCTAGACAGGCGCGTTACCTCTAGACCACCAATCCACCTATATCAACACAACACAAGGGGTGTAAAGTGTCTGTTGTCATACTTTTAATGATCTATACATCAGTGCCAAGGGACAGGATAGCTCAGTGGTCGGAGCACTTGCTTTGCCCCAGCCAAGTTAAGCTGTGTCGAGCGTGGATACCACTTGGATGGGTGACCGTTTGCGCACCTTGGCTTCAGTACAGTTCCCACAGTTCACCCAGCTGTAAATGGGTACCTGCCTCTTTAGGGTAAGGGAAGGTAAAGCAGAGAGAGAGAGGAGATGGACGCAGCCCTCAATATGCTGGCCCCTAGAGAAGTGAGGTCTCTGATGCCCCTCTCCCCTACGACCTTATAGGTTATGGGACACCTTTACCTTTACATCATTGCCATAGCTGTTACATTGCCCATTGTTGCATTGTATGTCTAAGGACCTATACACCAATAACATAGGTGTAACATTGCCCATTGTTGCATTGTATGTCCAAGGATCTGTGCATCAATAACATAGGCATAACAATTTCCAAGGATTTATGTATCAATGCTATAGATGTAACATTGTCCAAGGATCTATAGGTCAATGATGGAATTGTAACATTTCCCATTGTTAATTGTATGTCCAAGGATCTGTACATCAATGCTATAGGTGTAACAATGTCCAAGGATCTATACATCAATGATGGAGGTGTAACTATGTCCTTTTCTCTTTTGTATTTCCAAAGATCTATGCATCAATGCTGGAGGTGTAACAATGTCCCAAGGAGCTATACATCAATACCGGAGGTGTAACAATGTCCATTGTTGTACTGTTTGTCCAAGGATCTATGCATCAATGCAAGAGGTGGAACAGTGCCCATTGTTGTATGTCCAAGATTCTATACATCAGTGCTAGATGTGTAACATTGTCCACTGTTGTATTGTATGTCCAAGGATCTATGCATCAATGCTAGAGATGGAACAGTGCCCATTGTTGTAGGTCCAAGAATCTATACATCAATTCCAGAGGATACATCAATTCCAGAGGTGGAACATTGTCCTTTGTTGTATTGTATATCCAAGGATCTACAAATCAATACAGAAGGTTTAAAAGGTGCCAATTGTTGTATGTCCAAAGATCTGTATATAAGCTCTAGTGCTGTAACTGTGCCTACTGTTGCATCGTATTTCCAAGGATTTATTCATCAATGCTGGAGATGTGACAATGCCTATTCTTGTATGTCCAAGGATCTATATATCAGTGCAGGAGGTGTAACATTGCCTGTTGTTGTATTGTATGTCCAAGGATCTGTATATCAATGCAGGAGGTGTAACATTGCCTGTTGTTGTATTGTATGTCCAAGGATCTATATATCAATGCAGGAGGTGTAACATTGCCTGTTGTTGTATTGTAAGTCCAAGGATCTCTATATCAATGCAGGAGGTGTAACGGTGTTCATTGTTATATGTCCAAGGATCTCTATATCAATGCAGGAGGTGTAACGGTGTTCATTGTTGTATGTCCAAGGATCTCTATATCAATGCAGGAGGTGTAACGGTGTTCATTGTTGTATGTCCAAGGATCTCTATATCAATGCAGGAGGTGTAACGGTGTCCATTGTTGTATGTCCAAGGATCTCTATATCAATGCAGGAGGTGTAACGGTGTCCTACTTTGAATGGCTGAAGAACCTGAACCATGTCAGCTATGGACGTCTGACCTTCAAGTATGAAAGGGACTCCAACTACCACCTCTTACGTGAGATTTCTTGCTTTTCTCCCTTTGGTAATGATTCTAGTCGTGCAGTAGGAGAGTGTATGCTTTCACAAACTGTTGTAGAGTATAAACAACAAAAAAGATAATTTTCAAATTGATATCAGCTACCTTAAAACAGGTATGAGTACAACATGGAAGGAAGAAACAGAAGGAAAAAAAAGTGGTAAAACATTGTGTTCAGCTTTTGTGTTTAGTATTAGCATAAAGTGTCATGTAAACCCAGACTTACAAAGTGTTCAAGTTACCCAAAGGTAACCCAGTGCGCAGACAGAGGCGTGAACTGGTCAACTGGTAATGGAATGCTGATTGTTTGGAATTTCAAATGGCGGCTCACGAGTTCTGGTTGACGTCAGCAGATTGTCTTTTCTCTTCCCAAAAAACCTGATCTAGAAGACCTCTGTAGTTCCGTCACTACAGTAGTTAGCTATTAGCTATTTACAAATGCCAATAAACAATGGACAGCAAGCAAACTTTGGATGGAAGAGGACAGTAGTCAAAATTGGTTATTTCAGGATTGTATCTAAAACAGTATATGAATAAAAGAAAGGGGGTCAACAGTTGTACAGTTTAACAGCTAGAAAGGTCAGAAGGTCAGATTTTCGGTGAAATAATTGGGTGTGCATTCTGTGCAGAGAGCGTGCAGAGCTCCCTAGAACGGAAGTTTGGCAGAGATGGTGGCTCCATTCCTATCGTGCCCAGTGATGAATTTGAACGGAGAATTTCTGTGAGTAGAGCACATCTTTCTGTATGAAAGTAGGTCATTCTTAGGGCCGGGATGTAGCTATCTCAGAGTCAGAGCCTCTTTTCTCTCAGCTAATGGTAAGCAGTACCGAGTGTGGTTACCATGTGGGTGGGTGACTTCGTACCCTGGTTTCAGTACAGTCCCTAAGTTCACCCAAATGTAGATGGGCACCTGCCCTCAGCGAGAGAGAGAGAGAGAGAGAGAGAGAGAGAGAGAGAGAGAGAGAGAGAGAGGAGATGGGCACCATCTTCAATATGCTGACCCCTGGAGAAGCTGAGGTCTCTGCCACGTCGCTCCCCAACGACTGCATAGGTTATGGGAACACCTTTATCACCTTTACCTAGTTCTCAAGGGTGGAGGGGGGGGGGGGATTTAAAGGTTGAATAAAACTGGTTTGTTAAGACAGAATCTGTAGCAGAAGCTTCATAGTGTTATATATGAGAGCTGTATAAGAGTACTTTTTTTTTTTAAAGTGATAGAGATATGATGAGAACTAGATCAATGTTTTACTATTGATGTAAGAAATAATCATCAACAATCTAGACTATGACATTAAGTACAGAGGGACAGTAAGGACATGAGTAAAAGAGTTGAGATGATCACTCTTATAGGAAGCCTGACTCACTGAATGTTGTTTTGTAGGGCCAGCTACTGCAGTTAAGAAGAGTAAGGTAAAGTTAAGGTGGCCCATAACCTATAAGGTCGTAGGGGAGCGAGGCGTCAGAGACCTCACTTCTCTAGGGGCCAGCATATTGAGGGTGGCGTCCATCTCCTCTCCCTCGCTGCTTTACCTTCCCTGACCCTAAAGAGGCAGGTACCCATTTACAGCTGGGTGAACTGGGGGACTGTACTGAAGCCAAGGCGTGCAAACGGGCGCCCATCCAAGTGGTAACCATGCTCGACACTGCTTAACTTGGCTAGGGGAAAGTGAGTGCTCTGACCACTGAGCTATCCCGTTAAGAAGAGTACAACAGCATAACAGCTAAAGTATGGAACACCAATGGCTCTTCTGTCTGAAAAAGTAACCAATGTAACTTTTTTTTGTTCTCGTGGCTCGGCAAGAGCTCCGAGGTTCACCAATGGTGGCATTTTGTGTATGCAACTGTTTTGCCTGCTATTAATGTAGCTGTATTCCGACTTCAGGGATGATGTCTAAACACGACACCAGTGTGCGTGCAGTTTTAAAATTCCACAATCCGTCCTATCGATAGTCAATGCCCTATCTTCCAAAAGGTGGACAGGTAGAAAGAAAAGCTGCTGTCTTCATTGCAGATGAAAATTGTGTGTGTGTGTGTGTGTGTGTGTGTGTGTGTGTGTAGGGGGCTTCAGAAAAGGATATCGTGCATTCTGGGTTGGAATACACGATGCGAAGATCAGCCAAAGTAAGTACCAGCGATGTTGCACGATCAACTTCGTGTAGACTAGCTCTGTGATTCTACCACGGTTATGCCTTATGTTTCTGTACAACCATATACAGGCCATTAACACGATTTGCCTTGAGCACAGTTCTGCATTCAGCCAAATCTGGGAAAACATGTTCCCTCCTATCAAAAGTGTTAATATGGTACAGTAATTCACTGAAATTCACTTGTGGGCTGTATTTTTTACATTTGATTTTTTCAAACCACAAATTTATGCAAACTTTTTTCATTCTTACATAGTCTGAATGTGATGTAAACATTTTCCATTCTTTCAAAGATTTTGGAAAATGTGTTGAACTCCTGCTCTGAATATTGCTATGGCTGTTTCGTTTATTAAACAAACAAACCAACGGAAAAATTTAATTCCTTCAAAATATATACATGAAAAATGTTCCTTTTCTCTTTAC
>CM054135.1:52423706-52451206 GCA_028751875.1 Rapana venosa
CTGTCTCTCTCTCTCTCTCTCTCTCTCTCACCACACACACACACACACACACACACACACACACAACCTCGATAAACAGGAATAAGCAGGAATTCTCTAGGTCACCACTCGGATTCCTAGCACCACCTGATCCGGCACCAGAAATGGAATCCTAGACTTTTTTCCTGTTGTCTTTAGTATCCCTGAAGAGGATTAGGGCTCGCCTACTAAATGGGCTGGGAGTGATAAAGGGGGGATAGGAAGAGGATAGAAGAAAAATAGAAAAGAAATATAAAAGGAATACAGTGAGTAGTAGGGAAAATAATCACCTCAACTCGCTCAGCAATCAACTGAAACACTGTGAATGTGAAGAAACAACCACATTCATTCAATGTAATTCTCCAGGCCAAGCAAGTTGGGTTCACAATTATATTCTACTACTACTACTGACGACTACTATAAAACTATAATCACACACATCACCAATTGTACTACAAATACAATTCAAAACACAAACTATTCTGCTACCCTTATCCAATTCTCAAAACATATGTGTCTAGTCCTCACTACACAACTAATCAAGGATCTGTCTCAGATCAGAGACTGTGAGCCTTACAACCAACCAAATAAATGATCAAGGGAAAATAAATGATGAAAAGCGATGTCCCTGAAATAAATGGAACAATCAATATACCATTTGATCTCTTCATGAAATCAAATTCTTATCACAGGATCAAGGATACAAATCAAATCACAAGACCCACACTTTCAGGTATAACATGTTAATGACAACTTAACATGAATACCCACACAGCAAAAACTGAAACACTAACCAGAGTTCGCCACAATAAAACAAATCTTCAAAATGTACTCTCAGCTTACCCATTTCCCAACTCTTATGAGAATAATCATCCTCACAACAAATCTAAGATATCCATTATCCATCAAAATCACCACATACAATAACTACTAGTCTTACACATGTTTCATTTACTTGAGGACAGCTGATGGTCTATCCTATGAAACTGTAAACGTTAATTCACATTAATTTAATTTGATTAATCCCCAATGACATTCCAAAGTCATTGCACCTGTTTAAAGATTGCTATGTCATTCCTCACAAAAAATAGAATTTTGCATTCTTAATAATAACCCCCAGTTCACCCAGCTGTAAATGGGTATCTGCCCTCTTTAGGGTCAGGGAAGGTAAAGCAGCGAGGGAGAGGAGATGGGCGCCGCCCTCAATATGCTGGCCCTAGAGAAGTGAAGTCTCTGACGCCTCACTCCCCTACGACCTTATAGGTTATGGGACTCCTTTACCTTTTAAAAAAAAAAAATAATCATTACAAAACTACACTAGGATTTTACACACATATATTATGTACAGTGATAAGCCTTAGTTTGATTTCCTCAGCATTTTGTTGGCTGAACAATATTCTGCCCAAAATGGAACCTAGTACAACAAAGACAATGACTAAGCTCAAATTTGCCACTTGATTTCTTGTTCAAAATAAGCACTTCTAAATTCACAAGCTTGAAACCTTCAAAAACAAAATTAAACAGATACCTCATAAACCTTTCCAACTTAAAAAAATTAAGTTGAAGTTAGCTTAAAAAGAGCAACCATATAGCTTAAAAAGAGCAACCATACCTTAATGGGGAACATTAGATTCCTAAGAGTCTCAAGCACACATGCTATTCCCTCTATGGTCTGGGAGGAAGTAATGTTTGAAAAGAAAGAAAGTTTAAAATCACGGGAAATAATTCATCAAGAGAAGATTACTCTTGTGGTACATTGGAGTTACTTCCCCTTACTATGCTTAGTAATAACAAACACAAAAGCACTCTTTTGTGAGAGGTGTTACACTCAAATACAGTGAAGTTAAAATACTTTTAAAAACTTTTTTTCCACAAAAGAAAATTGTCTGCCCAGAAAAACCAATAATAACCACACACAGCTGCTTAATACGCAAAATTGCACTAAATCCCAAATCACTCAGGACTCGCCCATATCAATTAACCTTAAGAAATACTAAGTGTTCTAAACACTAGTGAGAACTCTCTCTAGACATAACATTAGCATTTAAAAACATATATTAAAGAACGTTTCCTATTGTTCACTAAAGGAGAAACCCAAGCCTGCCAAAAATACCATAAACCTAAAGATAGAGGAAACCTCCCTCAAAACATTTTACATTAATTTATTCAAGAACCAACTATCCCAGCACTGCATTGACACAAGACACTCAACAACAACCACCACAATGGCAAAATAAACTATCACAGAACTCAATCATATCTAGGGAACATCCCTCACCTGTCACTGAGAAAGACCAAGGTACACTTCTGCACCCAAGGAAAGACGTTGACAAAACGGACAGCACAACCAAGAAGTAGACTGGTACCAGGGAGCCCAAACCACTCAAAGATGAATGCTCCCCTCTGCTCTCCAAGAAGAGACACAACACCACAGGAAGAACTCCTGCACCCCAAGGAAGACGTAGACAGGATGGACACAATGCAACAACGAAGAACGAAGACCGGGTTCACAGGAGCCTGAACTACTCCAAGGTACTGCTACCCCTGCTCTCCAAATAGAGAGACAACACCATGCGTGCCCAACAGCCCAGCTGGAACTGCGACCAATGAACTTCAGCCGAAGACTGAATCTCCTCCTCCTCCTCAAGTTAAGACCTCCTCCTATTTAAAGCTGTTGCTACTCAGCTGATGAAGCAAACCCTAACTCACGACCAAGAACTTCACAAGAAGCTAACCTGCATGCAAAATTGCAGAGAAAAGGGAATGGGCATGCCACTAAGCTGGAGTTCACCATGTACCTATAAAAATAATGAGAATGTGAACACAGAAAGACACCAGCATCCAGACACAAAGAGAGAGAAATAGCACTGAGTAATGCACTGAGTTATGCCAGAATTATGGGAACTGTGACACACATGTGGGCATGCCCATACACACACGCAGGCACAGGGACCTGGTCACAGCATACACTGGCAGGGCACTGTAGTTGACTGCTACTGAAATATATCTGGAGGAAACCACTGGAGTTGACAAAGGGGGGGGGGGGGGGGGGGGGGGGAAACTGACCTCACCACACGCTCCAATGAAAACCCTTGGTTATCTCAGTGTTTCACACAATGCTATTGCTGCCCAAGAAGGGGAATTTACGCCAATGCCAAAACTATAGAACAATCAGCCTCATCAGCCACGCCAGCAAGATCATGCTCAAAGTTATTTTGAAGCGACTCAAGAAGGAGGCAGAAGAACACCTTGCAGAGGCACAAGCTGGGTTCAGGGCAGGCAGGAGCACAATCAAACAGATTTTTAACTGCCACATCCTGATGGAAAAACATCTTCAACATCAGAGAGACCTGTTCCACAACTTCATTGACTTTAAGAAGGCTTTCGACAGAGTATGGCATGAAGGCCTGTGGCAGGTCCTCAGAATGTTTGGCATTGAAGAAGGACTAGCGCAAACCATTCAAGCACTATACAACACCGCAAGCAGTGCAGTCCTTCTGAACAATCAGGTAGGAGACTACTTCAAAACCACAGTTGGGGTCCGACAAGGATGCCTGTTATCTCCAGTCCTGTTTAATCTGTTCTTGGAAAACATTATGAGAGAGACCCTCCATGACTTCCACTCTACCATCTCCATTGGCGGCAGACCCCTCAACAACTTGCCCTTTGCCAATGACATTGACCTCATGGGCGGAAGTAACACAGAGCTGAGAGATCTTACGACCAGACTTGAGAACAGAGCTGGAGCATATGGGATGGAGGTGAGCTGGAGAAAAGTAAAGTACTTGTGAACAGCACGAGCAACGCCACTGCTAAAATTTACATGAACGGCCAGCAACTGGAGGAGGTAGACGCTTTTAAATACCTTGGCGCTACACTCACAAAGGACGGGTGATCGACGACAGAAATCAAAGTCAGAATAGCCATGGCAACATCTTCCATGACAAAACTCACCACCATATGGAAAAGTAAAGAGATCAGTTTCCCAATCAAACTAAAGCTCTACAAAGCCCTAATTCAGACTATCCTGCTGTATGGAAGTGAAACCTGGACATTGACTGCTGAAACAGCAAAGCAATCCAGTCATTTGAAACAAAATGCCATAGAAAACTACTGGGCATATCATGGAGAGAACGAAAGACCAATGAATTTGTCAAGAGTCATATAACACAGCTGGCAGGTCCACAGGAACCCCTTCTCACCATGTCAAGAAGAAAAAGCTGACATGGTTCGGCCACGTCACCCGCCACAACACTCTGCCAAAAACAGTACTGCAGGGAACACTGGAAGGTGGCAGAAAGAGGGGAAGACAGAACAAGTCATGGATGGACAACATCAGAGAATGGACCAGGATGAATGACTCAGCACTACTGCGCAGAGCCGAGGACCCAGATGGATGGAGGATGCTTACCACGGCATCGTCTTTCGTGTCTCCCCCACGACCGCCAAGGTCACGAGACTGATGATGATGATGATGATTGATGCTAGATCATGGTCAACTGAATCAATGTTGGTGACACTTTATGCTGACATAGCTTCAATCAGTTTTGTTCTTAAAGTTATTTGGTCATGCTTGCATGAATCTCGGCTAGCTCTATCTACGAAATTTAATGTTGTGATAGCTTGAAATTTCACTTGTCAAAATGCATTGTCTTAGTACTTTCCAATGAAAAAATCGTAATAATCTTAGTTACCAGCTTGGCCACTGACTATTCAGGGACAACTGAATAGTAGCCTACAGTTTAGGTCATTTGGATGAGACAAACAAGCCCCCCACCAAAAAAACAACAAAAAACCCCCAAAAAACCAAACCAACAACAAACAACAACAACAAAAAACAAACCCCAAAACCAACCTAACCAACAAAAAAAAATCCAAAACCAAACAAACAACTGCTTTTGGGTGCAAACACATTTATAGCATCAGTTAGTTTACCTTGATTGTACCTCAGTGCTCAACATCCTGTTAACACAATTAAAAAAAAAGTCCATCCACCCCAAAAAAGAAGATCAGCTATGCTCGGTGACACCATTGTTGTTGTAGTGCGTTCCCTAGCTTAACACCCTGGGGATCACCCAGAGTATACATTCTGTCTCATTTATCCCAGTTGGGAATCACTGGGAAATGGTTAAGTACAATATGAAAGAGTAGTTAGTGTGTATAACTGTTCAAGTACCTCACCATTATATGACAAGAATACATGAAGTATGGCATCGCATGCCATTTGCCACCAAAAGAATGATGGAACCTGCTAGAGTGTCGACTTGCCCAAGGCGTATTGCAGAGGCCAATAACTAACTCCCCAGGAAATTAGATGGGAAGGGAAGATAAAAAGAAAAGAGAGAAATGATATCTAGCTTTTGATATAGTTTATTTATTTTATTTTATTCTTTTATATCAAGGATAATAGGAATTAAAACTTATGTGCTTTTTTACATTCAGTCCCCGTGTGTATGCGGTTTTGTAAATTTTGTCATCTGTTCCCACCAGCACACATTGGCCTATTCTTATGAAAAGCAGAACAGGATTTAACTGTGCCCAAGATGTTCTGCTGTGTTCGCACATGGGGCCTCGTTTATAGTCTCATCTGAAGTTCAGAAATCATACCATCTTGGTTTCACACCCACTTCAACTTCCGGTCAGTTGTACAGAATGCTAATGAGGAATTTTTTTTCTTTCTGCAATACGAAAAAGTGCATTGTGTTGTTATTTTAGGAATTAAGGTCATAGAGCAATACAAGGTTGTCACAAGAAAGCTGGAAATGATCATCAATTGACATTGCTTGTGTTCACACAGACCTGTGCTGACCCTGCATATGCAGTAGGGCTAGCATGTAATAAAGTACAGTGTTGCCATTAGAGTGGACAATGACATCAGTCAATATAGACCAATCTGCAGGGGTGTGAGGCAGGGCTGCGTGTTCTCGCCTGATTTATTTAATGTATATAGTGAAATAATTCTACGAAATATTGAGAATCATGAGGGAATTAGTGTAGGTGGCCACAACATCAACAACCTGAGATATGCAGATGACATCTTCCTTATCGCTGACTCTGAAAGAAAAACTGCAAAAGATTTTAACAACAGTAACAGACGAAAGCGAAAAGAAAGGATTACAGCTCAATGCAAAGAAGACAGAATGCAAGGTGATCTCGAAAAAAGCTGTTATACCACAATGCAACATAGCCTGTAAAGGAGAGAGAATCAGACAAGTAAACACCTTTAAATACCTTGGTTGTACTATCATCCCCTACGGCAAGTGTGACACAGAAATCAAGAAGAGAATCGGTCAATCTAAGGCAACTTTTAACAACATGAAATGCATTTTTACCAACAGTAAGATAAGCCTCAAGACAAAGATCCATGTTTTGAGAGCCTACGTATGGTCCATTCTTCTGTACAGGTGTGAGTGCTGGACCCTAGCCAAGGACACAGAACAGCGACTAGAAGCAGTGGAAATGTGGTTCATTCGGAGAATCATGAAAATC
This sequence comes from Rapana venosa, assembly GCA_028751875.1. Taxonomy (NCBI): domain Eukaryota; kingdom Metazoa; phylum Mollusca; class Gastropoda; order Neogastropoda; family Muricidae; genus Rapana; species Rapana venosa. The sequence goes on from CM054135.1 coordinate 52,430,214, forward strand.
TCATGGACAAAAAGAAAAACTAATGCAGAAGTAATGGAAATGGCTGGGTACAAGAGATCCCTTCTCAACACCATCAGAGAAAGACAGCTCAAATTTTTCGGCCATAATTATAATCAGGGCTGACGGACTAGAGAAACTGTTATGGAGTGGCAAAATATGTGGAAACAAGAGCAGAGGAAGACAACGCACAAAATTCACAGAAAGCTTAAACAAATTCGAAACGAATAAAGAGGGCACCAACAATGAGCTCATGAGAGGGGCCGAGAACAGGGAAGAATGGAGAGCCATGATCGTCGATGTCTGCAGGACCAGACCGGACACTTGAAGAAGAAGAAGAAGAACTGGATTTAAACCTCTTACAGGGCAACCCATCTAAATGCAACTGGAAAATATATATTTAAAACGGCAGATCTGTTTAGATCAACACACATGAAAACACGGCCCAAAATCATGACAACAAAGAGGCAGGTTATTCCATAAATAACGGCTCAAGTCAAGACTGGGAACGTAAAACGAGGACTCCTCAACTTTCCCAGAAAAATCTCTTTTACTCATTGAAAGGATATGTCTGTTGTTTTACAAATTTGAACGCTCCGATATAGGAATTGTCGGATTTGGCATCGTTTACCTTGCGATCTGCAGTCCGTGCAGTTCGGTGAGGGAAAGAAGAAGGTCAGTTTCCACAAGAAGTTTCTAGAACCGGGTAGAAGGGCTATCCCTTTCACGATAATTACTAACCCCCTTTAACGACAGAGACACACCCCTACCGGAAACTCGTGGGGCCTATCGGGTGAGCAAGAAAGGAATGGAACACTGGCGAAAACATAGATAGCTAAAAAAACAATCACAACAGCTGTTCAGTTCTGATACCTTTAGCATCTGTTTACAAGTATATGCTTCCTAAAAGCAAAATAAAGCGACGGTTTTCATTTATCTATTTTTATTTTCATTGTGATTCAGTGATTCGTTTTTCTGAAAGATAGGGCAATTAAAAATCAGAATTTGGACTGCCTGTCCAATCAAAACACAGATATATCGAAAGCAGATGAGAACCCCCACAGGATTTCATTCTGGGAACATTCGTGTGATCGGATAGTCCTAGGCTCCTACCGTCTGACGAACATCACGCGACGAGAAGCGAAAGGTAGGTCTGTTTGTGTGTTGTGTAGTTGATTTTCTCTCTTTTTTATTACCTGTAAAAGTAACCAGGCTTTGCCCAGATAATCTGTTGTATTTTATGTCGAAAACTGCTGGGATAATTCTGCATTATTTTACACTGAAGTTAACGATTTCAATATGGATAGATCTACCATAATCACGAAAACTCGAAGAAAGATAGCAATACAATACGATACTATACAAAACAAATTAACGATACAAGAAATACAAATTTATATTATCTTAAAATAGAGCAACCTAGGATAAAACTAAGGTAAAAGAATAAATACAGGTGCATAGGTCATTTGTAAATATAGAGCTTACACTAGCCCAGTAATACGAATACTAGTAATAGCACCTTGTGATCATACAAAAGCAAGGCATTTCATCATGCTTATTCAGCAGTTCTGACGAGATAAGTCATGGAAAGGGACTTCTAGGCATAAACAATAGGGTAGGTTGCATTTTTTTTCATTTGTAAAATTGTTCCTTCCATAACAAATTGTTCTGGTCAAATATCACAGGTAGGACTAGGAGTTTGTTCATTCGATATTCTGTGACTTTATGATTAATGTTGATGTAGAAATTTTGTACATAAATGATATCTCACCTATACACTATACAGAAATTATGTATATAAATAACATCTAGCCTAAACTGGGCTATAAAAAGGTAAAGGTGTCCCATAACCTACAACTGTGTACAAGGTCATAGGGGATTGAGGTGACAGAGACTTCACTTCTCTAGGGGCCAGCATATTGAGGGTGGCGCCCATCTCCTCTCCTTTGCTGCTTTACCTTCCCTGACCCTAAAGTGGCAGGTACCCATTTACAGCTGGGTGAACTTGGGGAACTGTACTGAAGCCAAGGCATGCAAACGGTCATCCATCCAAGTGGTAAACCTGCTGACAGTTTAACTTGGCTGGTGGAAAGCGAGTGCTCCGACCATTGATATAAATTCTCATGCCCTACTGGGCATGCTGTCATATATGCTGCGCAGAACATTTCATCATGCTGACTTGTAGAACTTTTAGGATGTTAACCTCCTCCCCCCACAACTTTCATTGATACTTTTAGATAGTCAAGTTTTCATGTCAGCTTACGCTATAGTGAAATGGAAAGAGTTAGATATGTGACATTGTGAGTTTGTCAGTGGTTACGGCGTAGTACTTGTGATTAAGTTGAAGTGAAATAGGATGGTGGACTGGATAAAATGGGAAAGAGTAGCTCAGTAGTTAATATTGTACATATTGTATTGAATGTAGCCTAAAACTTCTCTTTAAATTTCATAATTCTGATGCATTCAAAGGGGATCATATAATGCATTATGGTGTTTGAATGTGTTATTGTTTGCAGATTGTATGAGGTGTGTATGTGTGTGCACATAAGTGCCCTCCCTTCCGCAATGAACTAGGCTCCCTTTTCCTCTGCTGGCATCACTTTTGCACCCCATTTGGTATCATTGCCGATAAGTATTTTTTTGCAATGGAAGAGGCAACCAGACATTTCCTGGTCCTGATTTCAGGTTTGGATTCCTTGGTTTGTTTGAAAGGGCCACTAACTTGGCCCTTAATAATAATAATAATAATGTATGGAATTTATATAGCGCTGAAATCTTGTAAAGCAACAAATCAAAGCGCTCAATAGAAACCCTATGGACCCTGTTCTGGTGAGGGGGGGCCTTCAGGTGTCCAGTGCACCACATTCTCCTAAATAGCACCATTGGGATAATTTTCCTTAACTGCCTAGTTGGCCGCAGAAACTGCTTAGTTAAAGATTGCAAAATCCAATAGTCTCTAACCCTTCTGTGATTCCAGAGCTCTCTCAGATCTCAGCTTCCAGTTGAAGCTTCACTTTTTCCTCAAGCAGTCCAGAGCATTCTTCATTCGGACATTCTCTGTAGGCCCATGCAGCAGGCTCCTGTAGATATGCAGCTGCCTGAAGCCCCATGCTAGGCCCCAAGTGCAGAACTGCCATCAACAGTTTGTTTCTGCATCCACCCAGCCCAGAGCTATTACTTTCTCCACTCCTCCCAAGTCCCGTTATACTGAATCTTCTTCCAGTCAAAACAGGCTCCGGCATCAGTAACTGCCATTCACCCCCCCACCCCCACCCCCCACAGTTCCTCCAGCCAGCGCTTGCTCCCTCTCCCCTATGAAAGGAGGGTGATTGGAGTGTCCTACCAGGTGCAGGGCATGCTGGAAGAGGGTTTCCACTTCTTGTGGAAAGAACCAAAGGCCCCTCTGACCACACAACCACCAAGGCCTCGCCCCCCCCCCCCTTCCCTCCCTAATGACATAATGCAAAAGTGGGCTATTGAAGCTAACAATCAGGACATGCACCTCAAAGAAATCATAGTGTTTGTCTCAGACCACAAGTCCCTGGGATTCTGCAAAAGATTAATATTCCTAGTTCCCAAAACCTCCAGGGGATGGATACCTGTCTCCACTCAATGTCTTCCGCAAGGAATTTTTCTTCTGGATGGAGTCAGAATTGTCCGTCCAAGAGGCTTTGAAACCTGGTGGCTGGGAAACCTCCCTGGACCTATTGGATGCATTCTTCCACATTCCAATCCATCCATCCAAACAGATCAGGAATGGCTACACTTTGTAGGCCTGAATAGGGTCTACCAGTTCCTAGCCCTACCTTTTGGTTTGTCAGTTGCCCCATGGTTATTCACTTGCATTTTTGTGTAAGGTGTCGCCTGCAGGAGGTGCTGAGGATCTTTCAGCAGCAACATCAGGCTTCTGCCAGGGCCCTTCTCTTGCTGCTGGGTCAAATGGGGTTAATGGCTCCAGTCTTTGAGTGAAGCCACTTCCACAAGTGAAAATTCCAGAAAGAACTCCACTGCAGATCGTTCCAATCCCATAAAGATCAGGGTTTCCTAGTGGACCTGCATCCATGGTTTGCTTTGGCAGTTCCCCAGTGATGGACCAAGCCTGGTTCACAACAGGCACCCCCATTACCCCCCTTGCTTGGAGGAGGATCTTTACACATGTGTACACCTCTTCAAAAGGCTTGGGTGCTCATGTAGTCCATCTGACAGCATGATGCTCCTGGTCTCTTGTTCAGTGCTCTTGGTGTATTAGCCGACTCAAGCTAGAAGCTGTACTCACCTTACAGGAGTTTTGGCCCTTCTTAACAACAAAATGGATTCTCCTGTGCACCAACAACATGACTGTTGCTTTTTATTATCTCAACAGACTGAGTAGGGGGAAGGGGGGGGGGGGGGGCAGATCAGAACCCCTATCCCCACAGGTGGAGGAACTATGTTCTCTGGTGCCAAGCCAACCAAATCTTCCTTGTTGCCAGACATGTACCAGGGAAGGTCAACATCCCAGCTGATGCTCTGAGCAGATGCCCCATGGTGTTGCAGGCTTAATGGACACTGACACCCATAGTTGTGGAGCCTGTATTGGCTCAATAGCAAAACTTCTAAGAGTAGATCTCTTCATGCTGAGATTCAGCACCTGTCTTCCAATTTATGTCTCTCCAACCCCCTGTCCATCAGCATGGGCTGTGGATGTTCTGTTGATTAGCTGGGGGAATATCAAAGCTTTTCCCCGCTTCTTCTCATGGGAAAAGTGGTAAGAAAGACAAGGGGAGATTGAGCAAACATTCTCATCTCTCCAAAGTCGTCCATGCAAACATGGTATCCATGTCTGCTCAATCAGTCGCATCTTCAGCCACTCAAACTTCAGGTAGGACCACCCACAGGCTTCTCCTATCCATACTCTCCAACCTAGTGACACTGGGCCTTCAGGCAGGGATGCTCTGTGGTGCTTGCTGTTTACATTAGACACCTAATCAGATGCATCAAATCTCCTCATGCAGCATTAACTCCCTGGACCCTTCACCAATCCAGGTTGCCAATTTTCTGGTCCATCTCTCCACTTCTTCCAAACTGTCTGCCTCCTCTGTGAAGGCACACTGATCAGCTATCTGCACTACTCTGCAACACATTGGATCCCCCCATCTTGAGGATGATACCTACCTCTGAGATCTCACTAGAAGACTTGCTCTCAAACAGGCACAAACCCCTCAAAGGGTACCACGTTGGGACCTCCCTTTGGTTGTATCCTTCCTCTCAAGGACCCCCTTTGAGCCCCGAAGACATATTGCTTAAAGACCTTTACAGAAAGATGGCTTTTCTGCTTGCTCTTGCTTCAGGCTGCTGCTATGCAGAAGTTTTGGGCTTAAGTGGAGCTTAACAGATAATTATTGCCTTTGAATCAGATGGTTCTGTCTCCCTTAGGTTCTTCCCCAAGTTTCTAGCCAAGAACCAGAAACTGGATGACCTATTGCCTGTCAGTTCTATTAAAAGAGGGGTAATGTAATCAGATTCCTCTTCCTCCTTTTCTCAGTAACCATGATGAACTGGAATGGTTACTCTGCCCCGTTGGATTCCTTAGCTGTAACCTTCGGTATTCTCAAGTGCTGTACCATCCTAATCAGTAGTGCCTCTTAAGCTCTCACAGCCCAGAGTGTACCACAGACTTAAAATGCTCAACCTTACCATGCTGTCTGTCTGAGCTGATTAGGGAAGCAAACAGGTCACAAGGTATAGACATATATCCTGATCTTGGGTTAAAGCACATGAAATTGGGGCATAGGCCACATCCACAGCTTTCCATCAGTCCCAGTGCACTGGCAGACATGCTGGATGTGGCATATTTGAAGGCACCTAGTGTATTTGTCGGCTACTACCTGTGAGACGTTACCTGCCAGCATGCAGATGGCACACCGGCATCATATCATTCGTCTGTGTTACATGGTCATTTCCCTAAGACAGTGGCACAGAATAAGACCTCTTCATTATTTCCCTTTTTGGTCTCTTTACAACTCTGTAGTGCCACTCTGCATTTGTGGGTCATGGATATTAGTGTAATTAAAGGTTTGGGTTTTTTTTGTTATGCAAAGCCCCTGTTAATAGATACTTAACCATGTCCAACACATAAATACCCTCCTTCCTTTCTTTCCCCTCATCCTGGCCATTGTCCTTCTATGAAGTGACTCACCAGCCGAGGAAAAAACCCAAAGCAGCCACCTCCACCCCTACTTTGTCATGGGTGCTTTCTCTGCATGAGATTCATTCATGCTCTAGTCTCTCACTTTGGTTTGCTATGAATATGTTCCCACTGCCTTCAAGATATTCAAAACTGGATGACACAAAACAAGTTACAGCTAAACGTAGAGAAAACCAAAGCCCTGTTGTAGGGACTAAACACAAACTCTCTTCCATCACAACAGCTTCAATAGAATTTGGCATTGATACGTCAGTTCCTCTGTTCACCCCAGTCAAGTATTTAGGTGTTGTTATCGGCAACACACTTTCTTTGCAAAAATTCATTACTCAGACCTGCCAGTTGTGCTACTATCTGTAACGGCGTATAAGTGCAATTTGAAAATACCTGTTCCCTGATGCAACATCCACTTTTGTCAGATCTCTCATTCTCTCAAGTTTGGACTACTGTAATTCTCTTTTGGCTGGTTGGCCAGCATCATCTATCCACTCCCTTCAACACATACAAAACTTTGCAGCTGAACTAATGATAATAATAAATGGAATTTATATAGAGCTATATCTTGCAGAGACAAGTCAAAGTGCCTGCACTCAACTCATTCAAGATTACACAGTCATGCAACCAGTAATACTAACAGTTAGTAGTTCTAACAAGTCCAAATGTGCACGCACACCCACACACACAAAGGTTATACACTTTGGCAGGGTGATAGAATTTCGGCTGTTGAAGGCAGGGAAAAGTTATGAGATGAAGCAGGAGAGGAAAATCTTAGGTTTGAAATAAATAATATGTCTTGAGACTGGATTTTAAAGTGTCATAAGAAGGCTTTTGGCAAAGAGAGAGAGAGGGAGGTCATTCCAGATCGATGGACCAGAAATAAAGAAAGAGCGATGGCCGATGGTGGTTTGGTTGAATCTAGGTATTCATAAGCACAAGGTATTTGCAGCAGAGCAGAGGGAACAAGAAGGAGTGTACAAGTGAAGACATTCACAGAGGTAGGAGGGTGCTGTTTTGTGGAGATATTTGTAACAGAGGGTACTGATCTTATAGTTTACTCTCTGTGGCACAGGCAGCCATTGGAGAAATCGCAAAAGAGGGGTAATGTAATCAGATTTTTTTCTCGGAAGTCCTCAGAAAGAAAAAATCTGCAGATACCATGTGCTTACAAATACCTAGATCCAGCCAATCCACTGTTTGCTGTTGGCTGTTGCTCTTTCTCTGTTTCTGGTCCGTCAATCTGGAATGACCTCCCACTCTCCCTTCATGAGAAGCCTACTTACGACACTTTTAAATCCAGTCTCAAGACATACATATTTCAAATCTAAAACTTTCCTGTCCTGTTTCATCTCATAGATCTGTCTGTCCCTGCCGTCAACAGCCCAAATTGCCATCACCCTGCGGAAGTGCATAGCCTCTGTGTGTGTGTGTGTGTGTGTGTGTGTGTGTACATTTGAATTTTCTAAAACTGTTATTCATTGTTGGTTGCTTGTAGAAAGAACATGTTCAACCTGTTTAGATTCATGATTTGGTGAGGTTAGCAGTTCTAAAAGAGAGTTAAGGTTTCTTTGTGAGCCTACATGTTACAGTGTGCTGTTTAAACAAAGAACTTCTCCTCTGTTTGTATACCAATGGTTGTGGTTTGGGAATTCTATTACTCGACAGAGGTCATCTCTAAAGAAAGCAGTTGAGGTCTGTGTTGGGCACCCCTTTTCTTTACTTTAGTATTGACAGCATGTCTCTGCGGGCTGGGAGACCTGGAAATCAATTGAGGCCTGTGAATTGTCATACTTTCTCTCACCCTAAGTGTCCAACATGTCTCCCTGAGCTAGAAGACTTGGCAACTCGGTGCCATGGTGTAGCTAAGTGTTATCACATACTATATAGGCCTATAGTATACTGGGGCTATAGTCCCAGGGCTGGTGGCTCAGTCTTTGTCCCTTTATCAGCTACATTGTTGTAGAGTGACCAGTGGAACAGTGATGTGATAAACATCTTATTCAGCAGGCTTGTGGGGCCTCTTACATGGCAAACAGCATAACCCCTTCCTCTAGTGAATCAGCAGATTTTGTCTTGTAGTTAGAATATTGGTTGATTTTAGCTTGTGAATAAATTTTTTTGTCAGCTGATCCAATGTATGGTTAGTTTCAGTTTCCTAGTGTATTCATTGGTCTATAGGAATGAACATTCCTGCAACTAAACCAATATAACAGAGTGTGCATAGGGTTTTAAAGTGATTCTCTTGTTTGCTGACTGGTACTACAATCTTCAAGTTAGAGGGACTGTTGTGTGATGAAACTTGGAGAATGACCTAGACAGGAAACCAACAATTTTGTTCTTCTGCTTGAGCTGTGTGTGGTGTTAGATGAAATGAATTGTGTTACCATAACACCCCTGCGTGGCCTCGCATCATATTCCTTTGACTTTAAGTGCCTGAATCCTAACATCTCCTTTACCCCCCTGAACCTACCCCCCAACACATGTGTAGGAGTGGTTTGAATGCAAGTGCTTTGATTTGTTTTTACAAGATATAACACTATGTAAATTCAATTTTTGTTATTATTATTATTATTATTATTATTATTATTATTAATCCTGGTTTGATGTGTCATTGTCACTGCAGAGGACAGAAGACATGAGCAGACCTGCTCGTGTTACCACCATGGGTAAGAAACGACCAGGGTCGCGACCAGAGGAGGACAGTGTGTTCTGCGAGTCGTATGAGCCTTCATCGTGGGAAGCGCTTCAGATACACGGTACTGGGGTAAATCATTCCATTGTCAGTGCATTTTGCTTTAAGCACAGTACATGTTAGCATCTAGCAGAATGTATAGTGTGAATGCAAACGTGCAAGTTAAAAGTTTGCATAGTTTGTGCATTTAATTTATATCCTGCACAGTTACTGGTTATAATAATAATAATAATAATGTATGGAATTTATATAGCGCTGAATCTTGTAAAGCAACAAATCAAAGCGCTCAGATTTTATTTCATACCACTTTAAGTCACGGCAGATTTCTCTCCGTGAAATTCGGGGAGAGCGGGAGAACGCGTCGCCACTTAGCGCTGCGCCACCCTTTCACCCTTTTTTTTTTTTTTTTTTTTTTTCTGCAGCTGTATTTGTTTCCCTATCAGAGTGGCTTTTTTCTAAGAATTTTGCCAGGGACAACTCTCTTGTTGCCGTGGGTTTTTTTTACGTGCGCTAAATAATTACGTGTAACACACGGGACCTCGGTTTATCGTCTCATCCGAAAGACTAGCGCCCAGACCACCACTCATGGTCTAATGGATGGGGGAAAAATTTCCGGTCCAAACGGGGTACGAACCGCCGCACACTTCAGACCCGGACTTTTCGCTTTCTAGACAGGCGCGTTACCTCTAGACCACCGATCTACATCTGACTCTGTAGAGAATTCTTCTCATGCTTGAGACATCAATGACCATGAAAGAAGTGCTGTGCTGTGCTGCGCTGTGCTGTGCTGTGCTGAGCTGTGTGTGTGTGTGTGTGTGTGTGTGTGTGTGTGTGTGTGTGTGTTTGTTTGTTTGTTTGTTTGTTTGTTTGTTTGTTTGTGTGTGTGTGGTTATTCAGCTTTGCATGTCGCATTCTTAGTATAAAGTGTAATGTATAATAACATGTTACTGTTTCTGTTTGTAATGACCAATCTTCCTCATTCTTAGTATACAGTGTAATGTATAAAAACGTGTTACTGTTTGTATTTGTAATGACCAATCTTCCTCATTCTTAGTATACAGTGTAATGTATAAAAAGATGTTACTGTTTGTATTTGTAATGAACAATATATCAAAAGTGCTTCCATTTAACTCATACAAGCGCATGGGCCACCCTCAGAATGTCCAAGTCAATGGAACACACACAGGTTTTGAATTTAAACACACACACACTTCACACTCACACACACACACACACACACACACACAACACACACACACACACAACACACACACACACAACAACACAAAAACACACACACACACACACACACAACACAACACACACACACACACACACACACACACACACACACACACACACACACACACACACACACAGCTCAGCACAGCACAGCACAGCGCAGCACAGCACAGCACTTCTTTCATGGTCATTGATGTCTCAAGCATGAGAAGAATTCTCTACAGAGTCAGTGCAGAGGGAGATTTCTACAACTGGCCTTAAGTTAAATGCCAAGAAGACCAAAGGGATGCACATTAACAATAAAGACAGCCCAAAGAAGACCAAAGTGATGCACATGAACAATAAAGACAGCCCAAAGAAGACCAAAGTGTTGCACGTTAACCATAAAGACAGCCCAAAGAAGACCAAAGTGATGCACATTAACAATAAAGACAGCCCAAAGAAGACCAAAGTGATGCACATTAACAATAAAGACTGCCCTCAGACCGGAGGGATGCACATTAACAATAAAGACAGCCCTCAGACCAAAGTGATGCACATTACCAATAAAGACAGCCCAAAGCAGACCAAAGTGATGCACATTAACAATAAAGACAGCCCAAAGAAGACCAAAGTGTTGCACGTTAACCATAAAGACAGCCCAAAGAAGACCAAAGTGATGCACATTAACAATAAAGACAGCCCAAAGAAGACCAAAGTGATGCACATTAACCATAAAGACGCCCAGAAGACCAGAGTGATGCACATTAACAATAAAGACAGCCCAGAACCAAAGTGATGCACATTACCAATAAAGACAGCCCAGAACCAAAGGATGCACATTAACAATAAAGACAGCCTCAGAACCAAAGTGATGCACATTACCAATAAAGACAGCCCAAAGCAGACCAAAGTGATGCACATTAACAATAAAGACAGCCCAAAGAAGACCAAAGTGTTGCACGTTAACCATAAAGACAGCCCAAAGAAGACCAAAGTGTTGCACGTTAACCATAAAGACAGCCCAAAGAAGACCAAAGTGATGCACTTTAACAATAAAGACAGCCCAAAGAAGACCAAAGTGATGCACATTAACAATAAAGACAGCCCAAAGAAGACCAAAGTGTTGCTCATTAACAATAAAGACAGCCCAAAGAAGACCAAAGGGATGCACATTAACAATAAAGACAGCCCTCAGAATATGAAAGTCAATGGAACAGATTTGCAATATGTTCAACATTTAAGATATTTAGGCTCCATTTAAAGAGAATAATGCATGGTTCCTGTCCTCAAGGTCTCAAGACTACCTCAGGTACACTGATGATGATAATAATTATCAATAATAATGATGATGATAATTATGATACCAATGATAATAACAATAATAACAACAACAAGATGATAATGATGATAATAACGATGATGATAATGATAATAATAATGATGATGATAATAAAAACAAGAATTACTATTGTGCTGAATCTTGTAAAGCAAACAAATCAAAATGCTTGCATTCAAATCATTCACATGCATAGGCCATTCTAGCATTCGTAAGTAAGATAAACAGATTTTAAATATAAAAATAAGCAGATTTTGAATTTACACACTGACACAACAACACACACACACACACACACACACACACACACACACACACACACACACACACACACAGAGCACAGCACAGCACAGCACAGCACAGCACAGCACAGCACAGCACAGAATAGTACAGCACTCATGGCCACTAATGTCACATGCATTGATGATAATTGTCGGCAGAGGCATTTTATTGCAGAAATTTATATTTTGATAGGTTATTGTGTTTTTTGTTTGTTCGTTGGTAATTGAGGAATTTTTAGCCAGTCAAGTGCAGTAGAGATGTTAGTGAGATGGTGGATGATGTGATTTTTTTCTTCTTTTCTATCTGTGTGTGTGTGTGTGTGTATTAAGAGAGAGAGAGAGAGAGAGAGAGAGAGAGAGAGAGAGAGAGAGAGAGAGAGAGAGAGAGAGAGAGAGAAAGACAGAGAGAAAGACAGAGAGAGAGAAAGACAGAGAGAAAGAGCACTGTGTGCACTATACAGCTATTTGCGCATCAAGTCCATTCCATGGGACCTGTGGATTCAGTCGGGTTTCTCATAAACTATTGTGAAAGGAAACAAACTGTAGATTTATACACAACATGCTCAAACAATAAGGTGAACAGACATTACTCATACAGGTGTTCAGCAAGTGCATGCAGTGTGTACATGTGCACACACAGGCATATCTGGTGGATCGGTGGTCTAGAGGTAACGCGCGTGTCTAGAAAGCGGAAAGTCCCGGTCAGAAGTGTGCGGTGGTTCGAATCCTGTTTGGACCTGAAACTTTTTCCCCATCCATTAGACAATGAGTGGTGGTCTGGGTGCTAGTCTTTCGGGTGAGACGATAAACCAAGGTCCCATGTGTTACACAAAAATTATTTAGCGCACATAAAAGAACAAGAGAGTTGTTCCTGGCAAAAAGCCACTCTGATAGGGAAACATGCGGTTGGAGACAGAAAAAAGAAAGAAAAAAAGGGTGGCGCTGCTCTGTGGCGATGCGCTCTCTCCGGGGAGAGCAGCCCGAATTTCACGCAGAGAAATCTGACGTGACTTAAAGTGATATAGATATAAATATAAAATATTTTTCTTCTTTTTTTCAGGCGGAGTATCAAATGTTTCCCCACAAATAGCTCAGTTCACACATATGGTCTGCCTAGTTCTGAATGAGAACAAGCTGATGACGATTCCCAGTGATATTGGCAAGTTGACAAATTTGACGTATCTGGACCTGTCCAACAACCAGTTGTGCCTTATCCCGCCAGAGCTGGGGGACCTGTGCGAGTTGCAAACGCTGCTGCTGAACAACAACAAAATCCATGCATTGCCCTTTGAACTGGGTCGCTTGTTCAAGTTGCAAAGTCTATGTAGGTCACCTAGAGCATGGTTTTGTGTGCGACTCAATTTATTTCCTTTCTTTTCTGGTTTTGTTTGTGTGTGTGGAAAAGTGGGTTTTTAAAATTTTTTTAAATCACTTTTAAAGAATTTACTTTATTTCTAATAATTTTTTTTCATTTTTCACTTTATATTTTTATTTCATCTCATTTTTGTTGTTGGGATGAATAGTACTTAATGCATCGGCCATGTGAAACTTTAAACATGAAAAAGAAATTGCGACGTTGATGATATTGTCTTGTTTACTTGTACAGATTTTATGAATTGAAAAATTCTTAAAAGACAAAAACAAACCAAGTAATGAAAATGAAAGTGCTCGTTTAAGATGTGAAGGGCACTGTCTTGCGCACTTGCAATGACAGTTAAATAACTAGCTGTAGAAGAAAAGTGAAATCTTACCAGAAAAGGTTTACTGGCAAAAATACTTTTACAGTTGATAACATTAATAGTAATATTGTTGCAATGATTGGTGATAAAAATGTATGTTGGTTACATGTTAGATGTTTTAGCCAAAGTTCTGTTTTGTAAAGTTCTACAAACCAGTTTGTTTTGTTTTTAAAGGAAAGCAATTTTTTTAAGCATGGGATATTCTTCAGAAAATATCCAGTCATACTTAAAAAAACAACAACTGGATAAAGGGAAAACAAGTTTGCGGGATACAGATTTTCTTCTTTGTGGAACGCTGAGACAGCAATTCATGATTGTCATATGAGTGAATAGCTGTGCTACCATTAAGCACCTGACAAGCCAGGCCCAATACATCCGACTTTGGCGTGTTTTTACTTCAGGGTGCAATTTTTCTGGACTGGTTGCTTTTGCTGTGCTGCAGAGTCCAATCTAACCTCGAGGCCATCCTCCTCTGCTTTCACAGTCATTGGGAGACGGTTCTCCTCCTCTTCCATCTGTTCTGCCATTAGGATGTTCACTTGGTATCTAACTGGTTCATGGGCACCAGGGCGTACCTACACAGTGGGGGAGCCTGCATGCCGATTGTTAAGGGGGCCTAGACTCCTCCTTTGGAGAATTGTTCTATTGTAAGACTTTCTGGAAAAAATGGCAGGAGAATGGACCAAGAAGACAGAGAATTGGCAAGAAGGAGGAGGTAGGAAGAAAAGGGACAAGGCAGAAACAAAGAGAAGGATAGAACAGAAGAAATCCCCAGCACAGAATTTCCAGAAGGTGGGGATGGTATTTATACTGACAGGCCCCAGGCGTCCCTATGGGGGTGTAGATATAATACCTTATTTTTGTTGTTGTTTTTGCATTTTTGGGTGCATTTTATCTGTTTAGGAAGGGTACAGGAGTGAAGATGATTTGAAAATATCAGTTTCCTTTTAATCTGGTATTATTGTTAATTCTTGTCTTGAGTGACCAGGGAGTAAGTAGTTTACCTTGTTTTGGGTGGAGTGATAGTTGATGGGTTTTTTAAAATTCCCGTTCCTTGCCTAGAGCTCTAAGGTGCACGAGTGGTGAGATGTTGTCTACAAGACTGGTTTTACCCACCTTGAAGATAGCTGCATTCTGACTTTGGGGATGTATCCTGGGTACATTTCTGTTTCTGTAACCCACCCAACGCTGACAAAATCACATGATCTTTAACATGTACATTTGATCTTCTGCATGTGTATACATGAAGGGAATTAATAAGGCACTGGCAGGTCTGCACTAGAAGTTGATCTGGAAGATCATTTAGAATCCGCATCCTTATTTCATGAGACGCTGCCTAGATGCAAACCCAGGATGTCATGGACCCATGGGATTGAATTCAAACGGCCTTAACCACTCGGCTATAGTGTCCGTCACAGTTGATGTAATTGTGTCCCTTTGATGTTCCTGATTGTGAGGGTAAACCTGCCCATGTGGTTTAGTTTCTTGGACGCTGGTGATTGTGACAGAAAACCTGATGTATGTACCTGGTTTGGACTGTGAAAGCTGATAATGAATTGATCCTCCCAGGTCATGGACTGTGAAGTCGAAGATGAATTGGTAATTGCTGCCACCAGCTATAAACCTTTACAAGGACATTGATCCCTAGGCTTCTCCCGTCTCCACCAGGATGCCAGGGCGTGTTGCACCTCTGGGTATCCAACCTTCCAGCTGCAGTCAACAGGTACCAGCCTATCAAGACCTGCATTTGTGGTTGTGCATCGTCAGAGGGTTCTTTGTTCATCTTTCTGTGCCTGTATTGTCTTCTTCGTCGTTTTTTGTCATGTTTCTCCTAGGGGAGGTTTGACATTGAGCCTTCTCCGTCTCTCTCTGTATTGTGGTGTGAAAAAAAAATCATTTGGATTTATGCCGGCCGTTTGTGACTGATACCACATGAGAGGACTCTTAGTGTCTTCGCCTGTGCTGTGGTTCTAACTTTTGTTGTGGCATTGTTGTTATATGTCAGGGTGAATCAGTATTTCAAGGAAGGCAGGTGCTGATGATGTGTGTGATGATTGAGTGATATGTGAAAGAGGGATTCTATCATTTTGAGTAAGTGAAAAATTTGTCACTGTGAGTTGGTGTATTTAGGTCCTGTTTGTGTTTTATTTTCTTTGGTTGCTTATAGATTTATGTGTGTCACCTATATACTAAAAGAAGTGGTGTGCATATGTCTGGTATAGCTTCATCACCATCTTGGTGATATTATGGTACTATATGAATAGATCTATCTGTTTTTATTTGTTTATTTCATGCTGGACAATTCGTTCATCTGTAGATGCCTTGTGCTTTCGGACACCCAGATTTAAACAAACCACTGTTGGCCGTCGCTCTTTCTCTGTTTCCGGTCCCTCCACATGGAATGACCTCCCTCTTCCACTTCGCCAAAAGCCTTCATTTGATTCTTTCAAATCTAGCCTCAAAACGCACTTATACTCTACTTGAGATCTTCCCCTGTTATCTGTTTCTACTTCTCAATAGCTGCCTTCACCTCCACCACCCCCACCTAAGTGTGTTGTGTATATAAATTTGATATTTGTTTATCTTGATATTTATGGCTGGTTGCATGCGTGTGAATGATTTGGATGCAAGCGCTTTGATTTGTTTACTTTGCAAGATTCAGCGCTATATAAATTCCATACATTATTATTATTAAGGCATTATATATATGATTTCACGCTAAGCTTATCAGTATCTTAGCTGCACTATCACATTCATTATGTAAAGTAAATCCTTAACTATTTTGGGGTGGGGGTGGGGGCGAGGTTGTCATATATATATATATATATATATATATATATATATATATATATATATATATATATATATATAAAATTTTTTAAAAATTATTTCACATGTGGTTTAAAAAATCATGTCATGTCCCTTTATGCACCAGTATTATGTGGTGTTACTTATAGTATGATCTAGGGGATCAAACCCAAATGTTATCATGTAATTGTGTTGTTTTGTGTAAAGAAGCTTGAGGATTGTAAGTGTGTTTTTGTTGACACATAGATTTTGAATTTGATTTCTGCCGCTGTGAACATACTTTTTGGGTATGATTTGGGTTTATTTCATTATTGAAATTGAAAATGGTATTTGTAGAGTGATATAGTAGACTTTGTGCGCAAGTGAATCCTGTCTTTTATGTTGGCATGAATGGTGTATGACTGCAAAATGAATATTTGAAAGACAGATTTTGACTTTGTTTTGTTATGTCCAAATTAAAGAGTGATAGGTGGGAAGGGGGTATCTCATTTCACTGTACTAAGGAATGGCATATTTTAATTTTTTCTGAAGTGTACAAATCAAAATTATTCATTTTGCAAATAATTTTCTAAATTTGCTGGTGTAAATGTAGACAATTTGAAGAGCAAGGCTTTTGGATATCTATCATTTTTATGTCATTAGTCAACTTAGGGAGAAAGAAAAAGAAAAGAAGCAACAACAACAGTAACACACAACAACAACAACAGCAAAACCAGAATAGAGAGGAGGGTGGGGGGTGGGGGAATATGAGCTTATTGCATATAGATATTCATCATATATAACTTTGAAAGATGTATAGCACATGACATGTTCAGCACTATTTGTCATAACTTTCTCTTAGAATGTGTGTTCAACATGATTTTCTCTAGGAGTGTGTGTTCAGCATGTGTTTCTTTAAGAATGTGTTCAACATGAAGTTTCTCTAAGAATGTGTTCAACATGATTTTCTACAAGAATCTGTATTCAACATGATTTTCTCTAAGAATCTGTATTCAACATGATTTACTATAAGAATCTGTATTCAACATGATTTTCTCTAAGAATCTGTATTCAACATGATTTTCTCTAAGAATCTGTATTCAACATGATTTTCCTGCTTGTGCATGATTTCAGCCATTGCGTGCAATCCTCTGCATGAGAGCTACCATCAGTATGTAGAAAAGCCACTGGAACTTGTGAAGTACATGCAGGAGCATATGAGTGAGTACCCTGTGATATTTCTGTTGTTGGTCTTGCCTTAATCTCCCTCACCTGAAATGAGTGGAGAGGGTATGGAATGGGAAACATGTGTTGTCTGTCAACAGCCAGTGATTTGAGAAGCCAGCAGTCTAATCTGTTTGCAAGTGGTACACTGTAGAATGGTACCTGTTGTGCTCGGGTCATATTTCACAAATTATAGTTACATTGCACCCTTGATTAGCAGCCTAAATTCAAGCAGAGAAATCGACTAAATATGTGATATGTATTGCTGTACAATGATACCTTTGACTCACAGCAGTGAAATAAAGTATAATTCAGTACAGTACATTACAATACAGTACAATCAACACAACACAAAACAACACGAACAAAACAAAACAAGCTGGCATGTTGGTCTGTTTTTGTTCAGCGATATGAACAAAAAGGGAAGTAATTTCAAAATACTTGAGTTTGATTACAAGTTTGGTTATCTCCCTTGTGTGTTTTGTTTCTTTTCATCAAAAAAAAAAAGTTTAAAAAATAGTTTGGAGAAGAGGTAAACTCAGCTGCAAATATTGTATGCTGACTAGATTAAAGAGTTGCCACTGGCTTTCTTAAAAAAAGCTCAATTTATTATTTTTCCCTTGAAATTTTGATCTTTCTCTTTTAAGTTGTACACATTGGCTCGTACATGTAAAGATTTGCTGATCTATGCAGACTTTGGTAGTTTGTGGTTTAGCATTATTCGATCTAACATGCCTGTCTGAAAAATGGAAAGTTGTGCATTCAGTTTACGTCTGAATCTGGACTGTTATCCCCCATGCAATAGACTTTGTTGTGGTGGTAGTCTTTCAGGTGACATGATTCGGTGGGGATGGATGACAAAATTTACAAAACTGCGTACACACAGGGACTGGATGTAAACCCCCCCCCCCCCCCAAAAAAAAAAAAAAAATGCTTATTCGATTATCCTCGAAATAAATAAAAGAATAAAGAAAAGAAATAAAGAGGTCCTTGTGTAAAGTATACGTTTTAGTGCATGTAAAAGAACCCGCGGCAACCTGGTCGTTGTCTTGGGGCAAACTTTTATAGAAAAGTTCACTTCAGTCTAGGTCCTAGGGTAACAAGTATGCAATGTTGTGCAAAAACTGGTCCTGAAAGGCGTCAAGTGGTGACGGTGCGAGTCTTCACTGCTTCCACAGATTTATGGAGCGCATGGGCTGAATGCTTATTCATATGCCTGCATGCACGCACGCACACATACACACACACATATGCACACTCGCACACATGCACCGCACACACACACACACACACATTCATTTTTTTTCTCTTTTTTCTCACACACATATTCTCTTAAAGTGAACAGTTTTGTCCTTGTTTTTATTTTTATTTTTTGGTCTAATATTCTTGAGATAATATGCATACATACATACATATGTATATATATATATATATATATATATATATATATATATATCCTCAGGATTATACTGTGAGACATTAATACTACTCTATACTAGGTAATTAGCCATGACAGTTTTACGATTGGAAAATAATCCATGCGCATAGAACACACCTTGACGGTGTTGTCGTCGTCGGAGTGAGGGTTCAGTCCTCTGGGTGTTGTCACAGCTGGTGGTGGTGGTGGTGGTGGTGGTAGTGGTGGTGGTTGTATCTATTGATGTTCTGCAGTTCAACATTTATGCTGTCAATAGATAGTCCTTGCGTTCTTTGTTCTCTTCTCTTCCCTGGGCAGCAGCTGCTGTCCCTCTGTAAAGTTGAAATTCACGGGGAGTCTTATACGGGCTTTTCACAATGTTTTGGCCATGTTATTATGTGTGGTTGATTTTCATGGCTTGTTGATATGTATGCATGCGTGTATTAGTGCGTATGAATGTATGAGTGCGTGAGTTAATGAGTGCGTGTGTGTGTGTGTGACTGTGTGTGTGTGTGTGACTGTGTGTGTGTGTGTGTTTGTGAGTTAGTGTGTGTGTGTGTCTCTATGAGTGTGACTCTGTGTGTGTGTGTGTGTATAGTGTGTGTGTGTGTGTGTGTGAGGGCGTGTGTGTGTATGTGTGTGAGAGGGAGTGTGTGTGTGTGAGAGAGAGTGTGTGTGTGTGTGTGTGTGTGTGTGTGTGTGAGTGAGTGTGCAGCACTCTGTGTGTGTGTGTCTCTGTGTGTGAGAGAGAAAGGAGGAGAGGGGGAGGGATGAGTGCTTGTCTGAGGCTTTTCATAGGAGTCAAGTTCAACTGGCCTTGACCTAGGCCCAGTGAAAAATGTCAGGCACTGCCCCAGTGACTGTGCAAGGAGTTCAGGGAGGATCCAAGTCTGGATTCTAAGCAATGTTTTATCAGATTGTGTAGGTTTTTGTTGGTGTTGATCCTCGGATAGACCTCTGGGTTGAGGTTCACCACTGGTGAGATTGTTCTGTATCTGACTGGTTTTTGCCCATCATTAAAGTAACCGCGGTCCAGCTTTAGGGATAATGCCTCGTAAACATGACATCAGTGTGTGTGTGTGTGTGTGTGTGTGTGTGTAGGTATGTGTGTGTTTAAAATTTTGTCATCCATTCCTATTGGCACTCGGTGTCCTTTGGGTGAGACTGTAAACCAAGGTCCCAGATGCGAATGCACGCAAAACATCTTACGGACATGTTAAAACCCGTTCCGCTTTTTGGAAGAGTAGGCCATTGTGTGCGGGTGGGAATGGATGACAATATTGACAAAGCTGCATACACACCGGGACTGGATGAAAAAAAAGCACATTGGTGCTTATTCCATTATCCTTGAAATAAAAGAATACATAAATAATGGAATAAATGGCCTGCTCTCCTGAAAGGCAGGACAGGTTAAACGTGTAGACATACTACATGTTCTGCATACGTTCACACACTGGACATCGGCTTATAGTTATAGTCGCATCCAAAGGACTTTCGGGGGAGTGGAGTCAGTACTGATGTTAACTCCAGGGGAAAAAAATCCACTCGAATATGTGCCTAGGTGGTGACTCGAACCCAGGCCATCAAATCATGAGTACAATGCTCTAACCAATAGGCTACCCCCCCATACGCTGATTGATTTTCTGTTTCATTAGGTTGTAAGGGTGTTTTTCATTATTTTGAGTGTTTTCCATTTTTTAGTCTTTAAAGTTTTCTCTCTCTGTAGAATTGTCATTGTAGAATTCCTGTGGCATCAATAATTAAAATTGGACTGGTTGTTACCCGAGAGTTTTCAATAAGAAGGCTACATTCTTATATTTTTTATTTTAATTAAGCAGTGTATGGTCTGTAGACATTGTTACTGTGCGTATATTCACTTGTACAATTAAGAGCAAAAGATCAGTGTAGGTGTGTGTGTGTGTCTGCACATGCTCACATATATTTGCACACACATACATACACACACACAACACACGCACACACCACACACACACACAACACACACACAACACACAACACACACA
Organism: Rapana venosa; assembly: GCA_028751875.1. Taxonomy (NCBI): domain Eukaryota; kingdom Metazoa; phylum Mollusca; class Gastropoda; order Neogastropoda; family Muricidae; genus Rapana; species Rapana venosa. The sequence goes on from CM054135.1 coordinate 52,451,116, forward strand.
CACACACACAACACACACACAACACACACACACACACACACACACACACACACACACACACACACACACACACACACACACCACACCACAC
>CM054135.1:52458706-52493706 GCA_028751875.1 Rapana venosa
TAGACAGACAGACAGACAGATAGACAGGCTAGACAGACAGATACGAGAGGAGATGTTTTGGCCGGATTCAGGCCAAGGCCGCTATCGAAAGTATAGTAAACATGTATTAATTACCCAGACAAAGAAAAGGTTTGTTTTGTGATGCTTAGTTTTTGTTTGTTGGTTTGGCTTAGTTGATATTTATTTTATTTTATTCTTTTGTTTTTCTGGTGGTTTTTTTCGGGGTGGAGAGGGGGTGGAGGGTGGAGTGTTAGGAGGCAGATTCACTTCAACTGTGGTTAGCAAACGTGTGTGTGTGTGAGACAGAGCGAGAGAGAGAGAGAGAGAGAGAGAGAGAGAGAGAGAGAGAGAGAGAGAGAGAGAGAGAGAGATTATTCTTTTATTTCGAAGATAATGGAATAAGTGGAATAAGCACGTTTGTGCTTTTTTGCATCCAGTCCCCGTGTGTATGCAGTTTTTGTAAATTTTGTCATCTGTTCCCACCGGCACAGAGACAGAGAGAGAGAGAGAGAGAGAGAGAGAGAGAGAGAGAGAGAGAGAGAGAGAGAGAGAGAGAGAGAGAGAGAGCATTGGTATTCAACAAAGAGAAAGAATGCTTATATGCATGTACTTCGTAAGATGCCACGTATAGCTGAAGCATTGTCGTTTATGCTTTTTAGACATGCAGGAAGCGTGCATATTTCATTGGGTGTTATCAAACAGTTAAACAAAGCGGGGACGGGACAGCTCAGTGGTCGGAGCACTCGCTTTCCCCCAGCCAAGTTAAGCAGCGTCGAGCGTGGCTACCGCTTGGATGGGTGACCGTTTGCTCGCCTTGGCTTCAGTACTGTCCCCCAGTTCACCCAGCTGTAAATGGGTACCTGCCTCTTTAGGGTCAGGGAAGGTAAAGCAGCGAGGGAGAGGAGATGGGCGCCGCCCTCAATATGCTGGCCTATAGAGAAGCTGAGGTCTCTGACGCCTCGTTCTCCCACCTCCGACCTTATAGGTTATGGGAACACCTTTACCTTTTAATTAACACGCAAGCGCAGGGAACCTCGATTCACAACATTTCGCTTTGTCGGGATGTAGAGCTGACACCCGCTGCAGCAGCTACTGCCGTCATTTGTTTTCATTCAGCCCAGGCTACCAAAGCTGTGTCAGTTATTAGTGTAGGGGCCAAGCCCTGAGGCTTACATTAGAATGCATTGTTGTATAGTGGTATGTCGAGATGTACTCTTCAGCCATGGCAAGCTCCTACCGTAACAACGTTACTCTCTCATTTATTAAAAAGGGAGACACATAAATCCTCAGAAGTCGGGGTGTGGCTGCCTAGGTGGCGAGGTACTCGAAAAGAGAGGTGTCCACAGAAAGTTATCACCTAAGCGTGTACTTTTCAGTCTCGCAGTTGATTTTCTAAGTGGGATGATCGAAGGAGCAAGAGTGCATATTTCTGGGTGACCCTTTAGGGTGTTAAGCTGGGAAACGCGCAACACCACCACCACCACCACCACCACCACCAACAACAACAAAGATACTAATTATTGGTTAATTGTGCCAGATGCACAAGCGAGAAAAGAATCGAACATAGCAACTATGTGGGAGGTTTTGTGTGTATGTGTGTGTGTGTGGGTAGGGGGGGAGGGGGGGGGGGGGGAGAAGGGGAAAGGTCGTTGCTAAGGTAAAGGGATGGAAGGAGACACGGTATTGGTGGAGGGGGGTGGAGGGAGATGGGAGAGGAGAGGGGGTGAGGATGGGGGTGGAAGAGGCAGCAGCAGCTATATGATTATTGTGTTTGCTTGCTGTGACTTTAATTTTCTGTTTGCACTTACTGAATTTCTGTTTGTCTAGACGATGTCGGCTGATGCGCTGCTAACGAGCTAAAGTAAAGATGTGGGTACAAAAAACGAACAATTGAAAAAAAGTGTGTGTTTGTGTGGGGGGTGGGGGGGGGGGGGGGTGAGTGTGTGTGCGTGAGTGTGTGTATGTGTCACTATGTGTGTGTGTGTGTGAGTGTGTGTGTCAGTGTCTGTCTGTGCGCGCGCGCGTGCACGTGTGTGTTTCTCTTGTGTGTGTTTCTTGTGTGTGTTTGTGTGTGTGAGGAAGGAGGGGTTATCAATTTACAAACAGATGTACATATATATATGTATGGAGATCTGTTGGAAGCTGAGAAAGTGGAAGAGAGGGGGGAAAATAAGGGTTTGGGGAATAAAAAGAATGAAAAAGCCAGCGCAGTACTTTTATTACCTTACTCGAACGGCTAAAACTATTATATATATATATATATTTTCAACGTTTCCTGCAGTTTAGGTATGCATGGTTCCAAAGACGACTGCAGGTATGGTTCCAAAGACTACTGTAGGTATGGTTCCAAAGACTACTGTAGGTATGGTTCCTAAGACTACTACTGTAGGCATGGTTCCAAAGACTACTGCAGGTATGGTTCCTAAGACTACTACTGTAGGTATGGTTCCAAAGACTACTATAATAGGTATGGTTCCAAAGACTACTGCAGGTATGGTTCCAAAGACTACTGTAGGTATGGTTCCTAAGACTACTGCTGTAGGTATGGTTCCAAAGACTACTAGGTATGGTTCCTAAGACTACTAGGTATGGTTCCAAAGACTACTGTAGGTATGGTTCCAAAGACTACTGTAGGTATGGTTCCTAAGACTACTACTGTAGGTATGGCTCCAAAGACTACTACTGTAGGTATGGTTCCAAAGACTACTAGGTATGGTTCCAAAGACTACTGTAGGTATGGTTCCAAAGACTACTGTAGGTATGGTTCCAAAGACTACTACTGTAGGTATGGTTCCAAAGATTACTGTAGGTATGGTTCCAAAGACTACTGTAGGTATGGTTCCAAAGACTACTACTGTAGGTATGGTTCCAAAGACTACTACTGTAGGTATGGTTCCTAAGACTACTGTAGGTATGGTTCCAAAGACTACTGTAGGTATGGTTCCAAAGACTACTGTAGGTATGGTTCCACAGTAGGTATGGTTCTAAAGACTACTGCAGGTATTGGTACCAAAGACTACTACTGTAGGTATGGTTCCACAGTAGATATGGTTCTAAAGACTACTGTAGGTATGGTTCCAAAGTAGGTATGGTTCTAAAGCCTACTGCAGGTATTGGTACCAAGGACTACTACTGTAGGTATGGTTCCAAAAACTACTGCAGGTATTGGTACCAAAGACTACTACTGTAGGTATGGTTCCACAGTAGGTATGGTTCTAAAGACTACTGTAGATATTGGTACCAAAGACTACTGTAGGTATTGGTACCAAAGAGTACTACTACTGTAGGCCTACACCGCTGCAGCATCCTTGGCGTGTTTCAAACGGCGTTTACCCGGGGAATTGACTGGGTGAGGGGTTCCCGGAGTCTCACACTAGGCTATCATGCTTTCCGAGTTCTCACTGAACGGAGCCCTTTCTTGCCGGGGTGAAAGGATTAAAATAGAGCAGAAGTTCTTTCTGATGCTTGTGGTGCCACTAGCTGCCAGGTCGCCTACCAGCTCGCTCCGGTCACTGACCTTGTTGGTAATAATCAGCTTTTGTCTTGGGTATGTGGTTTGGGGTTTTTTTCGTCTCTGGTTGGTAGGTAGGTAGGGTGGGTTTTTACTTTGGTGTGGGTTTTTTTTTTCCTCCCCAGCCGTTAGTTTTTGTTGTCTCGGTCCTGCCATTTCCGCTGGAAAATACCTGCCGGTGTGGGTGGCTTGGGCTGTTTGTTCATCCCTGCCTTACATCATCAGTCTGTCTCTGCCTTCTTCCTTCGCTGTCTCTTCTCGCCTGTCTGTCTGTATCTCTCTCTGGGGCTTTTGTCTGCCTTTGTCTCTGGACTCATCACACGCTTACACGCTGCGCGCGCGCGCGCGCGCGCCGCACACACACACACACACACACACACACGAGCGCTTATTCCATTATCATCGAAATAAAAGAATAAAATAACACACACACACACACACACACACACACACACACACACACACACACACACACAAAAACGTAGCGAGCGACGAGTACTGCGTACGCGCGCGCGCGCGCGTGCGTGTGTATGTGTGATGACTTTGACTTTTGGCTTTCACACACACACACACACACACACACACGCGTATGCACGCACGCACTCTTCGCTCGCTCGCTCGCTCGCTTGATTGCTCGGCTGTCTTTTCTCTGTGAACCGTGGATTGTGTTGGCACGAGTAATTTACGCTATTTTCTCTCTCTCTCTCTCTCTCCTCTCATCTCTCCCTCTCCTCTCTCCTCTCTCTCTCTCTCTCCTCTCTCTCATCTCTCTCTCTCTCTCCCTCTCTCCCCTCCCCTCTCTCCTCTCTCCCTCTCCATTTTCTCTTTGTCGCCTTCTCATTTTCCCATCCGTCTTCGTCTGTTCTTGCCCGCTTCATTCTGTTTGTCACCTAGCCGTTGAATGACTCCTCCGACTCTGCATAATTAAAAAAAAACAACTTTTCCTTCTTTCCCTGTCTTTCATTCTTTCTTTCTTTCTTCTTCTTCTTCCTTCTTCTTGCTCCTCTTGTTCTTGGTGTTGTTGTTGTTCTTCTTCTTCTTGTTCCTCTTGTTTCTCTTGTTCTTGTTTTTCTTCTTGTTCTTCTTCTTGTTCTTCTTGTTCTTCTTTCTTCTTGTTCTTCTTGTTCCTCTTCTTCTTCTTCTTCTTCTTCTTCTTCTTCTTCTTCTACTACTACTTCTTCTTTCTGTTCTTTTTCTTTTTTTTCTTTTTTCCTTTTCATTTTTTTTGTTTTGTGCGTAGTGGTGGGTTTTTTGGGTTTTTTTGGTTTCAGTTCCTCCTTAGAAAGTCAACCACTTAGGTCGTTGACCTTTTACCCCTATAACAACAAACCGAAAAGATGTATCACTCCATGCTTAACACACAACACACACACACACACACACACACACACAGGCACAGCACGAGCAACAGCACGCACAACACAGCACGCATACACGCACGCACGACTACACACAGGCACACACGCCGCACGCACACACACACAACAGGCACACACGCGACGCAGCACGCACGCACACACACACACACACACACACACACACACACACACACACACACACACACACACACACACACCACACACACACACACACACACATCATCTCTCTCTCTCTCTCTCTCTCTCTCTCTCTCTCTCTCTCTCTCTCTCTCTCTCTCTCTCTTCTCTCTCTCTCTCTTCTCTCTTCTCTCTTTCAAGCTATTGGCTAACAAATTCTTTCACATCAGTCAGTGAAATGATACCAGACTAATTCTGCTTGATAGCAGGTTGAAAAGTAACCTAGCAAACAAATCGTTATAAAAATGCGTGCACACAAAAAAAATTCCCGTATGTGTAATTTGTATTTTGATGAACTTAATAAAACAACATCAACAACAATAACCACAGGATAAACCAAAACAGAAACCCGCACATCACAAACAACATAAGGATCCCTCTTCTGTCCACATATACTCATTGAACAATGTTTCTTAGGTATGATACTATTATCTATATTATAATACTATCATATCTATCTATACTATCATATCACTATTATCATCTATCTATCTACTATATCTATATAAAAGGCTTTCAGCCATAAGCCGGAGTTTTCCAACTATAGTAACAACAGTACTAACAAAAGATTTAGTTTAGTTCTGTTGCTTGCTAAGAATATCATCGCCATTATTATTTTTCCCCCCTGGATATTCCTCATCTGTCTTAAAGTTAATGATTATTTCTCTTGTATTGTGGTTGGAAGAAGTACCATGATTATTGTCTTTTTTTTATATTATAAAAGACAGTCCATTTATTTCTGTTGCTCTCTAGGCTCAGTCAGTCCCAGTCATCCCCCCCCCCCCCCCCCCCCCCCCAAATACCTTTCACCCCTCCCCCTCTACTCCCCCTCCGTCTTCCCCCCTCCCCCCCCCCCCCCCCCCCCCTCCCCCCCGTCCTTCCACCATCCCCAGTCTACCCTTTCCAGTTCGACCTATACCGTATTACAGATGCACCTGCCCCCCCTATCTTTTTGAGATGCATTTAGTGGGGTACGAGTCTAACGCCACAGTCTCCTCCATTCATTCGGCCTTCAGCAGCGGATATTGGCGCCACTTGCCTCTCGTGCCCTCGAGCTTAGTTAATGGGGACTGTACTGTGCAAGACATCCTGAAAACTTTTAACTTCGCAACACACACACACACACCCACACACACACACACACACACACACACACACACCACAGGCACACGCGCGCACGTACACACATGCACACACATGCATACGCACGCACGCTCGCTCGATTGTACACATATATTATACATAACATACCTACAGACAGATACACACGTACACAGTGACAGACAAACGCACGCGCTCGCACGCACACACAGTGACACACACACACACATGCGCGCGCGCTCACACATGCACGCACACATAAACACACGTGCGCGCGTGCATGCACACGCATGGCCGCACATCCCCTCACACACACATACACTCGCACGCGCTCACACGCTTTCTCTTGCTCTCTCTTTCTCTCTTTCTCTCTCTCTCTCTCTCTTCTTGTCTGTGTATCTCTTTCGCTGTAAAGTCTGTCTCTGTCTGTCTGTCTCTCTCTCTCTCTCTCTGCCCCCCCACCCCCCCCTCCTCTGTCCCATCTGTGTCTCTCTGTCTGTCTGTCTGTCTTTCTGTCTCTCTGTCTCTGTCTGTCTGTCTGTTTCTCTCTCTGTGGTAAATGGAGGCCAACACTACATGGATATATTTATGGCGATGTAAAGGTAGAGGTTGTAAATGCAGATAAATCTCTTGGTTTCGTTTTTTTTTGGGACCAGGTCTTAGATGTAGGCTTTCCATGTCAAGGTTTTGTTAGCCGAGTTCAGAAAGCAGCGTTAGTTATTTTCTATGAGCTGTACAAACTGGGTCGTTGCTCTTTATCTATTACATAGTGAATTTTAAATGTTGATGACCAAGTACAGCCAGTGATGCAGTATGAGGCTGAAATATGGGCTTTTGGAAAAGAAAGGGAAAAAAAAGGAAAAGAAAGTCATGTTGTTGAAAATGGATTTGTTTTTGAAGACATTTTTTTAACGTATTTTAAAATTTAGTTTTTATTTATTTATTTATTCTTTTATATCGATGATAATGGAATAAGCACTTTTGTGCTTTTTTACACCAGTATACGGTTTTGTAAATTCTGTCATCTGTTCCCACCGGCACACAATGAATGGCCTACTCTTACAAAAAGAGGAACAGGATTTAACGTGTGCGCAAGATGTTGTGCGTGCGTTCGCACACGGGGCCTCGGTTTATAGTCTCATCCGAAGGACTTTTGGGGAGAGTGGAGTCTACACTAGATGTTAACTCCAGGGGAAAAAGAATGAACTGCAGGGGAAGAAGAATATTATTTCAAACTCTCATTGGCCTTGCGTATAATTATGGAAAGCTCGGGAGATTTCACGTTTGATATAAAAACACCTAATGAAAATGTATCGAATTGTGGCTGACGCTGACTCGGATGGATGAATTATGTAATGCCTTGAATAAAAGCGTATACTGTGTTGTACGATTTAAATAAGTTGCAAGTAACCATGAGTTACAAGTACTTAAATTTGTACGGATTCTCTCTGTCTCTCTCATTCTGCTTTTCTTTTTTCTTTCTCTCAGCTAAAAGGGAATAGAAGTTTGATTTCAGCATATCAGACGTGTTTTGCTTTCATCAGTAGAGAAAAATGTCGCATTTATACATCCTTCGGAGGAGACTATAAACCGAGGTCCTGTGTGCGAACGCACGCAGAACATCTTGCGCACACGTTAAGGCCCGGTCCGCTTTTCGGAAGAGTAGGCCATGGTGTACCGGTGAGAATGGATGACAAAATTAAAAAAAACTGCATACACACGGGGACTGGATAAAAAAAAGCACACGGTGCTTATTCCATTATCCTCTCAGATAGCCTGCCTTCTCGGTGATGATGCTTCCTGGGTTGTGATTGCCAAACTTTTGACGCACTCTCCCTCCCTCTCTCTGTCTCTATCTGTCTGTCTGTCTGTCTGTCTCTCAATATATGTACATGTATCCAAGTGATCAATCGTGGTTCAGTTCCAATAGAAGATGGTAGACTTCATTTCAGGAAAAAAACCCACACAAAAAACCCCCAACTTCGCTCTCACATTGTCAAGGAGACTGGTTTTTGCAGGAGTGGATTTTGTTCACTTAGAGTACAGTTGGACTCAGAAGGATTTTTTTTTGGGGGGTGGGGTGGGGTGGGGGGTGGGGAGAGGGGAGTAGACAAGGAGGGGGGGGGGGGGGGGGGGGTAGGAGGAGTAGAGAAGAGGAAGGTTGGGGATGGGGGGTGGGCTGGTATTTACATGAGCTGTAAGAGTATTATTAGTTAAGTCCGTGTCGTGATTCAAATGGCCACTGGTTTCAGTCTTGATGCTTCTGTCACGATCCTCATTATCCTCTCAGACAGCCTGTCTAGCTCGATGATGATGCTCCCTAGGTGGTTGTTGCAGAACTTTTGTAAGCACTCTCCCTCCCTCCCTCCCTCCTCCTAGGGACGGGATAGCCTAGTGGTTAGAACATTGCGCTTGCAATCTGACGACCCGGGTTCGATTCCCCCTGGAGTTAACATCTAGTGCAGACTCCCCTCTCCCCTAAAGTCCTTCGGATGAGACTGTAAACGGAGGCCCCGTGTGCGAACGCACGCAGAACATCTTGCGCGCACGTTAAATCCTGTTCCGATTTTCGTAAGAGTAGGCCATTGTGTGCTGGTGGGAACAGATGACAGAATTTACAAAACCGCATACACACGAGGACTGGATGTAAAAAAAGCACACAAGTGCTTTTTTCCATTATCCTCGATATAACAGAATAAAATAAAATAAATTCTTCCCTCTCTTCCCTCCCTCCTTCTCTCTGTCCTTCTCTCTCTCCTCTCTCTCTCCCCCTCTCTCTCCCTCTCTCCCACCCCTCTCTTCCCTCTCTCATTAACTCCGGATATAGACATCCACGCCATGAGCTTAGACGTATAGGCCATTATGGTTTGATGCACTCTTGTTTTGCCACTTAGCACTCTCTCTCTCTCTCTCTCTCTCTCTCTCTCTCTCTCTCTCTCTCTCTCTCTCTCTCTCTCCTCTCTCTCTCTCTCTCTCTCTCTCTCTTCTCTCTCTCTCTGTCTCTCTCTCTCTCTCTGTCTCTCTCTCACTCTCTCTCTCTCTCTGTCTGTCTGTCTCTCTCATTAACTCCGGATCTAGACATCCGGGCCATGAGCTTAGACGTAGAGGCCATTATGGCTTGATGCACCCTTGTATTGTCACCTGGCCTAGCGGCAGTCACCGTTGGAGATGCCAAACAACATGTATGCCATTACCACACCCCTCGCCCCGCTGAAGTTACCGGTCAGCCGACACTGCGTGAAAAGAAATGCTGATAGACAAGGCCAAGTTCTCCACTGTATATAAAATAATATATATATATATATATATAATACACTATATATATATAATTAATAAAAGTGTGTGTGTGAGTGTGGTTATTTACCAGTTGATTTTACGGTTAAGACGAGGATGATGGCCATCTGAAGGCTCAGTATCATCAAGTTGTTTTTTTTAAAAGACAGTAACAGCAACAACCAAACCAGAACAAAAAGACCCTGATCATCACGACCTTTGCCCTCTCCCTTCCCATGACATTTGATAACAGACCAGTTCGAATGTGTAGTGTGTGTGGGGTGTGTGTGTGTGTGTGTACAATATATATATTATACATAAATATAATAAATAATAAATAATAGATGTGTACAATAATACTATATATAATATATATATAAGAGAAGAGAAAGAGAGAGAGAGAGAGATATATATATATATTATATTAGATAAGATAGATAGATAGAAGAGAAGAGAGAGAGAGAGAGAGAGAGAGAGAGAGAGAGAGAGAGAAGAGAGAGAGAGAGTGTGTGTGTGGTGTGTGTGTGTGTGTGTGTGTGTGTGAGAGATTCAGATTCAGAATATTTTATTGCCATTTAAGTCAAGTAGACTTATTTGACACAACAACAAAACAAGCAAACATCAGTTACAATAATCTCTTTGGTTCAAAATGAAGTACACTAAAGCATGGTCCATTTTACTTCTCATTTTCTCTTTTCTTAAAACATTCATACACATATTTGATGATATCTGCTTGATAGATATCAACTATGATTATGTGTGTGTGTGTGTGTGTGTGTGTGTGTGTGTGTGGCGCGTGTGTGTGTGCGCAATATCATTTTATTGAAACTGACTGCCAATACTCTTGAGACACTCTTGAGACACTCCTTTGGTATGGGCTGACTTTGAAGACCTGGAGGGAATTTCAACCCAGCTTTTTCTATTCCAACATTTTTTGGTCACAAGCTGTCACTTAAGCATACGAGAAGAGATCGATGTGTTCAGACCCTCAATTGTTGTTTCTTTTGTTGACTTTCATTCATTTTAAGATCTTCGTTTTTGTGTTGTTTTGTTTTGTTGAGCGTAATATTAGATGAGATCTCTGTGACTTTGTGTTTACTTCGCTGTTTCATTTTTTCCATGTTCCTCTTCAAGCGCATTTCGTTCAAAAAGTGTTTCAACGAAGGGTTAGGGTTGCTAAGACTTTAGAACTTCTGTCATCAGTAAGAGTTTTCCTGTATAGTCACTCTATATGACATTAGAATTTGCGAGTTGTCTGTAGAAATTTTTGAGTGGCATTGCATTGTCTTGATACATCTTTTCTGACAATACTGACAGTCAGGGTCTGCTAACTCCGTGTCCAATGACTTAACATTTCAATTTTTTTTTTTATTGTATTCCTCTGCTAGGGCTCCGAGGTTCACCAATGGTCAAAGTTTTGCGTATGCAACCGACCGTTTTTGCCCACCATATAGGAAGTCCCATAGCCACTTCAGGGATAATGATGTAACTTGCTGTTGGTCTCTGTCACCTACTTTTTTTTCTTGTATTATTATTATTATTTTTTAGATCAGATTTCCTTTTCTTTTATGTCAGCAAGCATGAAGTGATATAATCACATGCATAGTCTCGTGGGTACTAACTCTGTCACCTACTAGTTCCAGCCTTGTTGGTTTACATTCTGTTCCTGATAGGCCTCCCTATGACTGTAGTAATCTTCAGCGACGGTAGTTTGTGTGCTTTTTGGGGTTTTGTTTTTGTTTGTTTGCATTTTTGTGTGTTTTCGTTTTATTTTATTTCCCCTTTTTTTGCTTTCGCTTTTGTCGAACAGTCGCCCTGCAGACAGCAGAAATACTTCTAAAAAACCCAAGTTAGTTTCACTTGTGAGATTGTAATTTTGACCTTTTCAGTCCTGTAAGATATTAACTGGTATGTTGAGTTGTGGTGCTTCATGGATGGCAGATATGTAACGCCAGGAATGCTTTGGTGTTGAATTCAGGAAAGTAACATGGGTACATAATGACGCATAGTGCAATATATACTAAATATAGGTAAGGGTTAGGGAAAAGTCGAGAAAGCGGCTGTAGGGCTGACGCAGGCTCCTAGTTCTTCTACTTCTAGGGCCTGGCGTGAAATGTTTGCCTGGCCCAGCAGCTTAGGCTGAGAGGATTTAGAAGGCGTTGTTAGTTGAATAACCGCGCATGTTTCATTAGTCTTAAGTGTAACCATGTTCACCTCTAGATACCCTACCTCATTAATTTTAGGGTTCCAGGGGCTAAGCACGGGTGGTGGTGCTCTTTGATAGTTGACAGTGAAAACGGTGTAGGATTTAGTGCCCATGCAGCACAGCTGGCTCTTGAGGAGATTTTTTTGTTCTTTTTCTTTCCTCTTTTCTTTCAAAAAGAAATGTTTCGACTTCTGTTAGGTTATCATAGAGGTTCTATACTCTTCTCTTGTTCTTCTTGTTCTTTTTCTTCTTCTTAAATAGGTTATCATTAAGAGGATTTTGTTGTTGTTGTTGTTGCTTTTGTTTGGGCGTGTCTTTTTGTGGCCTTGTTTCATACTGTCGTGTATTTCAGTTCTCTCGTTTACTTCTATATCATTCCTGGATGAAATTGAAACTTTCTTTCTTTTTTTGGTTTTTTTGTTGTTTATAATCAATCCATGGTTGAAATGACACAAACACTGTGTAGTTATAAATCATTGCAATTTTTAAACATTCGGATTAGTTTTCTTAAGTTTTTGAAAGACGTTTGCTACGTTAAAATCACGTACTGTTATGGACGGTGCAAAACTGTAATGTCCTGTCGCGTAGTAATAGATGATGTCGCTGTTAGTACAAGTACAGTCTTATAGTTATCCCCCCCCCCCCCCCCACCTCCCCCCATCTTAGTGTTTGTGTGTGTGTGTGTGTGTGTGTGTGTGTGTGTGTTTCTTAACTGTCTTGAACCCAAAGTTAGAAGGATGTACATGGATGTGTTTTGTTTTAGGCTTTGTTATGCACATGAAGCGCCTTCCCACTTTATTTTTATAGTTTATTACCGGTTGAGGGCGAGTGCAGCACGCAAGCAAGCCAGTTTGAACTGAAGGTTATGTCCTCGTTTAAGATCTTTACGTCCTCCCCCCCCCCCCCCCCCCCTCCCCTCCCCCCTGTCTCTCCTACTCTTCTCCCTCTCTCTCCTCTCGTCTCTCTTTCTCTCCAGCTCTCTCTCTCTGTCTCTCCCCCCCCCCCCCCCCCCTCTCTCTCCTCTCTGACGCCGGATACAAACACCCCCCCTCAAAAAAACAAAACAAAAAAAAAGAAAAAAAGCGGGCGTCACGTGGTTTATTTACTTGTTATTGAAATTTGGTTTTATTGAAAGGAAAGTACAACTCCCCCCCCCCCCCCCCCCCCCCCCCCCACAACACCACACAAAATAGGGCAACGGACATGGATTTCTAAAGATATAGGACAGTAGTTGACCCAGTTGAAGACTGCGGCAGCGGCGGACGTGGGTGTATGCGGCATGACCCGGCCACCACGACAGTTTTTCTCTTGATCTGATAGTGGGTCAGTGTTGTGAACAAAATAATGGAAACGGGGTTAGCCGCTGACAAGCCATTTCATAGATCTATCTATCTATCTACACAAACATCTGGGTCACACGATTTATGATGCACAGGACTCTGTGACTTGGGGAGGCTTGTATTGATTCTAAGATAGCCAGAGACCAAGACTTGAGAGGTCTGACCAGCCTGTGGCCGTTTCTGAGTGACACACATTGTGATTATGATTGATTGGTCAGGGGGTGGGGTGGGTGGGGGGGGGGGGGGGGGGGGAGGATGCAGTGAACGATTTTGGTTTTTGTGACCTTGGGGCTATGTTGTGGGGGAATCGCTTTGCGTAGAAAGTGTGTGTGTGAGTGTGTGTTTTGTTGCCTTTGTCGGTCTTTGACCTATTTGCCTTTATTGTGACCTGGGAGTCTCTGCGTCTGTTGTGGCTGGCTGACCCACTGTGCCTGTTTCTGCCCAGCTCTCTCTCCTCTCTCTCTGCCTTTGTATCCACCTGTCTGTCGTTGTGATTATAGTTGCATCCAGGAGGAGATTATTTAGGGACAACCCATCTGTCGCTCCCTCTCTGAGTAAAATATTATCCCAAAGAAGCACTACTATGGACTGTCAGATATAATGAAATCTAAGCCTGTACTGAAATTTGTTTGTAGAGTGTAATAACTTTTTTGTTTTTTGCTTCTTTTTTGTGTACAGAGTACTTGTAGCATTTCAAAGGCTTGGAAACCATATTGATGCTGACTTAAAAAATGAGCTGTTACCAATATAGAGTAGGCTTCGAAATGTGGCTAGTTTTCGATCATGTTTTGTTGTGTAATGTTTAGAGTGATTAAAAAATAAATAAATTCGTGCATTGATGGAATATTAACTTTCACACTCTGTCAGTCTGTATACAATACAATACCATCTCGCTCCCGCAAGCGAGCACACACACACACACACACACACACACACACACTGTAAGCGAAACCTTTAAAAAAACAACAACAAACCTCACAACTTGTGTGTGACCTCTGCAGTAACCGAAGCTGCACTCATAAGCAATGCGGAAAAGACACCGCTAATATTACGTTTAAAGTCAGTCAGTCAGTCTTACAGATTTGTTTAAAAATTGCTTCAGTTTGTTTAGATCTATACCTTTTCTGCTTAAGTCTATTTCTGTTCTTCTCTTGTCTTCTGCCTTTTTTGATGTGTGGTTGTATGGTCGGTGCATTTGTTGTTGCAATGCTACACGGAGATGAAGACGTTAGTACTGTCACGTAGTCATCACGTCCTGTACGTAAAAAAAAAAATCTAGGTCTGACGATTTGAATTTCAACGTCATCAATACTTATTTGGGAGGGAGAGCATGTTTGGATGCTTGACAATGAAAGTGCGAATTGTGGTTTGAACAGCTGTTCTCTTGTCGTGTTGTGTTTTGTTTTGTTTTGTTTTTAGATGTAGATTGTGTGTGTGTGTGTTTGGGGGGTGGGTGGTGGAGAGAGAGAGAGAGAGAGAGAGAGAGAGAGAGAGAGAGATGTATGTGTGTGAGTGCGTGAGAGAAGAGAGAGAGAGAGAGAGAGAGAGAGAGAGAGAGAGAGAGAGAGAGATTGTGTGTGTGTGTACACACTGTATGAGAAGTTTGCGTGTATGGTTGTTTTCAAGTATTTTACCATACACTATACAGGCAGCCATATTCAGACTTCAGATGATGTTTTTGTCCTTGGATAGAGGATGCAGGTTAAGAGTTTTTATTTTAAAAAATCAAACCCAAACAAACAAAGTTTTTATTCAAGGGTAAAGTCCATCACAACATAACATTCGAAATCATAACATTTCGGTCGCATACGCAAAAATCCCGGAGCTCTTGGCGAGGAAAGAAAGAAAAAAAAAAATGGCAAAAAACATAATGTCGGCTCGAGCCCTTTATTTACACCAGCAACGGACAAAGCTTATATGGCCAGGGCCATACTAAACCGGATGATTTGACCCTACCTAATGTCCGAACTAGAATGCATCTTTTCAGATTCATTTCAAAATGGCATTGGGTGAGCGACAGCGAGTGAGTATGGCAAGTCCATAAAGATATCAGACGTCATAACACACACACAGACACACAGACACACACACACACACACACACAACCAGAAATTAGGACCACTATATATCTACATCGTCATCACAACACACGACACACACACACACACTCGCTATACACACCAGAAGCTAGGAGCACATATATATCTACATCGTCACACACACACCCAGCCACACACACACACACACACACATATGCACAAGAAGCCAGAAGCTAGGAGCACATATATATCTACATCGTCACACACACACACACACACCACACACACACATGCACAAGAAGCCAGAAACTAGGAGCACACATATCTACATCGTTGATTACCAAAACAAACAAACAAACAAACAAACAAGCAAGCTATACTTTGGCAAAGTAGGAGATTCCTATCTTTGGGTTAAGAATTTGGGACATAGAAGCGCGCGCGCGTGTATATGTGTGTGTGTGTGTTGTGTTTGTGCTTGTGTGTGTGTGTGTGCTTGTGTGTGTGTGTTACTCTGTGTGTGTGTTCCTTTGTGTGTGTGTTACTGTGTGTGCGCGCGCGCGCGCTTGCGTGCCTAAGGTGGGGGGGGGGGGGGGGGGGGTGGAGGGCAGGAAACTGATTAACATTTTAACAAGATAGTTCCGGTGCGAATCAGTGATAAGTGATGGCAGCGATTTATTTCTCTTACCAGAGTGGAGTGGAAGTGGGGTCTTGTCTGTTTGTCTATCTCCTTGACCTGTGTGTGTGTGGTGCGCGCGCTCTCTGTGTGTGTTTGTGTGTGTGTTGTGTGTGTGTGTGAGAGAGAGAGAGAGAGTGTGTGTGTGTATGTGTGTGTGTGTGTGAGAGAGTGCGCGCGTGTGTGTGTGTGTGTGTGTGTGTGTGTGTGTGTGCGTGCGTGTGTGTGTGTGTGTGTGTGTGAGAGAGAGAGTGTGTGTATGTATGTATGTGTGTATGCGTGGGTGTATAAGAGAGAGAGAGAGAGAGAGAGAGAGAGAGAGAGAGAGAGAGAGAGTATTTGTGTGTGTGTGTGTGTGTGTGTGTGTGAGAGAGAGAGAGAGAGAGAGAGAGAGAGAGAGAGAGAGAGAGAGAGAGAGAGAGAGAGAGAGAGGTGTACGCGCGCGTGCCTGTGCTGTGTGCACGCTTGCATAATTTAGTTTGGGCAGTTGTCCGCAGAGACTCTCTTGTGCATATTACGGATATAGCAAGAGGATAATGTATGCATGCAAAACATGTCCTCCTCCCCCTTCATCTCTCGCCCCCCTTCACCACCACCCCCCCCCCTCTTCACCCCCCCCCCCCCACCTCCCGTCACCCCCCCCCCACCCATTCATCCCCCCCCACCTCCCGTCACCCCCCCCCCCCCCCCCCCACCCCCTTCACCCCCCACCCCCCAAACCTTCTTCAGCATCCTTTTTCCCTCATAGCAGTGCAGACTGCACTTGAGTTGAGGAGTGACGGTCAACTGCTGTGTGATCACACCCGTGATCCTTGTCTTTGTCTTGTCACAGCAGGAATTGGGGTGGGGTGGGGGGTGAGGGGTAGGAGAGGGTGAGGGGTGGGGGGTCCAGAGGGATTGGTGAAAATGTGGATTTTCGTGTTTCAGTGTCAGGAGGGGGGTTAGGGAACAACAACAACAACAACAAAAGAGTCACTCATTTCTGTTCAGTCCTACCCGCTCCTCCTTGTGATAAATTACAACCCAATGAATTCAGCGAAAACGGACACAACTCGCGGAAATGGGCGCAACACGAACACACACACACACACACATACACACACACACACACACACGCACCACGCACGCACGCACGCACGTACGGCGCACGCACGCCACACACACACACACATATACACACACGCACGCCCGCACGTACGCACACACACACACACACACACACACTCGCGCGCGCGCGCACACACATACACAGGGGATGAGGGCAGGCTGAAAACAAAGTTGTGTAAACTGAATCTTTTACCCTCAATCGATAAAGATCATTTTGACTTGACTTCACACACACATACACGCACAAATACAGATAGGGGGAGGGGACTCATACACATCAAGGAAATTATGGTAACCATGGTAAAAGGAAAATTACTTGTCGCAAGCTAGTGACTTCAGCACAAACAGGTTGAACAAAGAAGCGATGGTGTGTGTGTATGTGTGTGTGTGTGTGTGATGTGTGTGTGTGTGTGTGAGAATGGTGCGTGGTGCGTGTGTGTGTATGTATGTATGTGTGTGTACGTGTGTACGTGTGTGTGAGTGCGTGCGTGCGTGTGTGTGTGTATGTATGTATGTATGTATGTATGTATGTATGTATGTATGTATGTATGTATGTATGTGTATGTATGTATGTATGTGTGTTTGCGTGTTTAAATTTTTTTTTATCTTATTCTTTTGTTTCGAGGATAATGGAATAAGCACTTATGCTTTTAAAAAAAACCCCATCCAATCCCTGTGTGTATGCGGTTTTGTAAATTTTGTCATCTGTTCCCACCCGCACACAATGGCTCTCTTCCGAAAAGATGGAACAGGATTTAACGTGTGCGCAAGATGTTCTGCGTGCGTTCGCACATGGGGCCTCGGTTTATAGTCTCATCCGAAGGACTTTTGGGGAGAGTGGAGTCTACGTGTGCGTGTGTGTGGTAGGCAACGTTAGAGCAAGAAAAATGCATGAAAAAACATAACAGCCATAGTAGGACTGGAACCGTTTATCTGTCCTTTCTCTCATCTTTTCCTCCGCTCTTCTGCTCTTCCGGCCCTGCAGCCTTCTTCTTCTCCCTCTCCCTCCACCACCTATCCGTGTGTGTGTGCGCGCGGGCGCGCGTGCGCGTGCGAGGTGGGTGGGGGGGGGGGGGGGAATCGTATTCCCTACATATCTCTTATCCCTCTCCCCTCACACACAGACACACGCACTCTCTCTCTCTCTCTCTCTCTCTCTCTCTCTCTCCTCTCTTCTCTCTCTCTCTCTCTCTCTCTCACACACCACACACACACACACACATATATGTATATATTATATATAATAGATATATATGATAGATATATGTATATCTATATTTGTATAAACATAATGAGACAGAGAGATAGTCATTAACTACTCAAGCTAAAAAGGATGTTAACAGCAACTTGAAATGAATATGTTGAAGTCATAACGACGGAAGTACTATATTGAGAGAGAGAGAGAGAGAGAGAGAGAGAGAGAGAGAGAGAGAGAGAGAGAGAGAGAGAAGGGGGGGGGGGGAGATGAGCTAGCCAGAGAGAGAGAGAGGGAGAGAGGAAGGAAGGCAGGCTTTATCTATAGCCCTAGAGAAAAAAGGGAAGAAGAGTTAGCCCTCCACTTAGAAACACATCTGTGAATCATTGTAGAAGCCAGGGAGGCGGATGTCGTCATGTATCGATAATGTGTGCCAGTCCGCAACACAAAGAGATGCTGCTGCTGCTGCTGCGACTCTTTTTCTCGGGGGGGGGGGGGGGGGAGGGAGGGAGGGAGGTGGATAGGGGGGGGGGGGGGGGGAGGTAGGGGATGATGGAAGAAGAAAAGGGGGTGGAACCATAGTAACATCGTGTTCGCACAGACATTTTGTGCTAATATTATGATCGCGCGCGTGTGCTTGCATGCGTGCACACACAAAAAACCCGAATCCCCCCTCACGCGCAGCCTTCCTCCAAAAAAAAAAAAAAAAGAAAAGAAAAAACCAACAACACAAAAACCCAACAATAACAACCACTCCCACTCCCTTTCAAAAACAAAACAAAGCAAAACAAGCAAAAAAACAAAAACAACCACTACCCCCCCATCCCCCTCAACAAAACAACATTAAACCCTAAGAGGCAAAGGAACAACAACAAATAAGCAGAAAAACCCATAAACCTTTGCGCTTAAAGTACACACACACACACACACACACACTCTCTCCTCTCTCCCTCTCTCTCTCCTCTCTCTCCTCTCTCCTCCCTCCTCTCTCTCCCTCCCCCCTCTCCCTCCCTCCCTCCCTCCCTCCCTCCCTCCCCACCCCCTCTCTCTCTATCTCTGTGTGAGTTCTTAAATACGGATCCCATTTACCATAACATTATGATATATAGACAGCGAGTTTGTGTGCAGGCTGTGTTGAGGAGGCGGATGTCATGCGATTGAAACTTGTTTATCATCAATGCTCTCCCCCCCCCCCCCCCCCCCCCTCTTTCTTACTTTCCTCTTTATTTTCTGTAAAACGCTAAATTAATGTATCCTGTCCTGTTTTATTTCCTGTTTAAACAACAGGCAACATGTTGTGAGGATGAAGAAATGTCGCAAAACAAAAATATATAGATAAGTAGATAATGAATAAATAAATCCAGTTGTCTTTTTCAAGTTGTCGCATAATATTGTCACCGTCTCCTAAACTGTGACTCAACATACGTATGCATGCGTACATGTGTGTGTGTGTGTGTGTGTGTGTGTGTGTGTGTGTGTGTGAAACAAGCGTGCGTGCGTGCATGCGTGCGTGCGTGTGTGTGTGAAACATGCGCGCGAGTGTATGTGCGTGTGTGTGCTTGTACACACGCGCTAGACGTTTACTTTGTAAATATGAATTGGGGATTGTGGTGTCGGCCTAGGAACGTGTGTAGTTTAGTCTGTTAAGTTTTCCATTGGTTTCCTTTTCTTTCCTCGGTGTCCACAGACCGCTTACTGTAAACTATCCCCGGATTGTTCGTTGTCCTATAGGGCTAGGTAAATATCGTATAATATGGTATAGTGTGGAACACTTGAAGCGGCCAGCCGGGTCCTTTCTTTGGTTCCTTTGTCATTTCAGAAGAGTAGCTTAGACACAGAGGCTGCTTGTCTGAGGGTAGTTGTGGTAGAATCAGTAGTAGTGGCAGTAGTAGTAGTAGTGGCAGTAGTAGTAGTAGTATCAGTAGTGGTGGCAGTAGTATTAGTGGTCGTAGTAGCAGTAGTAGTAGAAGTGGTAGTAGTAAGAGGAGGAGTAGAAGTAGTAGGAGTAGTAGTAGCGGTAATAGTGGTAGTAGTAGTAGTAGTAGTGGTAGTAGTAGTAGTAGCGGTAATAGTAGTAGTAGCAGTTAGTACGCGTTAGTAGTAGTAGTAGCGGTAAATAGCAGTAGTAGCAGTAGTCGAGTAGAAGAGAGAACAGCAGCAGTAGCAGCAGTAGTTACAGCAGCAGCAGCAGTAGCAGCAGAAGCAGTGTAGCAGCAGTAGTAGTTACAACAGCAGTAGCAGCTGTAGCGCAGCGCAGCAGTAGCAGCAGCAGTAGCAGCAGAAGTAGTAGTAGCAGCAGTGTAGTAGCAGTAGCAGCAGCAGCAGCAGCAGCAGTAGAACTAGAAGTCTAGGGTGGGGCAGCTGATCTAGTTTTAAAGTAGTTCAGTTTGGGGGTGGTGGTGGGGGGGGGGGGGGGGGGATAGTAATGGGGAGGGTGGTAGTTAGCTCATGACCTAGTCATTATAATGAAAGTGTGAAAGTGGAGACGAGGGGAGTAAGTAAATAAGCGCGCGCGCATGTGTGTGTGTGTGTGGTGTGTGTGTGTGTGTGTGTGTGACTGACAAGGATATAATTATATTACAATATGTATTAAAACAAGGATGTTGTTGTTGTCTTCGATTTACGTCTGTCACTCTCAGTGATATTAGACGAGAAAAAAATACAAGGGGTGTATGAGAATTGAGGTGGTGGTGGAGGCCTTACTGAAAATGCGGGAGGGGGGGGGGGGGGGGGGGGGGAGTAGTCTAATCATAAAAAGAACGGCAAAGCAAAAGATCATAAAAACACAAACGGAAACAAAATCATAAAAAGTTATTAACGTTAATGAAACTAACTATAACAAATGTCCTATAGGACTATGCCAGGATGTGCATTCGTGCGTGTGTGTATGTGTATGTGTGTGTTACTGTATGTCTTACTGAGTGAGTGAGTGAGTGAGAGAGACAGAGATGTCTCTCTTTGTCTATCTGCTAGTCGGGCTGCTTGTCTTTACGGCACCCACGCCTCTGCACGATATATTCACAAAATATGTCCGCATATACGGAGGACAAAAGTTAAGTTTCTGATAAAAACGCAGTTTTCGAGTACATAAGAGTACATCCTGTTACGGCTCGTGCTACTAGTATCATTTTCCCCCTCAAACCTTCCAACCGGCATGGGCCACTAGGCCTACCTCTTAAGTATCAGATAGTGATACAGCATAGCCGACACCATTTGTGATGATTCTGAAAAACAGAAGGAAGAGATGAGCATACGTACATGTTGATATAAACCCGCGTCAGTGAAATGGGAGTGCTGTTTTCCCCTTCCTCTCTCTCAAGCAAGGAAGGACTACACTATACTATACTATACTATACTATACTATACTATACTATACTATACTATACTATACTATACTATACTATACTATACTATACTATACTATACTATACTATACTATACTATACTATAATAAGGGGGGGGGGGGGGGACGAGATGGCCTGGTGGTTTAGAGTGATGTATTCGTGATCTGCTGACCGGGTTCGATTCTCGTTTAATTAAGAGGATTTTTTCCCCCCTCTGGAGTTAACATCAGTGCCGATTCCACTCTCCCCAAAATTCCTTTGAATGAGACTATAAACCGAGGTCCCGTGTGCGAACGTGGTATATTCGTGATCTGCTGACCTGGGTTCGATTCTCGTTTAATTAAGAGGATTTTTTCCCCTCTGTAGTTAACATCAGTGCTGACTCCACTCTCCCCAAAAGTCCTTCAGATGAGACTATAAACCGAGGTCCCGTGTGCGAACGCACGCAGAACATCTTGCGCACGCGTTAAAACCCGTTCTGCTTTTCGGAAGAGTAGGCCCTTGCTGGTGGGAACGGATGACAAAATGTACAAAACTGCATACAAACGGGGACTGGATGGAAGAAAAAGCACATGAGTGCTTATTCCATTATCCTCGAAAAAAAAAAGAATTACAAAAAATATGTATACTACCTATCCTACAAACAAGCCTGTTTTCCCCAAATCCAGGATACCCCCTACAAAATTATCACCACAAGGATGTGTGTGGCTACATGGGGGGGGGGGGGGGGGGGGGGGGGGGGGGGGGGGCTGGTTTTTCTCCCCCCTCCCCTACCCTTTGTTGTTGTTGTTGGTGGTGGTGGTGGTGGCGGTGGTGGCATTGACGTATGTTTCGTTTGACAGCGTTGAATTTGTTGTGACGTCCTCAGTTTTGTTTGGGTGTACAAGGCAGGCAGTACCGAAAAATCGGTCAGTATTTTCGGAAAATCTTTTTGGTTACCATTTGTGTGTGTGTTGTGTGTTGTGGTGTGTGTGTGTGTGTGTGTGTGTGTGTGTGTATGTGTGTGTGTGTGTGAGAGAGGAGAGAGAGAGAGAGAGAGAGAGTCGTATCTGTGTATTTGTTGAGACATCTCCAACGTTAGTCGTGAAGAAAGAGAAATTACACGTCCTAGGATCTCTCTTCCTCTCTCTCTCTCTCTCTCTCTCTCTCTCTCTCTCTCTCTCTCTCTCTCTCTCTCTCGCACACACACACACACACACACACACACACACACACACACACACACACACACACACACAACACACAACACACAACACTACACACACACACACGCGCGCGCGCGCAATAAGGAAAAAACCAAGACAACAGAAAACTTGTCTTAAAATCAGGCCAGTTGTATTGCGTCAGTGAGTGGCTGGCGTCTTGGGGTACATACAAGTATCACCAACTTAAAAGAAAAACGAGCCACACAGGAGGAAAAAAAAACACCAAACCCCAAACCCCCAGATACCATAACCCTGAAAAACAACCCAAGGGAGAGAGGAAAAAATAATTCAGTAGTATGTTAGGAGAGGGGAGGGGGGGGGGGGGGGGAATTGAAAAAGAAAAGCGAGGGGGGTTGGGGGTGAGGGGGGCGGGGGGTCCTATTGTGAAGAAGAAGGTACGGGCTATCGAAGACGTGTGGTGAAGAAAGGTGCTGAAAAGAAAGGTGGAGATTAGCCCTGCCCTTGGCTGACCAGATTACCGGGTCTAGCAGCTTATAGCTTAAGACTTGGCTCAAGCGATTAACTGGGGTATTGGTCGTTGGTCAGTCAGGAAACGCCTGGGGTGGTGGTGGTGGTGGGTGGTGACGAAGTTGACTTGGGGGGGGGGGGTGGTGCAGAAGAAGGGAGGGGGGGGGGGGGGGGTTGAGGTGGTGGTGATGGTGGAGAACTGGACTGGCAAGCAACATAAACATTGTGTGTGTGTGAGAGAGAATGAGGTGTGCGTGTGTGAGAATGAAGTGTGAGTGTGTGTGTGTGTGTGTGTGTGTGTATGTGTTTGTGTGACTGAAGTGTATGTGCGTGTGTGTGTGAAGTGCGTGTTCGCGTGCGCGCGCGCGCATATGTAGTAGTGGTTGTTTTGTTTGTTGTTCCCTGGTCCCCAACAAGAAGTAGTAGCGACTAGAAAAGTGACACGCTTTCCTGCCTGGATACGTTTCACTGACGCAACAGGCAGCTTGGTAAGGGCCGGGCGCTCCCAACAAGGCGTCGTCACTAACAAGGTGTGATTATTAACCACTAGGCTAGACAGGAGCCGGCTCTGTCAGGCCGCAAAGCCCACAGTATAGGCCCTAGGCCTACCACTTCCCGGCCCATTTTCACTTTTGGGGGCTGGCTGCCAACGAGTTTGGCGCGATCACGGTACAGGGGCTAGCCTAGCCTAGCCTGGCTACTAAGGCTCTTGTGTCCTGGAGAGGAGAGTTCGAAAAAGAACGGGACAGGTGGGGTGCGGGGTGTTTTCCAGGGGGGCTGGCGCCGAGAGAGGTGACTGTCAGAGGCAGAGCTTACAGGAGTGGAGAGGTGCGGTGCGGTACGGTACGCGCGCTCTCTCTCTCTCTCTCTCTCCCCACTCCTCTCCTGTCGATCACCCCCTCCACACAACTCAAGGGGTGTAGTCTGTGTGGTGCTTGGTTTTGGCTTGGCTCGATGTTTTACCCACCACCACCACCACGTGTTGTGTGTGTTGTACCTATGATACCGGCGCTGGAGTCTTTGCCTGCTTGCCGGGTGTTTTTGGACAAAAAAGTTTGAGAGTTGGTTTTTTTTTGGTGTGATATTTATTTCTTTAGTTGAAGAATATTGGATTGAAAAAAATTGGAAGAACAATATTCAACTTTTTAAAAAATAGTTCGATGTTAGTATTTTCAGTGGTGAAGAAGTTTTGTCGGGTGTTGTGGTTTTTCTTTTGTGTGGATTGTTTAGTTTTGTTTTAGAGAAAAGGTGAAAGAAAACCAGTTAGTTTGCGAGTTTCTTTCACTGGACAAGTGTTGGTTACTGTTTCACTCCCATGAATCATCGTCTATGGAACTTTTCGCCATTCATAAACTTATGACTTTTAGAGCTCTGAAAAGAACTTCGGTGGTAAACTTTTGATCCCGCGCTTTTCAAAGGCTTGGGAGATTTTAGTCTTCACAAAACTCGATTATCAGTCAACTGAGCACGCGTGGAAGATTCTGCCGACACTGGTGGTGTTATATAGAATTCTGCCGACACTGGTGGTTTTATATAGAATTTTGCCGACACTGGTGGTTTTATATAGAATTTTGCCGACACTGGTGGTTTTTCTATAGAATTTTGCCGACACTGATGGTTTTATATAGAATTTTGCCGACACTGGTGGTTTTATATAGAATTTTGCCGACACTGGCGGTTTTATATAGAATTTGCCGACACTGGTGGTTATATAGAATTTTGCCGACACTGGTGGTTATATAGAATTTTGCCGACACTGGTGGTTTTATATAGAATTTTGCCGACACTGGTGGTTTTATATAGAATTTTGCCGACACTGGTGGTTTTTTAAAATAGAATTTTGCCGACACTGGTGGTTTTATATAGAATTTACCTGGTTCAGTGTTTTAGAATTGAAAAAAAAAAGTTGACCGCGAAACGGAATGAGTGGTTTAGTTTACAGCACACATTAAAAAAAAAAAGGTACAAACTGGGCAAGGGACGAGATTGACTCTTCAGTAGTGTGTTTTCTGACTGACTTTCATAGGTGCGTTCTCTCAGTCGTTGTAGCTGGCTGTAAAAGACTGCTAGTGTAAGGAAGAGGGAGGAAGGGTAGCGGGGTCACTGCAGAAAACTAAGGAAAAAGTGGGAAAAAAGGGCCCTAGGCCCTTGTCTTCAAGTGTATGACCTGGATGGTAGGGGGTGAGTGGGGGGTGAGTACTATACGGTTGTAAGTCACAACCTTTTGGAGGGCAAAGCCCCGTGAAGCACTCTTCGTCCCCACCCCCACACCTCCTCACTCCACCTCTTGTGGTCTAGTAGTGTAGTGGTGAAGTGTAGAAGTACTAAAGGCATGCATACATGTATCACTGTATGCTGAGACTTACTACGTTGTAGCCTAGGCCAGCCATGTGGCGCGCTGTCTGTCTGTCTGACTGACTGAGATACCCCAAAACACAAAGCCCCGTAGAGGTCACCGCACAGCCATCTGCCGCCTACCCCTCCAGTCTTTGTCGTCGATACCCCCCTCCCCTCCCCTACCTTCCCCACTCCTCCCTCTAGTCCTTCCACCTTCTCCCCCCCCTCCTCTACCTCCCCCCCTTCCTCCCATCGGTTCTGTGTGGCACGTGGAGCTGGCGGCCTTTGTGCTGCAGGTAGAAGTGTCGTCAGTCATCTCGCACGCACGCACACGCACACGCACACACGCACGCCGTGTACCACCGCTGCCGCCGCCGCCGCCGCTGCTGCTTTCTTGTGGCGTGTGATCAATGTCTTTGTTGTTGTTGTTGTTGCTGCTGCTGCACCGTACAGCAGCAGCCACCGCCACTCTACACTATCACGACTACGTGACGACAAGAAGTAGTGTAGGAGAAAACAACAACACAACAAAGCAAGAAAGAGATCAGATCTAAACTAGATCGAGGTGTCCCCCTTCAAGTGAGTCATGTGGCTGAGAGCGCAGCAGCAGGGTTGTCGGCTGCACTGACAGGAGAGAGAGAGAAGGAGAAAGAAAGAAAGAGATAATGCTACTGGGTCACTGACGAGGGAGGGCAGCAGCGCGGGTTAAAAGTCATGGGTAGGAGAGGGGACGAGGAGAACGACAGCGGCCGACGGCTGGTCAAACGACAGGTGGTCAGTGTCTGCGGTCCGGGTGTGGAAGTGGTCAGCGAAGAAAAGTTTGCCCGTCGTCTGCAAGGCATGAGTGGCTGTGTCGGCTGCCACAGAGAACGGAGCGGCGCTAAAGGGCAGCAAAGCCGAGGCAAGGCTCCACGATCACAACGCTACAACAACCAACAACAACAGCAGCAACAGTGGCAGTGGCAGTAACGGCGTCAGCAGCTATAATAAAAACGGTGGTAAACCAAGCCGACGAGGTAAACAAGGGAAGCGGGTGGCCAGTAAAAGCAGCAGCGCTCCTATCGTCATCCACATCAAGGACTCGCTGCGGTCTGCCATGCAGCAGAAGGAACGCGGCAGTGTGGATACGGATTCGGATGTCTCAGTGAAATCCATCGATGAGGACATTTTCGGTGACGTGTCCAGTATTCCGGAGTTCAAGCCACAGCAGCACCACGTGTACCCTGTTTCGGATTCTCCCCCTCCCACACTAACCCTAACCCAGCCCCTCGTTTCCAGGATTCGTCGCCACAGTGAGAAATCCAAGAAAAACTTGACAGCGCTGATTTCGGTCATCGAGAAGGCTCACCACAAAGAGTCGCGCCATATCGAGTCCAACTTGGCCTGTCCGAGCTCCGGGGACAGCAGCAAACTGTGCCAGTTGCTCAACAACGAGGTGTGTGTCCACGAGAAGAGCTTCTCCCAGCAGCGCAGCATCGTGGACTGTGAGAATGTGGACCTCATCTGCAATGATCTGCACAAGCATGGAAAAGGAGGTGCTGGGGATGACACGGACTCGGTGTCTGACGACAAGTCGTCAGTGTCCTCCAGCTCAGAAGCGGTGTCTGACCCTGATGCTTTGTTGGTGGAGGAGAGTTCGGGCTTTGAGTTCAGTCCCGAGGAACTGCAGAGGCTGGCCGAGTACACCACGGGGTACCCCATCTACCGCTATGACTGCTCCCCCTCCGAGTGTTCGCAGTGCATGTCCATGTGGTACTATCACCAGGCATGCCTGTACGAGGGGTGCTACATGGCCGCGCCGTCACAGCCACACGCTAGTGCTTGGGACAGAAGCGACTGTCACCGCGAAGAGGATCATGACACCACCCTGGACGCCTCCGAGGAGGAGACTGAGGTGACAGAAAGTGAAGACGTGCCAGACATTAGCTGGAGAGCCCCAGGCAACAGAAGCCGGACCCCTAGCATCTCATCTTCCCAGGACCTCAGCGTAGATTATGTCAGCTGGGGAAGCTCAAGAAACCGCAGCTACAGCACCTCCTCCGTTCACAGTGTTGAGTGTGTAGAACCCACCCCCTCCTCCTCCTCCCCATCCTCTTCCACCTCCTCCTCTTCCTCCTCCTCCTCCATTGTCCAGGCCAGGTCCTCGTGGACCTCCAAATCCCGTCAGTTGTGGGACATCGACATCTCTCACGGGGCCCGGCCTTGGGAGCAGGGGGTGCCCCACTCGAACCCGTTCCCCCACAGCGTGTACCTGGACCTGACGGGCACGGACGTCAGCATCTCTGTGTACTACCACCACAGTCTGCTGCAGGACGAAGGGGCCCGGGCTGCCCTGGACGCCCTCAGCCGGACCCCCGTGCAGTCCACGCCCACAGCCCCTTTGTTCTCCCTGTGCTATCAGGCCTCCCCGGTCTGCGGCCTCTCTCTGCCCGTGTCCTTTTTCACAGATCACAACGACCTGCCGCAGATTGCCATGGTGCCTCCTGCCGAGTTGAAGACCTGTGAGTATGATGCGATGCGATGTGATGTGATATGAGGGCAGTGTAGAGAGAAGGCTTGAGGTTTAAAAAAACAAAGAGCTCCCAAGTAACTTAACTGTGTGGTACTATTAAAAAGGGGAATGCACACACGGCAGTCGTAGATCTGATGAGGTTGCTGGGGTCGGTTAGGTAAGAAACGAAGACCCCTGAAGCCTGTTTGTTGTGCCCGACATCCGTCATCTTGTACTGGTAGGCTACAGCCTTGAAAATGTACAGGGGTAGTTCCCTGTTCTTTTAGTTATCTCCCGTCACCACAACACACACACACACACCTCTCTATACACACACACACACACTCTCTCTCTCTCTCTCATCCTCTCTCTCTCTCTCTCTCCCTCCCCCCCCCCCCTCTCTCTCTCTCCCCACACACGCACACATGTCCATTGTTCGAAAGACAATGTTCAAACTGAATGTTAGCATGCAAAGCAACTGTCTTTCCTTTCCTTTTGTCCTGTGTGTTCTTTGTCGTTTCACTGCGAGGACAAACAATGTTTTCCCTTTTGTTTAAAACAAACACTACAAACGAGAGAGTGCATAGAGGAATGGTGTGTATGAGTGGTAGGTAGTATATATATATATATATATATATATATATATATATATATATATATATATATATATGTGAAACTTAACCAAGGGGAGGGAGTTTAGGTGTGAAGCATCGTTTTGGCATCGAGGCTTTTTCACCCCACAGGCTGGGTACCCTGCTAACGTGGAAACCAACTACCTGTGAAAAGTTTTATTGTGTCTGTCGCCCACCCCGTTCTCTATAGCAGTGACAGGTATGGCAGTGACTGGGACCCTTCTGGTTACACACACACACACACACACACACACACACAGAGTGTCTCCACACACACACACACACACACACACACACAGAGTGTTGGGCTATGTGAACCTGACCTTTTCTTGAAAGGAAGCTGCTGCTGAACTTCCATTCAGGCCGAGTGAAGAGAGTGGGGTGGGTGTACTTGGTTGGGCAGGGAGGGAGGGGGATAATACCAGCTATTGTTACGGCTGGGCCAAGCTTGGAGAAGCAGAGAAAGCCAACTCCCACAGATATCAAACTCTGTACTCCACACACCCTCAGCCCCCCCTCCCTTCCCTGGCTACCATCATCACTCAGGCACAAGCACATGCGCGCGCGCACTCACACATACACACATGTGCACACACGCACTTTCTTCCCATCTGTCAGATTTTTCATTGGAAATGTAATTTTCATGTTATTGACATACCTTTCTTCCTTTATAAATTAATTTTTTATTTTTTATTATGGGCCGGGACACCTATTCAGAGTGAAAAAAGGGGGCGGGGGAGAAGGGAGAGGGGAAGGGGGAAGTGATGAAAAGAATTAATTTGCATTTTAGATTTCTTTTAGTGGGATTGATCGAATTCATGCAAATCGGTTTTGATGAAACATTTTAGTTATCGACTTATTTGTTTATCATTTAATTTTATTTGCATTATTGATTTGTTTTCCAAACTTTGCCGAGAGCCACCATGATATTATCCCCAATCACGCCTCACTAAATTCCTCCACATTTTCATCGTTCCTCCCCTCCCCCTGGAAAATCCCAACTCGCGCGCGTACGACCTCATAATTTGCCTCTTACTCTTTTTTGTTGAATCCAGCATGTTCTGAAACGAGGGACTCGCTCATAATAAATACACAGTCATAAGCATGCGCGGCAAGTTAACGCGTATCCATAGAGTAGTAAATCACCGTAATCCTTTAAGAGGCACGTAGGCATTTTACGTGTGGTCGTTACCACGTCAGTACATTGCGTGTTTCTTGGCGATGACCACTCTTTGTTTCATTGGTAATGCCAGTGGGCAGTGTTTAATGTTGTCTTGGTAGGTAGGAAGGAGAGAATTAAAACTAAAGAGTAAGTGCGTTGGCTGGCAAAATAACCGAAATAACCGTGTGCCCGCTTATATTAGTCGTCTCCTGGTTGTTGTTTTTTTGTTGCTCTTGTGTGTGGTGCAACCGTTCGTTTGTTTATGTTAATAATTAGTAAGTGGGTTGGAGTTTTGTGTGTGTGTGTTGTGTGTGTGTTGTGTGTGTGTGTGTGGTAGCTTTTACGTGATTTGTTTACCAGTACGGTAGTGTGTGTGTGTGTCTGTGTGTGTGTGTGTAGTGTGTAGTGTTTGTGTTCAAGAATAGTGTTGATATCCCCCCTACATTATGTTGTGTTCTTCTGAGTTTCCCAGTGTTATTTGTTGTGAAAGGCCGTAGCCACACCCCTTCAGTCCATCTCTGACCATGGCCGTTTACAAAACGATTAATGATTGCCTTGATCATTAACTGATTCACAGCTGTCTTAGTACCTTCTTCTCTGTCGCAGTGTGTGTGGGGTGTGTGTTTTGTGTGTGTGTGTGTTGTGTGTGTGTGTGTGTGTGTGTATGTGGTGTGTGTGTGTTGTGTATGTGATGTGTGTGTTTGTGGTGTGTGTGTGTGTGTGTGTGTGTTGTGTGTGATGTGTGTGTTATGTGGTGTGTGTGTGTGTGTATGTGTTTTGTGTGTGTGTGGTGTGTGTGTGTATGTGATGTGTGTGTGTATGGTGTGTGTGTGTGGTGTGTGTATGTGATGTGTGTGTATGTGGTTGTGTGGTGTATGTGGTGTGTGTGTGTGGTGTGTATGTGGTGTTGTGTGTGTGTGTGTGTGTGTGTGGTGTGTGTATGTGATGTGTGTGTATGTGGTGTGTGTGTGTGTATGTGGTGTATGTGGTGTGTGTGTGTATGTGGTGTGTGTGTATGTGGTGTGGGGTGTGTGTGTGTTGTGGTGTGTGTGTATGTGGTGTGTGTGTATGTGGTGTGTGTGTTGTGGTGTGTGGTGTATGGGTGTGTGTGTGTGTGTGTGTATGTGGTGTGTGTGTTGTGGGTGTGTGTGTATGTGGTGTGTGTGTGTGTGTGTGTATGTGGTGTGTGTGTATGTGGTGTGTGTGTATGTGGTGTGTGTGTGGTGTGTGTATGTGGGTGTGTGTGTATGTGGTGTGTGTGTGTGTATGTGGTGTGTGTGTGTATGTGGTGTGTGTGTGTATGTGGTGTGTGTGTGTGTGGGTGTTGTGGTGTGTGTGTATGTGGTGTGTGTGTGTGATGTGTGTGTTGTGGTGTGTGTGTGTGTGTGTGTGTGTGTGTGTATGTGGTGTTGTGTATGTGGTGTGTGTGTATGTGGTGTATGTGATGTGTGTGTTTGTGGGTGTGTGTGTGTGTGTGTGTGTATGTGGTGTGTGTGTGTGTGTGTGTGGTGTGTGTATGTGGTGTGTGGGTGTATGTGATGTGTGTGTGTGTGGTGTTGTGTTGTGGGGGTTTTGTGTGTGTGTGGTGTGTGTTGTGGTGTGTGTGGGGTTATGTGGTGTGTGTGAGTGTGGTGTGGGGTGGTGTGGTGTTGTGTGTATGTGGTGTGTGTGTTGTGGTGTGTGGTATGTGTGTGTGTTTATGTGGTGGGGTGTGTTTGGGGGTTGTGTGTTGTGTGTGTGTGTATGTGGGTTTGTGTGTGTTGTGTGTGTGGTGTGTGTGTGTGGTGTGTATGTGGGTGTGTGTGTGTGTGGTGTGGTGGGGTGTGTGTGGGTGTTTGTGGTGTGTATGTGTGTGTGTGTGTGTGTGGTGGTGTGTGTGTGTGTGTGTGTATGTGGTTTGTGGTGTGTGTTTGTGTTGGGTTTTTGTGTGTGGGGTGTGGTGTGTGTGTGTGTGTTTGTGTATGTGGTGTGTTGTGGGGTGTGTGTGTTTTGGTTGTGGTGTGTGTGTGTGGGGTGTGGTGTGGTGTGTTTGTGGGGGTGTGTGTGTGTGGGTGGGGTGTTTTGGGGGTGGTGTGTGTGAGTGTGTGTGTTGTGTGGGTGTTGTTGGAGGGGGTTGTGTTTGTGGTGTGTGTGGGGTTGGGGTGGTGTGTGTGTGTGTGTTGGGGGTGTTTGTGGTTTTGGGGTTGTGTGTATGTGTGTGTGTGTGTGTGTGGGGTGTGTGGTGTGTTTTTTTTATGTGGGTGTGTGTTGTGGTGTTTTTGTTGTGTGTGTGTGTGGTTGTGGTGTGTGTGTGTTTTTGTGTGTGTGGTGTTGTGTGTGTGTTGGGGGTTTTTGTGTTGGGGTGTGTGTGTGGGGTGTGTGTGTGTGTGTGTGTGGTTTATGTGTGTGTGTATGTGGTGTTGTGTGTGGGTGTGGGTGTGTGTGTGGGTGTTGGTGGGTGGGTTGGGTTTGTGGGGGTGGTGTGGTGTATGTGGGTGGTGTTGTGGTGGGGGGTGGGGGGGGGGTAGGGGGGGTGGTTCCTGAACTATTGGGTTCCCCTTGTCTCTGTTTATTTGCTTCTTGTCTTTCTGTCTCTTGTTCGTTGCCCTTCTGTTTGTCTGTTCTCTGTCTCGTTTCTTCTTCTGAAGGAAAAAAGAAATTTTAAAGACAAAGGAAGCGGGAAGGGGTGGGGGGTGGGGGGAAGAGAGAGAGAGAGGAGGGGGGAGGGAGAGAGAGAAGAGAGGGAAAAGAGGAGGAATTTATATCAGATAAGAAAACAAATGCCTACCAACAAGTTTCATTGCCTAGTGGTTTAGGAGGGCTGCTTATGTTTTTCATTAACGTTTGTTTACTTCTTTATCTGAAAAAACAAAACATGTTCTGTTAATGTACAGGGCACAACACTGAGGGAGACGGCCAAGCGAAAAATCAGATTTTTGATTATCTTTCTTTTTAAACAAAAAAGGCCGTTTTTTAAAGCAGAACTAAAAAAAAACATCAGTACACTCGTTTTAAAACACACCACACACACAAAACACACACACAACACACACACACACAACACACACACCCCACACACATGTACCTACTGGTAAACAAAATAACGTATAGGTTTACCACACACACACCACACACACACCACACACACCACACACCCCACACACCACACACACACAACACACCCGCCTACTGGAAACAAAAAAACGTATAGGCTACCACACACACACACACCACACACACACACACCACACCACACACACACCACACACACACATGTACCTACTGGAAACAAAAAAGTTAGGCTACCACACCACACACACAACACACACACACACACACACACAAACACAAACATAAAACACACACACCCACACACCCCACACACCAACACACACACACACAACACACACACATGTACCCTACTGGTAAACAAAATAACGTAGGCTACCACAACACACACACACACACACACCACACACACACACACACACACACACACACACACCCCAACAGAGACACAAAAAGACACACACACGTACCTACGGTAAACAAAATAACGTATAGGCTACCCCCACCACACACACACACACACACCACACCCCACACACACACACACAATCACACACACACACACAACACACATGTACCTACGGTAAACAAAAAAACGTAAATGGCTACCACACACCACACACACACACAAAACCCCAAAACCACCACACACACACAACACACACACACCCTACTGGAAAAAATAATAACGTATAGGCTACCACACACACCCACACACACACAAAACACAAACCACACACACACACACACACACGTACCCTAGGGGAAAAACAAAATAACGTATGGGTTTACCAACACACAACACACACACACACAAAACACAACAACCCCACACACACACACAACAGAGGAAAAAATAAATAAAGTGGTGGGGAGCTTACCACTAGCCAGACGAGGGAGAGATATCTTTTACAGTCAATCTACAATTCCAGCTGACCGACTTCTGACTGGGAAAGAAAAACACTGACTGTCCTGCTGTCTCCTTGGCCCTACAGCAAGTCACAATCCCCCCCCCCCCCCCCCCCCCCCCCCACCCCCTCTCTTCTCTCTCTTTTCTGGTCTATCTGTCTGCCCTGTCTGCCTCACCACATACATAATGTACATGTACACGCACCACAACTTACGCACAGGTACGCACGCTACATACGTATCACTCTCTCACTCACTCTTACGCACAGGCGCGCGCGCTCACTCGCAACTCTCTCTCCTCTCTCTCTCTCTCTCTCTCTCTTCCCTCTCCTCTCTCCTCCTCTCTTCTCCCTCTTTCTTCGTCTCTGTTTGTTTGTTTGTCTCTCTCTGTATGCGTGTTGCCCTTTTTCTGTCGTGTGTGTCTCTCCTCTGCTGCCTGCCTGCTCCTGTCTTTTTTTGTGCCTGTCTATCTGTCTGTTGTTTTCCTGTCTCTGTCTCTCTCTCTCTCGCTCTCTCTCATGCACTCAAATGGGCACATTATACTCGTTCGTGTGTGGGGTGGTTGTGTGTGAGGCGCGCGCACACATACGCGCATACACATTTATTTTGACTGTCTCTCTGTCCTCTGTCGGTCTCTGTCTGTTTTGTCTCTCTCTCTCTCTCTCCCCCTTCCTCTCCTCTCTCTCCTCTCTCTGTCCTGTCTCTTTGTCTCTCTTCTCGTCTCTCTCTCTCTCTCTCTCTTCCCCTCTCTCTCCTCTCTCTTCCTCTCTCCTCTCAGCATTCACGGACATAGCACACAGCAGAACTAGTGGTTTTCCAGACATTGGTCGGTTGGTCGGTCAGTCAGTACGGTTGACCAGTGAGTGCACAGGCCTGGCAGTAGATCTATCTATCTGCCTGTGGTGGTCAGTGCAGTGATCAGTCTTGCCTTATGTATTGTCCGGCGATTGACCCCACTGACCACTAGCCCAGGATGGGTCCTTGTTCCAGGGTACGTTTGGGCACGTTCACTTCGGCGGCGTGGACTTGGGACAAACACACACGCAATGTTGCACGCGCCTCTGTGTGTGTGTGTGTGTGTGTGTGTGTGTGTGTGTGTGTGTAGTCGCACCATTCACACTCAAAAAAGTGCTTTTGAGTGAAACCTAAAAGTTTTGTTTTGTTCCTCGGCTAGTGCTCTGAGGTTCACCGTCGGTTAGATTTGGCGTATGCGAAGGTGTTTACTCGACTTCTGGAAGTAAATCGTATGAACAAGTAGATGTGTCTTATATTGTTATGCTGCTGCTAAGATGGGTGTGCATGGCAACCCAATACATGAGTATGATGCATTTGATGATTATTTATAAATTGCTGACTTGATTCACAGAGAGAAAACGGCAATTGCGGATATATATGTATAGACT